>AP025368.1:12481054-13173051 GCA_030295005.1 Cephonodes hylas | reverse complement strand
GATACATTCTAATTTTATAGCTACCTCCTCTCTGGTTACTATATTTGTTCCTGGAATATTATAATTATACATTCAGTACAATGATGATTAACAATTTAATGAAATAGCTAAATTATTAAAATATACTACATATCACTCAATCTCTTAACACATTTACAGTAATTAAGAAACAACATAAATAATCATAATCCATGTTCTAATTTCAAACAATTCAAAACATGCATTATAAAAGATAAATATGACAATTTTATCATGTCATTTCCATGTTTTACATTAGATACAGGCTCCATAAACAATTCAGTTATAATTGTTTAATTATAATGCAGTTTCACTTCTACATAGTCAACAACAACCACTAATTTCACATTGCAAGTTTTAATGAATTTCAATAAGATATCAACTAGTTAAATGTTTGGTTTGAACGTGGTGTCCTAGACATGGTTGTGTGGTCACGCTACAGAGGAAATACAGAAACACTAGGGTCAATACACGACTTGATAAGCACATGGATGTTATAATAATTAATACGATCCGCAATCATATAAAGTACACATACACGCGCCATCACTTATTAGACACTTAAGAACCACCACAATGTTCACGCCCGTGACAAATCTTAGAACTATTTCGAAAGGAAAAAAAACTTCAGCTGGCCTACAAGTGACCATTTTTCTTTGTTTACAATTATTGTTCTGGATACTTACCCAGATAAATGTCTCCAAATGATCCGGAGCCAATTTTGCGACCCAGTCGGTATTTATTACCGACACGGAGTTCCATTATGCTATTTACTGCGAGATGAAATCAAAATAATATCGCGGACCACCAAATCATTACAAGACGGCCATATTGCGATAGACGCACAAATGTATTTGAGTGCTAAAAGTAAGCAATCTTGGGTGGAACTTGTTACAAATAATAACTTTTGTTCACTATAAATACTTCGTTACTTGTGAACTCAATAAATAGTTTCTTATAGATACTCTTTTTAACATAAAATAACTTGCAAATTGCTTTTTCTAACTACACGCATATGAATATTTTTGTAATTTGTCGAAACAGCAGGAGCTAGCAATAGATAAAAATTGGTCTCTCTTAAGTTGGCAACACTTGCAAACAACTATAGACAAAATATGTACAATGGTGTTACTAGTACTACCACAGAGTACAGACCATTATTTTCACATTATTGTCACAAATATAGTTAGGTATCTAGTATCTACCTATAATTTTTTTTTAACTAAACTTTGATTATTAGAAAAAATCGTTACTATAACACATTACATCTCCAATGTTGCAAACTAGCCAACAGTCGTATAAAGTCCATGCGTATAAATTAGGCGTCCCATACACCTACAATAATATTGCACAATCTTTTTATAGTTCAATAATATTGAACACCTCCTTTGATTCCAGACGTTCAATAAATTCTGTCAATAAAATGGACTAACCAGTCTGATCAATATTTTCGTGTGAGCAACACGTCTGACGAAGAAGTTTTGGCGGCAGCAACGCTGGTGATTTTGTTGAAAAGAAAAGAAAAAGAAATATATTGCGCAATATTAAGCCTACACAGCGCAATAAAAAAATATTGCACAATAAAAAATAAGTTCCCTCAATCTTTTGTTCAATCACTGCGCAATGTTTCAATATTATCCCTACACGTTTAATAATATTGTACAATCAGAATATTGTGCAATATTATTGAAGGTGTATGGGGCACCTTAGTCTAAAATTTTGGCCCTACTGAGACTTCGCTACGTTATGGCCCAAAGCATCAATCATAATGAAATATTATCTTATGTAATTTCTTTTATCAAATTTAGTTTGGTCTCTAGAATTCTGCGGTGACTTATAACAACGATCCATTTTTTTCGGCGATAGTAGCGCCTTCACGTCTTTTGATTACTGATATTTATTATCTATCGTTGCCAAGTAAAATATTTGCACCGTAGTGATTTAATTCGCTTGTTATTCAATGAGATATTAATTGTCACTGGCGTGTTTTACAAAAATTAATCGTTTTCCTGTTTTTAAAAATTTGCTAAGTACGAAAAATCATTATCATTAAGTAAAAATATTGTTAACATTATCTGTATTCCAATATAGAATGTCATGTTATAAGTTAAATGATAATTAACATCTAATTCACCTTGAGGTGCCTTGAGGCTTGATGTCCATCGCTCTTATAGGTATTAAAAATTAAAAAGTGATTAAGAAATAAGAAGCAAGATTGGCGCTTAAATATTTTTGTGGATCTTTTAATTTGTGATTGTTCCCTTTATACCATTTTTTTCTTTTAACACGTAGCTAATAGTTTATGAATGCTTAAATTACGTTTAGCCTGGTCAAAATAAACGTTGAGCCTTGTATAAATGCCTAACAAGCTGAAAATTTACAGTCACTTGTCACTGTAATGAAATCCTGAAAAGTTCCTTTTGGTTCTGTGTGCGTTAAGAAGTTTATTTACGGTCTCAAAATGATTTATTTTTGGTAAAAAAATAGCTCAGGCTGAAATTGTAGATCAGGTAATTTTTACTAAAATTGTTGTCTATTAAGATTTACCATTTTATTTATTATTTTATTTGAGATTCAGGTGTTCAAATTCATTCTTTAAATTTATTATTATGTGTGTAGTTAACCTTTAGTTTGTAAATGTTAGTGTATTAGGTAATCTAAAGAGTAGCTTCAATTATTGTTCAAGTGTAGTTTCAACCTAAGTTGCTTAAATTGCAAATAGCTCAAGGTAAGATTATCATCATCTTCACTTTGAATTGACAAACATGACTTCTCCATCTAAAATAGAGCATATACCTATTGCTATTATTTTATTTCACTGTCTATGTTGCCTATTTAAAAATACAGTTTAACAAAGTCACAATGGTTCATCTCATTGCGAGAGTCAAAACAAGCTAGAGCATTCAAACTTTTATAATTTAAATTGAATGCTTGTACAACAATGTTGCAACATACAGGCTTTGTTATTACATATTCTTTTAGAAAATATAATATAAAAGTATAATAATAATAAAAACCACATGTAGACATTGGATAAAGGTCTTCTCGCATGGAAATATAATATCTTTAAGTTTCATTATAACCTCTGACTTGCTTCCCAGGTTTTGCTAGAGTAGATGCAATAAAAAAGACAAGGTTTGCATGTTTCACAAGTATAATTGAATGATATCTACACCATAGACACATTGTTATAATAATTTGCTAATTGTACAACTTATAGAAGCATAATACGATTTCAATCATAATTTAACTCTTAATATTTGCAAAACAAAAATACTTATTTTATTAAATACAAGCCATTTTGATTATTTTTAATATTCAAAAATTACATCTATTGTATAAGTAGGTGGAACTCTTATAATTAAAACTTAAAAAATAAAATGGTAACTATAATTGAGATTTCTTAAAGTATGGACACTTTGAGGGCCTTATTGTTAAGTTGGTAACATAGGTCTGAATCTATCTTTTTTTTAAAAAGGATTGGTTTTCCAGTTTAGCTGAGACCCTATTGAATAGCTATAACTTCAAGTCCCTCTGTGCCTTGGAGAGCATGTTAAGCCGTTGGTCAGTGTTGCCAAATGGCTACAACCATTAAAGGGAGTCAGAATCCTTATGGATGGTGGATATTTCTGTTGCTAGACTGGCCAATATGTTGATAAAAAATTCTTTTGTCCATCAATTCATTTCAGCAATTAGGTATGTTACCTGATTAGTCAG
Source organism: Cephonodes hylas (assembly GCA_030295005.1). Lineage (NCBI taxonomy): Eukaryota > Metazoa > Arthropoda > Insecta > Lepidoptera > Sphingidae > Cephonodes > Cephonodes hylas. Next base: position 13,169,316 of record AP025368.1, on the reverse strand, counting down.
CATGAGGAGTAAATTGACAACAGAGAACCAATGGAAACATATTCTACTCTAACATAAAATCTTTACAAAAATTTAATATGATGAAATTGACTGGATGCCTGTAGTGTTATCTACATAATTGATTATTACATGATTGTGCTATCTACATAATGGTTTTTCTACATGACTTTACTTTTCTTGATACTTTGACGGGTTTGGCACCATGAGAATGTATATAAATAGTTTATCTAGCAGTCAACCTAATGAGATCTGACAATTTATTCTTTCAATATTTCCTTGTTGGCCATTTGAATGTGACATCACAAAGTAAAGTTAATCGCCTTTGGTAGTTGTCATTTTTCGTGTAAGCAGTAGAAATTGGATTAAAATCAAATACACTGCATACTGTGCCCAGATCAGCAATCCGTACCTCGCCTTTGTCAATTATATTCTATATGCTACCTACATACATTTTTTTATATTTTTCTCAAAATAATGTTAAGCTTCATTAACATTACCAATTAAATTCGTATAACCGTTGGACTTTGGACTTTGATTGACTAAACACATATCTTATACATTAGATCATTGAATGAGATAAACCAGTAGATGAAGGGAGATGACAACTATGAAATTGGTTCCAAAACGCGTTAGTTCTAGAATCCATGTTCTAATGCTATGTACTGTATTTTGTGCTACATGTCATGAGCTACTGACAACAAGAAAGAAATGATGATTGAACACTAATCCGATATCAATAACACTCCACTTTCAACTACCATTGGGTCATTTAAAAATTATCATAATACTTCAATCTATATACAATTCGATTGTGTTCTCGCATATTTGTTACATCAAACTGTTCATTATATTAATATACGCATGAAGTGACTGGTGATGTAAAGATTTCAGAGGATCTACCGAGGCGGTGTGGTCTTAAAAGAATCCTTTTGTTGCGTTTGAAAAATCTTCTTGGGCTTGATCGCTAGGTTCGTTGTTATTTTGCTCTTGTCCCCTGTTCAGTATGAAAGATGGCTCCACATTCTCGTCGTCGGAGTTGAAGCTGCCAAAAAGAAAATTATATGTTAATACATTGTACGTTTTGCTTATCATTATCTTCCTCACGTATTACCGGATGGTTACCGAAAGGTCTCGCAAACTAGGGAGTTAGGACGTTACGCAGTAAGATATTACATTTATACTAAGTAAATGGCAAAATGTACTTGTGATATTGTGACGTCGACTTGTGTCGTAGCAGTAATGATGCACGGATATCGTTTTGTACTGTATTTTACTACTGCGACATAGAATAATTCAAAGGCTCGTCGAGCAGTACAGGCGTCTTTGTTTTAATAGTAAATGGAAATTTTATATCAAAAATATACTTACTGGTAACGAGGAACATCGCCCCTCATGCTGCATATTGCGTTGGTTAGTGCTTTGACATAATTTTTGGCTAAGGTGAGCGTTTCTATTTTGGAAAGACTCCTGTTATCTTTTTTGATATGTGGAATAACTCTGCGGAGATCCTGGAATCAAAATAAGAACAATTTAAAAAAATGAATAGGGGTAATAGATACTACGAGAGATGTTTCAGTCTCACAAAAGAACCTAGAACCGAAACAAATATTAGTGGATCACAGAAAGATTTGTCTCGGTTCTGGGATCGACCCCGCAGCCATTCGTTACGCATGCTAACTGCGCCACAGGGTGCGACGTTTATGTTTTCACATATTTACGTTTACTGTCGTTTTAGAATGTTGCGTAATAAGTAGTTAAATCACTTGGTTGAACATGGTTTCATGACGTGGGTACATTTTTATTATTCGGTGAATTTCAAGACACATTTTGTTTGGACTAATGTCGCCTAGTAGCATGGATGATATTACTGGCATAATCTGGAATTAAGTACGTGTATGTAAATATTGATTTGGAATCAAGCCTTTCGATGATGGATCACTGTATCTTTTGAAAATGACGTACCTCAAAAGCCCGGTTGAGAGAGTGCATTCGCATGCGCTCTCGTTCATTGCTCTCGAGTCTGCGGAGATTCCGTTCGCGTGCTGAAATGCCGCAGCGGCGCCGCCGGCCCGGACCTGCATTCCCACTGTTCCCGTTGCCGCTGCCTGCGGATGAAGGCGACCCGGCCGGCATGCGACGAGGCCTGCAAACCCGACGAGGAATTTGCTCATCGCTTCCGCTACCGCTATCATAAAAATCTGCAAGAAAATGAAAATACCATATAGATTACGTACCTACACCCTTTCAATAAAATTTAAGTTTCATTGGAACCTTCACTTCGAACTCTTACTAAAGTCAAAAGCGTTGCAACGAAATCGAGTTCAGTATCATTAAAACGTAGTAGACTTAGTAATTCCAAGAAGTACCCCAGTAAAATAATAATATAGAGACCACTTTCTCATTTTGTATAATTTTCAACTCACGTAATATTCAAAATCACTTTTGGTGTGGTAAAACGAGTTGTACGTGTCTTTAATTTGATAGGCTTCCGCTACCAGGCTTACTCAGGAGCGGGCCGTAGGCGGAGCACACAATGTTAACATGGCGAGTGTGGGAGTCCTTATCTTCAATCGGCAAATGATAACGGTGCCATTCATGGGAATTCCTGCGTCACCTGATTCGACCAACTACCCACGTCGCGGTTCCAGGCGTTGGCAACCGCCGATAGGCACGACGCGACGTCGCGCCGTGAACGCTCTAGTATTTGTGCAACAAGTCAGCTGCTCTGTACGAAACTCGGGGCATTACGTGACGAGACTGCACGCTTGATAAAGTGTTTGCGTAAGAGCTCAAATGCAGACTAATCGATTTGTACGCACGGCTACGGGCGATTTTCGTAATGTTCTTATCTGCTTCGTGCTTTTTGTCGACTGTGTTTATAATAACAAAAAAATATATATATAAATATAGGAAATGAGGCGACGTTTTGCATTTTACTCAGCCATTTACAATTTATGTAGACATGTAGAAGAGTTACGTACTACCACGCACTTCGTGCCGGGACTAAAAGCCAAGCCAGAGAGTATGTCATTGGAAAATTATTATTTATCTTAAATTCGAGCTGCTTTCCGATGAGATGCTTTCTTCGCGGTTGTTATGCGCTACGTTCAACATCACTTGCTATAAAAATAAAGAGATAATTTTCTTTGCATTATCATTAATACCGTGACGTGGTCGTAATCCCTTTTAACGCCTCCTGTTGATAGTATTATTGTCTATCAATCATTTTGCAAACGCATTGATACTGTTGCCAATTGGCATACGTAATTTGGCGATAAATTTGGAGGTATTGCTTTTATATTCATGTTTTGTTGAGAAATTTGTCACATTTTTAAATATTTTATCTTTATAACGGAGCATTACTTTCCAAAGGACGAGTTAAATGAGTTCAATAACAATTGATAAGGCATTTTTCTGTAATATAGCCTCTGTGTTCTACCTTGACAGATTTTTTGGCGCAGTTGATTAGATGCCGAATTTTAAATCTGAAGTAGATTTAAATCCAATATGTATCCGAGTAAATATATACTTATTTACTTGTCGGGGTGTTAGTCGTGTTAGTAAGTAGGGCACTAGAATTGTTTTTATTGAAATATTAAAACTACAAGAACAAGTAGGAATATTTCTTTTTAAATAAATAAAATCGTCATTCGTCATCGTTATATTACTGTTAGGACTTTCTTTTAAGTATTTCTATACTCATGCTACTGGACCCTAGAAGAAGAAGCAGTTGAGGCAATTTATCTATACTAATATTATAAAGAGGTAAGGTTTGTGAGTTTGTATGTTTGTATGTTTGTGACGTTGTAGAAAGTAAACTCGCGATCTACTGAACCGATTTTGAAAATTCTTTTACCAATAGAAAGCTACGTTCTTTGTGAGTGTCATAGGCTATATATAAGTCCGAAAAATGATAAGACTTTTTTGTTGTAGCAGGATTTGCGAAGTAAGTCGGAGAAAAAACGGGCGAACGAAACCGTTTTTTGCAAACGCTGCCTTACCCATGGGAGATATATAGTTGAGTCCTAGAGAAAAGTTGTAGAGCTTGATAATATCTACAAAAAAGTCAGCGGTAGCATATGTCTAACTTTTAGGGTTGATTCACTATAACCTCTTTTATGCTAACTAAATTTGTTATAAAATAAAGCATTGTTTGTGAAGGTATTTTTTTAAAGATTATATTAATCCTTATCCAAATAAATGCGTTATTCAGTATAAGTATTTAATTTAACCCTACACTGCATTCAGTGCCATATATGTCACAACCAATAAAATTGATATTTTTTCTAAGTTGAACCTAGGGACGAGATCTATAATTATGATAGCTTATTAATTATAGTCAATGACAATCAATTAGTACCTTTATTCGAGTTAGATGGCAGTACCCCCTCGCTCAATTAGCCGTTTAACTGAAAGAATTGATAATATGCCGTGGGCGGTGCGAACGATATTTAAAAATACAGAAAAATAATAATTATTGACGGAGTGCAATAGTGAAAAAAATGTTTTTATATCGAGAAAACTGTGTCCTAAGCTAATGTAAGTATTATTTTTTGATTTGACATTGTTTTGATACTAAAATTTTATAATTACTGGTTGTTCCCGATATGTCACTTCATGCAGTGATGGTCCAAATTTATGTATGTTTAATAATGTCGATATGTTTTTTTTATTTTCGATAATGGCGACGAAAAGTTTATCTAGCAATCAAATCCTAAATTATTTGACAATACCATCAGGCAGCGAAGACAAACTAGACTCCTTTGAGGCTGAAAGTGATGATGATATTGCTGCAATTCGAACTATCGTCAATCAACTTTGTGAAACGTTTAGCGATGCTGATGATGAACAGCAATATGATTCTTCAATCAGGTATGATCTCGTTACACCATTATCAAGGTCATATAATAAATAAATACATTCAATAGTCACATACACAGTTCTGACCGCACATTAGGATACAAGTCCTGTGTCGTGGGTATCAGAGACTACGAGGGACTTATTCGGTCTCACTAACACCCAGACTCGAAAAAAATATTTATCTCGGTGCGGGGAACAAACCCGTAGCCTCTCGTTTCACAAACTGATGTCAAGCCAACTGCACCACAGGGCTGTCAAATATAATGATGTAACTGATATGCAGCAGCATATTTTAAACCTCTGGAGATTCAAGTCCTGCAGTTCCAATTACGTCTAGATCAAGTGCTATACGAGCACGGCAGGTTGTGAAAGAAAGAAGTGGTACTTGAGGCTTTATTGCCATCTCCTCGATATCGCCACCATAAACAGTTGGTTGCTATATAGAAGAGTTGGGGAGATGCGACAAGAAGCAACGCCGCCAAAGTTAAAAGACTTATAGTTAGGATTGGCAAAAAACCTCTTCATGAGTGGTTAGTCAATGAAAAAGAAAAGAGGCCGACCGTCTTCTGCTAGTAAGGACTTGATAGAGAAGAAAAGAACGAGAGCCAATGGTGCGAATCTTCCTCCTCGTGACGTAAGGCGTGATGGTGATATGTAAGGACAGAAACACCAACAATGCAAGTATCTTTGCTGCAAAAGAAACTCATTTGTTTTGTTCGAGAAATGCGGGGTCGAACATTGTGTCAACAAAGATGAAAAATGCTTCCGTCTATGTCATCTCTAGTATTGTACTAAACATACATCGGTAGGTCAATGCATGTTGTGCCATATATGGAACAAAATTAAAAAACCGTTTTTTTCCATTATTATTTATGATTTATTTTTTTTATTATTTTTTCCGTATTCTAGACCCAAACTATGAGTAGATAAGATTTTTTTTCTTTCGAAAATAAAAATCATGCAGTGTAGGGTTAAAAGAAATTTGCCCTTTACATCATTTAATTTCGATGAGTATCTTAGAAGATATCGCAGTTTCAAAATAATCATCAAGCGCGCAATAATTATGTACAAGGCGCCGACCGGCGCGTTACGGTTTCACGTTTAAATAATTTTACTGATTTGTATGATTTTTGGTATGGGCATAAATAGGACTTTAAGGAGTAAAATAGACTATATCTTATTTTCTTTCTGAACTCAACCCTGTAGTCTACGCGGACGAAGTCGCGGGCAACAGCTAGTATGTTTATATCCTTATTCGTGTGGATATATACTCAGCCTATTGCCGTCCACTGCTGAACGTAGGCCTCCCCAAGTAAGCGCCAACCATCCCGGTCCTGAGCGGCCCTCATCCATCCGCTACCCGCCACCTTTCTCAAGTCGTCGGTCCATCGTGCTGCAGGACGTCCTACACTACGTTTGCCTAAACGCGGTCTCCACTCCAACACTTGTCTGCTCCACCGGCCGTCCGACCGTCGGCAGACGTGGCCAGCCCACTTCCACTTCAGCGTGCTAATCTTGCGAGCAATATCAATAACTCCGGTTCTCTGGCGGATGACTTCATTACGAATTCTATCCGCCAGAGAAACTCCAAGCATTGCCCGCTCCATAGCACGCTGAGCGACCTTGAATTTGTGGACCAGGCCTTTGGTGAGTGTCCACGTTTCGGCTCCGTATGTCATTACGGGTAGGACGCACTGATTAAAGACTTTCGTCTTCAGGCACTGAGGGATCGACGACTTGAAAATATGACGCAGCTTCCCGAATGCCGCCCAGCCCAACCGTATTCTTCGGTCTGCCTCCTGCTCGAAGTTGTGCCTGCCTAGTTGTATTGTTTGGCCAAGGTAGATGTATTCTTGGACAACTTCGAGAGTGGCATCCCCTACGACAACCGGCCTCGGGAGAACATGACTATTGTACATGATTTTCGTTTTGTCTAAGTTCATCCCGAGTCCTATTTGTCTTGAAGACCGGTCTAGGCTGTTGAGCATTTCCTCCAAATCCTGCAGAGATTCCGCCATGACCACGATGTCATCCGCGAATCGCAGGTGAGAGATGTACTGGCCGTTGATATTGATGCCCCGTCCTTTCCAGTCCAGCGTCTTAAAAGCGTCCTCCAACACGTTGGCAAACAGTTTCGGAGAAATTACGTCTCCCTGTCTTACCCCTCGTTCGTGTGGATGACACCTATGAATATATTTTCATGATTATAGTTTATAATGTAGGTATGTGATGAGTATAGTTTGTATACCATAGGATACAGTATTATCACTTTATCTATCCTCATTCATCAGCAGCCTTTCTTACGTCCACTGATGGACAAAGGCTTCTATTATGGCACGCCACTGCGCGTGATCTTCGGCCCTTCTCATCCAACCGCTTCCAGACACTTTGCTAACATTATCATCCAGCCTAGCCACCCTTGTCTTACTAGTAAAAAAAAATATTCTCAATTCTAAGCCATAAAAGATGCCTCTGGTAACCATAAAAGACGAAATAGTCTGATATGGATAAAATATGTTAGTAATATATGTATATATTGCCCGCGACTTCGTCCGCGTAGACTACAGGGTTAAGTTCAGAAAGAAAATAAGTTATAGTCTATTTTATTCCTTAGAGTCCTATTTATGCCCAATGCCCATACCAAAAATCATACATATCGGTAAAATTATTTAAACGTGAAACCGTAACGCGCCGGTCGGCGCCTTATACATAATTACTGCGCGCTTGATGATTATTTTGAAACTGCGATATCTTCTAAGATACTCATTGAAATCAAATGATGTAAAGGGCAAATTTCTTTTAAATTAAATACTTATACCAAATAACGCATTTATTTTGATAAGGATTAATATAATCTTTAGAAAAATATCCTCACAAACAATGCTTCATTTTATAACAAATTTAGTTAGCATAAAAGAGGTTATAGTGAACCAATCCTAAAAGTTAGACAAATGCTACCGCTGACTTTTTTGTAGACATTATCAAGCTCTACAACTTTTCTTTAGGACTTAACTATATATCTCCCATGGGTAAGGCAGCGTTTGCAAAAAACGGTTTCGTTCGCCCGTTTTTTCTCCGACTTACTTCACAAATCCTGCTACAACGAAAAAGTCTTATCATTTTTCGGACTAATATATAGCCTATGACACTCACAAAGAACGTAGCTTTCTATTGGTGAAAGAATTTTCAAAATCGGTTCAGTAGATCCCGAGTTTACTTTCTACAACGTCACAAACATACAAACATTCAAACATACAAACTCACAAACCTTACCTCTTTATAATATTAGTATAGATTAGTATAGATAACTACATATATTTTTAGTTCAATAGTGTGTTTTGTGTGATTACATTACGAAACTTACCACCGGCAGCTTGCTCCATCTGGTCGTTTACATCTGGCCTGGCTTCATAATCAGCATTATCATCTTCATAGTACAATATGAACTGATCGGGAGACTCAGCCTCAGAGCCACCACCTTCTGTGTTTGTCCACTGGGGCATTGTTCTGGAAAGAAATAGTTTTATAGTAACAAAAATGGCAGAATGGTAGAATTTTGCCGCCTAATCTTATTCGATAGCCTATTCGAACGGAACTGCAGATACAGGTATACGGGGTCAATTTGCTGTGCTCATATAGAGAAATTACAATTAAATGGATCCAGGATTGTAGACGTTTTTATTTTAATTTATTCAATAACGTAGACAAGCTAACTTTTTGATAAGACAATGTCTATTGGGTCCGTTTGTCATATTTTTAGTGCTTAATTAGATACCTGAACGCTAGTTTCCTACTACACACAAAATCTTTATACTTTACGAATGCACCGGAAAACGGTGTCGTTGACGCAGATAACAAGAATTTGACTCGCAAAATGTAGCATGAACGTCATGAAGATACTCGTGAAAGTATGAATAAGAAAATTGGTTCTGATCATTTCTGCATTGCTTGTCCCGTTTGCAAGCATAAATGTCAAATGACGGAACAGAATGTTATTATAGTTAAGAGATACCTAATGATATATTCACAGTTTGCCGCAGGTCATGTAACTACCTATTTTGGCCTGTTTAGGGGCCAGTTCTTTTAATTTTAACCTAATAACTCCTTCAAACCATAAATCGAATTATACCGATTTATGATAACTTAAGTCCAAGCCATCTAAAATAAATTCTATGTCGACTTTATCTACTTATGCGGTTCAAACCCTCCTGCAGTTATGCAAATAAGCGTTTATGGCAACCGAACCGACTTAAATTATTAATATTCTCGAGAGAAAAAACTATTAAGATACGAACCTTAAATAATTTTATATTATATGCCTACAATATACCTACACAAGTCTGGTAAACTTTTCACGGTTTAACACCACATTAGATCCACTATAGCCGTTCACGTTTAATATTATCGATATTGTACTCTGCAAAGCAACACATTTAATAACAATCGTAAATTTATTCGCAAATAAGGGAATTTGTTTTGTGTTCAATAAATAGAAAAAAATGGTTAGATATTTTATGGGAAATAACTGACCTACTACAATCAATTTTAACCCAAGTTTAAACAGCTATTGACGCTGAGATGATTCTAATAATGGTATTAATTGTAACCATGTAGGTACCTTCCTACCAATGCAGTTTTATAGACGTGGCAAAATAGGGAGGTGTGTGGTATAAAAAATACTTTAGATTATTTATTGTTTTCATCCACAAAGGATGTTTTTCACCAAGTGTTTTCAGAACCTATAATAAATCGTCCCGAAATATCATGGTAGCTACTAGCTAACTTCATATTTTATTGTAGTTGATTGTTTATTACAACCCGTAATGTAATTATGTCCAGGCGAAACGAAGCGCCCACGATTTTCACGTAAAAAGGCTGTTAATGTACATGTGATTCAGAAATAAGATTAAGGACTGAGAAAAAATAGATTTTAAAAATGTAGTTATTAATTTTATAAGATTAATATGTATATTGGTAGAATACCACAGAAGCAATATGGAACTAAAGAGTATAATTTATTTTAACAAGTTCCTTTTTTTGTTACGGTAAATGGAGCAAAACTTTAGTAATTGTGCCAAATTAGTAAGTACAAGCAATTCAGTAAAATTACACTAGTTTGGTTAAATTTCACGGATTCCAAAGCCGGAAAAATCGACTTGCTTATCATAGTACTTATACTGTAACAACGTATATCAAAAAACTCTAAAGTCTCGAAGACATTTTGATAAAAATGACGAAGAACCTAGACTTTTCTTTTTTTTTTCTTGCACAGCGTTCAATACTCAACTTTTCAGTAAAGTGCAAGCCACGAGGACATGCAAGTAGTGATAACACTAGTTGATATGAAGGAGTGCGTCGTGGCAGCTTAATGTAACGGGAGCGATGGGAGATTTGGTTCGGCCGGGGGGCGAGGCGCAGCCGTGGCGCCGGCGGTCGCTGGGCGTCGGCGGCGCCCACGAGGCGCCTGCCTCGCGACAAATGACACGCCACCAAATTATATAAATAAAATCACATGGAAAACGCTTTTAGATTAACACGTCCCTCTACGTCCTAGTGGAATATATTTCTGCTACCGTTTTGTTGATGTAGCTGAATGGAATGTAGGCTTGGAGCTGTGAGACTAGGTTCGATTGTCAGATGGTTTGGATAATTCTATAAAATATATATAATCGCATATCATAAGCTTGATTTTTTGATAATACAGAAATATGTTTTCTGCCACACATACAGAAGTAGAGTATTTAGTAGAGCCAATAAGAGTAATAGTTTTTACAGAATTTTAGTTATTTCACTTTTCGAAATATTTGCCTTACGAATATTTTTGTTCATTATAGACGCTTATTTAATTTAACATCGTATGGAATGAATATCGTATTGAATTTCGCACCGCTGCGTAGCTTTAACTATACGCAATAGAAAGCTGCCGGCTACGCCACTGCTACGAACCTGTTTGTCTGTTGCTTTTGGTAACGTGGCATTACTTATTGCGAAAATTATTATGCCAAGGGATATAGGCGCAATTAAACAAAACCTTTTTGCTCGCTTATGCTTTTGTATATTTTATCTCTTTTCAATTTTATAATACCTACTTATGTGATAATTTTTCATATTTTATGCGGGAGCATGTAACTATTCATAACATTTTATCACTTCACGTAAACGAGAATAAATCACGTAGAAATCTCTGTGAGGCATTTCTTAGAAATGTGTATATCTATAGACATGTATTTGCTTGTAACAAAGCATTTCGACATCTTTAAAGAGAGCATAAAATGAGCACGTATTAGAACCGGATATTATGTGTTGTGGAGCCTCTCACTCGGCGTGGCGGAGCGCCGAGCAGCGACCGCAGCCCCGCAGTGATGCGATAGCGTGCCTCCTGCACGTGCGTAACAGCTCATCCGACATTGCACATAAATTATACAACTAGCGCAACAAATTACTTAATTCTCGACTTTGATGCTCTAAGTTCACTAGAATTCTAGACTTGATTATTAAACACTAATTTATTTAAAGTTTTGCGATAAGGCCGCCATTTGTACTTCTCTATGTATATTTTTAATGATGTATAAGTGTACAATAGTGGTAAAAGAAATAAATATTTTCGGGCATTATTAGACACATTAAAACTGTCATAAGATGGGCATAAGTAGTGCTTGTAAGAAAAAAACATTATTGACGTCACTGAACGCCCAACACAGAATAACCCACAAAGTAGCCTGGATACGTGTCAAGCGAAAGCTGTGAACTATGTTAGGGTCCCTTCCTCCAAGAATAAGTTGGAAGTCCTGAAATTCAATGCTTATCAGATGTGTTGCTTACAGTTAAGAGATTCTACGTCTCTACTAGAGAGCGTCACAGTTATAATGACGAAACAGAGGTGTGGTATGATATGCCTACTAAGATAAAAATAGTCAATTGTACATCTTAATTCTTATCTTGAGAAATTGAATATAGAACTAGAAGTGAGATTAATTTCTTAACAATGTACGGAGGTTAATTTTTTACCTAAATATTTATTTGAGAATACACAAGTAAACAGTATGAGGAGTAATGAAAATGCCCGCCATTATTTGACAGTTAACTTCAAACAGTAAACCGTAATTATCGTAACTGTATGCTGTAGGTTCATACATAATAAGTATAAAAGCAATCATTGTTTAAAGTCAAATACACATTAATGTGTTTACAATGAACTGCTTGCGTCACCCGCATCTAACTTGCACCTGTCCTAATAAAAATAATACTGATTTTAAGTGCAATAACATAAGTTATGCTCTAAAGAAAGTACCTACTGTATCGGTGTAAAAAATAGACAATACGTCGCAATTATGTAAAGAAAATAAGCCTATAAATACATGAATTATTTATATTTTAATTAAGATAGTTCATCATAGGACATTTTAGTCAAATTTTAATACAGCTACCGCCTACCAAATTATGACGCCATATAAACGGTAGATAATTCTAATAAATACTGAGTGTAAAATATAGTTATGTATTGAATGACCTCGGTTTTATTATACGTAATCTCAATGGCCGTAGAATTTAATAACACACTCAGTCACCGCAAAATTTAAAAAAGTAATTATTCCAAAATGTCATGCCTTAAGCGCGCCCTTTTTGAAATGTAATTACTAAATAAGTTACAGGGTAACCTAACTATTAGGAACATTCTTTTTTCCAACGTTCGTTCAATAATTCAAATGATGAGAAAATGAGCGGAGTAAATAAGTAAAATCTGGGAAACACTTCTTTACAAACTAATTCTATGAATCCTTACGAACGTCATCGAGGAAAATCTGACTGGAAAATTAATTATTTACATTCTGCTTTGATGTATTGCTCTTTATCAAGTTATAAAAACACGTGCGTCGATGCATGAGAAAAAGGAATCGTGATACAAAAACTGAGGTACGCGCTACTGTATCAAACAACTATTATATTATCTGACGTCTAAGTGAGTGACCGATTTTTGAAGTACGGCTAACGGTGTTCATATAAGCATGGCATCCGAATGCTGGCATTTACATGACATTTGGAGCAGTAGTTCGGTGACGTGTTATGCGTGCGCGCGGATAGCCGAGCTACGTCACAACTCACAAGTGCTTGGTTTGCGGGCGACCTTCGCTCCACTCGGACACTTTCACACTTCCACTACTATTAGCCCACTTGCACTTATCGCTTCCATTGTTATTGCACTAGATCACAAATTGCATAAGACTGTACGAGAGCCAAATTCAAACTTTTAAGGTCAAATTTGATTATGATCTACCAAAGCAAATATCTTTGATAATTGAGTTGTAAGTAGATTCAGTAGCTGTGTAGCCTTCGAACCATCGGATAAACTTACTAAATTTACCAAAGAGGGATGAGTAGCATTTTGTATTAGTTTTTGGCACATAGTATTAGCTCTCCTACGAAAATTTAATTATTATGTTTAACACAAATACCACTACAGTTTAGAGAAAGTTAGTTATTCAAATCTATTTAGTAGTTGTTATCTTGCATGTTAATTTCTTTTTCAGCGATTCTATTTTGAACCACCTTGAATTCATTGGTATAAAATGCTATGATAGTTTCATCGTGGTTTAAGTATTACTTAAACCACCACCTGGTTTATTTTTTTTATATTCACTATTTTATGTTTACTTCACGTTATTTTCAAATGTCAAAGCCATGATGGAGACATTTATAAACACCACAATATTAATTCCGTTTGACTAATAAATTTCTTAAAGTACGGAAATACTCTAAAAAATTAAGTCATTATACAGGTTTTCTAAAGTCACATAAAGATCTATTTACGCATTTTTTTAAATAGTTGCTACATCGCGAAGAGCCAGTACATAAATATGAACAAAGGTATACGGAATATTTGTATGATAGATTTTAATAATTAATAATTTTTAATTTCAGTATCGTTAAATTTAATATAGTAATATAGGTAAGATTCGTTTAACTGTGTTTTAAATGAAGTCATAAAGGTCCAATTAATTGTTTCACAAATGTCATTTATTAATTTGTAAACAAAAGTGATAAAAACGTAGGAGATCTTCGTTTTATACGTATTAATTTAAGTATTCTTTTTATTTTGAATTTCATGTCCACATGAATTAACAAGCTGGTCAAACATAGAACAATTGATATAATTTTTGTGAACAGTCGAAATTTCGTTGGTATTTTGGCTTCAAGGCTGTGGATTTCAATAACATTGGACATAATGAAGGATATAATAAACATATTTACATACCATATGGCCTAACAAAGTGGCTTAAAAATATAATAGACATGTAGAATTGATTGTTATTGCTTGGGACACAGCTGGCAAAATTTGGGTGTAGAAATGCACCTCTGCCTACCTCTTGGGCACAAGCGTGAGTGTACTATTTATATTATTTAATTCAGCAAAATAACACACTGTTTACTTACTTGAGATGTTTACTAATTTTTGCTTTAAATTGATTGGTTCGATCCGAAGGTTCGTAATTATCAATCGTATTCTAATTAAAACGATAGAAGATATCACAGACTTATCATATCCGACATGTAGCTATTAAAATTTCTAATAAACACGTGCGTGGCATGTTTACCTACCTTCTTAAAAAGATAATGCGCCATTGAATATTCAATTTTTTTATATTAGTGGGGCAAAGTGACGATTTCAGCGCGTAAAGATAGTCAAAAATCATTTTATCGTACCGCACACATGCATGCTTTATCTCCGAAATTGTTGGTGCAATTCTCTACCCACGTTGTGCCAAGTGCCACGTAATAGACAGCGAGCCTGTTGCGTTTTTCGAGTGTTTTTCTTCTCCGTACCGCTACTGAGATATTATACACAAGTAACACTTTACACGGAGCTTCTATTTCACACCGAGCTTAACCTCTAGTGGAAGTAGACTTAGGCGGGCCTGAACAGGAGTGAATTGAGATTGTGACGCCCTTGCTCAAGCTTTTATGGCGGGTTTTAATCCTCATATTTCGATCTCGTTCGTGGCAAATAAGAATGTCCTTCAGAAAATAAGTTTAACATAACTAAAATATGTATTTTTGTGATATAATACGATCTGTTTCGTTTATTCGCACCTCAGGTGTACATAATTTTCTGATCGTTAGTTCACACACTGCCGACATTCACTTTTAGCGTCTACATTCCGGTTACTTGCAATAATGCTTTCTAATTGTAATATTTTTTTTTTGTTGTATACCAACAGCAAGCATACAAACAGGTCATCTGATGCACAATGATCATTAAGGTATGAATTATTTGAGAACCGTAGATTTGATTGTATTCCAGCATGGAAGTTTTCTACATGTAAGTACATTAACTTTATATTCACTTTTCCTCCTTTTCCTTCCATTTTAAATTATGTTCCATTTTAAAAAGTCTAATACCACATCAGAATAGATATAACCTCAAAAATCTATTGGCCAACTTTGGGGGAGAAATGCGCTACCAATTAGAGATAAAAACTAGTAATATGTCATATGTATTATAGTTATTAACTAATCGTTAGTTACACATAAGTTGCATTCCTAGTAATAAAATCTATAATGGCATTATTAAATATTTAACTAAATCGTTTCTTTTAAGAGTTCGTGACAATGTTTTAATGTTATTAAAATGTCGTGATTGTAGAGCACATATTGCCAGCCAACATTAACATGCCCATAAGGTTTTTATTACACAATTTCCGATCATGTGTGTATGAGAAATTGCTTAATTGAAAAAAATATATATTAAAAGGTGGTGGTCAGAGTTTAGGACGCACACTTTTTGTTATTATATTATGTAACCATCGGAAATTTGCCTAAAAAGATGAATTATTTGTAATCAGGATATAAACTCGACTTATTCGTGGTCTTGCGGAAGATTTAGGTGCCGTGCTGTTCAGGGGTTCGCTGAACTAACGGGTTGGTTAAAGTATTATTTTTGCTGTTTTACATTAGGAAATTCTCAGTAGCAGCATGGAGTCTCAAATGTGCCCAAAAACGGCAATAGGCTCGTCCCCTATTACGGGGGACTGATACATACTGGCGAAATGTGGTTGCGGAAATTCACCTCGGGGATTACAGGCGTGAGGTTATGTATGTACTATGTATGTATGTATGTTAATTGTAATCATTTCTTAACAATCGGCGACTTGTTCCCAATTGCACGGAAATTGCAGTGCGACTATAAAAAAATGACTACGAAGAGTTTATGTAGGCTATTATTCAGGACTAACGGATATCTTTATTAAACGAAGATAAGTCCGAGAGGAGTGGGATCTGTTGTTTCTACAACAGATTCATGATAAGAGTAAGCAAACTTTAACAATAATGTCCAAATGCAAGTTTTTTAAACGTTTTCAAAGACCATTATTATATCAATTTTTGACATATTAGCCCTTCCGTGAAACGTTTTCGAAAAAATACTCGATACTCGATGTTTTTTTTTTTATTTATTTACTTAAAAAATTATATTTTTCTTGCCCGGCGATAATGACCCTACGTATTAAAAAAAACTCCACACAAGTAATTCTTAACATTGCACATGTAAATAAAAAGCATGTGTTTTCTGTACTCTGGATATCGTGAAAATTTATCAAAAATGAATATGCAATTTTAATATCACTATCACAATACGCTTAACTGGGTAAGATAACTAGTTCGACAACATGTTATGGCACAATTTTATAACACAACCGGTTATTGGCTTTTAGTTCCACAAAGCGAAAGTAGATTCAAAGTGCATATTTTCTATAAAGTATTTCTTTTATAGAATTTTATTGAATTATGGGTTTGTCAATAGAAACTTAAAAAGAAAACCGAGTATGTTTTTAAATTTTGTAAGCTAAGTTTTTAACATTAAAAATTGGCTACAGCTGTGTCTGTCCTTGACAAAATTGACACTGATTTGGTATACGTCATAGCCCACAATATATGTTACAGTACTGGACAATATCTTCATCTAGACTTAAAAGGGTTTAACACTACAATTATCCAAATAGTGCCGATTGACCTTGGCTTCCGTTCCACCTATGACAACTATAAAGCATCGCTTTTCGATTCCGGATCTGAACAAGCTAATCCCGGACACTACAAACCTGCGTGGGCAACAATCGAGTTATTCATCTTATTTATGATAATCGCAATAAGCGGTTAAAGCATAAAGCTACTGGCCAAGTAGAAAATAAATATATGATCACTTGTTTTGTTTATTGTGGTTTTTAAATGGGCTAATTAATTTGTTAATTTTATTTAAATCCACTGCAGATCCAATACGTAAATAATGATCTTTGCGGAACGGAGTGTAAGCATTTAAATTAACAATGTAATAGAATGTACCATCGTTTGTAACGTATCGGAATGGTTGATAGTGCAAAAGTGAAGGTACTACTTTCGCCAACGATCCACAACTCCCGTGGCGCCTCTTGTTTCCAATTACCAAATACTACTTACTAAAATAATACTGGCGTTACAAAAAAGGTATTCTATGTATCATTTAACCTTGTTTAGCGGATTATTATAGTCTTTATATAAAGTTTTATATATAAACACCACGAATTTTATGCAAACAAATTGATGAATCATCAATGATAGTGTGCAATGTGCATTATAATTTGAATAGTCGCTTTCGAATAAAATTGTAAATTCAAATTTAATGAGGCAGTTTGGCTCGGGCCTTGTCTACTTTGGAAGGAAGGACTTAGTTCACAATTTTTTTTTTGTAAAATTGCATTATTTCGGTACACACGAACTTACAAGATTATAACCTGTTTTCCTTTATCTATAAAGGTTTAAAGCCGCCTAATCCACGATATCATCCCCAGACATCAATTTTATTACCTTTAGGTAAGTCTAAAATGTATTTTTATATTAATCTAAGTTTAATTTTTATATTACTTGCACTCCATTGATATGCAGTGTGTACCGTTTAAAAATGAATAGTGCAAGCCTTATAATACGTTTTTACTAACAAATATTTGTTATTAAACATATGCGTACACATTATGAGGTTCTTAACAAGTGCTTCTTTCAAAGTCAAACAGAACTACACAAATATGGTCGAACGGCGTGTATAGAAATTTTACGAAAAATCTACCGAGGCAGAAAATAGTTAAAGAAAGCCTTAAATAGGGAAAGCTTTTTAATACCATAAACAATTAAAAACAAAGAAAAATTATAAGTCGGATTTCTTTTTTTTGTAGTGTTGTAAATCGGTAGATATTCAAAAAATACTGTTATTCTTTTTAATTTGATTTGATTTAAGCAGGGAATAATGAATTCCTTATAACGGAAGTTCGAAGAAGGAACATTACTAGCGTTTTAAAAAAATGTACTTATAAACAGAAACGTGACGCAGGGATTTAACCTACTCATGCATTATGCACTTAGGTACTTACCAGCAAATTGTTACCATGATTATATAACACAAAAATACCTAACAGAGTTACTATAATATTTTCCTCGTAGCAACTAACTTACTGTATCAGTACAATTGCCGTGACTTTCGTACTTTCATTTTTTATGACGAATTTCTAAAACTTTTTTTCTCAAATGCAATAACAGGTACCACTGCACGTCTACCCTACAACTGAAAGGGATTTTTTTAGGAGAACTTTAAGGTGTGCAATGTGCATGTTTCCTTACGACGTTTTCCTTCACCGATAAAGTGCGTGATAATTCATTGTGAAGACACAAATTTGAAAAGTCGGAGGTGTATGTCTAGGATTTGAACTTCTGACTGTCGTCATTACGTCACAACACGCCTACAGGCTATATATTTCAGAGAAACGTAAGTAACACATGACATGATGAAACAAATGCAAAAGCTTTCTCTTATTTCCCCTGAAGGCATATTTCTGTAACATTTCCGTTCTAAATCGTGCAATTCTTTTTACCTTTTATTCTTCATTTGTGTACAGATAACATGCGAAAGTAAATCTGTGTGTTACATTTTACTCTCAAACAGTTATTTCGCATTTTATTAATCGTTTTACAACATTCCTCGCAGGTGTGGTTGGGTTGTTCATTTCACAGCTAAACTGTGACTATCTAGATGTTAAATTTTATTTTGATATATTTTATTTATGTACCTACAATTTTTTGGTCCTGGGACACAAGTCACATATGACATAACACACATGTGTCGCGCGATGTACATAGACCTAGGACGCAGGTCTTCGGTCCCAGGTTCGGGCAAGGGTTTCTTAGAGTTTTTTTACTCGAAAAGCGATAGAAGGGTGGCTTGTTATTTGAAACTATAATATAGCTGGCGACATGGTGCAAATATGCAAAATTATTTGCGTGCACATTTTTCATTTGTAAGGACCCACTTTTTTAATATAAGCAGATAAACTCTCTAACAAGAACTAGTAAATAATTAAAATATCCGCTGACGAGTGGTCCGAGGGCGTCACAGTTCGGCGCGTGCGTTTCGACTACACCAATTAAACGATGATTTGTAATTATTGAATAAATTACAGTCTACAATGTTGTAACTCTTATTAAGTTATTATGAAGCTGCGTAAGTAACAGCGACCAGACTGCTCCGGTAGAAATTAGAATGACGCAATTTGATTCACGACTTACAACGTCAGTAGTTTAGTTCCAAGCCACTGGTAGTTTTGTATAAATCCCGTCAAAAGTTTCTTGGTGGCTTGGTTAAACCAACAGTTTAGATTGAACGTATAAATGCATCTATCAAGTGATTACCTGCTTTCTTTACTTTTTTAGAGAGAAGAATTATCATTGCGTCATTGCATGGTAATCATTTTTATTGCTTTATACTACGTATATCTAGTAGCTTCTAGATGTACTAGATTATAAGAGATGGGTGCTAATGTATGTGGCGGCTATCGGGACCATTTGCTACTCGTGAAGTTTCACAAGAAGAATGAAAGAGTTTTACGGGTATGTCCACTTTTAATTTACTGTACTGTTGGTTATTATACTGTATAATAACCAACATTGCCAAAATAATGTAGATACGTATGCGAATCTGTTTATGATAAATTAATTTTACCTAACTTTAATTGATAAAACTTTAAGAAGTTAGTTTTTTAAGGATGTCACGATCAACGGTTAGCCTAATTTTTTTTTGATGTATCCCAAAAAGAGATTGTTGCTCTGGACGTTAATTGAGTCTCGATTTTGGTGGTAAGGCCGTATTGGGGTTCGCAATCCCTAATATGCATAGATGTTTCCAACGACATTTCGGTGGCATTACTCATTACCTTACTATACACATGTTTATTCTATTTTTAAACTGTTCTTAATTAACCAGATAAAAAATGTCGAATGACCTTAAATAACGAGTGTTTTTATCATAGACATAATTGTAATATGTAAGTTTTTAATTAAAATGTTCTCATTACGTAGGTGTACTATGTGTAAATTACAAATTTTATTATTACTTAAAAAATACCAAACGAGAAGCCCAAGATTTACAAGTTGAGACAAATATTTGATCTAACAATAAAAAAATAAAATAGCGAAAATAAAAGTTAAATGATAAACAACATAAGTAATTATCAAAGTCAAAATGTGTTTACTTCAAATACTTCAATATTTTAAAAAATCCTACCACAACGTTTCGGAACGTGTTGCACTTGTAGAAAAGGGTTGTTGCAAAAAGCTTCACTAACGTCAATAACAGCAGTCATAATTCTAGATAAAATTATTTCAACAATCACTATCATTTTAATAGCAGGAATGAAATTTGCATTGATACAGGCCTTACATGTACTACAATTTATAACTAAAACTTTTAAAAGGGCCCCTTAACCTTTTCGGTAATGTTTCTAATCGTTGTGTAAGTAAATACTATATTATGTCATTGGCCATAAAAGTACAATGCATAAAACAACAACAACAACATACCTTACGCCTATATTCCCCGAAGGGGTAGGCAGAGATGCATTTCTGCACCCACATTTCGCCAGGTATGTATCAGTCCCACGTAATAGGGGGCGAGCCTATTGCCGTTTTTCGGGCACATTTCCAGACTCCGTGCTGCTACTGAGAATTTCCTAATGTAAAAACCCAATAACACTTTGCCCGACCCGGGAATCGAAGCCAGGACCTCTAGATCGCACGGCACATACTTGTACCGCGAGACCACGAGGCAGTCAATGCATAAAAATACAACATAAATGAAGGTTAATTGAATGCCGCACAATCGAAGAAAAGTCTCCGAGTTAATAAATTCGTTATTATATGGTAATAATTGTTTGATTTAAAAACCATAACACGCTTATTTTGATTAGTGTAATTGGTGTAACCATGAGTGAGAATAAGTACCCACATAACCTCATGCCTTTATTCCCCGAAAGGGTAGGCAAATATGGTTTTCAGCACCCACTTTTCGCCAGGTATGTTAGGGTCCTACGTAATAGGAAGCAAGTCTATTCTCGCTTTTCAGATACATTTCCAGACTCCGCACTGCTACTGAGAATTTCCTACTAAAAAATATAATAAGACTTCGCCTTACAGTAGACTGCTAGACCACGTGGTATTCGAGTATAAGCAAATTATAATTTCGATAGGTAATCCAAAATTGGGTTTTTCTGGTGGCGATTTTTTAGATTAATTATTAATTACAGATAAATAAAGATTTGAGAATAATTTCCGGTACAGCTGATAAGTTAAATAGCGCGTACCGTACACGTATCAAATAATGAATGACTTAAAATATTGTTTTTATGTAAACGCTTATCTGTTTTGTTAGTAGAAATTTGATAATATGATCATAATTTACGTAATATGTTTAGGTTTCGTCCCATTGATTAACAATGCATTACCATGAATTATAATTATTATTCATCTGCAAAAGTTGATTTTTGCGCACGTCCAGGCTAAGACAGAGATCCAAATCTGAGAATGAAGAGGAGTGAATGAAATATAACTGATCAACATAATATCATCAACATACTAATTTCTACTCCTAAAAGATACAATTACATACAATAGGTTTTCTTCTAAAAAGAAGAAAGTTTTTAATGCTGCCTTTCCAGTGCGAGGACGATATATGGAAAGGATTTACTGGAGGTTTAGTGCGATACGTACACGGATGTTCCGAACTAAAACCCCTACACCGGGATGCAGACTAAAATCTCTGGCTGGTCTCCATAAACATATTAAGTAATAGAAGAATCAATATTCACCGTTATGCCTTTACGACCGAATTAAGATCGAACATTATTAAATTATATTTATCAGGGACAGATGCTTCCCATTTCGTACAATTGTGATGTTTCCGCGACAGAAACGAGACCGAGCGCCCTGCCGCCCAAGTAGGGACTGTTTTCGAAGCGAAGACACCAGTAAAGCGTCCCCAGTGGTTCTGAACCTCTGTTTTGCTTTTATATAGACAATGTTCACTTTTTTCTACGTCACCTAACAACAAGGCCGCCATAGTTGACAATAAGCGACTACCAATAACTCTATAGCGCAGCTGGTTGGGCACTAGCTTGTGAAATAAGATGCAGCGAAATAGAGCCTCGCAATGCGTCAAATGATTATGTTATCCACAATTCTTTGGCTTAGATGTAAGATCGAAAAGAGTCTCATTATATTGATATTCACGCCACATGATTTAATAGTGTGGGGTTAGAACTACGTATGAAAATATGCAAAAATAATATACGAATTCGTTCATTAAATTCAACCGTCTGAAACATTGACGTATACTGTTTATATACATACATATAGTATACGCGTACTGAAAAATATATATTCCACATAATCCTAAATCGACATTTGAGATACCGAACCTCGGTTGATTTACGACAAGCATTAAAGTGAACCGATAATACTAATTATTGCTTGTCACATAATGTTTATTATGATACATGCTTGTTAGGCGTTCGCTACGAATAGAAGATAGTGGTTAGCGCTCAATTTCAAACCCTGCTTTCGTTACGCCTGCATTTATTTGATTTTACGCATAGAAATAAGTATAAGACACTTGTGTTTTCTATCCTAAAGAAAAAATAGATGTTTGATGCTTTATTTGCTTAAATATTTTGCTCGAACTCGACCAGAATAATATTTGGCAAGATATTAATAAAAAAGTGGTAATAAGTATAATATGTAAAGATAAAGATATCAAATTTTTGAGTCCGACATCGTACTTACGTGGCAAAAAATGTTTCGACTTAAAATTTATTTCTTAAAACAGTCTTTTAGTTTTTGTTTATTTAGTATTTTCTGTTTGTTTACAAAACTTACATAAACAGCAATTTCCAAGTATTTGTTTTTAAAGGTCTTGAAGGGCTACCATGAGAAAAGAGGCACTTAGATTTCTCACTGAATTTCTACGATACTATAATGGCTTGTATATGAACCGATTCTGTTCAAATCATAACATTGGTTATTAAACCATTATATCATCAATTTGGATTTGTTTAGGAGAATAACAGCTTATTTCCAAATAATAAAGAAGACAAGGCTAGTAAATTTCAGTTGAAGGAAAACAATAACGATGCGAGGGAGCGTTAGGTATGATCAACAAGTAACAACGCATATTCCCGAAGAGGCGCCGGCCAGACGTCCCGACAGTGTACCGAAATGTTAACTATTTACTTCAACATTGACACGTAATGTGCGTTTTATGTAATATGATTAATTTATGGTTGTGACGTTGTTGACCTATGCTTGTAAAAGCACGTTGAAAAGTGACATGCTAATATAATAGAGTTTTTACCGAGGCACGGCGCAACGCTGGCGTCCCTTCATTTATATTCGCTTTTACTTTGCATGAGCAACTAAATTTTGTTGCACAAAACTGCCCTATTACTCGAACCTAAGCTCAGTTTTAAGCACAATTTTGCAACGTTGTATAATTACATGCTTCGGTTACTCGAGATATCAAAAAGTTTTGTAATAATATTTATTGCATATTATTCAACGTGTCGAATAAATATTGTAATAAATTAAAAATAGGAAATTCATTATAGCCGAGTAAAATGTCAAGGACGCTATACATCGTGGACTATAAATACGGGTCAATAAAGAATTGCACGAAGCAAAAATTTTTACGTGTAGCGTTGAATAAGTTAGTAGATAACCGAGTAACGAGCTAACAACAACACGGCGAGACTCCGCGGGCCGTACGAATTTGTTTCCTCGCAACTTTACAACTTTCATTATCCTCTTACATCGATTGATAAAAGTGAGAGTGTTTAGAGATTAGATTCAAAAAAACTCACTGTCAACCATCTACGTAATTTAACAAAGAGTTTGTGCCTTTCACTTAGCATTCGGAACTGACACGTAGACTTGATTTTGATTCTACATTGGAAGTACGGATCAAACAGTGACTAACCTTGCAGTACCGGTGGTGGAAGCGGGCCGTGAGATCACATATAATATTCACTGTGTTATCATAGTAGTAGATTGCGATGTTTAGCGAAAGTGATTGTTTGTTGGGTCGCGATAGTTGTCGTGGTGTGGTAGTGTGGCACTGTGGAGGCACACGCGACGCTGGCACTCGCGGCGAGCACTCGGCGCGGAGTGGCTCCACGGGCCGAGGCTCGCAGGCTCTCGCCACACTCGCCAACACTCGCGGCCACGCGACAGCACTCGCCGAACGTCAGCGCTCTCCGCCACCACAGCCTGTCAGACACCGCGCTCTTAGCGATTTTTCTCTACGAACCTATCAATTAAATAATAATATAATAATAATATAACTCTTTATTTTACAGCACCATAAACACAAAGTAACAATAAGCAAAAAACAAATGGCAGATTAGGCACATAAAAATTGGCGGTCTTATCGCTAATAGCGATCTCTACCAGGCAACCAGGTAGGGAGAGGAATACAAGTAATAGATGGGCGGTGCTTACAAATAAAATACAGAAAATAAAGATTATTATACAGAAGATACATAAGTGCTCTGGACAATACACATACATAAACATTATATATACATATATATTTATACATACATACATACATACATATAAATACAACAAACTTACAAATATACAAGTATAGAAAGAAATATATATAAGGATTTATTTGTCTAAGGAAAGGTAGTGAGCTTTAACCCTTCGTTTAAAAGTAACCAGCGAAGGAGATTGCTTTATATTTAGCGGAAGAGCGTTCCATAGCCGCACTCCCTGGACAGCAAAGGAGCGATCATAAAAACTGGTGCTGTGTGCTGGGTACTTCAACATTAGATTCTCTGATGACCTAAGAGAATGAGAGTTTGCAGTGTGTAGGAAACTAAAGCGTTCCTGAAGGTAGCGCGGCGACGAAGGATTGAACAGTATACTGTAGAGGAGAGATAATATGTGAACATCCCGGCGAAGCCGTATAGGAAGCCACTTGAGCTTAATGCGATATTCGGAGATATGGTCATATTTGCGTAACCCAAATATAAACCTTATACAGAAATTTTGAAGACGCTCAAGCTTGTTCAGCTGGGCCTCGGTCAAGTCAAGATAGCTGATGTCAGCATAGTCAAGAATAGGGAGTAGGAGAGACTGTGCAAGCGTAATTTTAGTGGCAGTCGGCAGAAAGTTACGTAGCCTGCGCAAGGATCCCGCTGACGCAAACAATTTACGATTGACTGCCACCAGTTGAGGTCCCCACGACAAAGTCTGATCAATGTAAATACCAAGGTTTTTTACTGTGTCACTAAATGGGATATTTACCCCATCTAGCAACACAGGCGGCAAGAGTGACCAGTCTACTTTGCAGACCGTTCTATTGCTTCCTACAATGATTAATTGTGTTTTAAGGGGGTTTAATTTCAGGCCAAATGCCTTACTCCACTCAGACAGAATTTGTAAATCACTATTCATTGTATGAATAGCATCATACAATTGTCCAAGTGGAGCTTGGCAGTACAATTGAAAATCATCTGCATACATGTGGTAGGACGAGGCAAGATTCCGAGAAATGGAATTAATGAAAAGAGAAAAAAGCAGAGGAGATAATATAATAATAAATATTTATTTTTCAAAAAATGCCATGAGTACCATGCATGCATGCATACATGCCGTGAGTGTACTGATATAATTTCATTTTTAATAAATGACAGGTTTAGCTATTCAGATAATATTACAGCACTGTATATCTTACCACTATTTTCTCATAAATTGTTGCTACATCGGGGTGTTCTTGAAATACTGTTTGCGGTACAATATTTTGTATTCTACATCCCTACTCGTATATCTACAATAGATATACTATTTTTCAAGTCTAATGGTTGATCTGAATCTAACATGTACTCATGCATAAAATTTAAACCGTAAAAAATACTACTTTTAATATAATTTTCTTGATAAATAAACCAAGAAAAAATAATATTTTCAATTTTTTATGGTTTCGTTACTAAGCGCAAAATAAAGTTGTGCAACCAACGAAACTCTACCTTTTTGCGTCATTGGTCTCCTACTGCATCCCTAATATGAATTTCTTGTAAAAATCGCCTCTGATTATAGCATGTCTCTTATCACTTCACTACACACAGTGGTAATAGAGTGACAACTGTGTCTATCACTACTTCACTATTGATTTTTAATAATACTCGGACAATACACAAACGCCTTAATCATACCTAGCGTCACAGTGGGCTGACCTGTTAGGAAATGTAGTTTTACTTACTATACGTAAGATTAATAATAGTTATGCGTAATAAATGGAGGTAATATAGAAACAATGCTTAAATAGCTTGTAGCTTCATGTAACAAAATATTTTCTTAAATAGTTCAATGTTTTTTTTTAAATTGCTTGCTTCCTCACCGGCAATGTGTATGATTTGTTTTAATTAACATAATTGAAAGTAGTGGTGGCCACACGGTTTATGTAATCGGTCGAGAATCTTGGTGGTCCCGGGTTCAAACCCCAGGCACACAGCTCTGTCTTTTTGAAGCTATGGGATTTCATAATGACTTATCACTGACTTTAACGGCGAGGAAAAACATCGTATGAAAACCTGCACGCTTAAATGTTCTTAGGAATTTCTTAGGTGTGTAGTCCACCAGCGTGGATGACTGGTCTATATTCTCTCAGTTGAAAAGGAGGCCCGTGCCCAGCAGTAGGGCGTATTTATGGGCTGATGATGATAATGAATTTTCGAATAGTTGTTACAGAATAAACTAATTTTGAATGTGCATTTCCTGTGTTCCTTCTGTCCTATGGCATAAGTTTTTCCTGTGCGTTCGTTATCCAGGTCGGATATTGTTACTTAAATCTCGTTGAAATATACCCCGAATGCTGAAGGATTAAAGCGTGATGTTCATTGAACAAGGCCGTGGCTCACATCAACGTTGCCTGCTCTAATAGGCTCTGCACACGGCAAATATATTCGATGTATCGTGTTGGAGCAAATTTTAGTGAGGATACCCTGCGTTTTCATATCGACTGGTTTACTCTTAGTATTTGTTACTGTATTTCTTCTTCGCGTGTGTTTGTCATTGAAGTCCTCCAAGCTCCTTCTCCTGGTGGTTAGCATCGAGAATTTACTATGGATAGTTTTAACTTACCTGAATATTTGTCCTGAATCATAATAAAAAATACAGACGAATTGATAACCTCCTCTTTTATTGAAGTCTGCTAAAAATGTCCTAAAATTAAAAATCTGTTCCTTTCTTAACAACATTATAAAAGGTTTTTATCATAGTCACCCAGGTGTTACATTCTTAGGCTTATACTGTTCTCTTTTAAGATAATAAACGTAGATACTGAAAACTTAAATGACAGATGCTTGACTGATGATGATAATTAAATTGATATTGCAACAATCAAAAATAACGTAATGGAATTGATTCAAGAATATGATCAAATATGATAAGCTTATAGCTGATATAATTAATAGAGATTAGAGATGGACACCAGCTTGCGGAACGAGAGGCCGCTGGTTCGATCCCCGCACCGAGACAAATGTTTGTGTGATCCACAAATATTTGTTTCGGGTCTGGGTGTTTGTGAGACCGAAAAGTCTCTCGTAGTTTCTGATACCCACGACTCAAGACTTGTATCTTAATGTGGGGTCAGAACTATGTATGTGACTGTTGGGTGTATTTATTTATTTTATTTATTATTATCTACAGAAAAAATACACTAATTCTAAAAAAAAATTGTTATTTTTATATACATTAACTCAATTACAAGAATTATAAGAATAAAATAAAAAATATGAAATTTAATTTTCGAATTGGAAACCATGATCAAGACCAGATTCAGTCTTAACAATATTGGGTGATGGAGCTTTAGAAAAAAATAATGAAATTGCAAATCTTTCCACTCAGTTGATTAACTAAACTGGTTCATTACTACAAACACATTGAGTCCTGTAACTAGGGCGATACGAGCGATGCCGTCACTCAAATCGTCTCGGGGGCGGGAAAATGTTAATATTATATCCTATTTAAATACAGATTAGATAGATTCAACTCGTTATTTTCAAGTTACTGCAAAAAATTCAAATAACTTTTTAATTACATCTCATTAGGAAAATAAATTTATAAATAAATACAACCCACATACATAATTCTTACACTAAGATACGTGTCTCGTGTCGTTGGTGTCAAAAACTACGAAAAAGTTACAGTTTCGGTAAATATTAATTTTTATTCCATTTGTATTATAAATTAATAATTTATATTTAGTTCCTCTAATATTGAGGTTATTATTGGACCCTAAATAAGAATTTCTTTAGCTATATTCCAAACAAAGTTAGTCTGAAAGAGGTCGCTCTTAGCGATAAGACCACCTATTGTCCGGGTAGATGCTTCCATTTTTCTTTTCTTTGTATATTTTTATTTGGGTGCAGCAAAGCTGCCTCCAGCTAAGGCTGGAGTA
Source organism: Cephonodes hylas (assembly GCA_030295005.1). Classification (NCBI taxonomy): domain Eukaryota; kingdom Metazoa; phylum Arthropoda; class Insecta; order Lepidoptera; family Sphingidae; genus Cephonodes; species Cephonodes hylas. The sequence continues at coordinate 13,140,653 of AP025368.1, read as the reverse complement.
GATAGACTCCAGCGGTAGAAAAAAATACTTATAGGAGTTGTTAATATGAAAACGCCCACGTTTAAAAAAAATATTTTATAATGGCGACATTCAACTGCCGCCTTGCCGCTACGTTTAAGTACGCAGTATTTATGAGCTTTATTAAAAAATAGTTAGTTAATACTTCTACCTGTCAAATATTTTATTTAACCAACACAAAATTTTAGCTTTTCGTATCTTCTACAACACTATCAATAATATTGAAGATTATTGATTTTGAATATATTCCTATACAGAGCGCAAGGAATTTCTCCAAACAGCCTGACAGACCGCGGAAAGTAGCTCGCTTTGTTAATTCACAGTAGGAAGCGTAGTGATCAGATTTATCAGCGGGGCTTAATGGTCAACGTCCAACGAGAATGAAAAACTTCGTTAGAGGACGAGGCTTGACATGGCTTGGCTTTCAGGCAGTCCGAACACATGAAAAGTAGTTTGACATTTCATTGGTATTGACAGCTTTACTTAATGACTGTCCTGTGCGCAAATAATCTTTAAAAAGTACTATTATAACTTCGGCCGACTTATCCCGGGGACAGTAGTATAAAAATATGTCAACGCTGTATCAATGATTGTAGTTAATTTAATTGTTTGTAGTTATAGTCATATGTATTTTCAGTGGTCTATTTTATGTAGTTTTACCCAAAAGTACTATGCACTATCTATATTAACTCTACGTCTGGCTAGGGGAACTTTTCGAGTATGGCTAAAACATTACGTCTGACTTGATACAAATTTTATATAAAGCGTAATAAATAAATAAAAATAATGACAAAGAAAAATTCCTTCCACTAATAATTTTCTATAATTGAATTAATGTGCCGAGTAAAAACACTATCATGAAATAGCTGCTTACGAGAAAACATTTGGAGGAACGTCAAATTGTCCCGTTGTCGAACCTGTTGCGTTGCTGAAGTTCCGAGAGGTTGTCAACAAGTGTTATTCTCTAGACGAGCGCTAGGTCTCTGTAGTTTGGCAGGGGAACTTATTACTCATAAAATACAGTACATAACGGAACTTCATAAAGGTAATTGACTCATGTTTTGGTATGGAAATTAAATGATATAAAATGAAAAGTAGATTAATAAAGAAATCATCAAAAATTTTGATTTGAAATGGAAAATATATAATTCCACCATTTTCATTTATTTAATTGAGCTGACACCTGAAATTTACGTTAGTACTAACGTTTAATTCAAAGTGGGTTTCAGATACTGCGATAGTCCTTTCACATACTGTGGAGAAAATCACTAGAGCAATTAAAAAAAAAAACAGAAGTTCCTATCAAGGATATGAACTAGCTACTAACTTCACTAGTTTTGTTTTTGATAAACAAATCCTAACAGACATTAAAAATATGTTACAGTGCAACAATGCATTAGGTATATAATAGCGTCTAATATAAATACAATAAGATTGTGAAGGGAAGGGAAGGGCCGCGGGTTCGATCCCCGTACCGAGACAAATGTTTGTGTGAACCACAAATATTTGTTTCGGGTCTGGGTGTTTGTGAGACCGAAAAAAAAAGTCTCTCGTAGTGTCTGATATCCACAACACAGGTCTTGTAACCTAGTGTGGGGTCAGCGCTATGTATGTGACTGTTGGGTGTATTTATTTATTTATTTATTTTTATTTAAGTGCTGACCGCGGAAGAAAAACACATTCTTATTCATATCAATAGAAATACCAACAATTGATTAGATATGTGTAACTCAACGGATGTGCAGGTTTATAATTCATATCAGATAATGGAGATTAAAAAGAAATGCATAATGTATGTACATATGTTCTATCAACGTGTTTTATTTTGGCAAGGAAGGCGATAAACTTGATTTAGATAATAGTATGACTCGCGAGACGTCCTTGTTAAACCTTCAGTAATAGAGGGGAAAAAATATATCAAAGTAAATAAAGGTTTGAATTAAAAGTATAGAAAACTTAGCGCGCCAATGTATTAAAAACACGCAAAGAATCGTAAAAAAGAAATATTTGAAAAATTGAAGCGACTGAATAGTCTCGCGTGGTTTCTGATACCCACGACACAAGACTCGATAGTGTGGTGTCAGAACTTTGTGATATGAATATAACGTGACTCTCCGATGTATTTATTAATGTAGTGTCACTTTAGCAAAATAGGCCAAGGTTACAATTTGTAAAAATATTTTTGACATTATTAGGCCTCGTGTAAATGTCATGAAGCATTTATTCACGTTATAATATATTCATTAAATTATAGACGACTTGCTCCAGTTTACCATACATTTAATGAAAACCCCTGCTTTTTAGAATTAAACAGAATCATAGTTTAAAAATCATATAAGCTTTAATATTTTTCCATGTAAAAAATAATCAAAAAAACATTTTTTTCCGGAAGAGAAATCGTAATCTTTCAGATAATAATATCGTAATCTATATAATTATCCTTTATCTAATCTGTCTAAATTTGTAAATATGTATATAGCTTATATGTTTCCGACGAATTAGGATTTGATTTGAAGGCCTCGAGGTATATGGCGCTATCCAGTCAAAGCTCAACATTATATGTTAAAATAAATAAATAAATTCAAACCTAAAGTACACTCTCGCTCTTCGAAATGATGTGTTTTCGCGATGAATTATCACTTACTTTAACGGTGAACTAAAACTTCATGAGAAAGCGAAACGAAGAAATGGCTTTGATATTACGACCGCCAACCCGCATTAGACTAAGGCTCACGCAGTTGTAGAGGAGACCCGTGCTCACCAGTAGAAAGTAAATAGGTTGATGATAAAGGATTAAATGCTAAGAATAAGCACTTTTTACAACTAGTAATTTACACAATATCAAAAATGGATTCTTTAAAGCACTAAAAAAAAATTAATACGAATCAACTTCACTTTAGGTACTTGTGTAAAGTACTTCGTAGTAACCCTAAGTACATCTGACTCATATTTTTTTGTCTATAAATTACGAGTATCTATTAGATAAAATAAAATAATTAGATTTCAGTAGTATTTTGTAAGTAGTAGAGGAAAGTCCGTTCGAGCGTGAGTTTATGCCTGGCGATTTGTTCAGCAGGCGAGACTGCCGAAGATCCAAGTTAATCATTTCATATTCCAATGCCGTATGTATGGAAATTTTATAAAAAAGTAATAATTTATGTACCTAATCTTTTAACTTATTTCCCTTCTATAGTTGTTTATATCATTTCCTTAAGCGAATCGAATAATTGAAATTTTCCCAAGACTAAAAATGTAATCGGTACCGATAGTTCCTTGGTAAACAAAAATAATGATTTGATAAGTCACATTATCGACACTGTTAATACAATTATCAGAGATTTTCTAAGACGATAAATGCCATTAATCAATTTACAGCTATTTTTGCAGTGTAAGAACAATTATATACGTTGAAACATTGTTCTGAATAGTGAGCGATTTTGTGTTCCCATCAATATGACGGCCTTTCTCATAGTTGCTGGCGTAAGCATGCTTACAAACGTGCTATTCATTTTGGCATCTCTTGTTTATACTTACACGTACATGAGAGGGAATAAGGTAAGTGTTTTATTTATATAAACACTAGTACTAGGCAGTGTCGGATTAACACATTTGCTACTAGTAGGCCATTCAAATTTTTCTGCCCCTTGAGACTAAAAAGTTCTTTGACTAAAAGTTTACCTCAAATTTAAAAATATAAAATACAAAGCATTTCCTTCAGTTGTTGTTGTATCCTCAATATATAAACTAACAACAACTACCAACTTCATGTGATACCAAAAGATTTTTACTGTGGGTTAAATTCAACCATTCATCCATTATCCTGCTTTTAATTCTACCACGCCAAATTTATTTTATTACATTATCCATATCTTCTTCTTCATCAACCCATATACGCCCACTGCTGAGCACGGGTCTCCTCTACCATTGAGAGGGTTTAGGCCATAGTCCACCACGCTGGCCTAGTGCGGGTTGGCGGACTACACACCTAAGAAATTCCTAAGAACGTTTAGGTGTGCAGGTTTCATCACGATGTTTTCCTTCACCGTTAAAGCAAGTGATAATTCAATTTGAATACACACATAACTTCGAAAAGTCAGAGGTGTGTGCCTCCATATAGGTATCTAAAAAATCTCTATTTATACGGCGTGCTTAGTCACAACATTTTGAAGATTTTGTTTTTAGTTTGTTTTAAGTTTTTAAAAATTTCCACTACGCGTCGAATCTAGCTATCTTGTCGTAGGGAATCTGTATTGTTTATTGACAAAGCTCACACACGATTCTATTCAAACTTTGGAGATCATTGGTTCCAAAAGCCAAAGAAAAAATCAAGATCAAAAGTGCATATTCCTGATAATAATATCCGAGCAATAATTTTCCTTGTGGCGCTTTATCTACACAACTTTTGATAAGGATACAACAGTCAAAAGGCATATGAGTAGATCTAGACTTAGAGTAATTTACGTGTGTATTTAACTATTTACTTTACCCCTCTAAGTTGTCAAGGACGACATTGTCCAGCAGGGGAACATATAAGGGCTGAAGATGATTTATATAGCTCAGAAGATCTCTGACGGGTCATTTTAGGTCCTATTACACTTTAACTTTAATTCCATGTATCCCTTTCCAACTATACTTCTCAACAAATGTTTTTTTTTTTTATGGTAAAGGAGGCAAACGAGCTAGTGAGCCACCTGATGTAAAGTGGTCAACACCGCCCATAGACACCCACAATATCAGAGGAATTGTCGGTGCGTTGCCGGCCCTTGAGGAAAATATAGGCTCTTTTTTTGAAGGTCCCTAAATCATATCTATAAAAAGCAGTGATGGCCTCGAAGTTTGGGCGAGCGGTCGAGAATCTCGGCGGTCGCGGGTTCGAACCCCAGGCACACACCTCTGACTTTTCGAAGTTATGTGTGTATTCACATTGAATTATCACTTGCTTTAACGGTGAAGGAAAACATCGTGATGAAACCTGCACACCTAAAAAATAGTTCTTAGGACTTTCTTAGGTGTGTAGTCCGCCAACCCGCACTAGGCCAGCGTGGTGGACTATGGCCTAAAACCCTCTCAATGGTAGAGGAGACCCGTGCTCAGCAGTGGGCGTATATGGGTTGATGAAGATGAAGAAGAAGAAGAAATCATATCTATTAGGAAATACCGCCGACGAAAGTTGATTCCACATAGATGTTGTGCGCGGAAGAAAATGTTTCAAGTAGCCAACTTTGTAGAGCTTCAAATGATAATTTTTGTATCATTCCAGGAGGATGTAGATCCCAACATATCGATAGTGGATTTGATGAAGGCCGGTCACCACCGCGACTCCTGCCGCAGCGTGCCTCAAGATGCATTGTACAACGCACTAGCCCGACTTAGCAACGCCAGCTCTTCTGCTGAACAAGTACAGGAATCTGATAAGGCGCTTTAAATAAACTGTTATGAAGCTTCCTTGTTTATTGTAATTCACCAATATAATTTTGAAGTTGGCAATGACAAATGAGGATTTGATCGTTCGCTTCTTGAGTTTTTGTATTTGATGTGATATAAACGATTTAATTTATTTATGTTTCATTTACTACTGTTTTGTTATCTATTTTGTCAATTTAATAAATTAATTACTTTATTCACTTTCTAAGGTTACAATATAATTGTCAATAAAACGTATACTAATAGATTTGTGTATTTTATTACAATATCATCATCATTCTCCTGCCCTGATCCCAATTCTTGTTTGGGGTCGGCGCAGCATGTTTTTTCCTTCCTTCCTGTATGGAAGGACAAAACATGCTGCATAAGAGTTTTGGCAGATGTTTTACGGCCGGCCGCCTGCCTGACGCCAACCCTCCTTGGGAATTTCTATGTTTTAAAGGGAATGGTGTGGGGATAGCGTGAGTTTGGGTAAAGGATATTGAGGGAAAGGATATTTGGCCTGATGGTAAGGATGCTACAGTCCCGGATAAGGAAGTATTAGGAGACTGTAACAGCTCGGGGGGCCGAGCTCGCGTACTCGTAGCCCTGTTCCATGACTGGCTAGATCAATGGAAAAGGCATCCCCTGACCATATTTTATTACAATATAATAACAATAAATAAATATAAAATAAATAATAATAATGATGTATTATAAATTATTATATTAAATTCTATGTATTATATATATATATATATTTCAAGGGAACCTTTTTAATATGATTCAAGCTATGAAGTATGTATGTTTATATAGGCGTGAAGGTTTTTCGATAAAAATATATTTTAATAACACAAGACGCAGTAACACTGCTTAATAGATTGCAAGAATATTACAAAGGAAAATATGTCCATGTTAATCTGGAGCCAAATATGTAACTACTAGGCCTACTAGGGGATTCGATCCCGGTCGATTTTTGTAATTCCGGAATTTCGGGATTATCAACAGTTAATCCCGGGATCTCGGGACAGTCCCGGGATTGTATTAGTAATAAAAAGTGGTAACAAAAGAAAGTAAAACATATTAAAATCAATCTTCTATTTTACATTTCTAGTTAAATATTAAAAAATAAAACAAAAGTATAATTTCTTCTGATAAAATAAATAAACTAAGAACTTTTATCTAAACAGAGAAACGCCATTATACTATAAAAAAAGACTATGCAAAAGAGATCAATTTATTTTAAATCATATATAAATGTAGGAACTATAAATTAAAGAAATTACTTATTTAAGCCACGAAAATAAAATTTTAGAAATAACGACGCATCTAAAGTCTCATCCGAAAGCATACTTCTTTATTTGTGGCACAAATATGTGGGAGCGAAAAAACCGCGTTCAGGCTCGATGGAAGTTGGAGGGAACGTCAATACATTTTTATAGGCCTTCTTCAAATTAAAGCCTCGTGTAAAACTAGCCTCATAAAGAGTAATTTATTGTTTAATGATGTTAGAAAATACATTTTTATTGACTTTTATTACAAATATATCAATCCCGAAAATCCCGGGATTTATTGAATTTAATCCCAGGATTTTCGGGACTAAAATATGACCGGGATCCCGGAATCCCTGGCTTCGGGATCCCGGGATCGATATCTCTAGTCACAACGTTTGAAATCTAACGCATTACTTAAGATAATTTTAAAATTACGTTAAACCATAATAAAATCCGGACCGAAGTGTACCAATTAGTATTCAGTTTCTAAAATCTAAAATCTTAGAATACAAATAATTTTGCTTAACTTATATATTAACGTTGAAGGAAAACTTCGCGATAAAACCTGCAATTAAAAAAGTTCTAAGGCATTATTTAGATGTGTAGTCCGCCAACCCACACTGGGCCAGAGTGGTGGACTAAGGCCTTAACCCTCTCAACTTGTAGAGGAGGCCCGTGCCCAACAGTGGAGCGTACATGGGCTGATCATGATAATGAGTAACTTATACATGATTGACTAGCACTATTTGACATTTTTCGCATATATTTATTTATTTATTTAAACTTTGTATACCCGTATGTACAAAGGCGCACTATCTAGCGTTTAAGTTACCTCGTACTAAGTACAACTGAATACATTAAGCGATCTTTAGCACTATATATGTAGCCACACGCACATTCTGCTATCAGAACAGATAAATAGCTTATATTATCTTTATAAAATATGTAATAATCAAGGTAAAAAAGATCATACTGTAACTGATAGAGGTTTTCCTTTACAAATATGTTTATCAATTTCAATATTTTATTATATTTATTGCTCCATGGCTTCGCGGGAGGTGTTGTATGGTCTTGGGTTCGATCCCAGGTCGAGCAAAGGGCTTTTGGGGCTTTCAAATTCCATTAGGAAATTCTAAATATGCTCTTGCTCAACTTTAAAAGCATAATGATCTTTGTTATTCTCTTTAAAGTTGAATATTTTTGAAACGGATATATTGGCTTAGCAACCTTTCAATGTTTTCAAATCTATCCAATGATATCATACTGTGGTAGACGCTAAAAAAATCACCTCTACTTTCTTCTGTGATTCTATTTTAACATTTCGTCGGCGTGGTTAATACACGTATTCATGACAAGTTTTGTCTTTTTAACACTAACCCTTTGGAAACTAAAAGGGTTCCTAGACGCGGAGAACGGAACCCTGAAAACGACAACAATTTAATAATGCTACATAACCTGATTGGGATCATCAGGTCAGAAAATGATTATCTTTTTGATAAATAAATACATTTGACGTAAAACGAATGTTGTTTACCAACGAATTGTAGAAAATAGTATAATCGTGTTAGCATAGATGTCGCTAGTACCTACATTAATTTGTGTAAGTCTAGAATACAAACTATACGCCTCTATCATCGAAATGGTAAGCAGAGGAGCGATTCTGCACCATCGTATCACCATAAATATCAAATTCACCATAAATAAAATTATGTTCGCTCCGAGAATCCAACTGGGTTGATTTAGGTCACACATTTAGGTAATACTCCAATGCTGAGAGACCTCAAGGCAGTTCAATAATAAAAAATATCGCAATTTTAGTAAAATTCTTTTTAGTTAACTCAACCATTAGATTAGATATTTTATATAAGACACTCTTCGCTCAGTTTGTTAGACACCAGCATATGAATCAAGATATGGGTTCTACCCCATATCGACGTTAATATTTCTGGGACTCCCAAATATTTATTTTCAGCACTCGCATGTGAGACTAAACAAGACAGACAGACCGCAGTATTTTGCGCTATATGGTTTCTGCCTACGCCAATGGGAGACAGGCGTGTGTTTGTGTTATGTTTTGTCGAAAAACAAAATATTTTTGGGAATTGACCACGCGACGGCTGAATTATCGCATATAGAGCACGTAAAACTAACGCATATACGTACACAATGATAAAGCTTTAATTTAAGCGATAAAGTGTTTCTGCATGATATTAAACGGTTTCTGCATTATATTAATTAAGATATGCATTAGATATAAAATTAATTCTATTATCTTATCATGCATGAAATCACAAAATAATTTTAATTCTCATTCGGGTTTGATAGATCACGTCTTAAATATATGGATTCCTGTAAAAGTACATAAGTACCACGCGTTTACCACGACACACTGTAATAAGTAATCGAAATACATTTATTTGATAAATCAAATACACCTTGAATTTGAATTGTATTTAATGCATACGATTACATACATAATCTCACGCTTGTATTCCCTGAAGGAATAGGCAGAAGTGCATTTCTGTACCCACATTTCGCCAGGTTTATTATCATCATTCTCTTGCCCTGCTCCCAATTTTTATTTGGGGTCGGCGCAGCATGTTTTGTCCTTCTACACATCCCTATCAGCCGTCATGTCTTCAGTCACGCCTTTCTCTTTCATATCTCACGCACTCCATCCATGTTTTCTTTGGCCTTCCTCGGCTTGTCCATCCTTCAAATTTAATGCTCATTACTTTTTTACCAACATATGTTTCGTCCCTCCTCATAATATGCCCATACTACGACAGACGGTGTCCTTTCAGCTTATCAATCACAGGAGCTACTTTCAAACTTCCTCTAACGTATTCATTCCTCACTCTATCAGTCAGAGTTACCAGTTCGCCAGGTTTATTAATCCCACATAAAGTGGGGCGAACCTACTGGTTTTTTGGGCATATTTTTTGACTTTGTGCTGCTCCTGAAAATTTCCTAATGAAGAAACCAAATAACACTTTGCTCTTATTTTACGCTTACCCTAACCCTATCCCCGAAAATGTATACCTATAAGTGACTTACTTAATATGGGGTGTCGATAGTCTTGCGATGTTACCCGCGTGCGGTCGTAAAGTCTGGAGTTCAGTCCCAAATGTCGTTTGAGGTTTTAGGCGTGCTTGAAGAGTGAAATGTCGATGACTCCTCAACAAATGCTTAAAAAGCCAATGTATATGAATTAGTGCCCAATTACAACCTACGCAACTGTTGTATAACTTTTTTATTTTTCAAATCTGACGTAATTATTCAAAACAATCTAAATAACTTAGGTATCTCTGTGATAACACCCATCAGTGATAATAACAACGTTAGTCCGTGGTTTTCCTGCATGCAAGTATTATATCTTTTATAAAAAGTTATTATAATAAGCCGTATAAGATACGGCCCACATGGGCACGGGCCTCCTGTATCGTTCACAGGGGTTAAGCCTTAGACCACCACGCTGGCCTAGGCCAGTCGGCAGACTATATACAAAAGAAATTTGTAAGGTTTTCTAGGTGCTCTGGTTTCCTTACGATGTTTACCATTACCGTTAAAATTAAGATATTTTAATATAAAAACAGATATCTGATTTCGCATTTATCCCCCTGAATCTCTCATGACACGGATATAGGCCTTTTAGAACATTGAAAGAGGTAAATAAGGTTCAGTCCGAGTCCCTAATACTTTCTTGTAAAGAATTTTTATCTGTTCAAGTTTCCTTTACGGCGTTTTCTTCATCATTAAATGCATGATAGTCTGTTGTATTATTATCAGCCCATACATGTCTCACTGCTGGATATTGACCTCCACTACAACTGAGGGATTTAGCCATAGTCTACTGTAAACGCATATAACTTCGAAAAGGAAGTGATGTGTGTCTGGGATTTAAAACCGCAACAACCTATATTTTGTTTCAAACACGTGGATAGACCCAAAGGCCATCACGACTTGTTTTGTACAAATAATAATCCGTTTCATATTCAGTGAACAAACGCACTGGATTCTATTTATATGTATAGATTACATTGGCGTAAAGTATCGTCTTTACATCTTATCACCATATCAATAAATGTTAAATGTGACAGCTGTTTGATTTGTATCTATTTTATCAACGTTTATTGGTAAACACATTGAGGTCACCAATAGGGCTAGGCCATTGCATTTCTACACCAAAATTATGCATGTTATACATTAATTGGCATAAAGAAATAATTTATGCCGAACCTTTTGCAGTTTATCAGACAGAGGTACTAAGAATTGCCCAAAGGAAATAAAACCGCTCTACCTGGGACCAACGTCGCGTGCAAGTTAAGTCGTTGACCTTTTCCTTTTAAAATCAAAAAGTGTTTAGTCTTTTTGAGTATTATGGAGATGATAGAGGGACGTCAAATCAAAAACACCGTATCTAAAGGTAAGTAGAGTCATAACAAAATGTCCAACTGCGATCCGCGATAATCACCTATCACACATCACTCTACATACTCATGTCAGTCTATTAAGATGTTTCTTCAACACGTTTGCTAGCCAACTATTCCACAACTTCAACTTCTTCTTCTTCTCATCGATATACGTCTCACTGCTGGGCACGGATCTTCTCTACCATTGAGAGGGTTTAGGCCATAGTCCACCACGCTGGCCTAGTGCGGGTCACTTCAACTTCTGACTTACTTAATATTAAAAATATTTTTAGTTTTAATTGCAATTTGAAAATGATATTTTAAAAGTATTACATTGTCGATGACACGAAAACTCGTGCTGAAATACTATTAAATATATAATTTATTGCCTTCAACGCAAATTGCCGCGTAAAGAGATTTAGATTAAAATGGTGCTTATTCAGTTCAGTAATCTACCAGTTTATGTGAATTATTCGAAAGAGGAAAAAGCGTTACTTACAATATTCTGGTTCTACTTCTCCTAATTATCGTAAATGACTGGCTGAATAAGGGACGGGTTTGGGGATCTTAAATGAACGTGGATGCATAAAACGATACTTGCCGTTTCCAAAAATGTGAAGTAGATTTGGATTTTTGACGCACTGATAGTGTATTAGATACGTCTGTTTATAACTTGGATTAACACATGGCATGATAATTTGTATCCTGGTGTAATAACAAGCTTATTCATGCTTTTTTATCAATCAAACATGATTGTCACAATATTTTCGTCACTAAATACAATCATCTTTTAAATTCATAGGTAGGTAACCATATAAGAAACAAAATAATTGATTCCGAATACTGCATTTTATAACTTATACGTCGGTTCATTTGGGTGCAAATTCATTGTATTTATCTTTAACGTTCCGGATGTACTCACAACCAACAACAATTCGAGAAGACCTCGACTAACGAACACTGAAGAATATTAATTGCGGCAAGCAGGATATTCTATTTAATAACCCATACACCTTCAAACTGCTTAGAACGTGAATAAATAAACAGCGAAATGACACACTCGACAAAATGTAATTGCAGGTCAAGGCATCGAATTTAATACCGTAAGTAGCTATCTTCGGTTACCAAGCAGCATTTCTAACAAAACGTTGATAACAATATTTGTTTAGTCGTTCGTTTACTTGTCATAATTGATTTCCGTTGAGTATTGTGTCTTTTAAAATAATACGACAAAGACTACATAATAATCAGTTATGCGAAGATATCGATACATTAGGACAAAGCGAACATTGCACTGTGAATGAAACACTTGTTTAAAGAAACCTCGGTTTAACAACATAATGTTTTCAATAACAGTGTGGAAGGCGAATATTCTGGTAAATGTATGATCTGGGTATAATGTACTAAAGTGGACAATGGACGAATGTCATTACGGGGCCTTCACGCAATCCGGCACAAGTGAAAGATATACCTGTATAGCGAAGTTTTAGATCGGACCTATGTGCAATAAATTCCATTACGAGATTTGGTTAGATAGTCTCTATCAACTTTGAACTAGATTCCTATAGGTGTTAATTATAGTAATACAATAATTAAACGTCATTATAAAATCTTTAGCAAAACCAGTTTTATTGCATTGAGTCGATATTTTTATAGTAAGCTTGCAAATGTTGAACGAGAGATAGGTTTCGCGTGTATCTTTTTGTGGTTTCAAGTCTATCTGCGGTGTTCGATGAGTTTATTATAATTAATCCAATCAAATTGAGTAAAAGTATTTCCAAGGGCTCATTGGTCACAAAACAAAATAAATGGAACTAACTTTTGTCAAAAATGTTAGCAAAGTGAAAGTGTTAAAGAGAAATAATATCTAGGGAACGAATAATTGTGTTTTATGTATTTCACATTGGTAGATAATAAATTTTTAAATTTGTGTTATTTTTGTAAGAATTGTAGAAACAACGTGTTACATACTTGCTGCGATATCTGTCGGAGGGGACGATATAAATGTTAAATTAGTTCAATGAATAATTTTGTCATTTCTGATCGTTAGTACGTCTGCGGCGCTCGGCGGTGGAGTTGACTCCGATAAAAAAAATCAACATAACCACTTGTAAGTTAGGTTTTCCTGCAGTTTCGATTCGACGGCCAATGGAGGCTCGCGGCGCACTGTTTGTATAAACAAAAAGTAACAAACTCCAAACCAAGATGACGTACGCATTTATAATCGTAGTTTCAGTGGCGATTACGTTTAAACTGTGTTTTCTTGGGTTTTCTATGTATATCACGCTGAAGGAGAGATCAAGGGAAGCTCAGGTGAGTGTTCGTTTGAAATTATTACGTGTAACGGTACGCGATCTCTCTAGATCTAGCTTGGTGTGGCTATTACTTTCACACGCGGTTTATATAAATGTTTGGGTTTTATTGCTTGTGTTGCCAGGTTTTTGTTGTGAATGTAGGTATGTTTTGATTTTTTGTTCATTTATATTTTCAAAGAGACACCTTTGTTTTTCATTTCTTAAGACATTTGATATATTGTATCCTCTATGGTATAGTCAAAAACTTAGCTTATTTAACCTAGTAATAAGTAGTAATCAAATGCCTTTATTGATCAATCTAAACCTCTGCTCTGTAGGAAGTAATTGTATACCTCTTATTACGTTTTTCGCTATAGAGATTCAAACAATTACTTGCGTGTTGTAAATTGTTCACACTTATAAAACAGCAAATGAAGTAGTGAATAATTGAAATTACCACAACTATTGTTTATTACGAAATCTATTGGAAAAATACATAAACGTTAATGTACATTTACGTGTTATAAATTTTTCTAATTTGTAATTTAAAAGCCAAAGATTTTGTTTAAATTAATTATTTTTTATTGCTTTTTTATTCGACAAAAAAAAACAATGGAACTGATCCCACTGTCATAATATTTCCAAGCCTGCCGCTATGCTAATGGTACGATACTTAATTACCACCATTTAATCAATCACAGATAATGAATTACTCCATAGTCAGAGTATCTTATCGACATGTTAACATTATCGAACGCGTTAGATACTAATGAGCAACGTAAAGATTTGCGCAAACATTTAAAACGTGACTCATATTGTTGTGCCTTGTTTTTTATTCATTTCAACACAACACTGCAATTACTTACAAGACATAAAAATCGTTTTAAATCACATGATATTCTTTATAAAACCATAGGTATGTGTATTGAATTCAAAATCACTACGTTCTTCAATAAACATGATTTTAAATCCTATAGTTTCCATGACAATGATCTGTTTTATATAAGTATAATGTATTTATAAAAGAAATAAATAAACATCAACGCTAAAGGAATGTTTCTACTAGCAATATAAATATTAATTGTAGAGTCCTTCAGCATAGTCTATCACGTAATGCTCTAGAAAATATTTTTTTAATTCTTAAGATTCCATGACAATGCAATGGTTATTATGGTTATTTGTTAAATTAATAAACGTAAACTTTAAAAATAATCTACTTACTTCTATTACAAATATGTGAAATTATTTATTTTAATAGTTTTGGTTTTGCGATTTGTATCACGGAAATGCATTATTGTATGTTTCAATGTTATTTCTTCGTTAAATGCTAGAATAGGCTATGTCGTCATCATCATAATCAACACCCAATTCCCAATGTTGTGCTAGGGTCTCCTTTACTGAGAGGATTTAGGCTTTAGTTCACCACGCTGGCAGAGATTTTTTTTCTTTTTTTTATGGGATTGGAGGAAAACGAGCTAGTGAGCCACCTGATGTTAAGTAGTCGCACTGCCCATGAAAACCCACAATATTGGAAGGATCATCGGTGCGTTGCCGGCCTTTGAGGAAAATTTAGGCTCTTTTCTTGTGCCGAACCGAGTGCCGGTTTGTATATAGAATTGTGAAAACCTCTATTGACCCAGGATTAGAATGACTAATCCACTTTAGAGTATGTACTCAATTCATTCATATAATTAATATGATGCATGAGTTTTTCTTGCAAATGGAAAACAATTTGAATCATTTTGTTGTTATCAGCCGTCATTGTATAGACATCGTTTGTAATGTTATAATATAAAATATTAAATGATTACTTAGAAAATCACAGACTTCTTTGGTAACATAATCGTTTTCTTCACTCACAACACTCACAAAAATAATAATACCTGGACATGACAGCCCAGAGGACATGAGAGGTCGCGGGTTCGATCCCCGCAATGAGACAAATGCTTGTGTGGTCCACAAATATTTGTTTTAGGTCTGGCTGTTTGTTAGACAAAAAAGTCCCTCGTAGTCTCTGTTAAGTGCATTTATTATTTACATTTTGTCCTACCAGTTAACAAAATGCTTATTGTATTTAAAAAAAGACCAACTGTTCTTATAGTAACTTAGTTCAATATTACACGAAAACTTAAGTCCTAATTTCGCAGTATAAAATCGTATAATTTTGTTAATAAATACTTGTAACTAACGAGCCTCAGGCATATATTTTTTGTTTGGAAAATAAGTCGTTTGTAACTCTCTCCAGAAACATGCCTCTGAAAGCAGCTAACTAAAGGCCGCGCAGACAAAGAATTCTTGAGCAATATTTACATTTACTGACAGAGTTTCTTTACCAATCGTACTTATAAATGCATTGTTCAATGCTCATACACCGTCCCAAGGTAACACAAAAAATGGCCTAGAAAGAGCAACCAACTTAATTTTCTCAACACGTATAGTTTGTATAAAATAACATCATAATCATCATCATCAGCCTATATACGTCTAACTATTGGGTACAGTCCTCTTCTGCTACTGAGAGGGTTTACGCTTTATCCTACCACGCTAGCCTTGTGCGGGTTGGCGGATTCACCTAAAGAATTCCTAAAATCTTTACGGTGTGCAGCCTTTTTCACGATGTTTTTCTTCACCGTTAAAGTAACTTATAATTACTTATTTATATAAGTTCACATAATTTCTAAAAGTCAGAGCTTTGGTTTGACCCGCGACCGCGGAGATTCTCGAACGCGTGCTTAAACCTCGAGGCTATCACTACTTTAAAATTATATAACATATAAAATTATCGTGTCAAACGTGAACATAACTTTTAATATGGCTGTTGACGACATCACCAGCCTGCATTTATATGATACACACTTTCTCTATGGGGGTAAATGGTAGGTAATACCTACTAGGGATGTTGCGGATTCAATTTTTTTCACATCCGCGGATGCGGATGCGGATGCGGATTTTAAGAGGCTCACATCCGCGGATGCGGATCTGTATAAAATTGATCGATTGGTTGATTTGTATAAAATGTTATTGCTTTCCTATTGGTCAATCAGCACGTGCGGTCAACCACTCGACACTCGAGACCGAAACGCGCACCTCGCCGCCCCTCACCCCTTTCTTTCTTTTCGCGATCTGCTACACATCCGCAACCGCTTCAGCTCCGCAGCGATTTATGCGGATGCGGATGCGGATGTCCAAATCGATGCGAATGTTCCGCATATGCGGATGCGGATGCGAATATTCGCAACATCCCTAATACCTACCTACGTCTGTGTGCGTAGTTGTTGAGACGAAAATGCAAAATTTGTACTAAGTAGTTGGTGTCCGTCTGTTTTTAGTAATTTAAAAAAAGTTTTTTTAAAGATAAGTACGTTCCGGATGTCCGATTTTCTCAAACAGTATACTATCCGCTAAACCAAATCACATAGTTGAATTAATAATAAGATACAAAAATGAGCATGACTAAATTACCAAAAGTAAAGAAATGTGCTAGCCGCATTTTTATTCTTATCTAATTAATTCTCCATTTTTTTTTATCTTTAAACGGACAAACAAATCAGGATCTTATATTTTGCTGTCATTGATAGCTGTACGAGACAATAGCCTTAGAATAGTTTTTAAGAATAGTGATTTAATAAATATAGTAATTTTGTAAATAGATATTTTGTAAAACAGATAGTTTGTAAATAGAAAATAAATAAAGTTATTGCGGGCATAGCTTAAGATCGATAGTAGGTAGTGAAATAAAGAAAACAAATAGTTATAGGGTAGATGTATATTGTGATCAGGATGCATATTTTTATTAATAAAAAACAATGGGTGGACTCCTTACGGTATAGCAGCTGGTTAGAATAGTGTCAGTTTTGATATCCCCATCTTTGTTGCACGTATAGCTCTGTCCCGCTCTCACGCCGACAGAGACGCTGTTACGCGTGAGAGCGGGATAGAGGTTTGAACTGTATATAAGGGGGGCAAGGATCGGTGCAAAATCAGTCCTCGCCGGTCCTCGCCTCGCCTACAAGAACAGCAGAGCAAGAACAGTGGAAAAGCGCTATACCGAGGAAGCCACCCCGCCGCAAGATAGAAGAAGGGAATTTTATTCAGCGAATCGCTGCTCCCCGACCACAGTACCCACAGCGCTACAGAACCACAGTACCTACAGAACCACAGTACCCACAGTACTACAGATCCACAGTAACCACAGTAATCATAGTAACCAGCAAATAGTAACATTTTTTGGTCCTTCGAGCGCCGGATTTTCAAGAATCTTCGTCCAATAGCCGCCGAATCTTCGAGAAAGCGCCGGATTTTCAAGAATCTTCGTCCAATAGCCGCCGAATCTTCGAGAAAGCGCCGGATTTTCAAGAATCTTCGTCCAATAGCCGCCGAATCTTCGAGAAAGCGCCGGATCTTCAAGAATCTTCGTCCAATAGCCGCCGAATCTTCGAGGAAGCGCCGGATCTTCAAGAATCTTCGTCCAATAGCCGCCGAATCTTCGAGAAAGCGCCGGATTTTCAAGAATCTTCGTCCAATAGCCGCCGAATCTTCGAGAAAGCGCCGGATTTTCAAGCAACTTCGTCCAATAGCCGCCGAATCTTCGAAAAAGATGCCAGTAACCAGATCCCGACACGAAAATGAACAGCGTCAGCGTTCGGTCGCCGCTTCTGCAACCGCCTCAGTCGCCGAAACATCGCAACAGTCGACGACAACAGGCACCACAGGGTACACAGGCACAAGCGCCACCGCAACAACGGAATCTGAACAAACCACGACGACGGAATTCGAACAATCTACGATTACGGAATCAGAACAAACCGCTGCGCAGGTAGAAACGGCACCGACACCTGCACCCGCAGAAGAAAAGCGGGCCGCCACAGTATGCAGCAGCAAGAGGCATCGCGACAGTAAAATAGACCGCGCAGTCAGACTGGCGCAAGCGAAAGAAGAATTACTTCGTCTTCAAGTCGAGCTTGCAGCCGCCCGTATAGCCACAATAGAAGCGGAATCAGATGCAGACAGCGAGGACTCGAGCTTTACGGGAAAGCTCACAAAACAGAGAGTCAACGATTGGTTGAACGACACTCGCCAACCAATCCTGGCTATAGAGGCACAACCCGCAATAGTTACAGAGCGAGAAGAGGCCACGCCCCCTCGCGCCACAGTCATAGAGCGAGAAAAGACCACGCTTCCTCGCGCCACAGTTATAGAGCGAGAAGAGGCCATGCCCCCTCGCGCCACAGCCATAGAGCGAGAAGCCACGTCACATCGCGCCACAGTTATAGCACAGGAAGAAACCACGCGGTTTCAAGCAACAGTTATAGAAAATGAAACAAGCAAGCAACAATCAGCCTGCGACACACAGCAGTACAGCACGACGCCGCGACCCGATCTGAGGGAACTCGCCAACGCCATCACCCTCGCCGCGAAGTCAACAAACAGAAGCTTCCACGAATTGCCACTATTCACCGGTGCCCATCAAGAATGGCTGCTTTTTAAGGCAGCATTCCAAGACTCCAGAGCCCACTACACAGAAACAGAAAACATCGCACGCCTGCGACGCAGCCTGAAGGGAATCGCCAAAGAAGCCGTCGGAAGCCTGCTCATATACGGCGCGCACACCGAGGAAATACTGAAAACGTTAGAAACCCGATTTGGACGGCCAGACGCGATCGCTATCACAGAGTTGGAAAGGCTGCGAACACTACCACGGCTCACGGACGCACCACGAGACATCTGCACGTTCGCCACACGCATGTCAAACATCGTAGCGACTCTACGGATGCTGAAGAAAAGCTACTACCTTTATAACCCCGAGGTAACAAAGGCAGTCGTCGACAAACTCACACCAGCTCTCCGATACAGATGGTACGATTTCGCCGCAACCACAAGGGACGACGAAGCGGACCTAGTGAAGCTCTCTCGGTTTGCAGACAATGAAGCACAGAAATGCGGTCCATACGCCTCACCGGAACCGCACGCGAACCTAATAGGCAGCGAGGACCGGCGAGGACTCAAGATCAACAGAAGACAGAAGACTTACACAGCGTCGCCGAATCACCACGACGAAACATGCCCGATCTGCAGCAATACGGGACATAGAATAGAACAGTGCACAAAATACACGCAACTCAGCAGCAGTGAGAGATGGAAAATGGCCAAAGAGAAGGCGCTCTGTTTCGCATGCCTCAAGCGAAGAGTGCCAGGTCATCGGTGCAGAACAGCTAAATGCGGAATCGACGGATGCATACGAACCCATCATAAATCATTACACTTCCGTCAACAGAAAATAGAAGAACCCAACAATGAAGTAGTCACCAGTACGTGGTCCACATTCAAGTCACAGTCTTACCTCAAGATCCTGCCAGTGCAAGTCTCCGGACCTAAAGGTAAAATGGACACGTACGCATTATTGGACGACGGCTCCACAGTAACGCTCGTCGATGGCGACATAGCGCGGCAAATTGGAGCCAAAGGGCGGAGCGAACCGCTACATATAGAAGCAATAGGGAACACAGAAGTCCAAGCCACAGACTCGAAGCGTGTCACGTTGACATTACGTGGCACCCAAGAAGAACACATCATACAGGCCCACACGATATCGAAGTTACGTGTGGCACCACAGAAGATCCCAAGAGCAACGCTAAAAGGCTGCGACCACTTAACAGACATCGCATCCTATCTCCATTACGAAAAGGGCACTCCGGGGATTCTTATAGGCCAAGACAACTGGCACTTGTTATTGGCAACAGCTACGCGGAAAGGGAAAAGGAACCAACCCGTCGCATCATTCACTCCACTCGGATGGGTGCTCCACGGCTCCACTACTCGGTCGCTTGGTCACCGATTACATCGAATCAATCATCTTAGAAGCATCGACGACGACATGAACGAGCAGCTGCGACGTTACCTCGCCATCGAATCGCTGACCGTCGAACCCAAGAAGCCGAGAACTGACCCGGAAGAACGCGCACTCAACGCACTGCGGGAGCACACACAGCGGCGGGAGGATGGTCACTACGAAACGGCTCTGTTATGGGAGAACCCAGCCGTACCCATGCCGCACAACAGAGAAAACGCTCTCAAGAGGCTTCTGAGCACAGAACAACGGATAGACAGAGATCAGAAGCTGCGAGAACAATACAATCAACAGATGGCGGCCCTTCTTACAAAAGGATACGCCGAAGTAGCGCCGACACCGACAGAAACGGGCAAGACGTGGTACTTACCCCACTTCCCCGTTATCAATCCAATGAAGCCCGGCAAGATTAGAATCGTCCACGACGCAGCAGCGAAGACGCAGGGCGTCTCACTCAACGACCACTTACTCACCGGACCTGATTTGATTCAATCACTACCGGGGATTGTGATGCGCTTCAGACAGCATCCAATAGCAGTCACCGCGGACATCGCCGAAATGTTCATGCAGGTGAAAATACGCAACGTCGATAGAAACGCACTCCGATACCTGTGGAGAGGAGACGCGAGAGGGGACGCGAGCCCCACAGAATACAGGATGACGTCACTCATATTTGGAGCGAAGTCATCACCAGCCACAGCCATCTACGTCAAGAACCTTAACGCAGAGAAACACAGAAACAGCAACCCCGCAGCTTACGGGGCAATAGTGAGAAATCATTACGTCGACGATTACCTACAGAGTTTCGCGACGATCGAAGAAGCCATCCGCATAGCAACAGACGTGCGCGAAATACACAAACAGGCGCACTACGCGCATCGTATAGCCGCAATAGAAGAAAACAGCAGGATAATAGAATGGCGGTGGGTCCCGACAAAAGCGAACGTGGCGGACGACGCGACGAGGGACACGCCCCATGACTTAAACAGCGCACACAGATGGTACTGCGGCCCAGACTTCCTGAGGAACGACCCTTCGACCTGGCCCGTCGAAACGCCGACAGCTTCGTTCACTACCGGCGAAGAGAGAGTCCACAGCATAAAAACTACAGTCACAGCCCTCGCCGCAGCATTACCACCCACAGAACGCTTTTCCAAATGGGAAAAGCTATTGAGAACGACCGCACGAGTTCTACAGTTTATAGATAGTTGCAGACGCTCAGTCGCATCTGTAAATTACAAAAGAAACAAACGTCGAACAGAAAAGGACCCGACGTGGACCAAAGTTCCAGCAAAACCGACCGCAAGTTCGCGCCCCACGAAGCGGACGGAATGCACCACGGAACATAGATATCACCCCATAGACAGCACACTTCAACGTAGAGCTGAAGAACTGCTGATTCGTCGATGCCAGGAGGATAGTTTTAGCGAAGAAATAGCTTCAGTCAACAAAGGAGGCTCCCCACCTCCTCACAGTCGTTTGCGAGGCCTGGCGATAGAAGTGCACAACGGGATTCTAGTGATCAAATCCCGCATCCTGGCCGCAGAAGAGGTCTCCGAAGATACCAAGAGGCCAGCAATCCTCGACGGAAGACATCACATAACTCGACTATACGTGGATTATGTACACCGACTTTTGCTACATGCGGGAGTCGAGACGACGCTGAACGAATGCAAGCAACGCTATTGGATAGTGCGGCCGCGATCAACAGTGAAAAGTGTCATATACAGTTGTTTAAGTTGCCGTATCCGGAAGGCGCGCCCTCCGACACCAGCTACGGGCAATCACCCACCTTCTCGCCTGGCCCACCATCAGCGTGCTTTCACATACACAGGGATAGATTACTTCGGACCGCTCACAGTGACCGTTGGACGGTCAACACAGAAAAGGTACGTCGCTTTATTCACGTGTCTCACCACACGCGCCGTGCACCTCGAGATGGCCGGATCGCTCACAACCGACTCCGCCATCATGGCCCTACGACGGTTCATCGCTCGTCGTGGCTTACCTACAGAGATATGGTCGGACAACGGCACCAACCTACAGGGTGCCGACAAAGAACTCAGACGCTCCATCGACAGTGCGACGCGTGAAGATGCAAATCGCCGCGCCATCAACTGGCGTTATATCCCTCCCAGTGCACCCTTCATGGGAGGAGCTTGGGAACGTTTAGTGCGTAGCGTCAAAGTCTCCCTCGCTACGATATTACACGAACGCCACCCTACAGAAGAAACCCTAGTGACGCTTCTTGCTGAAGTCGAGAACGTCATCAACAGCAGACCACTCACTCACGTCTCCACGGACCCGGAGGATCCCGAAGCCCTCACACCCAACCACTTCCTGCTCGGTGGTCCTGCCAATCTAGCAGCACCGGGAGAATTTCAAGAAAACGACATAGCGAATCGCAGTCACTGGCGCGCCTCTCAGCGCCTCGCGGACCTCTTCTGGTCACGCTGGGTGCGGGAGTACCTGCCGGAGTTGCAACACCGGCGGGAGCCTTATAGTCGAGGCGAGCAACTGCGACTCGGGAGCATCGTCCTGATAGCTGATGGGACGCTGCCCCGCAACGTCTGGCCCAAGGGTGTAGTCGTCAAAGTCTTCCCGGGACCGGACGGAATTGTACGAGCAGCCGACGTGCGCACCCGGAACACCACCCTGCGACGGCCGACCAAGAAGCTGGTGATCCTGCCCGTGAATGTTGGAGCCACGCCAGGGACCAGTACTGCGCCGCTCCAGCCTGACAGCCGGGACGACGCACGGCGGGAGTGATGTACGAGACAATAGCCTTAGAATAGTTTTTAAGAATAGTGATTTAATAAATATAGTAATTTTGTAAATAGATATTTTGTAAAACAGATAGTTTGTAAATAGAAAATAAATAAAGTTATTGCGGGCATAGCTTAAGATCGATAGTAGGTAGTGAAATAAAGAAAACAAATAGTTATAGGGTAGATGTATATTGTGATCAGGATGCATATTTTTATTAATAAAAAACAATGGGTGGACTCCTTACGGTATAGCAGCTGGTTAGAATAGTGTCAGTTTTGATATCCCCATCTTTGTTGCACGTATAGCTCTGTCCCGCTCTCACGCCGACAGAGACGCTGTTACGCGTGAGAGCGGGATAGAGGTTTGAACTGTATATAAGGGGGGCAAGGATCGGTGCAAAATCAGTCCTCGCCGGTCCTCGCCTCGCCTACAAGAACAGCAGAGCAAGAACAGTGGAAAAGCGCTATACCGAGGAAGCCACCCCGCCGCAAGATAGAAGAAGGGAATTTTATTCAGCGAATCGCTGCTCCCCGACCACAGTACCCACAGCGCTACAGAACCACAGTACCTACAGAACCACAGTACCCACAGTACTACAGATCCACAGTAACCACAGTAATCATAGTAACCAGCAAATAGTAACAATAGCGATTTTTTGAGAGCTGAATAATATTCACAATTTTTATCTTATCTAATATCTTGTTTTGGTATAACACCTACATTGTCATAATGCAATATTGATGCTGAGTGAGATATTTAAGACATCTTTAAATCATATTTATTTATATAATTTCTTTTAATCTAAATCAAAATGCAAATTAATCGAAAATAATGCTGAAAGTATTGTGCCTGGTCGCAAGAAGATATAGTCATTCTTTAGTTTTAGAAACTTTTTCACCCATGAACATAATATGAAAATAATATCCAATTTAAACATGAATTTTCATTTTATAGTAAATGTTAATTTGTGTCGACGCCTTTTGATCGGAAAATATTGTTTTTTTTTTTCTCTCATCAGCCCATATACTTCCCACTGCTGGGCACGGGCCTCCTCTACCATTGAGAGGGCTTAGGCCTTAGTCCACCACGCTGGCCTAGTGCGGGTTGGCGGACTACACACCCAAAAAAAATTCTAAGGATTTTTTAGGTGTGCAAGTTTCCTCACGATGTTCTCCTTCACCTTTAAAGCAAGTGATAATTCATTGTAAATACACAAATAACTTCGAAAAAGTCAGGGCTGTATGTCTGGGGTTCGAACCCATGACCGGCGAGATTCTCGACCGTGTGCCTAAACCTCGAGGCCATCACTGGTTGCTTGTTTTTTTTAATAATCCATGTTTTTATTTGTTTCAGGCTAATGGGACAGCAGACACTAAACCAAAATCCTTGAAGATATCATGGAAACAAATCCCAAGTTTATTTTTGCCGAAGAACTTGCTGTACACGAAAGAAAATAAAGAGCATACAAACAAATCATGACAAAAACTATTTATGTAAGCTTAAACTAGCATAGGATAAATAATATATGTAAAATAATAACAACAAAATATATTTTCTTATTTCATAATAAAATTGCATTTCATTAAGTCCCATTGTACTTCCTGTATATTTTTTTAATAGCACCAATTTATACTAATATTCACAATTTTCAATGAGCAAAAAACTCATTTCTCTAACAGCTGTTGGCCACGTGACAGTTCTTTTCTCTATGTCTAGTTTTATTTTCTTATTTCTATACTCTATGGCTTTGTTAACAACAAGCCTGTTAAACTGATGTACGTGTGGATGGTTCGTGTATTCCTCAACGTCCATCCATTTGCAATCTTTTATTTCTCTCTGAGAAACCGTTATTTTATCTGAGAGGGCTTTCAGCATCAGTAGAACGTAAATATCTGAGTTGCCATACATCATTTTGTGGGTATGACGTATTGTAATCAATGATAGGAAAGTCGCTTCAACCCCAGTCTCCTCTCTCACTTCCCTGACAGCCGCGTCGACTATGTCCTCTCCTGAAATAGTTAAGGATATGAAAGCTATGTTAAGTAAAGACTAGTCAATATAACTTCAGAAATAACGAAAGTTTTTGAGAAAAATTGTCTAAAAAAAAGTTAAAATATGGAAAGTTTTATGAATAAGGCTCCTAGATATTCGCACAACAGTAAATTTTTGGTCGAACTAAGACAGTTTAAAAAAAATACTAAGACAGTTTAATGGAGTTAAAAGTACAACCTGATTGCACGACATGTTTGATTTTTTATTGCCGTCAATAAAAAAAGCATAATATGACGTACTAAAAAATTGCTACCTATTTGTGTTCAGGCGCACATTACGTAGGCGTAACTGGATTGGGCTTCGTTGTGTAACCCTAAATGACGGAATGAAATACTGATCAAAACTATTATTTTTCTTATTAAATTACTCTTATGTTGCTAGCATATGAGAAAGACTTGAGTAATTACAAACTTAACATTTTCGAAGTATTTATTGGTACAGATATTCAACACTGATTAAAACAGTGTTTCTTTAAAAACAAAGTGTCTTATATATATTTTAATTTCTATATATTGTAACATACACTAGCTAAACAGCATAAAAGATGCGGGACAAATAAATAGCCTTATGTTGACAAAGTTAATTATCTGATATTGACATGACTTAATAGTCAGTACATGTGCAATGATATATTTTACAACATAATTACAACTTACCTCTTTCAACATACCCTCCTGGTAGCTTCCAATGTGGGTATTCATAATGCTTCTCTGATATTGCAAGTATTTGATTCCGTTTATTAAACACCATTGCACCAACACCCAGATTGGTGTGACAAGACGGAGGTAGATTTGGCTCCGAGTCCACAGGCAGCCATTTGTACATCATCACAAAGTCATCTCTGGCATGATGGAAATTAAAGCCTTTCTAAGAATAATTAAGTGCTTATATAAAATAACTAATGACAATAAATACTGTTAAAAGAATAAAAAAATCATTTTTTTGTAAATCTAACATTTTTTGGTCACAAGGAAGTCAAAAAAATAAATTCAATGCTATTTATTGAAAATATATGTATGTACTCACCTGTGCTAACATAGGGACCCAGAATGAATCCTTTATGTTTACTTTGAACCATATACATCTGTGACCTTTTGCAGTCCATTCATTTAGAGATTCTGAAAAATTATAAATGAATATACAGTTACTTCTTAAAAATGTATACACTATGAAACAACAGGTGGCAGTTCAAATAGAGTTTAAAGAGAACTTACAAAAGTCCAAATTAAATGTAAAAAAAATATTGTACTGTTAAAGTACAGTAACACAGTGTATTTTATAAAACTGGAATTTGGTTAGGTAATAAAATTACTAACATATTTGAAAATTTACCTCAATATTACAGGCACATTTAAACAAAACTAATATTATTATCATAAATTTTGTTGTTGTATTAAACTTGAAATCATAAAGAAAAAACACAAACCTTCAAGTTTTTTTAAAAAGATATTTTGTGAACACTGTTGTTTCTTGGAATCAATTGTAATACCATTAAATCTGTCTTTTTCTCCAGTAAATAAGTCTTGCATTGGCATGTTTGAATATTTATGTGCCACACTAATTCTGGAATTGAAACAGATCATATTAATTATTGTTATGTAACTCTTTAATAGTTATTACCAGTGTTAATTATGTGTCTTACTATAAAAGACATATAGGTTGTCTTATATACAAAACTTTCCAATGAACTTTTTTGTATTAATGCCTAAACCAACCAAAAAATAACATAACTTGGTGATGATATTTAACCGTTTCAAATGTGTACATTTTAGAAGAATAGTTTTAGCTTATTAATCACTAACTGTGGCAATTCAACAGCATATATGATTAAAAAAACACTGTTACACTATACTGTGGCACTTTCATCACTTGATTTTGCTAATTTATGTTATGATAATCTATTACAAAGATCAATAATGTAATTTGTATTTTTACCACTTTAATTACCTTGCAAATACATTTTTATTACTTAAACATATAAAACGATTAAAGTATATACTAATGAACATCTTTTGTGGTTTTTTAAATAATTATTTATTTAAATGGCTAAAAATTCACACTTCGACAAATAAACTTAATGAAGGTTTCTATCTTGTATTAATTTATACAATTATTAGAAAGACGCAAAAAGCGCAAATCCTGTTGTGTTTACAGAAAACTATATTATCACTAGTATAAGTTAGGTCTTTAGTTTCTATTTGAATGTGATAAAATGTAATGCCATTATTTATAATTTGATGATGACAGCAAATGTGACGTTATATTGTTGTTTTTGTAACGTGACGTTTGACATTCTTTTATCATATTAAACTGGTAAAATTTAAGTTTCAATAGTCTTTTTTATATTTTCCGGGTTAAAATGCTGTCTCATTTCCATTAACACTTTAGGTCCAGTATTAATTATATATATAGTAGAGAGTAAAGAGTTAGATAAGATAAAAAACTCTACTTATGCAGACATTAGACATATTCATGTTTTATTTATTTAACCAAGCAACGCAGATAACCACAGAGTACATTAATATTACCAAAAGACGAAGATAACAATCACTACACTAAATTGTAAATTTTCAAATTAGACCTTATCACTTTATGTCAAGGTTTAATTTCGAAGTCTCTATATTATGACAGCTGTCACAATAATTCAAGGTTAGAAATTTTATGACGTTAGAATTTAGAATTAACTCTTGCTTTGTCTTGAGGCTTGTTTTTACTCTTTGTGCTATCGTATGTTATCTACTTACTATATCACCATTTTTTCCAATCGTGATTTTAAAATATATTACGAATAACTAACGACAGTGTGCTTTAAATTTCTACTTACACTCTATGAAAGAACATTGTTTCATTATTTAATATTAAATATAAATGGAGTCAAAAACATTTCAAGGTGTATTGGACAGATATAATGGAGTTACCGTGGATTCCTTAGAAGAACCATGTGAAAATTTTCAGGAAATGTTGACTGGTAAATATATTTATAATCGATTAGAAACTATATACTTATCGAATTCCTAAATATAAAATGTTTTTTTAGATTCAATGAAGAAATGGGCTGTGGAGGAGAGGCGATGTATATGGTTCAAAGTGAATATAAAAGATTCAAGCTGGGTTCCTGTACTGGCTGCTGTAAGTGTTCATTTATTTAGTTTAATTCATTAAAGTACATTCAATAAGACTAAGTTTTAACTTGACAGAAGTAGTCAGAAGTTAAAAAGTGTTTATTGGTTTATTATAATAAATTAAATCAAATTGCTATTTTTCATCCTAGTGCATTTATGATTAATGTTCATTTTAAATCTTTAGTGATAAGCTAGGTAAATATTACTAATTTATTTATAAGTATAATCAATATTTTAAATTAAAGACATAATTTTACTCCACATGTTTCGCAATTGTATTTATAGGACATCAATAAGTTTTATGTTTCTCATGTACTTGCACATTTTTTTCCCTAAAGGGTTAAACTGAGATGCATTAATATTATAATTCACACTAATAATTTGTTTGCTATTATGGGTGGCATTGAGCACTTAACATCAGGTGGCACCCTAGCTTGTTCCCATAAAAAAAAACTTGACCCATGTTTCACAAATGTAGTAAGTATGTTTAAGTCCTATTAATAGTTAGGTCTCTGTGTGTTACTGAGGTTTTCTTGATTTTAATTTCTTTACTATTAAATTTACCTTGGAATTTTTCATCACTTGGTCTACACTTGTGTGGTGAGACCAAGAGGCAGTCCATGAGAGTTATAAAAATGAACATAATAAGTTAATGAGTTAATAATTTTGTAAAATCTTTTTTTTTTTTTATTGACAAAAACTTCTTACAAAAAAATGAGTTATATAAAAAATAAGAAAATCCATTATACCCAGACAATACTGGGATAAACAACAACTTTGTAACAAGTTTGCAATTGTCAATATTTATTGTGTAAATTAACATACTTGCAAGGAAGAGTAAAAATAATATACATTACATCATAAAGTAAGATAAAATATATTTATCTTAAGAAAATAACAATTTGTTTCTATATTTAGAAATAGGATATAGATAATTAAATAATCATAATCTACAACAAACAACCTATGTATTAATTTGATGGATTGGAAATTTAAATATAGGCTCATAAAATATGAGCTTGTTACCCCATTTCTTTTCTTAAGTTTATATAAATTTATGAAAGTAATTCTTGGCTAGGTTTATGTGCCTACCTTGTCATATGCATTGTTTTTAGCATTTGAACATTGTACTGTGTATTGAACATTGTTGTATAATGAACCATCAGTAATGTATTTTATATATTATGTAAGGTGATATTTTTAACCTTTAGTCTTCTAGCTGTCTGATGTCACAAAAATGTAATTTTTCCATTATAACTATAGAAGAAAGTCCACAAAGCTGTCTTTCTATACAATTTTTATGACAATGAAACCTGTAAAAAACACATTAACTATTCATACATAGACTAACTTATGCAAATTTCAGTGTACTTGGTAAAATCTATCAATTTTCAGGATTTATGAAATTACAGTCATTTTTCATCAAGTTATATTTACCTATCTGTTTATGGGATTATTCCTACATATAAAATGTAGATTTTATGTTTTTATTTAACTATGACATATTCACTTCACTTCAGGAAGGATTCAACTTTCATCATTCCAGAGATAACTTTGTGATGATGTACAAATGGTTGCCGACTGACCGTAAACCCAACTTGCCTCCATCATGCCACACTAACCTGGGAGTTGGTGGCATGGTTTTCAATGAAAAGGATCAAATATTAGTTGTAGTTGAACAACATACAGAATTTGTTCATTGGAAACTCCCAGGAGGATATGTTGAGAAAGGTATACAAAGGTTTTGATAGTATTTTAAAAAATTATAACATATTAAACAAAATCTCTGAGTTATATAATTTTATAATTTTTCCTTAAGAACTTATTATGTAAGGTTTATGAAAATCTCCGATTGTGGCTTACATAAAACCTTTTTCATTTATGAAATGCTAATGAGCGGTAAGATCAATATTGATGAAGACAATTATTAAAATAATATTGAACTGTATTTAACTGTTTTCCATTACCAATTTTTTATTTCAGATTACAGATTAGTTTCTTTGCTCTGAAATTACATGCATATCTAAATGATCATTTGGTGCATATGTTTTATATAATTTTTTTATATTTCCAGGTGAAGACATAAAAGATGCAGCCATAAGGGAAGTTAAGGAGGAGACAGGAATAGATGCTACATATGAAACAATGGTAACATTGAGGCACACTCATAATATGATGTTTGGTAATTCTGATATTTATGTGGTGGTGTTGCTGAGGGCCACATCAAATGTCATCACAAAATCAGATATTGAAATTGCAGCATGTAAATGGATGGATGTAGATGAATATCTTAATCATCCCAATGTTCATGAATTCAACCGTTTCATTGTACAACAAGCCATGGACTTAAAAAATAGGAAATTAAAATTAAACCTTGAGAAGAAAACATTAAAGATATCAAAATGGTCCAGGGAAATGACTTCATTGATACTAGAAGATGTTTTATAATTTTGATTTATAGGTTCAAACTATACAACATTTTACAGTGACAAATGAAGTCTTGATTGTATTAAAAAGCAATCTTTACCAACTTCAGTCCCATGACTCATGTCAAGGGGACACAAAATTTAGCATCAGAATTTTGAGTTTCTGTTTGTACCTCTATGTGTAATAAGGCTAATTGCAGCTAATTGGTATTGATTTATGGCTATTGGACATTTCAATTACATTGAAATTGTGTCACTACTAGTACAAGATAATATATAACACAGGTGTCATATTTATTTTTGTTGTGTATACGGGTCTTTATATGCCAAGCATAAGTTAATTATTATAATTTTAGAATTTAGTATGTTACTATCGGTTGTATGTTAAGGTGGGCTGGCTCACATTACATAATAATTATACCTCATGAACACCATTGTCAATGTTTAACTTTAAATATGTAATAAAAAATTGTGATACTCTTAAAATTTAAGGTTTATAAGGTATCAATGATACTGTAATAGGTAACCTTTTTGTACTTTTTTAAGGTCGACATTAACTTAATGTCACAATTGTTATGTATCAAAGTAAATGAGCCATTTATATAATAAATGTAGTTGGAGTATTTTATAAGCAGGCAGCCTTTTATGTTGCTAATGGATATGTGCAATATACTTAATATCAGAAAGAAATGTTGGAAACCATTGACATGTGTGTTTTATTATATTTATTATGTTTAGAAGGGAAAGGTGGTGTATTGGCAGTTTAGCAAATTGTTTAAATAATTTTATTTAAATTCATTTCCATGTACAAAACAACAATAATACCACAAAATTAGTTATAATCAAACAAATACATGGTGATTGAACTTCATATGCTTTCTATAATATTATGATAACAGTGTACAGAAAAAAAACGCATTCCTAATTTAAATATGAGTAAATAATGTATATATTTTAAATTTAATGTTTATGAATTTGTCGCTAAATAAATAATGTGAAACATATTATACACTTCTCTTCCTTTAACAGTAATGGAGTAATGCCTTGTTGTGTTGTGTAAAAATAATGCACAAATACAACAACATGATCTGTGGACTGTTGCAATGAATGAATTTCTTACACTTCAATTGACAATTACATAATGTGAATTTGTATAATAAGTTAACTGTCCAAATTATTCTAATAAATTCACTAATTCAGAAAACTCTTCTACAATGCAACACCAAACCTATTTTACATACTGATTACCAGGGCACATCATAGCTATGTTATTGCAAACACTAAAACAAATTACTGTGGTACATTCTCTGAGGCACAAAGTGATGAACACATATTGTCAGTAAGAATGATCAAACATCAGTTAACAGTATTGCTTATGATACAAATTCAATTGTGATGTAACAATGTCCAGGCTGACATGTCATTGAAAATAATGTGTCATGAACATTTGCACTGAATATATCAATCTAAATCAGGAGCAGAGACATTCCTGCTGTTAGGATCTGCATCTTCATCTGAACTGTCTACATCACCAATAATTGACTTCAGGAAGCCTCCAAACATGGAGTTTGAATTTTTAGGGTCTGGTGGCAGTTCTATTCCAAACCAAATGCGGCCTATATTGTCTAGGTATACTGAATAATTTGGGTCCCTTTTTATACTAACTGCATACCAGTTCCTTAGTATTTTGAATTGGTTGACATTTCTCCTGAAATGAAAAATTTACCTTGATAATGGTTGAACAGTGTTATAATCTAATTTTGATATTGTCATCAGACCAGAAATATCCCACTGCTGGGCATAGGCCCCCTCTACCATTGGGAATGTTTAGTCCTTAGTCCACCATGCTGGCTTGATGAGGGTAGGCAGAATACACATCTATGAAATTCCTAAGAACTTATAGGTGTGCAGGTTTAATCACGATGTTTTCCTTCACAGTTTTAAAGCAAATTATAATATTCATTGTAAATACACACATATCTTCATAAATCAAGATGGTGTGCTTGGGGTTTGAATCTGCAACCATTGAGATTCTCAACAGTGAGCCTAAATCTTGAAGCCATCTCTCCTTTTGTTGCAACCAAATTGTTTAGGATTCTATTGGAAATGCCAAACTACAAAAATTTTATCCAGCAAGGAAAATAAAATACAAATTTTAGATGAAACATTTTTCCAGCAATCTTCATACAATACTTTTATGGTTTGCTTATCATCATACATTTTTTAAAAATAATTTATCACTAAAATGCTTAAAATTTGTCATACTTACTTTTCAATGGCTCTTAACAGAAACCAAAGAAAATTTATTAATGGAAATAAGAATGGTGGTCCCTTGTTATTGTTTATGGTTGGATGTAAATGAGTGTATTCATTCAGTGTGTCATTCGCCATTTTTAATTTACGCAGGCACAAGAATTGCAGCACTGCCTGTGCTATGAACAAATCTATTTCCGACTTCATTCCTTTTGTTGTATGCAGCTCTATAAGCATATTGGCATATGCAGCTGAATCACTAGAATGTAGGAAGTGCCTGTGTGCTGCTGTGTATTTCTTTTCTTTCCAGTAAACTTCTGCAATTTTCTGAAAACATTATTACAACAATCTTAATTCAATTTATGTAAAGCCAATCTTCTGGCATGCCATTTGTCTCTATCCTGACCCAGGATGGAAGATTCACCTAAAATTGATAAATAATTCAAATTGAAATAGATAACTTTACTGTCATGTAGTGGCTGACCCAATTAAACATATTTATCACAGACCATCCCTGTTCTTGATTTTTATATATGATTCAGTTAGTAAATGTTTAATTGGTTAGGTTAGGTACTATACTATTACATATAGAAAATAATTCAAGCCCTGAAATTTTGTAGTCAACAGATTAAACTGTGTCAAGTTAGTGAGTTGGGTTATTTTGCATATTATTGTCTATTCAGCAAATTTTATGCCACAGCTAGTAAAAAAAACTGAGGAAATGACTATGCTGCAATTAATATTAGGTCAGTCAGTAGTCACTAAACCACATCAGTTTGGGAATAGGTAAACAAGAATATTGTATTCCTATTGGAATTGGATTAGTAGTTATTTGAGATAGTTGATTTCAATTGTTATACATAATTTATGGGAGATGAATAAAACCAACAATATTATACATTACTAAAACATTAAGTTTGGAACCAATTTAAATATTTAAATCACAAGAAGTGTTGACTGTTGTATTATTCATTAAAATGACAATAACAAAAAATATTGAACCTTTATTCAAGTATTATATACAAGCAATTTACAACACTGGAATGTGGAAGAATAGTAAATTGTTAAATGATAGGACTTTAACCTAACTCAGTACAAGTCATTAACATGAAATAAATGATTATCAATCAAGATAGTAGTCACAAAACTGTAGATGGTGATATAAACAGTCTTTAAAGAACCTTCTCAGTTAACTAAAAGTAAACCTAAATAATACTTTCAAGGCCATGCATTACTTCAAGCCACACTTTACACTCTATAAGCAGTGTGTTTTGAATTTAGACTCTGAACCACTTTTTAATAACACTTAAAGACTAACCTTGTGAAGAAAAGGATGACCTCTTTTGTTGCTATCCATAGACCATTTGATTGCATTGCTAAGGTATGTTTCTCTTTCTGGTATAGTAGAATTCATTAACCCAAATAGTTTGGCTATTTTCTCGATCCATTCGTCGCACGGTTTGGTTTCAGATTTCGTCAAAACGTCTATAAGTAATATCGCCAAGTCGGCACCACTGCCTTGTTGATCGCGTTGAAGCAGAAGTGTAGAACCTTTGTGTAATAAGTTTAACAAGTCCGAGTATTTCTTCTGAGTAAGGAATCTAGAAAAATATGGGATGTTAGAAATATCTAGTTCATGTCGCGGATTACACTCAAAATGCAACCTTAGTACCTGAAATAAAGTGTTCTATACATTTGATGTGCTTCATAATATTGACCAGCATTTACAGATGCTTCTAATTTATCTAAAACTCTTCCGACACCTCTCTCTCCGCGGGTAGCCATCGTTTATTTTCTAGAATAATCTATTTTTTAGGATTTCGTGACAAAATATACCTATTTACGCCATAACCACAATCTTACAAGTGACAGAAGAATAAGTACAGATTTTAAGTGAAGTAAAGTGTTCCTTTCTCTTTTTTACATTGCAACGTAACCATGAGTGAAAGGGAAGAGTGATAAACAATCGTACCTGTCAATCTATGGAAGGTATTTTTCGTTCAGAAACCAAATATCATGGTATTCTCGGTACTTATACTGATCTTTGGAACGTAATAATAAAGGTTTACCTATAAATTTCGTATTAACAATGACGAAACGTGAGTACAGTCGTGCATTTTTGCCCACTCATTCGGGGAATACAGATTTCATTATATTTACTATTGTAGTACGGTTTTTATCCATACAACTATATTGAGATATGGAATAAATATGGGTTTACAAAAACAAAAGAGGTTCGTTTATATTGTAGTTTTTAGCCCTCAGTAGTCTGCCTACCCCTATAGAATGCAGGCATGTGTGAGTTTGTACCAAACTATGAATGCTAAAGCATCTCAATTAAGCTTTCATGCCTAAACCCGCGGGACTGGTTAGGATAAGTTTTGGCATCGACTCAAAGGGGCCCTTGGGGTTGCTGGGCGCGCTGCGGGGGCGGCGCGTCCTCACTGAAAGTGACCCCGAGCGGGGCGGCGGCACTGTGGCCCGTGCACGTCGCGGGCGCCCACTCGCAACCAGGGCGCCCAAATCAAGATAGTGGGGGTGCAACTGCGCCCCCGTCAAATTCGTGAAGGCCGGGACGTTAACGTCCCGGAGGCGCACCAGGCGGCTGCGGTTGACGGTGGGCGCTTCTCGCCCACGTACCGTGGTCGCCCCACTCGGCGCGGTGATGGCCACCGGGGGGTTTTGGTCGGTATGCCGGTTTAGGGATTTTTGTTTTGTTAGGGACCCAGCCCGGCACTAACACCTGCGCGGACCTGACGTCGCCGCGCGCCGGGCTGGAAGACCGGTGACCCCGACATACGCTTCCCGCCCCCCACCGCCCCCGGGCTGGCGGGAAGTAGAGCCATAATCAGCTTTCCCCTCGATAACAAAAAAAAAAAAGGATAAGTTTTGGCATGGAAGTAAATAGTACCTTGGGAAATGACATAGAGTACTAATTTTTGGATTCGGTTCTGTGGCTTAAAATGTGGGTTCAAACTTATGACACACATTTTTGACTTTGATGTTATGAGTATTATTATCATTTTTTGGGCCATTCCACCTATTGAGTTACAGTTGAAACTTTCCTTTGTTGCCGCTTGTTCCTATTATGTGTAATACATAGGCTGATTAAAAGGATTGATTTAGGAATAGTTTTTGTATCTTTTTACACGCTTTTTATTAACTTCACTTGTATGTATGTATGTTTGTAACCGACTTCTTCGGGCGCGATTTTGACCCACTTTAAACGACTAGATTTCGTTCAAACTTTGTAGATTTATCGAGGACCGATGACAATACACTAATTTGATAAAAAAAACTGAACTAAAAAATAGAAAATAAATAATAGTTTATTCACATTGAATTATCACTTGCTTTAACGGTGAAGGAAAACATCGTGATGAAACCTGCACACATAAAAGTTCTTAGGAATTTCTTAGGTGTGTAGTCCGCCAACCCGCACTAGGCCAGCGTGGCGGACTATGGCCTAAAACCCTCTCAATGGTAGAGGAGACCCGTGCTCAGCAGTGGGCGTATATGGGTTGATGAAGAAGAAGAAGAAGAAGATCATGATTTTTATAATATCTTAAAAAGCACCCCACGCTTTTTTTAAAGTATTTTTTTTTTATTCACACTATTATTAATTTATATTTATTAAAACTTATTTTCTATTTTTTAGTTCGGTTTTCGATAAAAAGCGTGTTTTAGTTTTTTTTAACTATTATTTATTTTTATAAATGACAGCCTGAGTCTCTACATAAAATTAGTGGTAGTGTAAGTGTACCTACCTACTGACAGAGAACTTTCTATGTCCCTCGCTTGCATTAACGGCGATGCGCGATTTCCATGAGCTAAAATGTCGTAGCTGGCAGGAAAGGAAAGTAACGCAGAAACCTACAAATTACCTTGAATATATATTTAACAAGTAGAGATCATAGTAAAAAAAGCGTGTAAAATAATAAAAGGCGTGTGTGAATAGAACCCCTTTCATTACTTATAATGTCAATCGATGAGAGATATTATCTTATTTATTTCATAGTAAAATAATTCATTAAAGCAAAGCTATTATAAAATACCCGCCAAAATCTGTATAAAAGTTTTGCATGAAACACAGCGGTGTAAACTTCTTATCTGACAGGCTATCTAAACGATATTAAGAAAGGAGAGAGAGCAATGTATGCCGCGCGTAATGGTAAGCCTTCGTGAATAATAAATACTATAAGGATTTACGTAGGTGCAAAGAAAAGTTATTGTTCTGGGCCTCAGCTCGTGCCCCCAGTGAGAAATTTATTTTATTCATGGTAAATTTCAGTGCCACGTGAGTCTGTCTAACGGATGCAAAGTGTGTAGTAAAACGCACATTGCATGTAAATAACACACAAGTTTGCTACTATTCGGGCTTTACGATGAAAAAATTACTGCTAAGGTGTTATAAAATTGATTTGACTGGATTTAATCAATCATAAGTCTGTCAAACGATGTAGCTTTTGTAGAGTGGTAATTTTAAGTAAATTGATATGCAGCG
The DNA here is from genome assembly GCA_030295005.1 of Cephonodes hylas. NCBI lineage: Eukaryota > Metazoa > Arthropoda > Insecta > Lepidoptera > Sphingidae > Cephonodes > Cephonodes hylas. The sequence goes on along the minus strand of AP025368.1, from coordinate 13,103,279 downwards.
TGGTTTTAATTATTGTAGAAAAAAATATGTTCATTTTGTAAACTTTTATGTCAAAGGTGTAAAAAGGCTTAATTGAATTTTGTAAACAAAGGGAAGTGGTAAGGAGTTAGTCCATGTTATGCGGCTTCATTACTACAAATTAACATGCTGATTTAAAATCTTTTGGTCAGTTGGGATTGGTGTGTATTGTGCCACATACCGAACAACGTTTCCCTTATTTAGAGACCGCTGATATATTGCGTTATGCATTTTTGGACACACACAAACGCTTATATCCCCGACTTTGATAGTCAATGTTATCAACCTCTACTTACATTTTGATAGAACGAATATTTATAGTTGAGCTGTTTTAGGCCATAGTCAAAGATTATTACTTACAGCCCCCATGCAGTTCTTGAAAACTCCGTCATCTATAAAGATATAACTTTATGTTACTTTATTCTAGTGCATAGTGTTGCAGACAAAAAATAAAACATATACTTGATTACGCTACGTGCTTTCCCCTAAGCCTTATTCTATGTCGACCAGTTTTTATTCAAGACTTCTTATTAATCTAACTAAAAACAAAATATCTTCTAAAACTTAAAAAATAATAGACACACCTGTTGATTGCTTTAATATATCGGGAATTTTTTTTTTCAGTATTTGCACCGATTTTAAACACAATTTAGGCGTAGAAACCTAGCGAAGTCTATATAAACTATGGTTATGATGTTAGGGTATGCTAGAACGTCCTAGAACAATACAATTTCTCCGCTTCAACAATATATAACATATCGGCTTCTGTAGTGAAAGGCCTGTCTAGTTATTTATAGTGCAGTTAGTGAAGGAAGCACCAATTTGCAGCCGTAACATGTTATGGGGATTAATGATAGTAGTTCTATTTAGTTAGTGAGATCTTGTTCCCTGCTATTATTTGTGACATTTCCTGTAAAATTTATATTTTAAATTGGGGAAGGTTTTAATTAAGGTGTAAATGACACATGTTTTCTAACGACCTTATTTATTATTATCGTAAACATAATTACGCGCTTTTTATCATGACCGCATTCAATCAGATGGATCTTGGAATCTTTTAATCGTAATAAACTAAAACAAGTATTAACTTAATGTACTTAATAAGAAAGGAAGGACTTCATCAATATATTTGCTATATGAATATCGCTACGATGTATTGCAGAAGCTTATTTAATTAGTAATACTTACTACTCGAGCCATTGTTTGAACAAGTCCGCTGAATTACAGAACTATTGTACTCTACGAACGGAATTAATTTAATTACGTCATCACCTTTAGGAGGGATGTTAGTCTTTTTAGATTTAAAGTTCTCTTCTGCCTTGCAAAGTCCGATCTTTTGTTGAATTTCCTAACCGGAAAGTCTCGAATATTTTCAGTAAAAAATTGTAGTCATTATTATAGGACTGCGATCTGAATACCACATTTTAGATCTTGCCAATTACAAGTTTTGAATTTCAAAGCAGCTCCGACCATCAAGTCTATTTGTGAATATTTATCATATAAAAATTATTAAAACTGACCAGAAGCTTATCATTTTATTGCATCACTTACCTGCAAAAGAAGCGTATTATGATATAATTTCTCCTCTGCAATGTGTAAAATACCACATTTTACTGCATTCTATGACAAATGGTTACCGATATCAGACGTAGTGTAACAAAGAACACAATTTTCATCTCGACGAGCGTTAATCTCAGTTCAAACAGATTTATGACTTTTCTCAAAAGGGGAAGCGGCGTGAACTGAAGGATATTTTCGTATCGCCACATAGAATTTTCAAATAAATCCCCCGCCTCCATACGGTTCGACGGGCTGCCATTCTGCTGCACCGATTTGGATCGTCGCCAAAGGGCTCTCTCCTATTTACTGCCTTTATTATGTGTTTAACATTTAATAGGTAATCCTAATATTGTGTCATGAAATATTTAGAGCTGTATATTGTTTGTTAAAAAGTGGACTAAAAATTTTTAGTCTCATCCAGTTTTTTGTATAAGACGAATCAAGATGTCAATAGTGGACCGGTTATTAATCGCATGTTTTTGAATTTTAACCCTACCTACTCATCATCATTGCCTCAAACCTTGTTTTTTTCCTCAATTACAGTTTGTATCTTAATAGAAGTACACTTCTCATTAAGTGTCAGTCCAGTGTTACGGTTCAAACCATGGTCACGAAAGAAGAAGAAGAAAATGAAATTACTAGATATTTGCTAGTAAGTAGTAGATACCTACTTTAAACACGTAACTCATAAAATAAATGTCAATTGTAAGTTATGTTTATACATCCGTTTATAGCTTTACATTACGATACTTCCGATGAGAAACTACACAGCTGCTTGACACAAGTTTCCTTGTACTTGAATACCCTTTTGATTCTATGAAATGGCTCGGATGTTTTACGTAATCGAACTTAAAGCTAGCTGTATCCTACGACTTGGAACGCATCAAATTTAGTTTTCTTAGTGCCTGTCATTGGAAACATTTTCTTTAAAATCAATCCTACAATAATTCGTCCAATAGCGAAAAAAAATCTTTGTTATTTTATTTTTAACCTGTTTTCGTACCGTTTATTTTCTACTAGACTTCGACGTTTCCTCATGGGATTAGAAAGTTTACTACATTTGTATATTACGTATAGATGTTATATATATTATTACAACGGACATGTCATCAGCATTTGCGGTCAATGAGTTAGAAATTGCGTTCGCATTGGAACTTTTCAATTTTCCTCATGCGGGCGGCCTGCCAGACAAAATGGTTCCCAACTAAACTGAATATCTTTTTGTTTTACTTTACATTTCTGCTCGCTTCACGGCTCTGGGTATAAACCAGTGGTTTCGTTTAGGGATTTACTATTTTTGTAGCTCTATGCCGGATAGAATGTTCAAAACTGTCCGCGGTGAGATCGGTTTCAATTCTATTAGTGACTTTTAGGAACGAGAGCACCTGAATCTGGTGCTTAAATACTAGACGTTATTTGCATAAAGTGCTCGGTGTTGTTGCTCTAAGAATGAGCCGATAGTATTGAATAAACTAATTTTAATACAAAAACTATACTTGCAAAGTAATAAATTTTTCTTCAACTGAAACAATATTTGCATGCATAACTAATAACAGCACAAAATGTGAATTATTTTATTTCATTTAAAATAAGGACTGTTTTGCTGACGAAATGGCTGCTTGTCACGCCTACAACACAGATCAAAACAAAGTAATAAACATTTTGAATTCCATTCGTTCGTGACAAATCATTCGGTCGATTGCAAATCGTAGGCCCCATCTTCACACCCTTCATCCTTTTTTAGACAATCACTTTTGTGACATAGCCTCCGACGTTTCAGAGGTCAACGACCTAAATACAGGGAAATAATAATCAGCTTTGAAGTCTAGCTTGTAAAAGATGGTAATGTCAAATGCTTACTCGTTATGCAGTAGGAAAGTAGAATATTGTTCAAATAGTGTCCACAGATGAAAAACAATTACAGCCTTCTCTCAATCAATACAATTTTACCGGCTTATCCGTACTATAGCATAGAGTAAAATATCACATTGTAAATGTCTAGTATAAAGTTACGCATGTGTAACTTATAGTTGGTAAAATTCGCTTGCCTTTTGAAAACGATTCTTTATTAAATTTATTCGTAAAGATTAATTGAAAGCATAGGAACAGAGGTGGAAGCGTTTGTGCGATCAGGCGCGCTGTAGAGTCAGACAAGTGCATTCCATTCCGCCGAATAAAAGCAAAAAACTATTGACTGGATCGAAATCCCAGCTCGAGTTTCCCTAACAAACCCCTTTAAATTCATCGCCTTCGTACTTGACAAGCTGTTGCATTTAAATCTATGCTTTTAGTATTGATTTTGTCGCGTTTTTTGTAACGATATATACATATATAATGTTAATACAAGTAACTCTCGTGGTTATAAACTCGGCTGTAAAATGAGAGTACAAGACCACAGCATCATCAGCCCATATTATACATCCCACTGCTGGGGACGGCGCTCCTCTACTCTTAATTTACTAAGGCCTAGTGCGTGTTGGAAAGGACAAAAGACCACACAAGATAGTATCTAATTGTAGTGCGGTCTAAATAGAATGTCGACTGGCAAAGAATGTTATTTACAGTTTGATCTGAGAACGAGATAAACATGCATGTAAAGTTACGGCGCGTTTTACACCTCGTATAGGGTCGGGCGGTGAACACATCCTATCCTGTATATAAGGCTCTTGAAAATCTCATTTACTGAACTAAACGCAATCACTATTAGGCAATTTTCTGGGAGACAATACTAAGATTCCAAAACGACTGACTAAGCTTTCTACCGCGTCGATTCACTACTTACAACATGCAAAGCTGTTCTATATTTTTTATTTATTTTTTGTTTCAACCTCCATGGTCTCGCAGGCTTGTGTATTTTCATTCCCCAACAGCCCTGCAACATGTCACGCACGGATCACGTCGGCAAAAATTCCCAATTCATTGATTTTATTTCATTTTGTGAGCGCTTTATTCAGCTTCGGAGTGTTGGCACATCTCCCGCAACTTTGATATATTGTGTAACAAATATGGAACTTTGATGTACTCCAATTCCTGAACAGTTATAGACAAGTTTGTGAAGTATTGCGGAAACATTTCTATTGGGAGTGTTTCTGCGGAACTTTAGAAACATGTCGCTTGTATAGTGTTGATCTTTGGGTTTGGGTTTGTGCTTGCTTGTGACACTTTAAAAGGCTCAGTTGTTTCGGCAATATTGTTGGAACTTGAGGTCATGAGCTCGAGCCCTACTGTGACCATTTCTGTCTGACTCGTGAGAATAGAATAGGATGTTTGTGAGCTCGAAAAATTTAGTGCAGTTTGTAAAACACATGTCCGAAGTCTTGCACCTAATGTGGGTTCAGGACAAATAGGTAATCGCTAAGGAATCGAGTACATTCTTGCATCCACTCATTAGTTTACCGGCTTATCACTGTCATATCTCAACGTACAGTACAATAGTTTCAGATATCTCATTACTAAATACCGTGCTTTTGACCCTCTTCACTTTATCTCGTGGTTCATATTACATTTTGACTGACATGACTTAATACCAAATAGCTATATGGTGTCAGATTTTATGATTTATACTTATTATTTATTTTAAAACTGCCAATGTTTTTGTTTTTTAAATAAATTCTGTATAATTAACAATTTTCAAGTGCCATAGTAAACCATAAAATAATAGTCCATTTTCTTTAAGTTCCATTTAATGTTTATAGCGATTTGGCCGCGTGCCGCCTTCGTTTTTTGTTTTGTTAATTAATTTATGCAGAGTTGATTTGAAAGTCCATTCAGACAATCCATTAACTGAAAAATGGCTATTGAATTTTATTTTATTTTCAATATTGAAGTAGAAATTTATTTTAAATGTGTAAATAGTGCCTGTGGACATCTATTTTATGTATTTCAATTTGGCTAGTTCTTTAGTATGTATTTGTGAAGAAATTTACGGACGATAAATAACTCACAAGCCACACAGACGGTGGATGACGACTGTGAATTCGCCGAGCAGGACAACTTCAAACATACAACCTTCATAAGTAATGTTATTCGACTAAGTAGAGTAAAAAAAACGGCCAAGTAGTTGCGAGGTTTTTTACGAAAATTTAAGAATTGCATACGCCACGCGATGAAAACTATAGCTTATTTTATATTTTAAACGGATTCACGTTTATCTTTTGCATTAAACACAGCGACCAACGCTTACATAAGATAAATCAGTTGCATGAATTACTACTTGTTTAACCGCGGTCGGAATTTTATATTTATAGTTATAACATTCATCTTACCTTTATTGGTCCTATGAAGAACTATTATATTAAGAATTTATTACAATTATATACAATTCTATATGCTGGTTGTATGACGTTGTTTGATGACATTCGTTAAATGGATTTAGATGCAAGAAAATACGTGAAAAATAAGAGGTTGCGAGTTCGATCCCCGCACCAAAAAAAAAATTAGATAATAATATTTGAGAAAGTCACTTACGCTTCTGGTACACAAGATGAATGTAATTTCTTATGCTACGAGATTAACTAATGAAGATGGACTCAAATAATAAGAAACTAAATCAAAATAGATGGACTTAATGCGGTGATCTAAATGTTGGCTTTTATTCACGAAAAAATATAAGCAAACAAATAAGATCCCGTGTCAATGTACTAGGAAAATATGATCGTTAGGAGGTATTATTACGTTTGCAGCTAAGCGCTGTGCAAAATATTAGCCGCTTGATTTACCTGTGCCATTCGTCAGCATTAAGTCTCGATTACGCGACCGCTAGCTGACGACAAATTATTTAAAGCGATAAAGCTGCTGTAGGATTTGCGAATTTTATACCGAATTGTAATACGGCGATTGTCGCTCGCATCTAGAGCGGATTGTGCGAAATTATGTTAAACGCTTTTGATTAACATTTGTTGAAAAATAACAGAGATTTTGTGTCATCCACAGCTGTGGAGGAGAAATGTAGAGTTCACTCACAGAAAAGTTCAATAAACTGTTTGGCAGATATAATACTTTCGATTTAACTAGGCTGTCACTTCGAATGTGCCATTGAGAGGTCATAGCATTGACTTTCAAAGATTGTTAAGTGTTATTGGGTATTTCTGCTCGATAAATAAGTCTCAGTAGCAAGGGGTAAAGACAAACCATTGGCCATGCAATGCTTTAACACACCTGGCGACCCGAAAATTTGTATGTATGTGTATAGTTGTCTAGAATCTAGATCTATGAACATATGTATATATAGGTAAAGAACTAACCTATTTTTGAAAGATGTCTTTAATGTCATAAGATAATGTTTGCAGTTGGCTTCACGTAATGGAAAAAAAGCAAAATTCGTCGTATATTTTCGGAACAGTTTGAACTGATGGCCCAATCATTAAAGCAACGGCTTTTAGTAATGGAAAACAATTATGGGTGCAGATGGCAGCTATCAAAGATAAGACGCGACAGGAAATGTAAAGAACTTCCCGCTGATTACCAAACTTGGACGACTTTTCCCTTCTTTACTGAAGTTTTTTATGGTCAGTTAACTATGGTGATGAGAAACGAGTATAGGGAAACTTAGTGACAATATAAAATTGATAAAAAATATATTCAATAAATATTATTTTAAAACGGAAATTGATTATGAATTTAAACAAAATCTTTTAAAAAAGGATATAATTCTCGTAAAAGATACATATGTACGTAAAGATTTAGAGCAATCACAAATACGCGGAACTATGATTGTCATATTCCAATCAATTTTAATATACCTATATTTTTTTTATTTTGCACCCATATCTTTATTTCAAATTATAATAAGGGCGTTATAATTAAAAACTACATGAAAATTAAAAAAACAATACAATTATTTTTCAGTTTCTTGTAGAAAAATGTGCTGTCATCATGAACATGAACCACTGTGAAATGAAACGTGCTGTAGATTTCAAATATAAAAAGGACACAAACTATTCTTGACTCTCTAGCCCTTGCAGTAATTTTAAGGTCGCTAAATGTGGTGTGTTAGTGCTTGCGGTTAGCTGATTAAATTGTTCAGTGTTCGTCACGCCCATTATACCCGACATGAGATTTTTAATTAAGGTCTCCAAGTCTGGAATAACCTTTTATGAAAAAGTGCAGGGCGCATTTCACAATTAACTTCAAACATTCTATGTGAAATGATATTTCTAGAAAGTAATTTTTTGAGCTTTCTGTCATTAAGAACATGTCGAAACAGATATCAGGCTAGATTTCTTCTATTTATTTTCAGTTCTAATAATTTTGTTTATTGATAGACGAGCTGGTATCACTTTTCTGTAACGCGTTTAGTTTAGTTATTTTTCACTCAAGAAAACATTGCAATTAGCTAATGAATTGGCTTTTAATTTTTTGTGTTACTAATTGAGTTATCCGAATATTTAGGGGTTTTTATGAGTCTAGTTCATCTTATTGTAATTGAGAAGAAGTAATATTAAAAAAAACAGTCTGTTGTAACTATAGTTGAGTAGTATGCCTAAATACTTACAAACATTATCAGCACACAGTACGCCCCACTGTTAAGTACGGGTCTCTTCTAATACGGCCATAGTCCACCACGCTGGTCTAGTTCGGGTCGGCGGAACAATACAATCCTTACAATAACATTACGAAATTCAATCAAGCAACACACAAGGACTTAATAACAAGTAAATTAAAAGCGGAGGTCGTCATCTTAATAGAATTTATGGGGTAGACAAATGACTAAGTGCGGTTAAGATCAGGGTAACTTAGTGGGGGATGAGACGAGGTCTTCCCTCCGCTAATGTGCCCACTGAATATGTATCGAGACACCATTCGAGCAGCCCGCACCGTAATGCGCTGTCATGTGGAACTATGTCAAAACCTCGCCACTTAATCAGCTGACGTTTCATCAAGCTGGGTGCGATGTAACTTGTATGATAATGATGCTTGTTTGTTTTTTCTAGGCATTTTGGGTACTTCATTGGTCATAAGGAAGAGGTATGCGGTACGTAATCGAAAAAAAGTAGGAACACCAAAGATTCACATACATAGTGCGGACCCCACACTAGGATACATACAGGTCCTGTAATAAGATTGGTACTAATCAAATACTTTTTGGGTTAGAACATTCTTAGAACACGCATTGTGTGAGTGTGCTTGACATCTATTGTGGAACGGAAGTGTTGAAATACACTTGGACTGAGCCCTTTCCGTTTGGTGACAAAAACACGTGTAAAACGGTCTTAGTATGTTGTATTAATCAGTATCTAGGTGTTTGTGGCTATGCCATACGCCTATCATTACAACTCCAGTGTAAATCGATCGACAACAGGTACAGTTATGACGCCGTGTGGAAGAGTGCCGACGATCAGATTTTCTATTGAAACCTAGCTACTCTTTGTATGCATTGAAATTATTCAATCTTCATTATTAATAAATAGGGCAATTAAAACTACCTATATTCTATAGACAGGTTAAAAAGATATTTTTTCTCATATCTACCTATCTACCCTAATAAGTAAGATCCATATCAGTGTAGACTCTTATGGGACAGTTGGTTGTATCTATTTATTCATTTATTTAACATGTTCTTAACCATTTGGTCTACAGAATTTTTTATGTAGGTGCAAACAATAAGTATTTTTCCATGGTTGATTATAATTGCCCCCGTCTATATACTAAAATACAAAAAATAACTGTAAATTTTAGGCGTAAAAGCTTAATCATTTAAGCGCAAATTTGTGCTACGATCATAATAGTATTGCAAAACGGAGTAAATATGAGGTAAGAAAAGAATATACTTAATTCAAATATATTTAGATAAAAAAAAACCAACAACCGACATATTTATTAAAAAGAATGATACTTGCTGTTTTTAAAAACTATATTTCAACAACTAGTTTTAACGAGCATTAATTAAACATGCTGGATACGATATTTTACTTTAAAAAATGTCTAGCAAATATTTTTTATCGTGGTTAAAGTATGAGCAAAAAAAATAGCGTTGAGATAAAAAGCCTTCAAAATTTGCGAGTTCAATTGAATTAATTAAAGTTGCAAATCGAACTGTGTTAGTCTGATGGAAACCGACATTTTATTATCTAGAAAACAGTTTTTTCCCCACGAGTACATTGTGTATTCATGATATTACTATTTATTCGATATAAACTTTGAAAGTCATTTGGAGTTGGTTGCGTTATTGTATATTAATAAAAAATATTAAATATTCGAACTTCGCCGTACCATCAGGCAGGTGACTTGATTTGTAGAATTATAAATTTAGTCATACAACAGTCACATACAAATGTTCTTTTAATCCCTCTCTGAAATACAAGTGTTATGTCATTAGTACTAGAAACTATGAGAAAGCTTTTTAGTCTCGCAATCACTAAAACCGACACAAATATTTATGGACCACACAAACTTTAGTTTAGCAATCCAAAAGGAGCTGAAATGGCAATGTGCAGGTCAAATCTGCAAACCATTAGGGGAGATATATTCTGAATTGGAGACGACAAACGTACTGAAGGTGACGATATATGTATATATGCAAGGTGGTATGAGAATCGCCAAAGATCGAACCCATTGTTCTGCTACTTATGATGATGATAACAAAAACTTTGGTCACTGTGCGGTAGTCGGAAGTCTCTATATCATAAGCTAAAAAACGCCTACAGTTTTACACTTCCTTATCCAATGCATTATTTGAACTCTGCCGTACCATCAACGCACCACTTGACCGGGTAACGTATTGTTGTATTATTTCTCTCATTGTACTGGCACGGTGAACTTAATGACCTGCGTCTGACAGTAAGTATAGTGCTGTTCAAATAAAGTATCAAACAAAAGACTTCTTTTCATCCGACACAATTATGAAAGCCTTTTAAATTGTGTCTTCTCACTTTGTTAATAGTAGGGAGGGAACATGCGGCCATGGAAATTGTGTTACGGCTCGATGGCTGCGTGGGGATACAGGAACTTCTGAGACCTGAGGATTTTTAACTAATTACAACTAAAATAAGTAGAATGATCTCATTGATCATACTAAATATTAACTAGGAGTCAAAATACTGCCTCTTTAAGCGATGTATTAAAAAAAACATATCTCTCGGATCTTTATTTACACATATGTACATTCCATTGCTGAGCACAGGTTTTTTCCTTCACTGATACAGTTTAGTAGTAGACTTAGAAATTTGTAGTAAACGTTGAAGAGTTCATGTTTCCTATCATGTTAGTGATAATTCATTATGAATACACAGATAACTTAAAAAAATCAGAAGTGTTTCGGGAGTTTGAACCTTCGACCGCTGAAATTTTTGACCGCGCGCCTAAACCTCGAAGCCATCACTATGTCTAGTGATCATATTCCATAAACGATGGCTCTTTTTATCATTCCCAACTTAGAGATTACATTGCTCTCCAATAGAGCGGAATCTGAGATCTGTTATTATTACGGCTAACGCGCGAATTATACAGAGGGAGTCCGGAGTGCCAACGCTTGGCACTAAAACAAACAGACACAATATTATTCATGTATCCTACCGACATCATCGATATCACAATGCCAATATAAATCCTTGCGCGCATATTTTATTCCTCCTGCCAATAGTGATGGAACAAATATTTCCAACCGTACACTCGTGTTTTCGAACAATGTGGCTAAAGCGCTGGCTTTATGCTAATATTTATTTTGTTTAGTCGCTGAATTTGTTTTGAAATCATGCTTTTTTTGGTAGTAGAGGTTTATGTCATCGGAGTTATGGAATTGTAGTTCAGTTAATAATGAAACCACTAAAGACATTTTATAACTTCCTAATCTGCGCATTTTTTTAAATTACTTTTTTGTCTTTATCATATACAGTAGGTAAAACAGATATTAAAAACAATGAAATTATTAAAAAACTTTAACCTTTAGTTGGTGTTGTTATTGCTCTAGGTAATAAAGGTTATACCATTCCATATTCTATTTAAGTGGTTATAGCCACACTTAGTAGAATCAGGAATGGGCAAACCTCACGTTAGAAATTTCTATCACGTTTGCTTGCAGCGTTCATATACTTAATTTAATAAAAACTACTCAGAAAATATGTAAGTATAGCATGTGATTTTAGTGGAGTAAGTAGACATTCCGTTTAAAGCTATAAATATTTCATTAACGTCATCAGCCCATTAGACATTTTAGGCCTTAATTCATCAGACTGGCCTAATAAATAAAATAAATAAATACACCCAACAGTCACATACAATATACATAGTCCTGACCCCACACTAAGATACGAGTCTTGTGTCGTGTGTATCAGAAACTACGAGAGACTTTTCGCTCTCACAAACACCCAGACCCGAAATAGATATTTGTGGATCACACAAACATTTGTCTCGGTGCGGGGATCGAACCCGCGGCCGCTCGTTTCGCAATTATTTATGTCCAATTAACAATATTGATTAATTAGGCAAAATGTAAATGAATACCTTAATATAAAACCACACTAACATTAACCATATTAAATAATTTTAAAGCTATTTACTTTTTGACAGCCATCTTAGGTTTGGTTGTTAAAAACAAAATGGCGGTTCCTCTGGAATCGTGTACAAATGAAGTAGAACATTTGAAGCCCTTATTAAAACAACAGCGCGCTCTTTGTTACTGTTCGTTAGATCTTTGTGCTAATGAACAAACTCATTAAAAGTATGTCTATTTTTTATTAGCGTGTATATTTTAGTTAAATAACAGTAAAATACTATTAATCTTGTGTATTTAACATATTCTTCTTCTCTTTATCAACCCATATACGCCCACTGCTGAGCACGGGTCTCCTCTACCATTGAGAGGGTTTAGGCCATAGTCCACCACGCTGGCCTAGTGCGTGTTGGCGGACTACATACCTAAGAAATTCCTAAGAGCTTTTAGGTGTGCAGGTTTTATCACGATGTTTTCCTTCACCGTTAAAGCAAGTGATAATTCAATGTGAATACACACATAACTTCGAAAAGTCATAGGTGTGTGCCTGGGGTTCGAACTCGCGACCGCCGAGATTCTCGACCGCGCGCCTAAACCTCGAGGCCATCACTGCTTTAACATATGTAACTTCATAAATATTCTTCACATTCTTTATAATAGTTATGCCAACTAATTTATGATCATCGTTCCTCTTTTATTCTATTTTCCTGTCAAGGTTCGCCATTCATTCATCATTCGATTTACTTTCGTAGATTCACTTCTAAGTTTTATAGCTATACTAGATCATTTAGTGCATAAAATTCTATTCCATTCATCATTATCTGCCCCTTTAAGTCCTGAACACGGGCCTCCGGTGCATCTGAAAGGAATTAGGCCCTAGTCCACCACTCTGACCTAGTGGAGGTTGTCGGCTACACAACTAAGCCACTCCTGAGAACTTTTATAAACACACAACTTTGAAGAGATACCTGGGATTTGAATATTTACCTAACCTTAAGGCCATCACTACCTTTTAATATGTCTTAAAATATAAGATTTAACTTCCAACTCATAAATCCCGTACGCTTAGAATTAAGTGAAGATGTAAGTGAGTAATATACTTTGAAAGTAGACAAGTTTTTTGTTATATCCTTTTAAGGTAATCAGGTGGATATTCAAGCGCTCCCAGGGAGAATTAATAAAGTCTCTATAGTTTAGTGAAGACCAACTTTGATTTAGAAACTGCGCTAAGAAGCTTGCAGCGAAGGAAATCGTAGTTCTTTTGTTATAGCACTTTTATACAGCCCTCCTTCGCTAAGCGTTACATGATTTATGCAGATCAAACATTGAATACCTTGCAATTCTGTAATGTAAGCCTGCTGTAAGACATCTGGGTGCAAACTCAAATATTACCTCGGAACAAGTCGGTGAATTGAAGGTGAGAACTACAGCATTTGGTGGCAGAAATCGATATTACTGAGTCTTTGATCCTAACTTTGTGGTTTGCGAATGACAATCCTTGTGTTAAGCCATGCCGAAAATATCGGCTGTTTTGTGAAAATCTGATATAGTCATCTTTACATTTTACAATTCAATAAAGATTTAAAAAACTATTCCACATAAGCTCAAATATGAAAAAAGATTCTTATACGTTCAAACCTTTTTTACTTATTAAGGGGAAACCTAATTATGGTTTTTCTCTCGCAATCCCTCGGAAGAGCGTTGTAAGCGTATGTCGGGGTCAACGGCTTCCCAGCCCAATGCGCGGCAACGTCATGTACCTCATAAAAACTCCTACCTCAGTATACCAACTAAAACCTCCCGGTCACCATCTTTACAGGGGTAAAGATAGGAAGGCGCTCACGATATGGGGGGGATACAAGCCCAAAATGATTCTGTGGCCGCCCAGTGCCCCTCTGTGACAAAACCCAGTGTGCCAAGACAATACAAAAATAAAATAGAGTCTAATCTGCTCGTGAATTTAATCAAGAAATTACTGAATAAGAGCATAACCTTAAAATGCGAATCAAATCAATAGGTAACAAAACTATTAATTAAAAACGCATTTAATCAATAATTTAAAGTATTCATTAATTAGTGCGAAATAAATGAGTTTTATTTTAATGAATTTGCGCCCAGTACGCAGTGTGACAGGACTCGGCGCTTTTCAATTATGGGTAAATATCGGGCGTCATCGCGGCCGCTCGTTGAAGCCCCAACTACTGGTCTATAGCTGGCCTATAGCTGTGTTCGCTAGCAATTAGTAAAAAGTCAATTTATCACATTTATTTCTTTTATGCCGGACGGGAATTTTAGCGGTTACATCTGCGTACACACACGGTTTCACTTTATAGTTTGATTTTTATTTTTTTCTAATCGGCTGAGTGTATTGCATCGGTATTCAACAGTATGATGATACAATTATATCGGAAAAGGATAGACGAATAAAATTGAAGCGTGAACGCTCTTAAATCCAAAGAAAATGCAATTGTCATAAAAAATAAGTAACTTTACCACAAAATAAAATCTTAAAACTCCGAGATTTACGATTTCTTTTATTAGGAAATGTAGAATTAAGTGTAGAACATTTATATAACAACTAACCGTGGCACAAGGCCATTACTCCCAAAACATAAGAAGTAGAAAGCGATATTTAAATAAAATTTACAGTGAATACGTTACCGATAAACCAATAAGGCGCAAATCGTAACATTTGTATTCGAACTTCGGCCCCGATATCAATAACATATGTAAAAGATATCAAAATACCGTCTACGGCTCCTACATTTTGAACTGATACTAATCGAGCGCCTTGTTGTCTCGAGGTTCAAGAATGGCTAGTAATCAAGAGGTCTTAGATTCGATACCCGGGTCGACCAAAGTGTTATTCTTCTTCATCAACCCCTATACGCCCACTGCTGAGCACGGGTCTCCTCTACCATTGAGAGGGTTTAGGCCATAGTCCGCCACGCTGGCCTAGTGCGGGTTGGCGGACTACACACCTAAGAAATTCCTAAGAACTCTTAGGTGTGCAGGTTTCATCACGATGTTTTCCTTCACCGTTAAAACAAGTGATAATTCAATGTGAATACACACATAACTTCGAAAAGTCAGAGGTGTGTGCCTGGGGTTCGAACCCACGACCGTCGAGATTCTCGACCGTGCGCCCAAACCTCAAGGCCATCACTGCTTTTTAGGCCATCACTGCTTTTATGTGTTTTAAAGTGTTATTGAGTTTTTGCATAAGGAAATTGCAATACGGAGTCTGGGATTGTCCCCGTAAAGCGGCAATACGTAGACCTGTTACATACCTGGTGAAATGTGGGTGCAGAAATCCACCTCTGCCTACATCTTTGAGGAATACAGGCGCAACTGTATGAAAACTAATCGATAGTCTTAAAGGATTACCTAGTTGAGTATGCAGGAAGTTTCCGAGGGTATTACCATAGTGTCCAAGATAAACAAGAAACTACGAGGTTTATTTTTTCCTGTTATTAGCATATTTATTCAAATTGTACCGCAAATCGGGCTGATGAGATTTAGGAGGCCATAAGAATAATAAGTATGAAGGGAATTTTTATGCGTATGTTTATAAGTTTAGGAGTTTCAGGACTATGTATGGCTAAAATAATTTATTTATTTTTTTACATTTTATACAATTAATGACGTAATTGTAAAGGTGGGCTTAACGCCTAAGGCATTCTCTACCAGCCAAACCTTGGGTGATGCAGAGATGATGCGAAGTAGGTGTAATAATTACAAGCTTTTATTTAACTTCACTTTTGTATGTATGTATGTATGTATGTTTGTATGTTTACAAATCTTGCAATGAAGATTTGAACCACTTCCAATAGACTGATTGTGCTGAAACTTGGTATACCTACGTAACTTGGATGACAATACAATAATATGGTACCATGGAGCTGGTCTGATGATGAGGTTGGAAGATGACCATAGAAACATCGGTTCTTGTGGACCGATTGAGCTGAAATTTGGTATGTCTTTGTAACTTCGACAACAATACACAAATATGGTATCATGGTGCTGATCTGACGAAGAGTTGGAAGATGCCCATAGGAACTTCGATTTTTGTGGTCCAATTGAGCTGAAATTTGGTATGTCTTCGTAGCTTCGGTAACAATACAAAAATGTGATATTATGGAGCTGATCTGATGAGGAGTTGGAGGATGGCCATAGGAACTTCGATTCCTATGGTCGAATTGAAATGAAATTTTGTATCTCTTCGTAACTTCGGTAACAATACAAAAATATGGTATCATGGAGCTGATCTGATGAGGAATTGGAGGATGCCCATAAGAACTCCGATTCCTATGGTCCAATTGAGCTGAAATTTTGTATCTCTTCATAATTTCGGTAACAATACAAAAAATGGTATCATAGAGCTAATCTATTGAGGAGTTGGAAGAAGCCCACAGGAACTCCGATTCCTTTGAACCGATTGTGCTGAAATTTGGTATACCTATGTAATTTCGGTGACAATATAATAACAAGGTATCATAGAGCTGATCTGACGAAGAGTTGGAAGATGCTCATAGGAACTCCGATTCTTGTGGTCCAATTGAACTGAAATTTGGTGTGTCTTCGTAACTTCGGTAACAATACAAAGATATGGTATCATGAAGGTGATCTAATGAAGAGTTGGAAGAAGCCCATAGGAACTCCGATTCCTGTGGACCAATTAAGCTAAAATTTGGTATGCCTTTATATTTTCAGTGATAACATAATAACAAGGTATCGTTGATCTGTGTCATGAGAAGTTGGAAGGTGCCCATAGGAACACTAGTTTCCATGGACCGATTGAGTTGAATTTCGGTATGACTACGAAATGGAAAGACTTAGAAATATTTCCAACTAAAAAGTTAAAAATAAATTAACAGTGAAAAACATATTTTAAAATCAAGCTTTTATTATGCACGAAAAATAAAAAAAATAAACTAAGAAAACATTCATAAAATTCGCAGTTTTTTAAACTTTACAAGTAACAATTTACAAAAGTGTTCGGTTTATCAGTAGAAGTATGATACATAAACATATATTATCTATAACTGTATATTAATATTCTTAAGGGATTTAAAAGCTTGTCGCGTAATTTCGTTAATGCAAAAACCTCGGCCGCGACGAGCTTTTAGATCACTTAAGAATATTAATATACTAGTTATAGATAATATATGTTTATGTATCATACTTCTACTGATAAACCGAACACTTTTGTAAATTGTTACTTGTAAAGTTTAAAAAACTACGAATTTTATGAATGTTTTCTTAGTTTATTTTTTTAATTTTTCGTGCATAATAAAAGCTTGATTTTAATATTAGTAATAATTTAATCATATTTAAGGTTATAGATTACGTTAAAGCGATAGCGAATACTTGTCAACCAAAATTCTAATTGAATTTAACAACAAATTGAAGTAAGGCGAAACAATAAAAAAATGTATCATAGGACACGCTTGTCCCACGGATAACGGAACTAACTTACCAAGAGTAGTCGATATTTATAAAAAAAAGGTGCTATATTGTGTCACGTATTATTTTATTACACATGTACACATCTCAAGAAACTGAAGAAACTTTAAAAGCTTGCTAAAAATTGGTCTATAAAATGGATGGGGTGAAACAGATTAACCTCAACTTACACTGGTTTCTTGTATCTTGAAATATTGCCGTGAAATTTTGGCATCGCTTACGAACAATGTGTTTCTAAATTTACTTAATTGGACACCTGTTTAAAAGAAATTGTTTTAATATTAAAATTCATTGAAAAGAATAAAATTCTGTCCGGACGGGCTCCTAGCTAGTTGACGTCGTAAAAAATAATTTATTATCAACACAAAAGCATAATATTATCTATGCCTCACACAGATTTATTCCTTTACAATTGCTTAATGTCTATTACCTATCATTTCTGTTCTTACATATTTATCCTTGATTGTCTGTAAGAGATCGCCTTGTGCGATAAGTTCGCCTTATTAACTTCTTTTCTTTTCTGCACTCCTTACTCTTAATATTATACATACAATAAAGTTTTGAAATTTAAAATGAATGCTATAATGAATATTTTTTTTTATTTTTACTGTGAATATTCGCTCGTATGTGCACGTCGTTCCATGAGCAGACAGTGTGTTAGTCCGGCCCGACAGACGGAAACTGCTAAAGCTATTCAATTGCAATTTGGCACGGTAACACAAGTTGCCTGCCCACATTTATTCAAGTGAAAGAATTGCCATAACATTACGAGTTTTACTTGAATTGGGGTTTTAAATAAGGGGTTGTAAAGCAGATGTTTGATAAAGGAAAAGTTGGCAATCATGTTTTTGGTGGTACACGTAATGTTTTACATGGATAGAAGAATGTTGTCACGAACGTAAGCGGTGAAGTAAAATTATAAAATTTTACATATATCAGTGTGTCAGTCACAAATAGATGATTGTTATGAGTGGCGGTGATGTTGATAGAAACAATGTCTTAGTTTCTGATGACACAACACAAGACTTGTTTGATAGGACCAGAAGTACGATTTTTTATTAAGTAAATTAATTAAAGAGATTTCTCTAATTTAAACTTGAATTGGTAAAATTGTCTACCACTCCAAGGTCAGATAAAATCATTCATTTTATTTTCAAAAGTAAAAAGAACCATAGGAATTTAGGCGTATGTCGTTTAACATTGAGTATAGAAATGATGACTGCAAAATCACTTGCCCAAAATTATAGGCTTAAAAAAAATTAAAAGATTCAGTATTCTTTGCCATACCAGTGAATGGAGTCTTAGACTCAACAATTTGATGATGATTAAAAGTTTAAGTACAACATTGTCTTAAGCTAATGACATCGCGGCAATGTGTTTAAAATTGGATCCAGACTGAAAATAAATGGTTGTAAGCGATAAAAACAGCGAGTGTAGCGAGTTTTAGCGTCGACGTTAAACCGTGTCATTAACAGTGATACAAAGTGTATGTGTAAATCCGCGTAATCTATGCCAAAATTTCGCCGAAATAATTGTAGCTATTTTTATTTTTTGTATTGAAAAAAAGCTTGAAATTTTCATCTGTAGCATAGTGTGCCTGGGACATAACATGTTTACTTAAACAATTATAGCAGGTTTTATGAGTAATGTCCGATTACTGTTGAGTATTAGGTTGTCGAAAAACGTTTCTTTAATTACTAATTAAATATGCTTTGTCTCTTATTCTTTAACATCGCAAGTCAATCTACTAGTAGGACAAAGCTTGTTATAAGTATAGTATTTGCAAGAATATTTAGTGTCTTAAGTACTTAGCAGTGTATAGAAAGAATTTTTCCTCAAACCTCTCATTCTTGTGCATAAGTCTTAGGACAACTCGTAGCTTGATACTAAATGCCAAAGGTAACAAGAAAAGGCTAATTAAACGTCCATAAATACAGCAATAAAGTTTGCACGAGCGTTGGCTTTAGATCTCGAGCTGAGGATTACACCGTCGGACAAAGTTTAACGGAAAATTTATACTTCTTTACAGTTGCACCCCTTATACCTTTGTCTGATCATAATTTTTGTAATGACAGAGTAATGGATTCGTAATTGAAATGTAATGCGGTCTCAACAGAATATAAGATGGTTAACTACTGTTACTATTATTGCGATCACGGTGACAGGTTAATCCCATGATATTACTTTCAAAATTGACCAAACTTTTTGTGAACATTAAACCAATTTGATCTAAACGACAACTTCCTCTTTATTACTGTTATCACTTTTCGTTGCCTCTGTCCCTTCCACCTTGCGAATTACATCACTAGATACAATGTTTTACCTATCGATTTCGGATATATACCCCTTTATCGCCATTAAACTGCCTAAACTTGTTAGTTCAACAGAGACCAGAAATAAACCTAACATAAACGGACATTCGCATGCGTACAGAACAATGGGATTTCAACGCAGAACTCAGCGATCAGACAGGAGAGTAATCGCTGTAGCTGAAGTAAGGGGCACGGCTCACATGCGCCGGATTTACGAGCACCGACCTAGCCATTAATAATTATAGCTCATAATAAACAATACGAGCTGTAGTTAACGTTTTGCTGAACTATACCGATATTAATGTTACGCTAGAAACGCCTCTATGTCAACGGAAACTCGAAATGGAGGCCCTGTTTGAAATGTTGTTGGGGACGCGCTTGCGATCGCGATTTTGAGTGTTGCAAATACTAAGCTTTTTTATAATAATTTGTATCAATGTTTTGTTTGGGTTTGGATTTATTTAATTAAATGTTCATTTGAAATAACGTTATAGTTTGCTTTTGAGGTGGACTGACTTATCTTACGAAGATAAGGGGATGCTGCTAGGTGCAGGCAGCTTCTGACAAAACGCTTTGGAAGTCCTCGGCGGTAGCCTATACGCAGCAGTGGATGTCTTTAGGCTGACTATAACGATGATTTTGTCATTATAACATAGCTTTTTATTGTGATTGTTATAAGGCTGATTTAAATAAAATATACTCATAACATTTTATTGAATAATGAATTTATACAGCACCTATTCATTGATAATTAGGTACTAGGTATATTAAGTATTTACAAAACATCATTGAAAACACATGAATTTTCAGTGATCTATAAATTTTTGTTAAAGTAAGCAGTAGCTTGTTTGAGCTGAACGGACGTGACAGCGCCGCTGGACTCATAAATCGAAATATTCCAATAGCGTGTTCAGTGAAATTCGCTACATAAACCCCAGTAAAAGTTACGGAAACACTGCGTAAAATCATTCTATGCAACAAACATTATAAACCATATGTAATGCTTGCCATGAATAAAAGGTAAAACAAACATTTGCTCAATAACGAAAATATGTTAATAATATTTAAATACACAAAATAGAAAAGTGTAAATAATTGAAGCAGTAGTGAAACTACTATAATAATAAATAACAAATTAATAATGATTAATTTTCGTGAACTAATGTTTAATTTATTCCCCATCTACTTTGATTCTTATATTGTTTTATTAAACTTTTTAAGCGGACTATTTTGAAAAACAATATGGAACAATTTTAGGCAGACGGGTGATTTACTTAGGTACAACATTTTTCCATTGCATTCGAAATTTTAAAAGGAGCGTGGTCCAACTTCGGCAGACTCATAATTGTAAAAAGCGATGTGCACGTTAAACTCAAACGTCCACACACGAAGTATGCACCACGCAGCCTAGCCAGAAAAATGATTGATTCCACATACTTGTTTCTCTCCTATTTTACTCCATTTAACCTTTTTGCGACTTTTAACTATAATGTTCTCTGTGGAGTTACCGAAGGCTGTTGTTGATGATGATGAAGGTCCTTTTGTAATCGTATTAGTTTTGCAAGAAATACAGCAAATCGTAACAGGTTGATGAAAAATATCACAATTTTTAAAAGAGCTTGCGACTTATTTTGTACACGCTTTTTCTTATCCTTCTTACTTTCTATTTATGGTTATTATTAAGCAACAATTATCAACTTTCCATTTCCTATATATTCTAGTTTATTTCACCACAGTTTTTCTCATGCTTAGTACACTACAAACAAGACATACGACAGAAATACCACAAAATAATGACTTGTTGAAAAAGCTCTATCCGTGAACAAACATTTTTAATGGAGTTCGCAGCTCGTCTTTATGAGGCCTTTTTAACGTCGCCGGCCAGATGAACCGGCCTAAGGCATCTCATTTAGTTTAAAAGCAACCAGTTCATGGTCACGCATATGAAATATCTTAAGGCTGCAGTAGATGAAACGTAATGTACACACATATACGATTGTATCTTAGAAAAAGGTGGCCAGAGCCTCATTTTTTCGCCAATATTTTGAGTGAGGTTAAGACTTTATGCCACTACTGATGATTCTATAATGAAAAACTCAATAACACTTTACCCGTACTGACAATGAGATTAAAATTCAAGGTCTATAGATTGGCCAGCAATAATATACATATGTTACGAAATCTCGCATTGCCTTGTAATCACATATCTGTCAAAATATAAATATATGTGAAAAATAGAAATATGTTGTATGTTATGACATGTTAGTGAGACAGATCATTACGGGAGGGCGCACAATGAAGTCCTCAAGGAATTGTCCCATAACACAACGTAATATACTGTTATTTAAACCGAGGCATACGCCGCCGTCCATAAAGTTCCATATCGCTTGGCTTGGCAAATGCTGTGTAATAGACTTAACAAAGAATTTAGCTTATAAGCGTGGAAAAGATTGACGGAGCTCTTAAGGGCGACATTTTGTAGTTTAATATGTCACACATGCCTCATATTATATTTGCTGACTGCAATTGAGTCTCAAGGTAGAAGAATGTGCCGTGCGATCGTGAAGTCGCGGGTTAGAGTCCCGGGTTAGGCAGTGTTATTGGGTTTTTCTATAAAGGAAATTCTTAGAGCCAACACGGAGTCTGGAATAGAGCCCGAAAAACGGCAATAGCTTCGCCCCCTATTACGTGGGACTGCAAATACAAACATACGTACCTTGTAAAAAAGTAACTTTTCGGGAATGTAGGCGTAAAGTTGTGTATGTATGTATGCTGATCTATTTCCTCGGTAATCACAAAGAGTCTCTGGGGGAGGCCTATGTCCAGCAGTGGACGTCCTTTGGCTGATGATGATGATGAGGATGATGAATCACAAAGAGGTTCTCAATATTTGACTCTGTATTTGAACTTAACTATTTCATTGTGATCGTAACATCTGGCACGCTGTTGTAAATTGAACGAGCAAAAGATATGAAAGAAAAATACTGTCTCCTTCATGTATAGCTGGATAGAAAATTGAGATGGATATAGCTACTCTTATTACATTACGAAAGCAATAAGTCTCTTAGGAAATAAACTTAAAAAATACTGACATAACTCCACTAACATGTGTCTGGAACAAATACAACAAGAACGATCCAATTAGCGATTTCCTTCTGCTATATTAAAAGAAATAGTGGAATTATATCATAAACATTTATGTTTCATTTGTAAGGCGCCCCATACACCTACAATAATATTGCACTATCTTTTTATTGTTCAATAATATTGAACACCCCCTTTGACTCCAGACGTTCAATAAATTCTGTCAATTAAATTGACTAACCAGTCTGATCAATATTTTCGTGCGAAAAACATGTCTGACGACGAAGTTTTGGCGGCAGCCACGCTTGTGATTTTGTTGAAAAGAAAAAAAAAGAAATATATTGCGCAATATTAAGCCTACACAGCGCAATAAAAAAATATTGTTCAATAAAAATTAAGCTCCCTCAATCTTTTATTCAATCACGGCGCAATGCTTCAATATTATCCCTACACGTTCAATAATATTGTACAATCAGAATATTGTGCAATATTATTGAAGGTGTATGGGGCACCTAACGCTGCAAAAGGTCAAAGGTTTTCCCGGGACACGTTAGTCAACACATTTTGTATCCCACAGGAATAAGTAGGTTACTCAGTAAAGAATTTTTACGTAGAAACAATTTACAATAAGAATAAACTGATTATTCAAATTTCGAAACGTAGAATAAAGTAATCATGAGGGATTTGTAATATTTTTTGTAAATCGAAAGACATTTTAAACTTCAGAATAACTTCGACAACCCGATAATATTATCGGCCCAAGTTCGATCTGCCAACTTCATTTTCTGTCATTTTATAGATCACTGAGCGCCGAATCCCATTGACTTAGGGACAGTTGACGTTTTACCTCAACATTAAAAAAAAACTTTTTTCTTCGGCGAGCGTTATTACCAAAAACACCCTTCTTGAGAAATATCTGCAACAATAATAAGCGCTTTGAAGTGTTGCACGTCATTTGCAAGGCCGACAGTCGGTCTTACAAAGTTCGCAGGAATATTTTAGTGCAGGTTGGGGGATATTTTGGTGGCAAAAGTTCGTACATAAATTCAGCAGAGGAACAACTATTTGTACACTTGTTTTTGAATATGATTCGTGTAACACAACGCAGCAAAATTTTGGAGTTATGTCTGTATGCACAATGAATTATCACGAACTTCCACGGCAAAGGAAACATTGTGAAGAAACCTACATACCAAGCAAGTGCTTAGGCATTTCTTAGATGTGTAATCCACCTGCAACAGAGGAGGCCTCTACCCAGCAAGAATACGTATATGAACTGATGATTATTATATTATAGCTAACTACAAAATATATAAAAGGCAAGGTAATCTGTGGCGGTTCTTCCATAGGAGCTCAAAAACCCAGCTTACCTAGTAATAGTAACCTTTAAGTTTTAAATCATTAATATAAAAATCAATTTGACATATAAATGAGAACATCCTGACCCAACAATTACCAATCATGAACTAGATATACTACACAAATAACTACCGCTTCTGAAGGTAATATTCAATTATTTTGAAGTTTAGACGTGCCAGCCACATTGACATTTAGGTACTGCAAAGCCAGCGTAACATAATCCTCCACTTAAGCAAAATACTTATCTTGGCGAAATAATTTCACAAAGCCCGCTCCTCCAAGTTGGTGAATATTTTAAAAGGTCACAGCGACCCGAGCCGTTCTAAAATAGAGATTTGTAGTTCCTCAAATAGCTTGGCAAGCTGCGGTTGACCGGCGACGTATCGACAGGGTATTTATAAACGTAGGTCATCATCATTAGTCCATATACGTCTCAGTGCTGGGGCACGAGCATCCCCTAAAATTGAGAGGTTTATACCCATAACTCTCCTTGTTCATTAGCTATTTCCCGACGTACAGCTGAGCTATCTCCTGAGAAACGTTATCAACCCATACGTCCCACTGCAGGGCACGAGCCTCCTCTATCATTGAAAGGGTTTAGGCCTAAGTCCGCCATGCTGGCCTAGTGCGGGTTGGCGGACTACACACTTAAGAAATTCTAAAGAACTTTTAGGTGTGCAGAGTTCATGACGATGTTTTCCTTCACCGTTAAAGCAAATGAAAATACATCGTGAATACTACAACTTCGAAAAGTCAGAGGTGTGAGAGGCGTACTTAAACCTCGAGGCCATCACTGCTTAAACGTAGGTGTCAAAGATAATTCTCGTGGGACGTGCATGCAGCAATAAGCGTTCGTGGCAGTGTGGGAGTAGCAATTTATTGTATTTAATTTCTTGCTGCTTTCATTCTTTCCCCGAGGCAACAATGTTAAACACTACACACAGGATTTTTGGTAATTTAATAAAAAATAGTGGGTAGTGTGTACCCATTTAATAGGGATTTTAAGTTATAAAAAATTATAATAGCATTTTAATTATGCAGTTATAATTAGTTACGATTTATAACGTATTTTGCTTTTTAATTTAAGTAAAAAATAAAATTATAATATTGAAATGAAGGTGTGTAGTCCGCCAACCCGCACTAGGCCAGCGTGGACCGTGGTGGACTAAAGCTTAAACCATACCGGATTTAATAACCAATTTCTAAATATCTTAAGATGTACTTTTACACTAGCTCGATAAAGTGATTCTACGTAGACTTAGATAGACAATTGAGCAAGGACTGACGAGAATTCCAGACACCACGCGACTAGACACGTCACACCAGTACACCATACATATGACAGTATTCCATGTAAATGCTAGTATAAAAGTCATAGTTATGAATCGTTACTAGCCGATTGTATACAGGGTGTATTTAGACCGTGATCGAAAACTGAGGCAGGTAATAGCGAGGGTGATCACAAACCCAGTGGCGATATTAAAAATCGCGACAAAAAATAAATATTTTGACGTTTTCCATACAACCATCAGTGCTAAAAGTATGTGGTTTGTATGAAAAACCTCAAAATTTTTATTGTTTGTCGGGATTTTCTTTAATGCCAGGGGGTTTGTAATCTCCATCGCTATTACCTGCCTCAGTTTTCGATCACGGTCTAAATACACCCTGTATAAGAGCCGATCTAGATTTAACAGCATGTTTTAAAATGACTTAAACGGTGAAGGAAAACATCGTAACGAAAACTGCACTCCAAAAAGTTCTTAGTTGTAGTCTTCTCTAAGTTGTAGAAGAGGGCCGTGCCCAGCAATGGGCCGTATTAGATTTAGATTTCACTGTGTTGTCACAATCGTCTGAGTAAAAATAGGAAAATTTCATAGAATACGTGTAAAAAAGTAGAAAATTTTAGAAAAACAAGATTTCCATAAAATAACTCACAGGGATAGGCTTTTAGGCTCCGCAACCGTACCGAATATTAATAACCGCCCACGATGGATTTGTGGGTTACGTGTGTAAGGCAAATTGATCGGCTCGCTTCAATTCGCCGCTAAGAAGCAGAAACTACTTACATAAATATGGTGTAAATGGGGATCGAAAATGTAGAGACGGCGGCTTAATTGTTTCGATTGACAACAGTCCGATAGTCCTTATACTTCAGTTTTTATAAATAGTGTGTACTGTCCACACAATATTCATAGATAAATACATACTTTATTTCGCCTTTACACAAAACGCCGAGACTTGAATGAAATAATTAATTAGACGTAAATAATTATTTGTGTGTAGTCCGCCAACCCGCACTAGGCCAGCGTGGTGGACTATGGCCTAAACCCTCTCAATGATAGAGGAGACCCGTGCTCAGCAGTGGGCGTATATGGGTTGATGAAGAAGAAGAAGAAGAATTATTTCTGCGTGAACTAAATCTAGAACCAATGTTTAATCAACTGAGCTACAGAGTCACAATTTACTTTATAATCCTGATTATACTTACATTGCCATACTTATTTTGCAAACCCTACCAACAGTTGATTGTTCGGTTCAAACGCAATTTTACTTCACAACAAGAATTTCTATAAGATTCTGTGCATCGTACTTTGGAACGTCGGAGCCGGCACAGACAAGCCGGCTTATGTTGGTAAATACAGTAAGTATGCAATTGAATACAGGAGCAATGCTAGCATGTATTTATATTGCAGCGGTTGAAAGGGTTGGCGTCGATCCAGTTCGCCTGCAAAATGCCCGATGGCGACTAGTGACTACAGACCAACGCGTCTCTCTACAGTCCCAGGAATTTTCTGAGTTACTCCACGCCTCCTTGCACCTCAAAGACAAGATGTCTGGCACCCCGTACTTTTTTTGTTTAAAGTTCTTTTTTTGAATACATAAAAGGAATCTTAGCGAGGTTCCGTTGTTTGCCTGATGTTTTCTGTGAAGCAACTTCAACAATTCAGTTGACATTTTCATTTGTATAGAAGGAATTTTATTTAAATAATTGTTTTGATTATTATCATCGTTGTATGGAAATAGAACTAAATTGAGTTTTGAGTGTGTTATATTTTATTTCTTAAGAAAGCGAAGATTATGAATATTATTAATTTATTTCAAATTTGAAAAAATGTATTCTGATCTGAATGGTATGTATTAAACTATTAATTTGAATCAATTAATGATTCAAGACTTGGGGATAAAAGTCTATTAAAAAACATAACCGTAGCAAGCAACTGTTCATAAATATACAATTCACGGGTAAACAATACAGATGCATAATATCACGCCGCCATCCTCGCGAGTGGGAATAAAGTTGTAGTACGTGATACAACATCTTTTACTACAGTATAAATGTGACCAATGGACTCGACGGAGGTTCCTGCTACTCTCACATGGAAAAATACCATAAGAATTTTAGCTTTTTATCTATTTATTTATGTTATTTATTTATTTTTATATTTTTTCGCCACTTTTTCTGAAAAATAATGAAATGTACCCGTACGTTTTCGGGTTTTAGTCTTTCAGCTTAAATACCCCACAGGCCACAATAAACAATCGTAAAATAGACATTACAGGGTTAATGTGTAACGCTTTTGAGCTTCTATAGAATTACCACCACTAATACTAAGTACATACACATCTTAATGTAGTGATTCAACTCCCTTTTGTGTTTATCAAGAATTCTTGTGAAGAAGTTCTTAATTAACCCCTGTAGTCGTTGCGCAAAGAGAAAAACGCGAAATGTACTCTAATTTTATTTTCCCTTTTGGGAACCATTTTAAAATTGCTTGCAGCTTTTTCAAGCGTGTTTCCTTTGGTTTGTGAAAGAAAATAATGCTGTATGTTCTTTTCAGGAAGTAATAGTAAACAAACGTTGTACACTTTTATCCATATTCATAGCAGTAGAAACAGCGAAACAAGCATAATACATTTACATTCTATGTAGGTGTACGTTCTCCTTTATGAGCTTAGCATATAACCACGCTTGTATCCGCGTTGGGGTAGGCAGAGATTCATGTCCTTGCTGTTTAAATAACACTTTATATTGACTTGGTAATCGAACTATAGGCAAAATGAAAAGCTATTGTTTTCTACATCAGCCTATATAATATGCACGTCCAAATGCTGGTTAAAGTATGTAATAATTCATTGTGAATACACACATAACTTATCAAATTCAAAGGTCTAGGCGTCTAAACCTCGAGACCATCACTGCTGAGTGATATTATTGACGAGTAATTTAATATTTCCTGTCGTTACACCAGTTATTATGTTATAAGTAGGTTAGGCTTTAAATTTGCAAGTGTATTACAGCGTATAATGGAATAGCCACCGGTGCTCGTACAAAGTGTTACACTAATAAGTTTAGGTGCAGCTTTCACGGCATGTTGCGGTTACTAGCGCGCGACGTGCTCACTTATGATTTACTATATTCCAACAGTGCTCGTAAACCAAGCTTGAATTTTGACTAAATTATACACTGTGTAAACATACTAAGCAGTGATGGCCTCGAGGTTCAGGCGCGCGGTCGAGAATCTCGGCGGTCGCGGGTTCAAACCCCAGGCACACACCTCTGACTTTTCGAAAGTTATGTGTGTATTCAAATTGAATTATCACTTGCTTTAACGGTGAAGGAAAACATCGTGATAAAACCTGCACACCTAAAAGTTCTTAGGAATTTCTTAGGTGTGTAGTCCGCCAACCCGCACTAGGCCAGCGTGGTGGACTATGGCCTAAAACCCTCTCAATGGTAGAGGAGACCCGTGCTCAGCAGTGGGCGTATATGGGTTGATGAAGAAGAAGAAGTAAACATACTGTGGACAAAAACTAAGACAGGTGATAGGTACGGTGATTACAAAAACATTGGTGGTATAAAAGTCACGAGATGGAAATTAAATTTTTGACGTTTACCTCATCACCATAACTATTATCCTGTCTGTCTTAGTCTCAGTTTTTGGTCACGGTCTTTTGTATTATAACAACAACTTTTTCTGTTTTATACGGTTTTGTTTTCATTAATTTAAATATAAACTTTATAATATCTTTAAAAATAATTTACAGACAAATTTTTATACTACAATCAATAGCCAAATTTGTGAAGCCAAAATATTGAGCTATTCAAATGTAATAAAATATACCTTAGTGCTCAGAAGACATACATTAAATATGTAAGAAAGGATTAACCTTTTACAATGGCAAAGGGTTTTAGTGCGAGAACATAGAAAATTTGATAGTGCACCTCGCGCCCAACTGCCGCTTGACACCTAAAGTGGAGAATTTAAGTGCTGGCTTGAGCGGACACTTCCCAACAATGCAACTGAAAATGTGCACTTTTTAAATTCATTTTAATTTTTAATGTACATGCGGGTCTTATTCATGCCTTTGTGAATGCACTCGTTAATTTCATAAGTATTTATTCGAAAAATAATGGCCCATAAAATTTTGATTCTTAATGGTTTTAAAAAAGATTGCAATGACGTGTGCAAAGTGTCACATAAAGAGTTCGATTGATTAGGGTTTTTGACTCGGAAACTCTCAGAAACAACACAAGACTGAATATGTACTGAATACATGTCCCCTTTATTTTTATTTTTAATAATTATTATAACTGATTTACTGGTGCATGCGGTAGTTACCTGTACTATAAGAAGTTGTTGCACTAAGTTTTTTTTCAATTTTAAATTTGTCTTTGTAATTTATCAGTGTAAACAAGTTTTATAATCCTCCATAATGCATAAGTTTTGTTAATCCTAATTGGTCAAACGCGTGAGGTCCTCCTTCTGAATGGCGTGGTAATAAGCATTCGATTTTTTACGGTCCACCAAAAACAGTTACAGAATTCCCTACCTGCCAATAAAAGAATATCAGTTATTACATTTTAGTTCAAGTTCCTTCATATAAGCTAAGGGGATACGAGCGGTGTTGGTGAAATCCAATTTCACAATGTCAGTTCCCGGTGCACACAATTCGTTGATGAATTTTTAATTTGGAAATTGAATTCCTTCAAACTCCATACATCGGATCGCGTTAACCCAACGCTTCTTTTTGGTATGTGGGGATGTTACTCTACACAATATAATTCATCACAATGAATCCCTACTTTATATGAATTGACTTGGACCAATATAGCTCACAGTTATACAATCTCTATAGGTTTGTCTGTGACGCAAGCAGTTATTGCAAATCTTTTAGGTCATAAAAATATAGATAAACAGTCACTCATTTTCTTTTAACCTAACTTTGATACATAATTTGTGTTGCGGGTACCAGAAAATACCATAAATAGAAACTGCATTTATTCATGCAAATATTTACCTTTGCATCTCGTTTTACACTCACATAGTTTTATTTTTCATTTTGTTTTATTTTTTTATTTTTCATTTCAATTTTTAACATATTTTTATTGATATTGATATTTAAAAAACTTCGTCGAGTCTTTTCGTCACCCATACCACATAGCCTGAAGACGAAAGTCTTTAATGAGTGCGTCCTTCCCGTCATGACATACGGAGCCGAGACGTGGACACTGACGGTGCGACTGGTCCACCAACTCAAGGTCGCCCAGCGAGCAATGGAGCGGGCTATGTTAGGAGTCTCTCTGAAGGATAGGATCAGAAATGATGTTATCAGACAGAGAACGAAAGTTATAGACATAGCCCAAAAGATGAGCAAGCTGAAGTGGCAGTGGGCCGGTGACATCTGTCGCAGAACCGACAACCGTTGGGGTAAACGTGTTCTGGAGTGGAGACCACGGCTCGGCAAACGTAGTGTAGGACGCCCTCTGGCTAGGTGGGGTGACGATAGTCGAGCCCAGTGGCGTGCCATAGGAGAGGCCTATGTCCAGCAGTGGACGAATAAAGGCTGATGATGATGTTATTGATAATTGAAGTACCTATACCTTACTTGTGGTGTTGATGAGATGAGATGAGATACCTTACTTCAAACTCCTTGATAATACCAGAGCATGTTACATAAAGGCGAGTGCGAATTAAATTGTCATGCAAGGAAGCACGTAAGGAAAGTCACCTACTTGACCTTTCTGCTCCCGTGTGTCGCGACGCCGTTAATGGAACTTTTTATTTACAAACTTGCTTTCATAACCGCTGTAGCTGAAGTTTGAAACACCCTTAACGTTTACGTGCACGTAATATTAATGAAGAGATATTGTTTATTTTTTATATGTATTATTTTTTTTTACTTTTTAAAACATTCGTTGGTGTCTAAATATGTATGTTGAAATACTAGTATATAATATGTATGTAATGTTTGTTTTTTAGTTAATTCCGTGGTAATAAGTTCAATGGTACAATTTTGATCAATGTGATTCCAAGGTCGCAAGTCTCACCATAAGCTTTTCTCTTTTCAAATTCTTCTTAAAATCACAATTGCCTCACCAGGTCCTTGAGTGTTTTATACTATATACACAGCCTGTAGCTGTCCACCGCTGAACGTAGTCATACCTAAGAAAGCGCCAACCGTATCGGTTTTTTTTTTTTTTTTTTTTTTTTTTTTTTATTCTTTTTTATTTTAGGGACTTTGGTTCACTACTGAACATGTCAGTCCCATAGTATACACAATAATATTTATAATATATTAAGGTAAACAACTACTTATCCATTAAAATAATTATACAAACATAAATATACAAATTTGGCTGCCTTCGATGTTGGGGCAGATAAGATATTTTGAAATATGCCTACATCTAAGTTATTTATGTTATATTGCTTAAATAATTCCCGCCTCATATCAGCAGTTCTTACACAATCCGACATAACATGATGAACATCCTCTATATTGTTACAAAGCGTACAATTTGGGCTATTTACTGTTTTCATCAAAAATTTAAATTTATTAGTTGGGATGTGGCCTGAACGCAATCTGTGAGCAATTACAATTAGATTTCGGTTCAAGTCAGTGTTCGCAAACCATGGAATACGCGGAGGATCACTCACCATGGTTCGGTACCAAATACCTTTTTCTCGAGACACCACATCAAAATGTTCTTTCCATTGTTGAAAAATTTCAATTTTGTATTTTACAAGTAACTCTGAATGTTCGGGCTTGATATAAACTTCCGCACCATTTGATATGGCATCTCGAGCTAGTTTGTCTGCTTCTTCGTTTCCACGAATACCAACATGAGACGGGATCCACCGCAACCCAAGAGCCACTCCGCGTGCCGTCAGAACAGAGACTTTTTGTAAAATGGTATAGGCGATCGAGGCACCTCTGTGTCCAGAGGCACATCGAGCCACATGCTGTAAGGCGCTTCTGCTGTCTGACAGAATTACCGCCTTATTAAGTCCGTTGCTGACGACATACGATAGGGCTTCCGAGATGGCAAATAGTTCCACATACATGATTGAGCATTCCGTGCTGTTACATATCTTATAAGATTCCTTCACATTGTGACTGGGAACGTAATATGCAGCGCCACAACCTTGCGGCGTCTGCGATCCATCTGTATAAATTTTAACCCAATCTGCATATTCTTTATGTAACATATATAGTGATTTAAATTTAAGCGTTTGACTGTTACTTTTATTCTTTGTTTCTTCTGCCTCTTCTATCGCCGTTTGAATAAAAGCCATATTAAATTTTGACATCCAAATATTCAATTTAAACATATTTAAAGGATTGCTAGAATTTATTTTCTCGTCTTTAGTCATGTTATATACAACTGTAAGCAAAGGTTTTTTTTTATTGTGAAAGTAACTGGAATCCGTAAGATTTAATAAATTTCTCAAAATTTTAATAGTAATATTATTTGTCCATGATTGAGCTTTTAAACAGTATTTGATAGCTAAGTATTTTCGCCGCAAATGTAAAGGATGTATACATAACTCATACTCCATTACGTGTATAGGAGTACTTTTAATGAAGCCTCCCATCACACGTAGCGCCATATTTTGGCACCGGTCTAATTTAATTAAATGAGTTTTTGCGGCACTGTCATATATAAAACTGCCATAGTCTATCCTGCTTCTGATGAGGGAGATATAAATTCGTCGGAGATGCAATGGATGTATACCCCAGGACGAACCTGCTAAGACTTTTAGTACGTTTAAATACTTCATTGAACTAGTGAATATATGGTTTATATGTTTGTTCCACAACAGTGACTTATCTAACCATATGCCTAAATATTTGACGCAGTCTACTTGTGGAATTCTATGATTATTTATGAAAAGGGATACATGATCTAATTTCCTACGCCTGCTAAACAAACAAATATTTGTCTTAGTAAAAGAAATTTCAAGTCCTATGCGACTCAATGATAAAGAAATTATATTCAAGCAATTCTGCATTTCCAGAACACTGGTGTTAATATCAAAGTTTTGTGAAAAAAACACTAAATCATCTGCATATTGCAGGTAATGTATTTTACGATCAATAAAAAGAGATAACTTACTGGTAGCAATATTAAATAGGAGCGGAGACATTGGGTCTCCTTGAGCCAAGCCCTTTCCTGTCCAACGAATTAAAATTTTATCTTGGCTCAAAGTTTCACCTGATATCTTTAAGTACCTTCTACTCAAAAATTTATATACATAATTGCAAATTTTAGTTCCTACTTGTAACTCATCCAATAATAACGCAAGTTGATCAACCAAAACATTATTATATGCATTATCTATATCCAAGAAACAAGCAAGTGTAGGCACGTTCTTTGCAAATCCACATTGAATTTGTGAGACTAAGCGTACCACACAATCAACGCTAGACTGCCCTCTTCGAAATCCAGATGTTGATGGTTCCAATATTTTGTTTTTCTCGATAAACCATTCAAGACGTTTAGTTATCATTTGGTGGAAAATTTTACAAATGCATGACATTAGAGATATTGGCCTTAGTTTCTGTTCGGAATCATTACTTTTTATTTTAGGAATTGGTACAATTTTAAAATCTCTCCACTGCTCAGGTATAGAAGAATATTTGAAAATTAAATTGTATATCTGAAGAAGAAGTGATTTACCAGCAGGAGGTAGGTAATATATCATAGAGTATGTTATGTTGTCTATGCCAGGGGCTGTATCCTTCTTTTTAAGGCAGTTGGATAATTCTTGGAGAGAAAATTCAT
Source organism: Cephonodes hylas (assembly GCA_030295005.1). Taxonomy (NCBI): domain Eukaryota; kingdom Metazoa; phylum Arthropoda; class Insecta; order Lepidoptera; family Sphingidae; genus Cephonodes; species Cephonodes hylas. The sequence continues at coordinate 13,068,985 of AP025368.1, read as the reverse complement.
TTTCTAAATGAGAATTTGTAGAATTAAACGATAACTGAGCATTTTCAACAAAGTCCGGAGCTAATGATTGCAGTAATTGTTCTGCTCTGTCCTCGAGGACTTGAAACGATCTGTCCCTCATTCCTTTCATCCATCGCATTTTCCTCCACATTTGTGTACATGTAGTATTTTCATCAATTTCAGAGGTAAATTTTCTCCAACTTTTGAACTTTTCTTGCTTTATTATCCTTTTTGTTTCGGCAGTACATTGAGTAAGTCTATCAAGATTTTCTGGGGTAGGGTTTCGCCTAAAATGTTTTAGAGATAAACGTCGCTTAGCTATTGCTTGGGAGATAGATACGCACCAATAATGCTTTGGTTTAAATGATTGAGGAGGATCAACGTGTTGCTTGAAATAAGGTATACTTATATCAGCAGAAAAAATCATTTTGTCTACAAAAAAATTGTAAAGCGATTGGACTTCGCAACATTCAACACATTGAACGTAATCTGAAATACTTTTTTCAAACGTTTTACTATATAAAGACCAGTCAGCTAATTTAAAGTTACGACGCTTTATGAACTTAGGTACGCTATCATAATCTAGTGTAAATTTAATGAAAATATGGTCACTCCCTAAATTTTCATTTGTGACACCCCATTTAAACAGTAACGCTATATCTGTAGACACAAAAGTTACATCAGGAGTACTTTCTTGTAAAGAACCGTTTACTAACTTAACTCTCGAAGGTTGGCCGTTGTTTATTGTTATAAAATTGTGATCCACACTAGAATCAAAGAGTTGTGAGCCCCTTGTATCCGTTTTATTCGACCAATTTGAGTGGTGCGCATTAAAATCACCTGCAATAATACATTTATCCCCAAAAACAGAAAATAAACGATCCCAGTCACATTGTGAGGTTCTTACGGACGGTGCGCAATAAACTGATACAACAAATTTTAATAAATTACAGTTACTTATTTTAATACATATAATTTCAATTCCCGGATTGTTGGTGGTAAAAGGATAAATATGAGCCTTTATTGATTTGTGGGCAACAATAGCCACACCACCGTAACCATCTTGTCTATCTTTTCGAAAGACATTATATCCACTGATATTCATATGTGATCCGGAACATAACCAAGTTTCACTAACTATACATAAACTTATTTTTTCTTGACTCAATAGAAGTTCAAATTCATCTTTCTTTGGTAAGAGACTCTGGGAATTCCACTGTCCTATGCGCATGCATTGAATAGTGGATTTCTCCGAGTTGTGCAAATCACGATTATTTATAATATTTGTATTATCCATTATGATTAGATTTCGAAAACAAACTAAATATATCATAATTAGTTAAAATCCTAACAAAAAAACATTTAATCTCTTCTAAAAATATTTGAAGTACTTCCCTGAATATTTGTTCCGTGCTAAGGTTACTAATAAATAACATTCGTAATTTATCCCATAGATTTAACTGTTTTCTAGCATCTGAATGACTTTTATTCTTCCTTGTCTGCCCATTGTTCTTGCCGTTTTCGATTGTCTGGTTACTATTTGTCTCATTAATATTATTCATTTCAGAAAAGACTGTTGTATTATGCACCCTATTTTTTTTAACTTTCTTTTTCTTTTTCTTCGATAACTGGGTTGTCGTAGTTGGGTTTTGTCGGTCTTCTTCACTGCTTTGTGTGTCACCATCATCACGACCCTGATTCTCCAAATCACTTTCTAACTCCTTTGAACTGTCGACGTAGCTCTCAGATTCTAAATTCTTTTGTAAGCATAAAGCTTCAGCATAAGTCTTGTTTTTATTTTTTATACTTTCAATCCTTTCATCTATCACGTTACCTCTTTTGCCTTCAATATACTTTGCTAGGGCTGTTCTGTAAGTACATGTTTCCTGGCACATTATTTTCCTTATATGTTTTTCTTTTATAAAAATGGGACATCCTTTGTAGAACGCGGCATGATTGCCTTTACAGTTTACACATTTGAATGTTGTGACATCACAAGTTTTATGGTCCCCCGCACATTTGGGACATATATGCTTTTTAGACGAGCACACACGGTTCAGATGGCCGAATTTCCAGCAAACAGAACATTGAGACACTGGAAAGGTATATGGTTCCACCCTGAAGCGACAATCGTACCCATAGACGTAATTAGGTAAAGAATTACCCTTAAAACAAAATCTTACTGTTTCGCTATCGATCCATTCACCTTTATCATTTAGGCGCTTAAGTCTTTTAACGGAGATAATTTTAACATCACATTTAAATGAATTGTTGAGTTCCTTTTCTTCAGTTTCTAATTCAATGTACTTCACTACGCCGTATATAACATTAACTTCATTTGTTAATCGGCATCTATAGCCGAGATCGGTGAGCTCAGTGTTATTGACAAGTTTCTCCGCGTTTTCTCTGCTGTCGAATTGCACTAATAACTCGTATGGACTCTTATATTTTATTTGAGTTATATTGGGTATGTTTTGTCGCTTTAATAACTTGGCAAATCCAATTTGTTTCGGTAATAATTTGTCAGAAGTAACACATACCTCAAATGAATTAATCTCTGTCTTGTTATCATTATTTTGTCCTCTCGTACCCCTTTCAAATGAGGTCTGTGTTGCAAATCTCTTATTCCTCCGTTGAACTAGCGTAAATTCTCCTTCACTGTTTTCATTACTATCACTTCTCAATCTCTTCTCCGGCCTATAGCTTGTACTTTCTATAACCTCAGACATAGTTGACCCGTCTGTCATATTATATTCTTCACACTCACGTATATTAAGCTGCAACTTATCTCGCGTAGTCATATTTATGACTCAAATGGAAAAGGTCGATTAACGACCTCATCCGGATAAAAGATCGCTAATGAGGGTATGTTGTAATTATTATATTTATCACTGAGCGTATACGTGCACTCACTGTAGTGCGCCGCGCGTGACTGATCGGTTTTTTGCAGAAGAAAACTGCATGCCGCTGTTGACTGTAGAAGTTACAGTGCGGGTGTGTGGTGGAAAAGATCTCCTGGGTCTGTTGTTACTATGGGAGTTCCACAAGGCTCGATTCTTGGACCCTTTCTTTCTTTGATTTATATAAATGACTTGCCTTATTACATAAGGGACGACTGTGATGTAGTGCTGTTTGCTGACGACACTTCTTTAGTATTTAAAGAAAAACGCAATCAATCTACTCTTGACGATGTAAACTGCACTCTCACTAAAATCGTGCATTGGTTTAATGTTAATAACCTATTATTAAATACTCAAAAAACTAAATGTATTAGGTTTATAACACCTAATGTAAAATTTCCCAATGCCAACATTTTAATGAATGGAGATAAGCTGAGCCTTGTGGATAATACTAAGTTTTTGGGAATCACATTAGACCCCAAACTTCAATGGGGTCCCCACATAACAGTATTAGCTCAAAAACTGAGTGCAGCAGTTTTTGCAGTGAGTAAAATACGTCAGTTGACAGACATTGATACAGCTAGGTTAGTGTATTTTGCTTACTTTCATAGTTTGATGAGTTATGGAATTTTACTTTGGGGTGGTGCCGCTGACATAAATACCATATTTTTACTATAAAAAATAGCCATAAGATGCGTATATTCGCTCAGCTCTAGATACTCTCTAAGAGAAAAGTTTAAGGAAATTGGTATTTTGACAGTAGCATCTCAATATATACACGCAAATCTTATGTATGTCCATAAGAGTATTAATAAATTTAAAAAGTATTCTGACATACATGATAGAAATACACGCAATAAAGATAAATTTGTAACTTATAAGACCAGGCTCCACAAGATCAGCAAATCTTTTAAGGGTTACTGTACACTTCTACAATAAAGTCCCTAGTCATATTAAGGCTTTAAAGTATCATAAATTTAAAGAAACTACTAAGAAACAACTGTGTAACAAAGCCTACTATACAATATCAGAATATATGGAGGATAACGAATCCTGGGCATAATTAAAATGTTACTGTAATCCCAGGTTTGACTGGGTCTACTTTAATGGACATGGCTGTACGTACTTAATTATTATTGTAGTAATCTGTAAGCAATTAGGTATGTCATGCTCGCTGAAACATCTGTGCTTACGGCGGCGTCGTGTGCCGGGTCGGTCATTTTCCTATGAAATGGTTGAGGAGGCCGATGGCATGCGTCATACTCGAGAACGGGTGCTGTTTGTGTGGACTGGTCTGCCTGATTTGCTTATTTCCGTTCATGAAATTTTAACTTGGTTAGATGACAGTCTCTCCATTTAAGTTGACTATGCTGTTCTAATATGCAACACAACATTCTGATATTGTATCAATGAGCTGCTCTGATTCGGGAAATTAAGTCTTTGTAACAATATTGTAAGCTATCTCTTGATTGGAAAAGAGCAACACTAGAGTTTCTTGCCTGTTCGTCTCTAGTGATGACTGCCTTCCGAACAGGGTGGTAAAATTTGAAATGACTGAATCTAAGTGATGTATTTGACATTTTATAGATTCAATAAATATTATTTCATTTCATTTCAATAGGTCTTGAGCAGCTCTCATCAATCTGTTTCTTGTCTTAATGCTACTTCATCTCAAACATTTGTTCCTTATTGCCCGTATGGAAAAAACCCTCAAATTTGCCTATTCAGAGAACTCAAATACAAAGGTGTGGAGTTAGCGTTGCGAGGCAAATAAACCTGTTGGAACGGGAAAGCTTTATGGTCGGAAGAGCGTGTGAGTACATCTGTCGTGAGACGCGCCTGCAATGGTGCAAGCTTGTACAGCCGAATGCCTCTAACAAACTATTGAAGGAATGCCAAGGTACATTCGGTTACTTTTACTGGTATACAAGTTTTGTATAACGCGCTTGGTACTAATACCCTAGACATTATCTGATTTTTCTTTGTGTACATTTTCAACCACATTGTCCCCAGGAGTGGGATGTATATGGATTGATGATGAAAAGGACTCTAACCACTACACACCCGCTAATGTAACTCCTGTGTTCCAGAATCAACGACACGCACAGTATTGAAGCCGAGCAATGAAGCTCAAGGAATCTAAGAAACCTAATTTATTATGATCCTGCAGCGAAATTTTTTGCTCATCTTTTAGTCTTGAAATGCATTATATAGAAATCTCCTACAATCCAGAAGCATATAATACAGTTCTTGTTTCGGTTTATAATTCATCTTTAAGAAATAGTTTATAGAATATTCGAATATATGCATGTTTCAGCGTCATGTTGTCTCTAGTTAATATACTGTGCAGTTAATTATGGTTACACGTAGTCTGTATTGACGCATCAATATGCATCAACGTGTCCGTGGTCGGTTGTCAATTCGACGGCCAGTATCATGTCGCTAAACCAGCTTTGATACTACACATATGTATACTCACATATTACATTTACACACATAACCTGACACCTATATTTTCTGAAGAAATAGGCAGAGGTGCATTTTTACACCCTCTTTTATTTTCTCTTTTTATCCTACGTAATGAAGGGCGAGATATGCACTCCAGTCCAGACTCTGCGCTACTACTGAGAATTTCCTAGTGGAAAAATGAAATAACGCTTGGTCCGCTTTGGGCATCAAACCCAGAACCTCTAGATAACACGGCACATGTTTCGTGACACCATGAGGTAGTCATTACATGTTGCTATTCCATTTCTATTTCAAATAGTATTTCTGAAATCTCTAAAATAGTTCCAGACAACGTTGAGGTGCAAACAAACCCACTTTTTTAACTATTTTAATAAATAGTCTAGACTGGATATTTACCCGTTATGACACACAAACTTTTTAATAAAAGATCAGGCGAGCGATAAAAGTGTTATGGCCATGTCTCATTCCGAGTAATATTTTTAATTTATGAAGACATTGTGAAATAATGAGATCACAATTAATGATCCGTAGTGGAATAAATCTTTGGTCAACTGTTATATTAGTCTTAAACGTTTCTCTTATTTAAACAAATACTTTTTATTGACGAATACTACTTAGATACTAAGATCAATTATCTATATTAAGTAGAGTCTATTCAGTCATTGTTAAATATCAAAACAATTTGTTCAACATTAACCTATTTTCTTTACTTTAGCATCTCTGGCCATACGTATGATAGTCCCTGCCTTAGTTAACACAAAGACGCTAACAATATTGTAGAAGCTTGAAGGCTGTTATAAACCCGGAAATGTGTAAAACATGTTTCTATGTGTTAACAGATTAAAACTGTGGACTATGCAATAGGTGTTAGTTATAAAGTTGAGCAGGATGTTCTAGTGATTCGTGTATAAATAAGCACTCATCGAGATCAGCGGCGGCGTGAGATAGTCCAGACAGAATGCAACTTGCAGACGTGTGTGTGGTGCGCGGGTGAGCGGCGCGGGGCGCGGGCGGCGGGCGGCGCGCGGGGGTTGCGCGAGGGTGCAAGTGCACCTGGGCGGCGGCCGGCGCTCGCACCCGGCGGCCCCACGTGCCCGGGCGGCTCAGTCGCTGGTGAGCTGCCGACGGAGGCGCACGTCCTCGCCAGTCCCGCTCGCCGCCGCCGCGCCGCTCCTCGCGCCGCCCGCCGCTCAGCGACAGGTGGCGCCCGGCAGCGCCGACGCCCGCCTGCGCTCTGCGACGCTCGGCCCGCGCGGCCCGCCGCCCGACAACTAGCTTCGGCGTGAAACTTTAATATCACACGCCTATCAGTGCAGTGCTTACCAGTTATCTCGGCGGAAATATTTATTGTGTGGTTCACGTGCGGATGGCGACTATGCTGCGGAACTGTGAGCACGTTTAAAAAACGCGCACCATTCAAGTACTTTTAGTTGGTGAGTGAATCATTTATAATGCACGAGTTACGGCGGATGGAAAGTGGGCAAGAAACTTTTGAAGGAAATGCCTCATGAATTGTTAATATATAAATTAACCGACTTAGTAAAGTAATATGGTACAATTAAGTCAGATAAAATATTTGTTCGTCATTTTACATTGTTGCGAATAATATGGTTGCTAACTGAAAACGTAGAGATGATGTAGGGAACTAATGAAAGAAAAAGGTTGCGTTGTTTGAAGTGCCGGTTTCGCTTTGTTAAGAACTGATAAAGGGAAAATGTATGAAACTATCGCTTAAAACTGGCTTAATGAACGTAATTATTCTTGTAATAGCAATGAGGGACGGAACCACTGTAAAATATGCTGTAAGTTTTGTACTCCGCCGGGTGGCCGGGCGATCTATAAACTCCTTGAAGATAAACTGGGTCTGTTAGCGTTATCCTTAAACCATTAGGAGGAAAATGAAAAATATTAGCATTATTGTACTTTTAATTAAAATAAGACAACTGTTATAGCTTATCTAAAGACCCTAATGTACCATGCAATGACTAATGCTAGAAAGAATACTGATATATTGGTTTAGGTCACATACATATGTCTGAACAATTAAGTCGAAGCTGATAAAGAAAGAATTGATGATATTTGAATATAATAACAAGCAAAACTATGTAACTAGTGAAAGATCCCCGTAGCTTTTCTCGCCAGCCAACCCTCTAATTAGAATTCCTTATAATTACTTTATGAAGCCCGTGTAGTCAGTATGGCGAGTCAGTTTAGATAGATTAATAATCATTTTATTAAATATATTTTAACAAATAAACAACTTAAGGCGGATAATTTGCCTCCAGTATGATATACTCGTAGGCATCTGTTAAAAGTACTACATTTTCACATTTCGTTAATAGCCTTTGTGTGTCGTATTTCGAACTCTGATATTAACTACATATGATTAAAGTAATATCTGACTAATATTCACAGAATTTAGTCTAAATTATCACTTCATTTGATAGCTTCCGTGAGTCACGTGGTTGGAGACGAGGCTGTAAGGAGTGGACAACTCTTTGTTTTCTAATTCGTGCCTTACATGTTTTCTAATTAATTTCGTTCTGAGCTTCATTTCTCGGTGTCAATACTGCGTGTCGTAGATCCTAGAGCACAAGAGTTACAGTGGTGGATGTATGGTGGGATAAGACCAGGCTTTAAAAGCTGGCTGATTCGAATAATAAAGGATCTATAATGGCACTAAAATAATTTGTTGAATCATTCGTATCTATTGATTTTCACTTTAGGATATTGTGAGTCTAGGTCGTTTTTGATACTAATTACATGAGACTAGCATTCTATTTCAAGACCGTTATATGTATGTTATTATTTTCATCATATACTTACGGCCAATGATGGTTTATACAATCTTCACTAGACCGGCATCGTATTAGAAAACCGTTACATTTATGTTATTATTTTTTCATGTTATTTCTTTTGGCCAAAGGTAGTCGTCTGCTCCTACTGACTCAGATTTACGACCGTAACTCTCCATACTTGTATAGGCGATAACAAAATGCCCACTTTTTTCTCTTTCTCATTACTATCGTGCGAATTTTGCTCGAATTCTTTTTGTACAAATTATTCCCGAAGCCAGAATGAAGTGAAAAAAACCCGATGAAACCTTCACGTGTCGGTGGCGTGCAGTCTAGCGCTTAACCGCTCAAGTGGTTTCGATTTAAATTCTATAAGTCTCATATTGCCAGACCTTGTTAAAATATGTTTTAATTAAATTGTACTTTTGTTTGTACGATCACACCGAAACATTTTTTAATTAAAGGTGTATTTGTAACAGTTTTAATTAAGTCCGAATTGGGGAGCTTTATTTCTGACTTCGCATTTTTGGACTAAAGTTTAATCTTTCACGAGAAAATAGGAGTGGCCGATAGGCACTACTACTATTATGAAGATTCGTAAAACTAAACATTGAAATAACTTAACTCGCCGTCAAGAAGAAGTCTTCTTAAGTGGCCCAAGTGGGACACCTCTGTTATCTATTTATTACCCGTCGTCAGCTCAAGTGGTCCATAGGCTTTCCTTTCCACTTTTCCTGATTCTTAGTGCCTTTTATGGTGTTACTATTATTGTTTTTAATCAATACATCTATTCAATTCAATTACAAATTCATTTATTTTCTTCTTTTTACGTGTACAAAAAAGTTTTAAAATACATAATAAATAAATACATCTTACCATCATCGACCTACCTTGAAGTCCGAGTTTAGCCAAGTCTAGTTTTGAGTTACGTCAACTGTTAAGTAGATACTAATATCATATGATTTTAATAAGAACGAGATCATCAAATAAGAATAAGTAATAAGTCTGCTGCAAAAAGGGATTCGAAAATCAAATTTATACGAGTTGTATTTTGAGAACGATGGCAGATCAGAGCACATTGTTATAAAGATTTCCCCCGACTCGACAAAATAACGATGGCACCAAAAGGCCGTTGTTATTTTATTTCGCTAACATGATTAAAGTAGAAAGAAGAAAACTTTACACAATACAGAAGTACAAACACATCCATAAACAAGCACCGTAAAGCCACTTGTAAACAATTCTTTGAACCAACATTGGATCAAAAATGTGGAGCTTTATTAGAGACAAGTGCAATTCAGATCTGGCTTAGTTGTTATAAAATATAAAACGTTGCATTCAGATTTACATAGATTTAATATTATTTTTTTTGACATTACTGATAATAAATATTACTCTAGTTAAAAAAAATAGCATAAAAAATGACGATTCAAAAGTGCTGTACTTGTAAAAGTCTATTGAAATAAAGGAGATTTGACTTTGACTTTACTGAAACTTAAAAAAGAAAAAATACTTTCAAAATAGTGAGGCATGTAGTCCTAAACATAAATACAAAAAAACAGTGCACAAAAATTTCATAAAACCGAATTATTTCCCACATTTCGCTCATTACTTTGTGAGTTAAGTACGGCCATATTCTCGTAGCGGTAGCTACGTCGTTAAGTCTACGCCGCACTGGCTCTACGCTTGCTACGCCGTAGTATTGTTTTCTTGGATTTTGTACTGTTTATGTCCTGGGAATAGTTGATGTTAATAATATATTTGCAATTATTTTTCTACTTTAAACATATTTCAGTAATTCTTGATTAAATATTATGGTAATTACCGATTTTTTGTTTTCTAGGCAAATTTGTTTATTTATTAATTTATCTATTTTAAAACTCATCGGTTTATTCCTGTATACGGTGGTCAGAAAATGTTATTTAGTACCACGACTGCAATAACACAATTATCACGTACACCCACCAATAAAACTGTTACGTCGTTTTATGCAAATTCCTTGGGATGTTTTGGTCCACGCCGCCGAGCGATAATGTAACTTTACAACCCGTTATATAAGCGACGCACAAATCCTTGATGCGAGGTTAAAAACAAAGGTTTTCGCGAGCTCCTCGCAGTACAGCGAACGTTAAAGCGAATTCCACAAGGCGGCGTCTGTCGGTGAAAATTTAAAAGTAAAAAGCGAACACAGGCCGAGTTAATCTCTAAAGCTCATATTCTCGTCTCAAAAAGCGGACGATTGTCGCTCGCGATTTGTTCATGCACCGTTTATTTATTTGTGCAATAAAAAAATGTTAACCAAGATAACATTTTAGGGGTAATTTTAGGGGCAATAATAATAACATTTAGAATTAACTAGAGATACATTTTATATTTTTACTTAAAGTCTTTAAAATTGTTTAAACTACGTCTTAAATCACTTTTAAAAAAATTATAAGCAACATTACAATTTGGCAACCCTTATTTCCCATTAATGGGTATTTTTCAGACACATAAAATACATTGAATATCACAATAAAAATACCTCTCATAATTTAGATCCCATCATAATAACATTAAAGGGGATAACTTTTAAAGAGGCATTATCGTCAGTGAGAATTTATAAACAATCCTTTAAATGTAAGATAATGGGCAACAATAATGGGTAAGTTTTGATTTTCTTTAGTATACAATTAGCTGACAGTGATAAATTTTAATAAGATAACATAATATGTATTATATATATACTCGCAATAATGACTAAATAAATATTTATTTATGATTTTTTTTTTGTACTCGTTATAACTCTAGAAATACATGACCTGTTAAGGTTTTAATTATTTATCAATTGCGGTTCTTGAGGTACACTCAAATTAATAGAGTCTCGTTTGACTCTTTGGGTACGGAACCTTAAAAAGCTATACTAATGATACATTAAGATAGTTAACTGCAAAGTTTATATAAAAAGGGTATCTCTAGCCAAATGTAAATGAGTAGGTGCAGCCGCGTTTACTTAATAAAGCTGTGTTAAGATAAAATCTTTGCTGAAATTAAAATTAAGCAGTACGCCTCATAAAAACGGGTTGCCAACAACAAATCTTTGGTTAATGAAGTGTGAATTTTTTAGAGCTCAGTACGTCTGGGATTTATTAGACTTCATTTGTTTTTTTCTTTTCCTTAGATATATTACGATCTATCTGCATTAGGCAGATAAGTCTTTTCTTCCCTCAGCCGATTAGCTCTCGTTTTAGACTAGACAAGCCATTTTGTTTTCTAGACTAATTGTTTGGTTTTCTCATGTAAGGGCATTTAAATCTAATAATGTTGTCATCCACTTTGCTGTAATTGTAGAGAGACATATTTGTCTGGATATTTCCAGCGTTCATTAATTTCTTCGCGCGCTTAATACAATTTTGGTTCCCAAAGGTCTCGGTATAGAGCTGTATGGCATTTATTTGACTGTCAAAACAATTTTGGTGCAGAAGATTTTTGACAAGCGTGTTTAAGTTTTCTTAATTTTAGGTGATTTAAGACAGGTGTCCTAGATCATTCTATACATATTCAGCGTATTATCTCTGCGTAATACATGCACCATGTTTCCCGAATATTATACCAAAAGCCAAGTGGTTAAGGTACTATTTTAACAATGGTTTATAAAGTAAACAAAAATTGTAAATCATAATGATGATAGCTCAGAACATTTAGAATCTAGTCTTAAAATCGAAATTGCTACCACTGTAACAGTATCCCAAAAAACTAAACCACCACTCACGGTAAAAATAAACAAACCAACCATTAACTAGTGCAACACAAACGTGGATTAACCGCCCATGCAGTCCAGGTAATTAATCTTGCACAATGAATAGTAATGGATGTCGCACGGCGCACAGTTGTCGGACGCGAGAATTAGCGCCGCGTCGAGGGCACTCGAGTCCGTCTGCCGAGCCCTCCACCCCATGATTTTAGTGCATTCACGCGATTTGAACACGCAAATACGGTGGGTGCGTTAATACACTTGAAAAGTCAAAATTGTCTTTATTTGTGTAGTAGGGGACTTTATGATTACAAACCGCAGTGTTCGCCAATCTGCTCTAGGTTAGTGGTTTAGACTGACGCCTAACTCCTCTCAGTTATTTATTTATATGTATTCTACTTATAACCTATTCGAGGAAATATTTATAAAGTTGCGAAAAAAATCAACTTATTACGACTATATTTCATATTGACGTTACCTACTTCTATTGCATGAGAATTAGAAAGCCTTAGGTACATTTTTTTCAACCATCAAAATCAAACCTTCGGCATACCCACGAAATCGCTACAAAAACCTGACCGTTTATAATAAGGACTACCATAAAAAAATAAAAGAAAGAAAAAAAATCATTTTTTAAATTAAAAAAAAACCCAATTTCTAAAGACAATTAATAAGGCTGTCACGCAGGCGGCGCCGCGGACAATAGGTAGTCGCAGGTGCAGCAGAAACACCAAGAGTAAACTTGATAAACGACCGGCCATTTTCTTGCTCTCTTTGGTCGGTGTGCGGTGGCAAAGCATTTAGCAAATTACGCTGGGAATCAATAGCGGCGAAGACATTGCGAGGAAACCTAAAGTTTAAAGTACCAAGGATTTACAATGAATTACAGATGTACGTGATTTGCGAAGCAAAACTCGATGCAAAAATACTTTAGTTTTCGTGTTCTTATTCAGGGTTTCCTAATGGGAAGTCTAATTTTTTCGTTCTCCAAATATTAGGATCTTTGCAAGTTGATATTAATTCATTGTGAATACACACAGAGGTGTGTGCCGGGAGTTTTAACCCGCGACCGCGGAGATTCTCGACCGTGCGATCTCGGCCCTAGACCTCGAAGCCGTCACTGCTTAGTTATTGAGTGATCTACAAATGTTTTTTTCGGTTTATTAAACTGAAAAATTACTAGAAGTTCGTCAGAAGTATGTACCCATGTGACTGTTGAATGTATTATTAAAAAAATAAAGTTAATGACATTATCCGTCCAATCAAGATCATCATCATAAGCCCACAAACGTCTCACTGCATGCACGGGCCTTCTTTACAACGGGTAGACCTTAGTTGCCTAGTACGCCTTCTCAGACAACACACCTAAGGAATTCCTTGGAACTTTTAGATATGTTTTAGTACAGAAAGGCAAAACTTGTGGTACATCTATGAATGTAATTAGGGCGAGGTAGACCGCGTGTTATAGCTGGCGAGCCGCAGTATGTCTACATAGCATTACCAGTAATTAACGTTGATACCTCGCATTCCGCACGCACATGTTCCTACGTGCAGATAAGCTTTGACATGCCCATGTGATACTTCAGAGGACCTAGTATGTAGGACGTAGGTATTACATTCGTGCCGCTGTATATGAGGTAGTGAGTAATGAGAGTTATAGTAGTATTAATTTGTTTTGAAGAGCGTCAGTGTGTATTTTTTTTACATAACTATCACATCCCAAAGAGATAAGATGATAATTATGAGTGTTCAAGATAAAACAATTACTTATTAACAATTTTATTTCCAGAACTTCTTAAGTTAAAAAGAGTAGATATTTTCTTTGGTAAACTATAATTATAATTATTAGTGACTAACAACTAAACATTCTAACCTTTCTTGACTTGGGGAAAATCCTCTTGAATTCCTACTTATAATAAGCGACTTTTACCGACTAAAAACCCCTTGGTTCTCGGTTACCACGTGCAAAGGACACCGGAAACTCAAAAAAAAGCACATACCGGTAAAACATTCTAACCTTGCTCAACAATACTAAAACAAATTGACAATATACATTGAGACTATTCGGGAAATGTGTGCAATACACCCACTATAAACCATTAGCCAAACCACAATACAATTGGGGACGTTAGCACGTCACAAAACAAGAACATCAGCAACGGCAATACGAATACTTTGAAGAAATTAATTGAGTACAATGGCGCGCCGACACTGATGAACGAGCGACCGCCACAATAGGTGTCACCCACTCGCTTACTCATTACAATCGATTCTTATTTAAACAGCCGCTGTTTCTCAGGAGATACTAGCAGTGATGGCCTCGAAGTTTACGCCTCGGCGTTCGCGGATTCAAACCCTAGGCACACACCTCTGACTTCGAAGATATGTGTATATTAACAATGAATTATCACTTACTTTAACGGTGAAGGAAAACGTCGTGAGGAAACCAGCACACCTAAAAAGGTTCTTAAGAATTTCTCAGGTGAGTAGTCTACCAAACCGCACTATTCCAGCGTAGTGGACTAAGACCCAAACCCTCTCAATGATAGAGGAGGCCCGTGCCCTGCAGTGGGACGTATATGGGTTGATAACGTTTCTCAGGAGATAGCTCCGCTGTACGTTGGGGAATAGCTAATGATCAAGGAGAGTTATAGGTACAAACTGTTGATGAGGTGAGATTGTGGGGTAAAACCGCGGTTTCCTGTGTATATGGGCTCTAAAAGTGAGGTTAATTACCCGCTTTGGGGTAACAGCTGCTATATGGGGTAATAAAGGTATTAGATAACAGTAGTGGAGAGAGCTAAGTCGTGTTTTGTCGCATGAAAAACATCGAATAGTCACTACTATGACAAAAATTTTAAAAAGTGATCTTGGGGCTTATTAGAGTGTTATTAAAGATAATTCATTGCGAATTCTTAGGTTGTTCAGTTGTGCCTTGTATCGAACTTGGAAATTATAGATCGTACGTAGATACAGTAGGACGGACGGAGTATTCGAGACAGTTATCTACTTAGAACAATTTATTAATACCTTATCGCAACTGCACACAGAATACAAAATAAAAAAAGTTATTATGAACAAGCTTAGATGCTTGAAGTACAGGGTAGATCAACCGCTCTATTAAATTAATGGCATGTCATGACAATAAAGTAATAAAATCCAACACTATTATACCGTGTAAAACTGCAGTAAAACTCTAGGAATATTTCCTGTGGAGCACGGATGTAAAATTATCACTTGTTTTAACGATGAATGAAAACATCGTGATGAAACCTGCACACCTATAAAAGTTCTCAGCATTTTCTTAGTCCGCCAACCCTCACTAGGCCAGCATAGTGGACTAAGGCCAGGCAAAAAATAATCACAATTTGATTTAAATGGTAGTTTTATGATTCTTGCCCTGCAAATAACTTGCGCCTTTTTAAGAGAACTTCGTGACGAAACCTGCATATCTGGGAGTTCACACGAGGAATTTCTTTTATGTACAGTTCATTCTATGCCAACTCTGTGAACATAGTTTTAGCGCCTTTCTAGATTAGAATAGGCTCGCTTCAAGTAATGGGAAGTCATTTATAGAATCTTGTTGAATCTTCGTGATAAACTACAAGCACAATCAGAAATTTCATGAACAAAATGGAATTATGAATTAAGTTTAAATACACATGAAGACGAATTGGTATTTGAATGTAATAATGTAATCTCAAGATTTATTTTTAATGTTTCTTCCCTATCATGTTTTTAATACCTGCTCTAATTCGATCATGGTTTCAAATGGAAACGTTACAAAGAAAAACAATTTGTCTTCTTCTTCTTCTTCTTCATCAACCCATATACGCCCACTACTGAGCACGGGTCTCCTCTACCATTGAGAGGGTTTTAGGCCATAGTCCGCCACGCTGGCCTAGTGCGGGTTGGCGGACTACACACCTAAGAAATTCCTAAGAACTCTTAGGTGTGCAGGTTTCATCACGATGTTTTCCTTCACCGTTAAAGCAAGTGATAATTCAATGTGAATACACACATAACTTCGAAAAGTCAGAGGTGTGTGCCTGGGGTTCGAACCCGCGACCGGCGAGATTCTCGACCGCGTCCCAAACCTCGAGGCCATCACTGCCTAACAATTTGTGCAATAAAAAATTCCAGCATTTAATTAACTGTAGCTATCGATAAAATAAATATGGTCCAGAGTAAAAGCAATAACTCCATACAATTATTACCTTGGAAAATGTTGAAAACATTTTTAATTACCATAATTTCCAAGTAAGGAGTCCTGTGTCGCATAAAGTTGGCCATAATTCATCGCCGTCGGGAAAAATGGCGCGGAATTTCTTTTGCTAAAAGCTTTTCTGCGAAAGAATATTGTTCACCACAACTATTGTTCCTTTAATTCATTTTTTCATTATTAATTGTCCTATTTTTTATAATAGTTTGTAATAAATTAACTTTAATGTATAGTAAATATTGAAAAGTAATGTACATAAAGGTAGAGATATACTAGCTTTGTAACTTAAGATGGTCTTTTAAACATATACATTAGCAGATACATTCTTAGTCAAAATACATTTTTTTATATATTTTTATAAAAAGTCTTTCATATATTGAACAAGTGGGCTTTCATCATGCGATATGGTTTTACCATTATTCACACTTTACATTCTTACAATATTAAAGATCAAAGTAACAGAAATACGCATATTAAACAAAACTAAAACTTACAACTGCATTTGACTGATGCCAGTGCAATAATTTTACAACTTATACTGAAAATTAAATTTACAAAATAGATATAAATTATTGATATGCAGTTTCATCCGTAAATCGTCTCACAATATTACGGAACGCGTATGATGCCTCTCAACAAAAGCATTCACTCTACTACGTACATACAAAATAACAATAAACCGTCTTTGATTGATTTCCAGGAAATCCGTTGCACCCCGATCGTAGGAAACATGTGTAAATCAAACAAAATGTATGACAGTATAACAGGAATATCTTTTATATAAAAAATTCGTTACAGTTCCAGCTGTGTCGTTGATACAACAATAGCAAAATATTAATAAAAAAATCATAGTTGTTCAAAGTGCAAGTAAGCGCTGAAGGGCTTAAAAAATTGGGGCCCAAGTTTGTATTCAAAACATGTGTGTATCTTTTACCAACTCATCATCACCCCAAGTACCACTTCTAGGTACGGGGCTCCTCTACAACCGAGAGCATTTTAGGCCTTAATCCACCACGCTGGCCTAGTGCGGGTTTGATAACAATTAATTTAATAATATTCATCAACTAATTCTATATCGTGAAATTAAAAAATAATAATAATATTCCAGTCCAACTTGAGCTTGACAAATCTAGTAAAGTATATCCCTACTGAATAATAAACAAAGATATTTTTGTTAACTACAACAGCTATGATAAGTTTAAGCTATGCCTGTTTTAATGAATTATTGCGCACCTCAAACAGTTTTGTGGACAAGTCAGCATTTCTGTGATTTCTATATCTAGAAATTCTCGGGTGTGTGAAATCCATTAACCCGCACTAGCCCAACGTGGTTGATAAAAGCCTGTACCCTTTCAATTGTAGAGCTAGCCTGTTCCCTGTAACGTGATATATACGAGATGACAGACATATGTAAGACTAAAGCCGAAATCTTCTAAGAATTTGAGGAGGCTCGTGGGACGTACATACATGGATTTGATAACTATTATCATCATTTAATGATGGTGATCTAAAAGTAAAAATAAAAATCAGCAGTACTATAAAAAACATATGATTTACATAATTTAGCTGGCGCTTGAAAAGTTTTAACAGAATAAGCAAACTTTACTGCACGCTGCATACACAGAATAATATACCGTGTATCTTATATAAGACAAGTTATATAGCTGCAATGATTTATGTTTTAAGCTAGCAATCTTCTTTCAAGAAAACTGGGACGTTACTGAAGCGTCTCAATATGCTTTTATAACCGATATTATCATGCTAATACTGGATATTGGAGCAAGCGAGCTCAGTTCCATGGTGAATTGATTGCCAAGACGGTGGTCGTGGATTCGAGTCCCGTACACATTCTTTCACTATCTTTTTATAATTTTAGTAAAATAGTCCCAATAAAAATTTAAGGTATTTGGTTTTAGACTAAAACCAATGTAAACTATATGTAGGTTGTCTATAAATGGCACTCAAATCAGGTAGTTACATTCGTTTTCTTTATTTATAGCTACAAGTCGGGCTCTGCTAAATAAACTGCATCTTTCCGAGAAAAATAGATCCTACAGCTTTTTCATAGGTTCTATTTATCTCCATATTTGAAATAATTTCAATTGGTCCAGCGGTTTGACGTGAAAGCGTTATAAAAATAATACTTACACATTAATGATATTAGTAATGATTATAATTCATTATTCTTAAGTAAGTGCAATTGCTTCCAAGCCTTAGAATATTCACTAATAATATGTATTGTCTCGTATTTATATACCTGAGGATGTGAGCTTCAAGGCATACGTTCCATTCGACTCCACCAATCCATTTTCAACTCACATTACTTCCGCGCTACCATGAAAATGTATTTCGTTGAGCTACGATCCTCTGGAGAATTGATAAATACGAAATCTTTATTTGGAACACAACAATATTTCAAATGTAATTTACTATAATGTCTGCATTAAATCACCGTGGTGTGTTTGCAAAATAATCATTCGTTTTTTTATTACTATATACTAACAGGGTGTATTGAAGCCTTGATATAAAACGAAGGCAGTTCATAGCTACAGTGATTACGACCCCTTGGGGTTAGAAAACAAACCCCACCAAAAAATTAAAAATTTTGACGTTTTCCTAACAAACATGTTCCATGTTAACAACAACTTCGTATGGATAACATTTAATACTTATTGTTGTTAGGAAAACGTTCTTTTTTTTATTTTTGCAAGAAGGAAGGAAGCAGTGATGGCCTCGAGGTTTAGGCGCGCGGTCGAGAATCTCGGCGGTCGCGGGTTCGAAACCCAGGCACACACCTCTGACTTTTCGAAGTTATGTGTGTATTCAAACTGAATTATCACTTGCTTTAACGGTGAAGGAAAACATCGTGATGAAACCTGCACACCTAAAAGTTCTTAGGAATTTCTTAGGTGTGTAGTCCGCCAACCCGCACTAGGCCAGCGTGGTGGACTACGGCCTAAAACCCTCTCAATGGTAGAGGAGACCCGTGCTCAGCAGTGGGCGTATATGGGTTGATGAAGAAGAAGAAGGATTTTTTAATGCCACTGGGTTTGTAACTACCGAAGCTATTACCTGCTATAGTTTTCTATCACGGTCTGAATACAAGACATAAAAAGTCTACATACTAAGAACTTTAACCATAGAGGACAAATAAATGTAAGTTCAGCTTTAAAGTATTGTTGCATTTGACTCCCAGGCCAGCGATTTCTTTATCCTATTTCTGTAACGTACACGGAATATACGACTAGGATTTGTCGTAATCTCACTTCCTATTATGGCACGGAAATAATAGAATAAAATATCGGACTTTTCATTACAGACATTGTGTTTCTTCCCGTACTGGTGTTATTTTGTTGACGGGGGATACTTTAATGTAGTCTTGCAGCGTAAATTAATAGTAAGACACGGTATAATATACATAATATATTTATCCAAGAATGCGGCGGCGTCAATTGTGGTAGTTGGAGAGATTTATTGTCATTGTTTATTAAATTAAAACTACTTAGGCAACATTTACAGAGTATTTCTTTCTACATACATTTTTGTTCCCGTGGCATACGTAAGAAACTGAAAAAGGTACTGAAACCCTACCCTCACCTAAAATAACCTCTAGTTAAATTACAACTACCAAATCGGCAATATTTTGCACATAGTCTAAAAGTATTTGAGCCTTAAACAGTATTGCATCGACCAACTATCGCCCGCCATTCAATCAGTCAGTTCCGAGTGCAAAATAAACCCAACTGAATACATATCCAATAGGAAACTTTTCGGATGCCATTTGTACGGACGTTGGGCCGTGACCCTCGTCAGTTGGACGTCCAACCGCGCCGGTCCAACTACATCACGCCTCTCCCGCAACTCCAGACATGAACAAATTAATTGTATCCAAGCAATAACCATTAAATATAGGCCACCTGTTGCGCCTGTCCTTGTTTTCTGACAATTATTAACGCTCCTCAGCCGCGAATGCTCGCAGCGCCCTTCCACTGCCATTGATTGTGATTTTATGCCGCTGCTTATTGTTATTCTAATGGCTTACCATTTATGGGTTTGTGGTAACTGTTTCTATAAAATGTTTAAAGATAAGGATTGATCTGTGTCATCTGTGTTTAAGAGTGAGATGTGATGATTTTTTACAAAAATAGCTGCCTGCCTGCGTTCGGTTCCCAGGTCGGAAGAGATATTGAGCTTTTTCTTTTGCAAACTTTTGGCAGCATAGAGTTTGAAAAAGTACTCGATAATAAGCAGTAGGAAATGAGGGTGCCAAAGTGTATTATTGCCTACCCCTCCGAGAATATAGACTGCAGGTTATATTTGTGTTTGACAATAACAAAATTATAAAGTGAGTTATTATGCGGGAACTAAAAAGTGTGCACAGACAATGAATAATGCAGTGCGGTTCAAAGCACAGTCTGTCGAGAAATTATTTTAATTATAACCTTTCCCTGGGCGCTATGCCAACTTGAACAATTTGTAGAAAGCCTGCACGCCTAAAGTCTTTTGAGCAAGATTTTTATTCTTGAAAAGGCTATTTAGATATGGTCAACTGCATCTTTAATATATCATCATGCACTAAAGATTTTCTATCAATTATAAAATGTATCTGTTCTACTAGAGAGCGCGGAACTTTCATAGAAGCCCAGAAGCGTAACAAGTTATTTACCCGATGTCTAGTCTATATAAGTGTTAATTATGCGTCAAATTGCTAGTGTAAATTATATATATTTAAAGCATAAAAATTCCTCGAAATATTAAAAAAACACTACTTTTTGGCTGTTATGGAATTACCGCCGCTGATTCATACATGCATTTGCTAAGACAAAAAAATAAAGTATTTTACAATAAGAAACCTTCCAGTACATAATAATTTCATAATTTTAATCAAGGCGCGTTTTAATACAAGGGAGATTGATGAGGTCGGTATAATGGGCGCAGTAAAAGCTGTCGTTACTCGCAGGACCCCCGGGATTAATCAGAGCTGGTGTAATCGTGCAGGACACCGGCAGGGTGACGTCACAACCGACAAATTACAACATTACCATGGAATATTGTTTGACGCATTCTTACGTGGTAAGATCGAGAATGGCGTTTATCATTCTCAATAAAGGTGTCAGTTTTATATAGCTTTGTGACCCATTTGGTAAGCTTTTTGAGCCGTGATGGAATTTACAAGATGTACTTGACTTTTTGAAGTTTTCGTGATAATTGCTGGAGCAAAATATCGTGACAAAAATTTCATATTACTAAGATCATTTGAACACCCGTTAAACGTAATATAACCTTGTGCCGCCTAATGTAATAAGGACTAGAAGTGACGTTCTGCTAGAGGACGTGTATAGGCTATAGTAGTAAAGCGTTGTGCCACCTCATTAGGTCTAGAAATGACGTTCTACTAGAGTACGTACCAAGTATATGTGTGTGTGTTGCAGAAGAGAAGAGCGGTAAGGTGGCGCGCTGGCGGCGGAGGAATGTCGCGATGACGCGGCCCGCAGCGCGCGGCATGTTCTGCTGACATGGCGCGCACACTCCTCGCGCTCGCAGCTGTAGCAGCTCTCGCCGGTACGCACTCATATACATAATTACTTATTAATTTACTAATTATTATTATATGAACATAACTCACTCTTATCACCATAGTTTTGTCAGATGTAATAAATTGACAGCCCCGTGGCGCAGTTCGCTAGACACCAGCTTGCGAAACGAGAGGCTACGGATTCGGTCCCCGCACCGGAACAAATGTTTGTGTGATCCGCAAAATTTTATTTATAACATCGAAAATGTCTCTCGTAGTCTATAATACCCACAACAGGGAACTTGTAACCAGGTTTAGCTATGTATGTGACTGTTGGGTGTATTTATTTATAGATATGTATATTTATGTGCACTTACTCCTAAATTACCTTTTCCAGAGACATTTCCATCCTACAAATATTCGTAGCGGATCGAACTCAATACCTTCCATTTTTCGTAGTAACTAACCAACAGCTTAACTGCTGCTCAACTGCTAAATTAGTATATCCTCGGGCAAATTCGTATCAATGTAATTAGTACACGGTACCTCCGTGTAGTCACCGAGGAATGAAAAACAAACACAGGGCTACGGCATTGTATAGGGAGAGACGTTTTCCGGGCCGGGCGTTCGCGTGTGTGCGCCATTATTCAATTTCCGACGTGTCCGGATCGACAAAAACACTTTTCAACGATAACCGCTTGAGGAACGCTTCAATAAATACCTCTTATTCGCGCTCATGTGAACACTTTTATGTTTGGTCTCTTGTTGTTTGTAACTGAAGAGCTACTTGGATGATTCGTGTTAGTATTTTTTGCATTTACCAACTGTAGATTGGACACCTCTGACTTTTCGAAGTTATGTGTGTATTCATATCGAATTATCACTTGCTTTAACGATGAAAGAAAACATCGTGATGAAACCTGCACACCTAAAAGTTCTTAGGAATTTCTTAAGTGTGTAGTCCGCCAACCCGCACTAGGCCAGCGTGGTGGACTATGGCCTAAACCCTCTCAATGGTAGAGGAGACCCGTGCTCAGCAGTGGGCGTATATGGGTTGATGAAGAAGAAGAGAAGAAGATTGGACACTAAGATGTAAAACGTGTGACCGTAATTTGTTCTGTTTATCCGAAAAATCTAAATGTAATTTACATTTTTTTAAATCTAAGTACATTAGTATCTATGTATTTATAATTATGTGCATATCTTTTGACACTAAGAAATATGTTTCATCGAATACTAGTCGCCTGAACGAAATATTCGCTTCATAGACTTCATTTACGTGTACTGTGTTCAAGATTTTTGTTTGATATGGCATAACGTAGAAGTTTTGTATTATCCTAGCGTGGCTAGGTGGCCTATACCCCCGGGCTGCACTCGCACTATTATGGGCCGCGGACCTTGTTCTCAACGGGAAAAACATCATTAAATACAGCGCACTGCCATCATTTACCCAGTTACATCGAATAATTACATTACTGGGGTGTAATGTTATATAAAAATGTAATGAAAGATGTTCTAGAGAATGGGGTTCAGTGTCTAATGTGTAAACTTTTTGGCAACAACGAATTTAAACACACATTTTTGACTTTTAGTTACCATTTACGGATTCATATTTATTTAACACACATTTAAAAGATAGATAGAATATACTTGGAATTGTACCTCTAATCTAGAATAAATAGCGGAACGTCCAACATTTGATTTGCGTGAC
This sequence comes from Cephonodes hylas, assembly GCA_030295005.1. Classification (NCBI taxonomy): domain Eukaryota; kingdom Metazoa; phylum Arthropoda; class Insecta; order Lepidoptera; family Sphingidae; genus Cephonodes; species Cephonodes hylas. The sequence continues at coordinate 13,045,640 of AP025368.1, read as the reverse complement.
GTAGTCGATTCTGAAAGACAGGAGTTACACCGGTGTGTGATGGAATAATTTAACAAGCAAAATGATGTAGAATTTGTCTATCCCTAATTCAGTTTCGGCTTTACTTTACCCATTGTATTATTTCTGACAGTCCTAATTACTTTTACTTAATGTGATTGTAACTGAAAATAATGTTGTTATCGTATTTGGATTTTTTATACCCTTTGATATTTTATAGAATTTTCTTTCATTATAAATTAAAATCCCAACAAAGCTATTTTAAAATAGGTACAAATTAAATCCGAATAAATTAATTCAATAACCATTACAAAATTTATTACATGCGGTACACATGATCGAACACGTGCACCAAATTGCCACTGCTCTATAATAATGTGCTAATTAAATTCAAGAGGCTTCCACTCAACACTTCAGCCTTTGTTTCGAATAAATCATATTCAGAATTAAATGTTAATGCAAAAATATATTGAAGTAGCTGTTTGATGCGAAACTCTCAATGTTCCATTGTATAATAATTATGTATTGGTAATAATGAAAAAGTTAAAAAGTATAACTTTGTTAGTTTGTAGTTACATGGTTTTTCTCGATTTCTTTTTGCGAGCCATTTAATAGAGCAGAGCAAAGTATATTGTAATTGTTGTTAAATTTATAAAGGCCGATAAAAAATGTTCAATCTTAATTCTGTTAACTTCTATCAAGATCAGACCAATAAACCTTTGTTCTTGCAATAAATTTATTTCACAACAACTGTTTTTGCAAAGTGTAATAACTCAATAGAAGTTTCCTCTGCCGACTCAAAACAGTTGCATGCATATGAGACCTACAGAGTGCTGTGTATAAGTAGATTTCACAAGAGATTGCATGAAGTTTCCCCGGGACGCGGACGGTTTGTAACACATCGTTTCCATCGATGGCTGGAGAAGTCAAATTGTATACTCATTTAGCCAACCTTGTTTAATTTGTAATTGGAATTTACTAAGTAGGTATTGTTATATGAACATAACTCATCCACGTTTTTATAAGGAATAAACTGACGTATATTTTAAACCATCGTTTTCACGAGGTGTAATAATATAAATAATGAGTACACCTAAAAATCATAATACGTAGTTTTGATCGCACCCTAAGATACAAGTTTGAGATGTAGAAAAATTTCTAAATGACAAAAAAAGGAAGGTACAAGATTGACCTTCATAAATTGACTACCGCATCAGTACAAAGAAGATATAATTCACCCAGCAGTATATCAATCAATTATGTTCGTACTACTAGCAATACACCCATTGAAGTCTTATAACAGAAACGCACTAACGAGCATCCAATAAAACTATATTTCAAACTAACAAGCTCTTTTGAATACATCAATTAACGCGTTACCAGTCTCCCCATATATTCCATAGTAATTGGTGTCATCAGGAATGAACGTGTTAATTACAGCAATAATACGTTAATTGCTCTTTATTCACTAACTGTATTAGACCCGTTATCACCCACAGCTGTATCAAAATCCGGCTGAGTTAGATACATCTACGAAGAGTTTTGTACAACATAGACTATCTCATTTATCTTAAAAGGAGGTACATACATATCTTAAAATCCATCTACATTTTGAGCTCCGCGGAACTCAGAAGACCTGACAAATAAGCTATAAGGTTACACCTTTGCTTATTTTGGGTACTAGTATTAGTGTGACAATTAATATGATAAAGCCACGAACATGTATAGCTTCTGTTTACTATTGTAGCGGTTTTATTAATACAATCGAATATGCAACTCTACTGGTATATGATGCATGGTAATACTTTGCACAGAGCAGCTTAATAACATTAGAAAGAACTTTGTATCGGAACGTGTGTCCCCTCTTTTCTGTCACCTGTTCATTCTTCTAATTATCGTTGTTTGTAACCGCATAAACCAATATGAAAAATTTTAAACAAAATTGAAGAGCTATTATTGGGCATGGGCCTCCTCTACAGATGAGAGGGTTAAAGGCTTTAATTAAGAGATATTATAATTATGTGTGATGGCAGTGATGGCCTCGAGGTTTAGGCGCGCGGTCGAGAATCTCGGCGGTCGCGGGTTCGAACCCCAGGCACACACCTCTGACTTTTCGAAGTTATGTGTGTATTTACATTGAATTATCACTTGCTTTAACGGTGAAGGAAGACATCGTGATGAAACCTGCACACTTAAGAGTTCTTAGGAATTTCTTAGGTGTGTAGTCCGCCAACCCGCACTAGGCCAGCGTGGTGGACTATGGCCTAAACCCTCTCAATGGTAGAGGAGACCCGTGCTCAGCAGTGGGCGTATATGGGTTGATGATGGATGGATGATGATAATAATGTGTTAATAATAAGATCCTAGGTCCATGGAGGAGGCCTAAATCCATCAGTCGGTAAGTTTGCGCTGATGAAGATGGATTAGATCCCATTGACATCCAGTATAGAAGGAACCCTGAACACGAATGGCTAATGATCTATAATAAGCTATACTTATGTCTCGTGACCCGTTTTCATAAAGTTTTGTTCAATAATTCCAGTTTGCGTTCACTTGAAAGCTCCGAAATACAGAAGGGTTTCACGACTAAATTTCTAGTACCAATCCATTTTTTCCTAAAGGTTTAAACTCATTTGATCTCTCAAAACTGAATTTATCGTGAAAATTATGTATGGAAATATTTTGAGTGACTCATTAGTTCGATTGCATATTTACTCGTATGCAATAGTCGACTAAGAATCCTTGGGTTCTCATTCTGATATGGTATTTTTTTTCTATTACGAAATTCTTCTTGGCAGCATAGAGTCTGAAGACATGTCCGTAAACAGCATTAGAGTAGCGAACTATTACGTAGGATTCAAAAACTAGAGGCGAAAACTGGATAAGAACTAGAAATAGTACATCTGAAAATGTTTTGCATTTTGGCACGGTTTGATTATTTTTTGTTTAGAACCACGAATGAGTAGATAAAGTTGAGACAACTTAAAATAATAGTAACAAAATTTCCTAGAAAATAATATTTTCAAACAAAAATAACCTTCATTTTAAAAGGTTTTAAATGCGTTTATTATGAAACAGCGAAATAAAACATGCTATTTATCGTGTTGAAGAATAAATAACAGCTCAGCAGACTGCGGACACTCGTCTAGAAAACTTATTCCCGTGCCAAATGTAGAAACATGATATCCAAATGGTGGTAGTGAATAAAGTATAAAGAAATTTAAGCGAAGTCCAGCGAATGCGTCCAATGTACTTGAAATAAAACACTTCGCTCGCCACGCTCGGACGGCGCGGCCAACTGACGAATTGGCAGGGATCTAGCGTAGGACTTGTGCACACATCACTACTTTTAACTTTTTTTTGTAATGTCATTCCAAGGCATTCGTTTCGATCCGTGAGCGAGTTTGTTGGATGTATTTGGTGATGATAGGATACTCATATTTCCCAGTATTACATAATATGAAAAAACGGCTGCAGTATGGCAAGTAAGTACATAGTGTTCCGAGTTTGGTCTGCATCTATCTGTTTAGAATTAGATCGGCATAGTTATGTAGAATGCAGTAAAATTATAACCAATATTTTGTCAGTCACTCTATCACATGACATTAATATGCGACGACGGTATGTATTTTTTTTGGATATAAGACATCCTTTACTAATAGTTCTAAGTACTAGTGTGTTCTACTGGATTTCATAAACAATAGATTTTTACAAGATATTAAAAGAGATGTCTCGTTAGATGTACGTTATGTTAGCAACATTTTACAATCTTCATTTAGTTATCATGTTTCAACTATTCAGTTATCACGTCACTACACCCATCTTATATCTGTGATAGAATACGTTGATAAATCTGCAGAGTGTGTATGGACCGGCCTTTACTCGTATATGGGGCGATGGGCGACGCTGCCTACATTGATACCGTATCGCGTCCGGAAAAGCACGTGCTAACTTCCTACCGATAGGGTAGACGATACAACCTATTACCCTCCTCGATTTACATCTAGGCTATTTTATGCTGAGATTTTTTTTCTGAAACATTTTCACGAGCTGTATAGATAAACTGTTTATGCGTCGAGTTTGAAAGGAACATGTAATAGACGATTGTTATAATTTGGTATTATATAGAAATTCCTAAAACATAAAAACAATATTTTTTTGTATACTAAGTATTGAATCCACAACGATCACACGCTGCAAACTTATGCTGTGCCAATAAAATAAAATAGCCTAGTTTGTACTTACTCTTTATGGTGAAGCAATACCAACAAAACAAAATATGCACTCTGACCTTTGAAACCGTTTCCTTCAAAAAAATTCGCGTGTATTTCATGTATATTGCGACGGAATAAAAAGTTGAGGTACCAAAAGTGACTATTTTATAACTTCACGCGTTATGCAAAATATTTTTACAAAACAAAAGGCAGAAATTCAACAGCGTGTGGCTGTGAAAAGTTCAATATTTCACGCTTGAAGCACGCATGTTTGAATAGAATTTATATCGAACTTTTACCAACTAAAATTCTAAACGTCACGTATTTTATAAAACGCAACAACCATATAAAGTAACCGTAGGTTTAAATCGGCCTTACTTTTAAAAACGATATTTTTTCAAATTGTAAAGACTAGCAGTTCGTTAACTATTGAATACATTTTTATGAATCTATATTTCGTTGGGAAGCCACTTTTTTGGAACTTCATTTAAGTTTTCCTATTAAATATACGACAGCTTCTATTAACATGAATTATCTAACATTTGGCTACAGGAGGCTTCCGACCGATCTCGGTGGAAGTCATTGGGGGAGGCCTATGTCCAGCAGTGGACGAATATTGGCTGTTGATGATGATGATGATGATCTTACATTTTGCTGCCAGCTAAGTTTTTGAAGAGAGTTTAAGATACCTACTAGTATGAGAGTTTTTTTGTAATTTAAATACTCATACTTTTTTATCCTGCAAGTCCAAGGAATCCTCAATTAACAAAAAACAATATCCGTGCGAACTGTTTTTGTTTCGCAGAAAATCTTATAAGAATAATCTACTTATCTAACGCGTACTAATATAACTACCATAGGGTATCAACGGAAGTTCTCTATGATTGCATCTCTCCTATGAGACTCTAAAAAACTAAATAAACACCCGAATCTTCAAATACTAGAATAAACCACAATATAATACCATCAATTATAGACGTAAATACTTATCCATGTTCATTATCCATTTCCTTGTTTTCCTCTACAAAAATGCGCCTCGTACATAAACAAAACAATCAGAGGAAGCCAAAGAAATAATAACAACGGCAGCGATATGAATAATTCAATGCAAATAGTGTGTTCTCATAAAATCCACGTCGTAAACAGAAACATGAGAGACGCTTGTGCCGGCCAGATAGACAGCTCAATTGAATTACTAACAAGGAAAACAATAGGCAGATCAGAACTTCTCGCCGGCGAACCCTGAAACGGTTCGCGAGTGCTCCTTTCATTTCCTTTATTCACTCCCATTTAAATATCTTAAAGCATTTAACGTCACTGAATTATATTCCACATTGTTTTATCCCGTCTCGCGGCCATTTTCATTTGGCTAATGGCGAGATAAGATGAGTTGTGAGTTGTTATGACTACTTACTGTTGTTCAGACGGTTTAGAGGTAAATTCATAATTTTACCCTCAAAACAATGCTTTATTCAAATACTTCGGCTACTTGGTTTGATTTATGTAGTTTTGTATAAGTTATTATATAATAAAGCCAAATATACGCTTTATTCTAAACGAATCATGTAACCTTATCCAAAATAATGATATCTTTGAAAACGACCGGTTTGTTGTCATCCCTTCAATTACTTAATTATCATAATTACCAGAATTTATCTGTGATTTTCTAGTTTAAAAAAATATTTACGAACACCTCAATAATAATTTGTCGCGGGTACCGAACGAAAATCAAACCTGCGGCCTCTCTTTTAGTCGGCTTTTGATCAAACACGCCAAGCTTTTTCATGCAAATTACGTATGAGGCACGAACGAACCGCGTTCCAATTGGCAAACTAGAATTCACAAACGAATATAAAACAAAGCGGCTGCAAAGAATACATGACATATCCCACGCGGTGACAGCGCATCACACTGACAGATCTGTTACAACACATGCTTATTAAGGGCTTGTCATGTGCATACAATATGCCGCTTATTCGCTCGGGGTCTAGACAAAGTAACATTTTACTGGGGTAATCATATAGCAACTTCTCAAAGCCTTTCGTTATTTCGACACGACAAAAAACATCGTCACCAATTTTGTCAGTTTAATATATTGCTTTGCTTTTGGCACCTTAAGGTAGACCATACTTGAATGCAACCCAAATGGTAGGATGTCAACTGCAGAAAAACAACTAAGATTACTTCTTGCAGGTCCACACAATTTTAGCCTACCTGTTGTGTTTTAAGTACGTTTTCATTCTTATATTTTTTAGAGTTATGGCGTATTTTCACTCCCCTAAAAATATCATGCAACAGCAAATTTATTTTGCAATGACACCTCGCCACGCAAACTGTTTAAATGGGTCAACTATCGCGCAACGATCATCTAATAAACATCCAAACACAATTTCAGATTTATTACCTCAGTAGGATAACAGTTTACGGATCGAAATTAAAATTTAATCTAGCGTCCCGTTTGTTATTAACGCACCAGCGGAGCCCCCGCGGCGTATCGCTATTCGAATTAAGCCGCGTGAAAATTTAAAACAAACTTACCTATAGCTGTACTAAATACAGACTCGGATAGGTACCTAAACCACGTCTCGTATAAAAAATATCAAATAGTATGATAATTTAAAATGGTTTGGATAAAATAAAATGTCTTTTATTGTTTGTTTGATTCTATAAATGAATTGTAGTACACCAATTTTATGTTTAGTACAATAGCTATGTCCGATGTTCGAATTTTAAATTTTTTTTCAATCACAGCACGAAGTCTCCAAATGTATACAGTATTATCATCAGCCCATATCAAGGGTTTAGCTTTGAGTCCACCACAATATAATACACTAAATGTTATCATGTCACTAAACGTAGCTCTACTCAGGCTAATCATAATAATTTCACCTACAAAATATCAGATCAAATGATTGGTATGGTAATAGCAGACAGCACAGGGACAACAGTAAACACCCAAGATAAAGCAGTTGGACGCGGATGTTGGGAAACTGCACCTCTGTGTACAGGTCACGTCTAGTCCACCCAGCACGCCGCCTCAATCCCTCTCAGCTGTGAACGTGCTTGTTAAATGTGCTCGAGATTTACCTTGCGCAGTCTTCAAGATTTCCTGAGGAGATGTTTACAAATATTTGCTAAGGAATCTCGATAACCTTGGTTTTCATCCAGGTTCTTTGAAATTATATCTTAGTCTGGCTTATTGAATTTTCTAATTAGCAGCAAAAAGTCCACATGTTAATGCGGTAAAACATATCTTATGGAAAATGACAAAAAAAGTTCAGAGGCCTTTAAGAATGAGAGAAATGAGATTTGACATTTCAATTATTGAGTTATAGCCCTGTAATGAAAAATCATTATTCATATCAATAAAAGCCTATATTTAGCAATATCTTCCAGTCGATACATTTTGCCGTTGTATACATATCATCGCTTTTTCTATGAAGATGTACTTTACCAATCCCATTATTTCGTTTTATTTAATTAGTTTTTTTGTACACTATTCTTTACGGGCTGGTGTCGAGAAACATAGTTAATGAAGCTTTGTACAAACGTTTAAAATATTGTTCTACGATCCGTAAAGCGGTTTTCGCTTTGCTTCCATTGTCTTTTATTTACAAGAATATTTTTCACGTGTCCAGACGTACAACACTAAAGCCGCTTAAAGTTTTTAATTAAGAGAATCTTAGTTTGTTCTGTGTGGTTATTTTTTACAATATCTTATTTAGTTTGTTTACAGATAAATCTGTTTAATATTAATATTATGTTTATAAAAGCCCCAGATTTCACCAAAATGCTTTATATCCAAGGTAATAAAGGATATATTGCTGTTCTTTGGTGCATTTCACAAAAAACTCAATAAAACCTTTGATATCAATAAAATCAATGATCCATTTCATAGGGACCATACTAGTGCTCCTAAAACAGAGCAGTCCAACTTTGCTATAGTCAAAAATGTATTAAACATACAAACTTTGGCAATCTATTTATCGCAAAACCGCCAAATTGGATGGAGTATGATGGAAAGGCAAACAAAATGAGAGATAGGCAAACTGAGAACGGAAAACTGCTAGAGCGGCGCTATACGACCTAATTCTCGCAACTCCGAAAAATATTGAACACTAACTGACTAACGCTTGCTCTGCGAAACTTTGCACCAAAATACGGTAATGGATATCAACGAGGATCTATCTATCAGCCCATATACAACAGCTGGACAAACTTTCCGTATGCAAAAAATTCAAAAGTAGATTTATTAGGTTTGGGTATCGTCGCAATAATTTCTTTCGCCATAGTTACGAATACACTTTTTTAAACTAGGGTATAAGGCAGGCTTCAGTGATGCAAACAATGCGATGAAAGGACTTTTTCGTAACATTATAATAACGATGGCTGACAATCATCGTCGATGCCAGGAAATGTTCGATCTCGTCACACAGAAATTCCTTTCGTTTTTAGGTTAATTGGAATAACCTGAGCATGTCCCACGTCTCAATCCCAATAACTAATCCAAGTAACACCCTCCCGGCTCAAGTGGAGATAATGGGATGACGTCGAGTCCATTCCACGTTCGTATTTATTGTGGAAAGTCCGACTCGAAAAAGGGCGAACTTAGTCAGCAACTTTTCTTTCAACACATTATCAGGTATTTTCGATTGGACAAACTAGTTTCAAGATGGATCTAATCGGATTCTACCTACTCAAATCTGGCTAAATGTAATAAAACTTCTAGATCCAACTGATATCTGGGTTAAGTTATATAACCATGACTTTTCGGACTGTTGGAGCAACTTTTAGTGAATTGTTTTAGTGATATAATTACAGTTATGTTCTGAACTGAAATGCAGCGAATGGAAGTTAGTAACTTTGCTATCTTCTGTAATTACTCTTTTAATGTAACTTGCAGACGAGTATTGTTTAATATCCAGTTGCTTTATCTGTTTTAAGACAAGTTGGAATTTGGTGAACTTTCCAATACAAATTCAAATATTTTCAGAGTAAATAAATTTGTTAGGGACTTCATGAAAATACATGGTTACGTGCTGCACTACTGTTAAATTATGGCTCATTAGTTCAACGCGCTGGCCTAAAGTAAGTTTGTAATACCTAATAAATTCCTTGTTAAGTCCTGTCAGGCATGAAACTTGACTGCTCATATTTAAAACACTGTTAAAGTGGATTATAACCTATTGTGAAAGAACACACCTATTCGTATGTCACAATATCTGAGATTAAAATCCGGCATTACTTAAGAAGTCCTCACAAGCCACAAACCTCGAGACTATTTACCAAATTATTCGTTCATCACCATCAGCCCATACACGGCCCATTGGCGGGCACTGGCCTTGTTCACAATTGAGAGTGTTTAGGTCTTAGCCCAACAGGCTGGCCTAGTGCGGATTAGCTGACTAGCCACCTAAGAAATTCCTAGGAACTTTTAAATGTGCGAGTTTCATCGTTAAAGTACCATGAATTACCACGGACTCCAATTATTCATTATATAGTAAAAACAAAGTTATGTTTACAATCTGCCTGAAGCAGGTATGTAGATGGTTCGCAACATGACAACAGAACAAAAGGCTACACTGACCCATTACAAAATTGTCTAAAACTTGTTCTTTACGCGCGTGAACTTGCTCTAATGAGCTTTGTTCACAACAAAAATCCCGTGAACGTAAGGCGGGCTCGAGAACGAGCATTACTAGTGAAATATTAAATGGGGAAAAATGGAAACAAGTGAGGGCGACGACCCGAGCTTGCACGAGCGTACACGGATGCTGCGGTATGCGAATACATTCACGGCAGATCAAAATTTAATAGCCATTGATCTATGCAGGCCTGTATCTCATTATAACTGGCATTATGCAACTGGTTTCATCGCATAATAGAATGCAGAGGTGTATCCTCATAAACATGTTTCGCTAATTGTGATTCACGTTCAAGTAAATAGGGTATGATCCTACTGCCGTTTTTCGGGCACACTTAAACACTCTGTGGTCCCAAAAATACCCTAAAAGAAAAAGAAATCTATAGATAACACAAAACAACTATTTGAGGCAGTATTCATTGAAGATTTTTTTATAGTCCCTTTGCCTTTGCAGTCCCTAGACAATTACCTGTGTCCTTGGACTATATCATTAGACAAATTAGTCAATCTTTGCCCCAGCCAATCATAAAAGAGGATGAATCAAAACATTCATTGGAATAAACGCAGTTCATATACTCCAAATAGGTCACGTTGCCAAGCAGTCTGGAATTTCAAGATTCAGAATATCATAGATGAGACGCGCATTCTGTAATGAAATGTAAAGAAAAATGCACAAATTTTTGTGATTGTGAATGCGTTTTACATGTGTACGTAACGAATGGAAGCCGAGACGGCATGCCATTTATATAAAGTGTCATGACAAATGTTGTCAATATTTATTATTCCACCTGATCTTATCTCCTTTCTTGCATAGATATGTTAAATGATTCACCTTAACTACTTATTATTCGATAGGAATAAAAATTCGTAAGAATTTAGTGATATAGATAGTAGGAGCAGTCATTTTACAATGTTCTGGTCAAAAACATTTTTAAAAATTAACCATTCTTTTAATCGTTAGGTGTATGAATACTACGCATATAAATTATAATGCATTTCTCTACAGACTGCTGAGAAATCATATTGGGGAACCGGGAAATATTTTTTTGGTTCTTCCATTCAGAATACCTAGTATAAAATTAAACTCTGCCCTGTGGCAAGGGGGCGTCAGAATCCCACCACGGTATCCCCTGCCTGTCGTAAAAGGCGATTTAAAGGGGCCCTTGGGGTCGCTGGACGTGCTGTGGGGGCAGCGCGTCCTCACTGAAAGTGACCCCGAGAGGGGCGGCGGCACTGTGGCCTGTGTCCGTCGCGCGCGCTGGCGGGAAGTAGAGCCATAAACAGCTTTCCCCTCGAGAACAAAAAAAAAAAAAAAGTATAAAATTAAACTACAATGAAATCTCACCTGTTATAAGGTGGGACATAAAACCAACAACTTGACTGGTCAAGGACCAAACGTCCATTGCGTGTATATGTATGTTTATTTATACAATATTCAGAATACCTTCGAGCACTTGATAAAGAACTGCATTGGACCAGATATTTCGCCATCCATTACCGAGCAATCAAAATTTTTATCGACAAGGCGATAAAATATAATTTAAATCCACAAAGCAGTTAGCGTGCAGTAAACGACATATAAATCTCGTCACATGTCCCACATAAATTGTGATTATTAATACGAACCACGCGGATGAATATACGTTGTCATCAAAACGCCTTTACTCATATAACGTATCATAGCGTTTGGTCATAAAAACTAAAAACTACTAGAAAGGAAATAAACCTAAACCATTATAAAAAATAAATCGGGCAACTCTCAAAAACCGTCGAAACTCGATGACCCGTCGGAGCGATCCCTGGCCGTACCTGGATTTGATACGAGCGATAATGGTGATCATGTGTGAAATACCGGCGCGCATAGTGCAGAAAACTATCTCTACATTAGGTGATGAAAATCACGCTCTTTTTTTATTGCCTAAAACCAGCCTTTTATAAGAGAACCAAATGTTCGTTCACACATTTAAAAATTGAGTACCTTAGAATGTGGAAAAAGTTGGAAATTTGATAAGAATTCTCTGTAAGTATAAATTTTAATTTTAATTCAAATAGTTTTAAGCCCCCAGTCTTAATTCAAGCAGTCACGAGTAACGAGCACCTTAAGCACAAAACAATAGGGTGGTTTTCTATAATGAGTTTCCTTTGTCCGCATTTCCATAAAAGAAAAAGATAAGCTGTTAACTCTAAAATTACCAACTTCGGTATCATTATACGAAGACAAATATCCAGTTACAAGGTTTTTTATTATATTCCCCGACAACGACAAACTCCGTCTGAGAATGGCAGAGACAAAACGAGGAATATATAAAAAGTTTAAAGTCTTCTGGAACGGACTGGATATGTGTCGAGATTTATGGTCGTCTGGCACGTAACGGCACTGCTCAAAAAGAAAAAAAATGGACGCTTCATTTTTCATTTGTACATTACGACATCGGCTGACATGACGCTATCGTGATCGCTTCTAGTTGTAGACTCTCCCCACATACACCAACATCCGGTATTGAAGTGGCGCCTGCTTGGCGGCCCACGCCCTTATCGGCTCGCCGGTACAGCTAGAAACCTCTCACATAGCCGATATTTATGACTTGCAGATTACGGTTCGATCGCCTTATTTACCCAGATTGTTACACACAACCTTCTGAACTTAGAATTAAATAGTATTCAAGGTTACAATTTCAAAATGGAAGGATTACTGCGATTAAAAACCTAGCAAACTCCATTGAGCTTCAGCGGTAAAGTAAGGAGTGGGTGAGAGTCCTTCGCGTTTTGTATTATATCGCTTGCTGAAGGAGTCCTTAACCGTGTAATTGAAGTGTGTATTGTGTGTACAGGGTGTTGTGTGTGCGCGCCGCAGGGCAGTGTGCAGGGTGGAGTGCAGGGAGGCGCGCAGGTGCCGCCCGGAGTGCCGCACTCGACCGCACCGCCCGCCGGCGTCGGCGGCGTTCGAAGGTACCCATTACCATTTAATGTCCCGTAAATATCACACGCGTTCCGAACCCTTACGCTTCTAAAATATTCATAACCGAATCGAGCTAAACAATTAACTAAAGCACGTATCGACGACAACAACGTATGCCTTCAAACACGACAATCGAGGATTTAACACATCTTCATAGCTAAGTGTTCATGTTAGACGCTCGTAGCCGAGCATACCCACTGCAATGTGTCTTTGTCGTCTTAAAGTTCAGTAACAATAAAGCTTATAATTGTTTACTTTGTAAACAATTGAATGTTGTTCCTTGTTGTCTATGACAATGTGGTAGATGTATACGTCTAGTACTAGCATGTATATATGTATTTATGTATCGTCATACGAAAACCTAATCTTAAGAATGAAGCTGTGGGTCTGTTGAATATTTTAATTCAAAATAAAGAAATAGGCTTAAGAAACAGTTTAAAGAGTAAAATTAGTATTTTATGTCGTAAAAACTAAACAGGTGCAAGAAACAGAAACAACTGTTCCAAATCCGGCAGTTATTCAAACAAGAAAGAAGGAACAAAGTAGCAATTTTTCAATTGTTTAATATACGTTGTTGCCGTTCGCAAATCAGGTCGATCGCACAAAAAGTAAAAAGCAGTCATCGATTCACAGTATACACAAGTTTTGTTCAACTATTTGTGTACTAGGCAACATTGTGTTTATTACACTCCAACTATGCACTGATGTACTGGAAAACATTATCGTATGATTGAACGTAGTGTAGGAGCAACGCAAATATAGAGGGGAGTTATTCTATTGCAGCAAAACTATACAAAGAATTTACATTGCAATGAAGTAAAAGTTCCTTTGGTTTTATTATTGGAATGTGGATAGTGTGTCGCATATTTCTCATAGTATGATTATTATACTATAATTAATAATATTAAGTGTAATATATTGTAGCTGGTAACTATGCTATCAAGGATAAAAACTATTTTTAAACGCGTTAGTCGAATCTCACACTAAGTTTAGAAAATACGAGGGAGTTCGTGATATCCTAAGGTCAAATGTATATGTGGATCAAACAAAAATCCTTTAGTGAAATCTTTAGAGAACTCCTATTATAATTAGAGAAACAGGCTGTGAGAAAGTTCCTCACTCTGAAGTCGTAAACCCTAGTACATTGAGTTGAGGCGTCGTCTAAAAGTTAGCTTTAATTATTATAAACGTCGAAAGATATGTTTGATGAATGTAGTATAGGCAGCCCTCTGGCTAGTTAAGGTCACGATATCTGTAAAGTGGCTGAAGATCGAGCCCAGTAGCGTGCCATAGGAGAAGCCTATTTCTAAAAGTAGACGTTACTAGGCTGTTGATGATGATGACTCGTAAAAGGATATCTGATAAATTTCCAATACTGTTTATGCGTAATGTTGCGATGGATGTGTGGGGTAACTCTGACTGATAGGGTCAGGAATGAATATGTTAGAGGAAGTTTGAAAGTAGCTCCTGTGATTGATAAGCTGAAAGGACACCGTCTGTCGTGGTATGGGCATATTATGAGGAGGGACGAAACATATGTTGGTAAAAAAGTAATGAGCATGAAAGTTGAAGGATGGACAAGCCGAGGAAGGCCAAAGAAAACATGGATGGAGTGCGTGAGAGGAGATATGAAAGAGAAAGGCGTGACTGAAGACATGACGGCTGATAGGGATGTGTGGAAGGGCAAAACATGCTGCGCCGACACCAAATAAAAATTGGGAGCAGGGCAAGAGAATGATGATGATGTTTATTATGAAAGTGTGTCAAATAGCTTCGGTGTCGCCAAATGTTTTGAAAACAAAGTCACCAACACTTTTAAAACAAGTATTATAATGTATAAAAACATTATCCTCGTTGTGAGCGAGTGTGGTATGTAAATACGGGTAATTATTTGCTCAAAACTCATTATGACGCGTCAGCGGAGCTCAAACTCACAAATCGTAATTTGGAGGCGCTCCTCAGTTACATTTCAACTCGGCTAATTAAAATAAGCACTTCATAGGCCCAAGTTGTCTTGCGTACTGGAGATCGTTTTTGGCGCAATTTTGTTAAAAACTATGTGGTCTTTAGTTCTTTGTTCAATGTTGACAGAAGATGACTTAACATACGGACCGGTTTATTTATTTATTTCTCTTTATTTATTTTTGGGACTTTTGTCCAACACAGACATGCCAGTCCCATCACAACAGAACTTAATATTACAAATTACAATCTATATAAAAACTACATTTAAGTGGAAAATCGCAAATTCGCCAAGTCATAAATCATTTTGGCTTTATCGGATGTAGGGTCGGCGAAAATTGAAATTATAATACCTATATCTAAACACTTTACTCCAATCCTAGCAACCATCTCCTGTCTCTTGCTGTTATTCTTAATACATTCCATCAACACATGCTGTACATCATCTACAATACCACAAGTTACACAAAATGGAGAATTAACTTTTTTCATAATAAATCCAAATTTTCTACCTGGAAAATGTCCAGTACGTAGTCTATGAGCAATTTTAACATAGAATCTGTTCATACCAATATTATTAAACCAAAGGGGAAGGAGAAGGCTTGTTCTGAATAATTTTATACCAAATTCCTTTTCCTTTTGATGTTTCATTAACCCAGGAATGCCCGAATTATTTTTTTCTTGTTTTTCTTTAGTTTGGACTCGGAATATTGTTCAATTAAAGGTTCTTAGTGACATTATTTTAGTAATTATTTTTTTAATAAATGGGAAGTTAGAAAAAAACCATGTTTCCAAATGGACACACTAAGCGCTGACAGTAGCTAAAAAGTTGAGAAGATATAATTTATCATGTAGGAGTTATTAGATAAAAAACACGATTTATCGAATGAAAACATTTATTTTTTTTTATGATTGTCAGCAAAACATGGTACGCAAAGGCCGACTTACAGTATGGACCGACACATCGGCTCTTTTCATACATTTTTTTACATAAGAAAATTTTGGTAAAGTATTATGTACCATAGTTTCATCAAATGATAAATTTTGTTCAGGCACAAATTACTTCATGAAATACTCTTTTATTTTATTCATAAATAGACGCAACTTCCACATCTTGTCATTTACATCTATTTCATTATTATCGACACAACGCAGATAACGCACTATTTTCTCGAACCTATTTCGGCGCATTGATTCGCAAATAAGTTAATTACGGGTATCTACCTCGGTGCTCAAATAAAGACGTCTGTTTGCGTTAGGCGAATACCCGCTCAAAATAAAAATAGCAAAAAAGCATCGCATTTCAGCAGCAGTGATTTTAGGATCAGGAGGAGCGACGTAAATTGACTATGGTATCGGCAGGTCTCCGGCTTCTTCCTCATCCTTAAATAAAATGTCCAAGAATTCATTTAGGCTTAGACCCTAAATGAACTCTTGGAAATTTTCTCCGGTACTGGTCAAAATCGAAGAACCTAAAAACAAACACAATTTTTTATAATGACATCCCAAGTGCTTAGCGTGTCCATATGGACTCAGCAACATTAGGCGTATAAATATAGTGCTAAAATAAAACTAAACTATCCTTGACCTATTTCAACATATAAATACATTATTTTAGAATAATATTACACAAAATTTATACGAATCAATTACATAATTAAAAAATTGTGTTACTTACTCTCGTCCCGGGTCCATTTTTGCCGCCGAATTTTCCCGCGAATTTAGATTTTTAAATGACATATTATTGACATGTAAAAAAAGTTTGACATTTGATAGCACTGTATGACCAGTTAATTATTTCTAAACAAATAATGGTTTGCCACAAAAAATATTTTAGCAGACCCATATTTTTGTGTCCATATGGACACGCTAGGTATTACTGGGTTAAAATGTTGAGTCCATCTTTCATGACAAATATTTTAAAATTTAGGTAAAATTTCAGAGTATGATGGTTTAATATCAATTTTTTTCCTTCTATTAGTGCTAAATTTGCTAAAAGATCAGCCTTCTCGTTTCCCTGAATTCCTATATGAGATGGAATCCATTGCAACCTCAGTATTTTGTTATCTTGAACAATTTCTGAGACAGCCTTTAAAACAGCATAAGCTATCGGAACACCTCTGAAACCAGAGGCGCACCGAGCCAAATGCTGCAAGGCACTTTTACAGTCTGAAAAGATGACAATCTTCTTTAAAACAGTTTTTTTTATATATTCCAAAGCCTTTAAGGTAGCAATCAATTCCACCGTCATGATTGAAACATCTAAACATATTTTGTACATTGCTGATTTTACCTGAAGTGGACAATAATAACTAGCGCCACAGCTAGTATCAGTTTTAGATCCATCAGTAAAAAGTTTAATCCATCCAATATACTTTTCACATAGTTCATGTGTAACTTCAAATTTAAGATTATCAATGTTATATTTATTTTTGCTTTCCATCATACAATCTAATCCAGTTTTAATAATATTATTTATATCTAAGTAACTAGACGGACCGGTTTATTTTGGTCTTGAACTGTAGCCCATATACTTCTCACTGCCCACTGGGCACGGGTCCCTTCAAACGTATATTTAATACCAGTGGTTGTATGGAAAACGTCAATTTTTTATTTTTGTCGGGATTCTCTATAATACCCTGGGGGTTTTTAATCACCTTAGCAATTACCTGCTTACATTTCCGACCACGTTCTAAATCAATATAAATAAAATAATCAGGGTGTACCCTGCATATTGTCCGCCACCCCGCACTAGGCTCTAGCGTCATGGACTGAAGGCTAAACCCTCTCATGATAAAGGCCCGTACCCAGCAGTGGGACATATACGGGGTGATGATGAATTAAATAAATAATAAATAAATACACCCAACAGTCACATACATAGTCCTGACCCCACACTAAGATACGAGCCTTGTGTCGTGGGTATCAGAAACTACGAGAGACTTTTCGGTCTCACAAACACCCAGACCCGAAACAAATATTTGTAGATCACACAAACATTTGTCTCGGTGCGGGGATCGAACCCGCGACTGCTCGTTTCGCAAGCTGGTATCTAGCCAACTGCGCCACGGGGCTGTCCAATTATACATATTACTGCTCAACGATACATGCAAATCGCTTTGTTCACCACGCAACGTAATTCATTGCAGATTTCTCGTGTGAAAAATGAGGACTCTCGCGGGCTTGGAGATATCTCTTGACATTTTCCTGGAATAGGGCAATAAATAATTACTTGATACCGGAGCCTCTTATAGTCCGCTACTCAGTCAGTGCACTTTAATAGTATTACGTATTCGAATGACGAGGGGAAAGTGCGAGATTGCGTGTTGCGAGGGGGAGGAATAGAGCATCATATTAATTGCGCTCTTAGGTCTGATTGTGGTAGCATCGCTTCTGAGACAAATATTTGTATCAGTCAGGTAGACCTAGTTTCCATGTTATAGAATTACCATAGAACGTGGAGGGAGAGGAAAATAGACAGTATTTTGTATGTGGACGAGTGTGGTCGCTGTATGTCACCTATTCATTTTACTACGAATAAAAGATCAATGATAATTTTATACAATAATAACAAATTTTATAAAAATTATAACAAAGGGCTGCTATTGGTTGTGACACATTTCTGAAAGTCTTGATATTCCACGCAACCCGAGTACTAAAAAACTGTCGTGTCAAACATATGATAGTCTAAACGTAGGTTCAGCATGCTCGGCGTGCTCACATTTTAATATCACGATCATAGCATATGACATCGAATTTCCAAACAGGTTGTGCCACACTAACCAGAGGTTTATATCCGTCTGGTCAATTGTTGTAGTACCACGGGTTTAGAACCTAGTATTACTGCTAAAGATTGCAATGTTAATTAGGTGTTTAGTTTAAGTTCATGTGTAAGCAATAGTTTTTAAGTTGTTGTGTACTAAATAAATAAATAAAATAAATAAATTACCACAGTACAAAACCTGTTATAGCTACTTAAATTGACTGGCATAATTTTGTCGACTGGTTAGAAATCATCTTAATCATTTCTAACCAGTCGAGGCTCTTACTAAGATCACGATAACGTTAACATTTACGTTTACTATAAACGTGTCTTAAAAAAAGGTAATAACGTTATAATTAACTAAATTTTTTGGGGCATATTGAACTAATACCTTGTTTATAAATGACATTTGTTTAAATACTTTAGGAATTATTTGCCTGCCTCATTATACCAATATCAACAATTCAGATCGTGTAAATCATTTAAATATATTCAATTGAATAAATATTTTGTTGCAGTGAATTTTCCAATCTCATCGAATATCGTGCATACCAAATGTAGTTTTATTTGATAATTAATTAAATATTTGTGGGCGACAGTTAATGTTTTCTGAACTGTGCTTGCGTAATGGAGCAGTTCCACTTATACCTACATTTAAACAAACTTATATTGGCGCAAGTTTAATTAAGTATTCACAAATAATTATTCCATATTTACTTTTACGGTGAAGGAAAACATTTTGAGGAATGTTTCCTCAAAAAAGAAAATTCTAGGGAAGTTCTTAGTGTGTAGTCCGCCAACCCGCACTAAGCCAGCGTGGTAGACTTAGGCCAAAACTCTCTCTATTATGAGGCTCGGGGCTAGATAGATGATGATATTTATACCTATTTATCCAAATATAAGAACATGCCTGAGTTTTAAGCAACGGAAGCTATGTTAAGTTTTTAAATTGTTTCATCATCCAACTGAAAAATACATCATTTATCCTGTTATAGGACAAATATGTCATCAAGGAAGGCTAGGCAGAGAGGAATTTTTTTATCATCAGCTTAGTCTTAAGACTTACGTGTACCATTTATTTATTTAACATGGTCTATTAAAGATTTTTGGTCAGCAATTTCGTGGAGAAACCAAATTCGAAGCAGTCACAAATGACTATAAAGTGTTTAGCCTCATCCGCCAGTTACATAGTTTCGCGCAACTTACTCCAGATATTCTGAATAACTGTGTATCGTTTCAAACACAACTCCAATTCTCTTAAAAGTTCCAAGCATCGTATAAAGTTTACTTCATGTGGAAGTGCACATCTCAACTTTATTTTCACCACTGCCACGTGTCTGCAACATAGTATGTTGTCTGTATGAACTGAAGATTTAATGGTCAAGATTAGTACTACAATATTTATATGTTATTTATAGTTTATATTTTATTGTACACCATCGTACAATTAAATACAACAAAACTGACATTCATCATCATCATCATCATCATCATCATTAGCCCATATACATACGTCCCGCTACTGAAAATAAAATTAAGCCGCCTCTTGTTCCATATAGACAACCTACGAAACTGCTATTAAAAATTGAGGTGGTGAGATTAAAAATACTTTTTTTTTATACTGCATTACAATATTTCATTTATACCTACTACATTCTTTATTTACAAC
Source organism: Cephonodes hylas (assembly GCA_030295005.1). NCBI lineage: Eukaryota > Metazoa > Arthropoda > Insecta > Lepidoptera > Sphingidae > Cephonodes > Cephonodes hylas. The sequence continues at coordinate 13,025,432 of AP025368.1, read as the reverse complement.
CAAAGAAACATTACGTAAAATAGGCATTAGGTAATCATTTTTTCCGCATCTCATAATATATAGGAGCTGTTGTCGTCAACACGCTATTGATTCGTCTGCCCTATGAGATATGGCCAACAGAGCAATATTTATTCCTTCCGTCCAAATGGCCATATAGAGAAATGGCAGACAAGAATTATGAATAGGTTAAAAATATCTTTTTCCATCCTGTCCGCAAATATGTACTAGATATACAGTATACACTTGGTATTCGCCAATTTTTGTGATTTGTTATGTAAGTTCTAGTAAACTGAATAACTTAAAATATTATGAGATATTTTATTTTCTTCAAGAGGATCGTTGCTGCTTCGTTTGTTTGCAATGTATTATTTACTACTGCACTTGTCTGGATAAATAGAAATAAGTAATGAAAAAGGCCACTTTTTAAATGAAAGCTCCCCGGCAGCTTAACTCCTTCCTGCTAATAATGTCATAATTTATTTACGCGTCTAAATGTACTCATCTCTTTTATATGTTTCTTTATCTATCGAAAAAAACCTTTGTTTTAGAAAAAAGACCGTTTAAATGTTATATTTTTACTAAGTATGAAATTTAAAGTCCTATTTATGAATGATAAAAATGTTGCCTCAAAAACAGTATTTTTTAGATAAAATCCGCGTAAAACCCTTAAACCCAAATATTGTCGTCGCGTTTTTAACGGTTACGTCTAACAACCAATTTAGAGCTGGTATTAACGTTTGTTTGTACTTCGTTTGCGGGAATCACTGAGCCTATTTCATAGATTTTTTTGTCGACAGATACCTTGATTCGTTAAACATAAAACTGTAGAATATTCCACCACTCGGTCTGATTTACAAAGTATCATTTGAATAATTGCGTCAGTGCCCGCGCGGCTCGGAGGCAGCTGATAGACGATAGTTCGAAGCTTCAAAATCAGGCCATATTTTTTCCGTACAGTCATATTAAATTTAGTTCTCTTTGCCGGGTTTTTCCAAGTTTTTGATTCATTTCAATTATGGTGTACTACGGTAGTAAAGAAAAACACATAAATGGAATTTTCGCAACTCAAAGATATACTTGAGAAAGCCTACGTGAAGTCCAACAATCTTTCCTCCAGTTAGACTAAGGTCTGTTATATTAAGCAATGAAGTGAGTTGTGGCCATCAAGGTTTTGTTGGAATAACATAAGCATATATCCAGCTTTTTTTATTACGAAGTCAACGTCAGAATACTCTTTATTCTAATAGACTAAAGAGCTTCGGAACGTATTGTCACTGCAGAGAAGAAACAGCAAGAAACTCCTTCAGCTACTCCAAATTTGATAAATTTTTAATTGGAAGCTATAATTTTTTATTGTCGCTACCGGTATGTTATTTTACTACTCTTAGGGGCCCCATACACCTACAATAATATTGAACAATCTTTTTATTGTTCAATAATATTGAACACCCCCTTTGATTCCAGACGTTCAATAAATTCTGTCAATAAAATTGATAAACCACTCTGATCAATATTTTCGTGCGAGCAACATGTCTGACGACGAAGTTTTGGCGGCAGCCACGCTGGTGATTTTGTTGAAAAGAAAAAAAAAAAGAAATCTATTGCGCAATATTAACCCTACACAGCGCAATAAAAAAATATTGATCAATAAAAATTAAGCTCCATCAATCTTTTGCTCAATCACGGCGCAATGCTTCAATATTATCCCTACACGTTCAATAATATTGTACAATCAGAATATTGATCAATATTATTGATGGTGTATGGGTCCGGTTACTCATGACAATGCTAATGTGACAAACATGTCAGTCAACGTCTAAAATTAGAATGCAAAATGCGGAGTACGTAGAAGGTATAAAACACTGAACAAATGTATGTGCATTATACAAGTGCTTTATGCTAATGTGTTGTATAAGGGTTTTACGTGTATCGCAGGTGCGCTAAGCCGAACATTTTCCAATAACTCCCAAATAAATCTCAGTCCAGTCGGATACTGTTACCATTCCAGCCGCCTGCTTGGAAACTGAGAAAGGCAATTTTCTTGCTTTAAATAAACTCGTTAGCGTCGATCGATAGTATAAATTATCTTTAGACAATAAGGATTTGAGAGTTGAGGCGTCGTATTAACGAGCTGTTGTTAAATTAAGCAATTATCCGCGAGTCCATTGTCGGCGGTGGCGGGTGACGCACGCCAAACGCAGTGACGACGCACTTTTCAATATTGCTTCCGTAATTATCCTTGCAGTACGAGCGAAATGGAGCAATTGCAACACATGTCAAGTGATTTTTCATTGTATTTATTATAAAATCAAGCTGTTTCTCCTGTGAACACTACTACTATTTCTGTAATTTTATAATGTCATAGTGAGGTCACGTCGTCATTTACGAAAAGTGTCATTTTAGGCACACCGACAGCACTAAAACCAGACATTTCACATAAAATTGGTGGAATAAATATATTTCAATTTGTATATTGAACACATTTTTTGCCTACTTGAGAAAAATATTCCAGTGTCCAATAAATACTTATCCGAAATGTTATGGCGTATGTTGTCCGTACAGGTACCACAAAACTGGTGTTATAAAGGTCCGACCCTTTTTTGTGTATTTACTCCGCATAAACTTTATTACAAGCATCGACCCGAGCCTCTATGATTGAACAGGAAATAGATAACAAGGGTACACAACAAAGTGCTAAAGATACTGCTAATGTTTAATCGATAATCGATTACATAGTCCGTTATACTCGAAATCCACACTTTACTAAGCCTGCGAGACAAAGCGTGGGCGAACTCCATTCAACATTGTTACGATTGTTTGAATATCCAATTTGAAAATCTCTGCAGTATAAAAGCTGCTATCGAATTCTCTATTATTCTTTTGCTAGGGCCACTAGTAGTACGCTCGATAGAAAAAATAAGGTTGTATATTGTGTGAGCGCGCGCGGGTGACGCTCGCTGTGTGCAGGATGGTCGCGACACGAGGTTGTGCACCACGCTCCGCCACGCTCCGACGCCCGCTGACCGAGCCGCGTGCCTGCATTCCCGGTCTTTTATTTATAAAAACACGGCCAAACACCCACAAAGACTATACCAATCTCCTATCCCATATATATATATGTATCGAGTTTTTGTCCCATATTGTGTTCGTCGATCGGCACAGGCCTGCCCTCTGGCGGAGGGGGGCTGTGTGCCATAGTCCGTCGCGCCGGCACATTTCGGCTCGGCGGACTAAATGTGACATTTGTAAACCAAGCCTAATACGAACCTAACATTTTATTATACGCAACAAATCGAGTGTGATCGAGATAATGTAAGTAATTTACTGTATAGACAAATTTAATGCAAAATTTTTAAATTAGGAGTGAGAAGCAAGAGTTTGTAAGCCATCAAGTGTCTGATGGAGCATTAGCTAGGCTGCATGATAGAACGTTGGTATAATGCACGTGAACATCACCAGTAGTTAGACCATACGAGTGAGTGTCCAGGGACACGGAGTATTGGCAGACATGTAATGTAACACAGTACGAGCATCTGTTGCAACTTGCAAGTGCCCGTTGACAATACTTAGCAATATACTATCAGTAAGTAGGCATTGGCTTTCCTTCACTTACATAACACTATGATGCTTTTATCAATAGGTACAAAGAGATAATTTTAGACATTACCGAGGTGAACATATTGTCGTATATTTACCACCTAGTATTAAAGAACTTGCCGCGAAATTGAATTGTTTTACAAAACAAATCATTGATTCGTAGGTACAAAATTTAATAACAGCATCATAAGATTTTCCATATTTACATGTATTCATATTTAGCTTGGATTTTTGAATTTTGAAGAAACTTTACTCGCTTTACTTATATCCCTTTCACATTAGTATTAATTGCATTCGCATGAGACTCTTATTTGCACGGAAGGCAATTGAAATATCCTATGGACGGAAATGCAACAATTCAATTTCGCTTTCTTGCTACAGTATATGTCGAGTTCCTATTCGTATGGAGGCGGCGGACAGCTTCAGCGCGCTCGTAGAACGCTTGGCTTCATGCCACCGAGATCAAAGTAACTTTGCCAGTTTCGCTGCCCATTGCGACGTCGCCATGACGGTTGGCGACCCCCGGTCCGCCGACACCGGCCCGTCGCGATGGGCACGAGAAACGAGTTGCGTGCGTGTGAGTGTGCGCTGTTGCTAACGCGCTCGCTGATGTACGTAGGCTCTCGCGTCTACTGCTCTCCACCGACCGTCGTATCGCCGACGAAACTTCAAATGTACCATGTTTGTACACAGATTCAACCAATATACCAGAGGGCGAGGATACCGCGACTGGCGCACCCGCGGCGATCCCACGCTCATCAACTCCCTGTGGCGCAGCCGGCAGCCGCTCGGCATACGAAAGCAACTCGGTTAGCGCAACCGACACCTATTCTCTATTGTTAGCGCGTAGCGAGCGATGCAATGGCACACGTAACTGAAAGCGGCGTGGGTGTGCGCGCGGCGTACTCATGGTAAATGTTGGTTGACAGGCAACGCGGAAGTGTACATAATCTTGGCGCTGCTGATCGGGTTCGTGACGGTGGTGGTGGGGTGCTGGCTGTCGGACAACTGCTGGTCGCCGGAGCCGGAGGACGCGCTGGCGGGCGGCTGACCCGTGGCGGCGGGCGCGTGCACGCACGTGTAGCGCCCGCCGTCCGCGCCCGCCGACCGCGAGAGTCCCTCGGGCGCGGGCTCGCTGTCGCCGGTGCTGCCGCCGCCGCCGGCGCGCGCGCCCGCGCTGCTGCACGCCGCCGCGCGCCACCTGTGCCGCGGCGCCTGCCTCGACCTCCCGTGCGACGGTAGGCACCAGCCGCCGCTCTTCTGACACCAGCCCGCGCACCACTCCTGCCGCGTCCACGAGAAGACTAACGGCATCCACGTGCTCTCCGTGCCCAACGGGGGAGTGTGCGACAATTGAATCGCTCGCCGGACGCTTGCGGACGAGTCTCGGTTAACATGGTTGTGTACGCTGAAAGTGCTCTGCGACTCTGCATTTGTGTAACAGTGATAAAAAGCAGGTAAACGTTCTGATGTACCGTAAGAGCTTCGATTTAGATTTGTATGTATCGTGGATATTGTACTAGTTGTGTCTGCGGGCGGGGGCGGCGCCGCGCTCGCGTCTCTCGTAGTGTGCGCTTCTAGCGATGCTGTAATGTACTCGTACTCATCCGACGTAACTCACCTGGGTCGTGTTCCGCACCACCTCACTATTGTTTCTAAAAGTATGTGCCTTGTAACGCTTTCCTCGACTTGACTCGTAGTTTAGTGCGTGTTTTGGACCGTTAAGGGGACGATGACTCTTCGCTCTGTCTGTCGTAGCTCGTACGGACGAATAATCCCATAAGTGCAATACACATCATGACCGTGCCTTTACAGTTCTATAGACTTCGAGAGGGACGTAATTTACCATAGGTGTTATCAATACGCTTTCCTCGGACGATACCTGCCGACCGTTGGTTTTGTATTTTTGTAACGAGTCCCGCTTGTTCTGTTCAGTTGTGACGTTGCACTCGTGAGTTTAGACATAGAGGAAAGTGAGCTAGGAGCCTAGGACCAAATGTAAGTAAACATAACAGCGTCAATTGGTACATTGTAACTGTTCGAAACGCCACCGCAATAGGATAAGAGTCAACTTTTATGAGACAACGACGTGGTTATATGAATAAATTGTAGTGTTTTGATCGTTTTTTGGCATATTATACACTATGAGTAAGTACTAAGTGTACCTACTAGTGGCGGCTGCGGCCCGTTAATGTTATACCTTAATGTACTTGAGTTATGTACTGGTGACTAGTCAGTGGACACTCCTCCTGTGCGCACCAAGCTCCCTACCGACCTGGCGCCACTCGTAGTCCCTCGGGTGGACGAGCTCTTTCAACCTTCACGTTTCCACTCTGTTTCTAACTCTTGCTATTTGTATCGACGGATAATAACATGTTGAGCGTGACATAATTAGAATAGATCACGGATTTGTACTATTCAATAAGTTGTATTAGATGCACTTCTTCTGACAGTCTTAATGGAATAATAAACTTTTAATATTTGAGTTTTTTGTACGTACACGTAGTGTTTCGTGTGTAATGACGAGTTTTTACGGAACATCGAAATAAGTTTTGGACGTTGTATCCAATTTTGATACCAGTAATTTAGTTATTTGTATCGTTAACGTGTAAGGATGAAATTTCATGTACTGGATTTAGCCTGTTACTTAACACACACACTCTCGCGTGTATTTCGGAAGAGATAGGCAGAGGTGTAATTTTACCCATATTTCACCAGATATTATTCACAAGTATTGAAAGACGAGCCCGTTTGTACTTATATATGTATGTATATGTAACATATATCTTTTACTTTAAGTGTGTAAGATTTACATACATACATATAAATCACTCAGATATTGTCATTGGGAGACGCTACGGATCGTCTGTAAAATCCCAACGTCGAAGTAACCCATCCGACCCTATCACGACTCTGCAATAGCTACTATAAATCTGGACAGATATCTATGTCCTTTGTGAAATAGCTTTAGTGTTTGAAGTTTTGTTTTCGCAGTCTTTCTACTCTGTGGTGAAATGTTTACTTGATGTGGCCGAGCGGTGTGAATTTCACCATGTTTTTCTAACAAACTCTATAGATAAGATGGCACGTATACAATTTGTATGGAATGTACTTAGTATACCCTTTCTACTATTATATAGTTGACAAGTAATTACGTGTTCTCATTGAGAAATTCGGCAGGCAACATCCGGCAAATGAAAATTTTTGAATCAAATTTTATAACAGTATTAGAAGCCTGCTTTAGTTCTTTCAAAAATATTAAAGTTTAAATCTTTAATTGCTTGTTGTATGGCTAAAAGTGCAGTTATTTTTTTACAAAACGCACATAATATTATAACTCATAATTTTATATGTGTAGGCCATCACAACCGAGGTGTTATCACTGTCTCTCCGAAAACCGACAATTCCTTTTGCAATTTTAATTGACTAGAATTACATGATGCGATTTAGTCAAAAACAATTCAAGTCTTTGTGTTTACCAATAATTTTAAAAATTTATGCGTCTGGGGTCTTGTACCCTAATTGTCATTATTATAATTATCTCTTTATTTCATGACTTACTTTTGAAAATGGCTTCTATTACCTGTCATACGCATTTTGTATGTGTGAATGTACATAGTTTTAAACGGTTGCCTGGCCGAATTTCTCTTCGCTCTCAATTTTATAGATAGGTAATTTGTGTTGCTTCATTGTGTCACGTATTCATTCGTAAATACACATTATGTTAAGACACGTAAGTTACTCTTTGATAAGATTTCGTCGTAAATAAGGACCCCGACTGAATAGTCAAATTTTTTAAGTATTATGTAAATGTTAGATAGGCTGTAGATCAGTGTAGTCAGACATTTTCTCAGCACGTGGATAAGAAACAGCTATGGAATAATGAGTACCAGTCTTCTTGTCAATTGTACCATCTGTAACCCGTTTCTTTGAATTCATTGCCAAACTAGTATTTAAATAAAACTTTTTTACATTTCTCTTCCAATAAACTGTGCCAAAGTGATATCAACTTTGTTGAAACTTATGTTAAGTCTATCTAAGCTATATTTATTCTTCTACCCATATTTTATTATCATATAATCTATATCGTTTATTACATTTAAAATGTATTTTATATTATTGCATTTGCGATAGTAAATTATTTAAGGTGAATCTCATTTCATACTATAATTATTAAGAGTCTGGTTGGATTGGCTGATTCAGGAATTGAGAGAAAATGTAAGCTCAAAATATACTTAGCGGTTATATAATATAGATAATGTCATCATTTGTCACGAATAAATACATGTAATATCTCAGTTTATGTTTTATTTCTAACCTCACTCACTCCCATATAAATGTTGTCCCAGTGTTTCATAACTACGCAGTGTTTTGTTTTAAAACATAGAACGTAAGAAGCACAAACAAACAATAACAGTATGAACAATTTATGAATCGCTTAGGCTTAAAGTCCATAGAATTTTATCGTTATAAATATTTTTGCAACATTCTTAAATCTAGCGCTGGCTAGCCTTTTAGCTCGTTCAGTACGTACGGCTATAAATCAGTGTCGATTTTATTAATTCAGGCGTCGCTTTTGTTAGAAAATTTTACTGCGAACAATTTTGTGTGGAGTTATAAAATATTGTGGCTTGTGTCCATCTGTGGACTCAGCGTTTTCGCTGGCGTGTTTTTGGCTTAAAAATTGCTCAATCCAATACTCAAATGAAAAAGAAATAATATTCTTTATCTTAAAGGCACTAAATATTATTCGTCACGCAATTGTGAACTCTGTTTCAAAATACTTATCGCTTCTTCTTCAACAACGACGATGCTACTTCCTTATACTTAAAATCATTTTTTTTCTGTCGATAAGTGTTCATGTCTCCTGATAATTAATTGGCATATAGGTATCCATATTTCTAACTTTCAATCCTTTGAAAATGAAAATGTGACTGAGGACTTTCATATCGTTGAACTGTTTGTAGTAAATACAGTACAGTAGAAATAAAATGATTATTTAACTTTGACCAATAAGTAGTATCCTAACACAAATAAGGTAAAGAACAACTCAAAATTTTAGTTTCTTTAAAAAAAAGCACGTAAGCAAAATGTGGTTGAAGCGAAGTATTCACGATAAACGACTTCATTTAACTCATGTCTCTGCCTCAGTTGATTAATCTTTGCATTTTGCTAAATTGCTCCCAATTTCTGACTTGACATCAATATCGCATCCATATTATATGCGGCGGTCTTTGTAACATACTTACATGGATGGGTCGCTAAAGAAGGTTGCACCTCATACGTGGACTAGTTTACTTCTTATGTATGTCAGGAGTTACAGTCGGCACGCATTCCGACTCGCAGGATCATTAAAGGCATTACAAAATGGACGTACGCTACTAAGAAAATATTTGCGAAAGGGACTCTTAATGTGAACTGTTTTCATACAAAATATAGGGCGCCGCTCTATTCACAGCTGACGTCATGGAAGCCTTTTTCGTTTGATACACCTCCTGTCTGCATTATTAACATAAACGCAACTGAATTTTCAACTCAAGATATAGTTAATAATTCAAATGTACGCTCGTGCCTGTGTTTCGTATGTTAAAATGACTTATTTCTCTCGGTCTATTTTAAATAGCAGAAGGAACTTTATACTACAGTCGTCTGCGCGATTTCATTAAAAAAATGTTTGGCATTCTCATGTTATTCTTACATTCTTGTGTCTTGTAGCCCCTTGTGGATCTAGAAACTACACAGATTGTGAACTGTTCATCAATGATCACGTACGGAATCTATACCTATAACGTGGGATTCTATGAAAAAAATAATGAAACAAAGGTGCTAATCATCTACTGTACCATTACTTGTATGCAGTGGCGATAGTTCTGTAAAAGCTCAAAAAAGTAACACATTAATTATGTTATATCAAGTTTATAATAGTTTATCATAGAATCACGATATTTTCTTTTATATGTCAAATTTATTTCATTAAATAAATAATTTTAGTTTAACAATTTTTATTCGAAATTCTGTTAGAGAAGCTGGGGTTTTAGGCTTCTATGGAAGTACCGCCACGACTATATACAATATACCCATACATTATAACCACTTATCTTCACACTAATCATCTAAGTTGAACTGCGCTAAACCAAAGTTTCTAAATAGCGTACGGGGCGTATTACGTACACGTTCCATTGGGAATAACAGTCTTAATAATATTGTGGATATGTTAAAAGTTCGCGAGTAACAGCACGCCCGGGAAGACACGGATAAAACGGGATAGTTTTTATCCTCAACCGGTTCATTGTTAAGTACATTAATGCATTTTTTCTACACGTACATAGTGACTATTGGAGTCTTGATCTTTAGAGATAGAAATCTATTGAGTTTTAAGTAGGTATTAAATGCCTTACAAATTTCTGCATTCTGTTATAGAACAATTCCTAATGGAAAAACACGGGAACACTGCCCGTCTGCTTCAGCCCTCATACATCACACTGCTGGGCATAGTCTCCTTTTACATCTAAGTGGTTGAAGCCAACTATACCGGCATAGTGAATCTGACACTGCTCACAAAGTCAATCAATCATGTTTGAATCCAGTACCTCTTTATAGTCATCGAATTAGAAATTTAAAAGGCCGTTCTACCTTATGTTATTCACGAAGAGTATAGCCAATTGTCAAAATTCCCAAAAAACTCGGCGCTCCAAATACTTCGGAGACAAGACAATGCGACAACGTATTGACCAAAAATACAGCCCTCCGAAATGTGCCATCCGCTTTTTAGCTCCGAATAAACAATGCAGTCCCCGATGTAAATATATGTACGTGACGGTTCTTGCCGCGTTCTGTGAAGACACTCAAGTGGATTGCGCTGAACGCCAAGTATTGTTGTTACAAGTGGCCGTTGGCTAACAACTCGTTTTTGTACTTTATCAAAACAGTTGAGCAATTTGCCGCCAACTAACTGCAGGCTCTTGACCGCGGGGTAACTGGTGGAAGTTCGCGAAAAGTTGGCCGCGCCGCTTGCCAGCCCGCCATTGTGATTGCGAAACTAATATGAACGTCAGCTGCTGCGAAGTGTCAAGCTGGAGAAACGTTTGACACAAAATAATACTCTTCAAGTTTCTGTTGCAGACATGCATGTACTTATTTTTTGCTTTCGCAGACAGATTTGCTGACCCTGTTAAGTTCATCATCATCATCATCATCATCAGCCTTTATTCGTCCACTGTTGGACATAGGCCTCTCCTATGGCACGCCACTGGGCTCGATCTTCCGCTCTCCTCATCCAACCGTTGCCAGCCACCTTGCGGATATCGTCACCCCACCTAGCCAGAGGGCGTCCTACACTACGTTTGCAGAGCCGTGGTCTCCACTCCAGAACACGTTTACCCCAACGATAAAGTAATAGACATAGCCCAAAAGATCAGCAAGCTGAAGTGGCAGTGGGCCGGTCACATCTGTCGCAGAACCTGTTAAGTTGCTTCTTTGTAATTCTGCATCATCAGAACTTGTAACAAAAATTTGTCGATATCAATGGCATAACTTCCATAGAACTCCTAAATGGCAGTTTGCCTTTCAAAATTCAAAATGATAATCTTTATTTAACAAAAAAAAAACAATGTGACACGAATAAGTCCTGGTTGTCTGGCAGAGACCGCTGTAAGCGACGTATCTTATTCGATTGTTTCGTTTGACTTTTATTGTGGTATAAATAAATAAGGTGTCTATACAAACTAGAAATTAAACTATGTTTTACTTTGGAAGTGCCGGTACTAGTCGATAAGATCCTGTCTCCGCTTGCCGTGTATCATGTACTATCCTAGCAACACCTTCAGCAGCACATTCAGCAGCGCCTTGATTTCTTTAGTTGAGAGTTCATTCGACATGTTTACAGGTGCGCCGTGAGAATTGAAATGAGACCTACTCGAGCCCAAGCTCAGTGCATCTAGCGAAACTTCACACGACGCCGAGTACTTGGCACTGAAGATACAGTTTTAAGCATTTTCCTCAGCCGTCTTTACACTCAAGAGAAAAAACCGGCCAAGTGCCAGTCGGATGTGCACTAAATGTCCCGTACCATTACTTAAAACAGAAAAATAACATGTCTGTTGCACGAATGCCGCATTTAAATATTTATTTATTTTGTATATAGTATTTGTTGTTTTGGTAACAGAAATACATAACCTTTCAAAATTGTATCTGTTTATCACGGTTCATGAGATACAGCCTGGTGACAGCTGCACAGACGGATAACGAAGTCTTAGTAACAGGGCCTCGTTTTACCTTCTTTGTACGGATTGCTAAAAACTACTGAATTCTTTAAAACATGCGATGTATTACGTAACAAAAATTGAAGTGTACGTTGAAATGGCAAAATAAAGATTTTTAATGGAGTAGGAGGCAAACGAGCAGCTTGCCAAGTGTTGTCGAGTGGTCAACGCCGCCCATTAACGCCCAACCTGTTTCTCTTTTTGCTAGCTATTCTCCTAAGTAGTTCACTGGTTTTGGCGCCCCTTCAATGGACTCGAAAGACTTCAGTAGCTCATTAATATATACCCCTTATATATCTCGGAATAATTTCTATGTCTCTTCCTTTTGCGCTTACCTTTAAATTAGATTACATAGAAAACGAATGAAAAGTTGTATTTAGGTATAGATTTCGGATCCCGGGACTTAGCTTAATGCTCGCGTAATAGGGAAGGACAAGCCTAGTGCCGTAATTAGTTCTAAAACCTGACCATACTGAAGATACGAGTTTATACTCATATAATGGAAGTTATCTTCCATACTGTTGCTATAACACGAAAGATCAGAAACCAGAAAGAAACATCTAACGCACGTCCTTTAATGAAACTATAGTTTTAAAACATCAACCTAAAATTCCATAAATCTCCTCTCAAAATTGGTAATGAGTTTCTGATGTTAATATTAAAAATCGTTCGTTGAAACGTTCAGTAATCGATGCGCGCATTCATTCTGCACGGCGTTAATGAGCCTATCAAGCGCTGCTCAAGTTTTACATTCAATGTAACCAGCGTGTTAATATCTACATTTAGTAGGACATGGATCACGTGTTTTTAGGAGTTTTTAGCTAATTAATTATTCTGGCCAAAAATATGGTGATAAGATGTTTTTTGAAGAGTAGGTAATAACAACAAAGGTTAGCTTACAAGCTAAGTTAAAAAAATCATAAGGTCCTTGATTCTGTTTATAAACGTGAGATTATCTCTTCCGTTACTGAATAAACAATTTGGTCAAAAAGTCTTATTTAGTGAGTATCAAGATCTTCGAGAGACTATTGGGCCTTTCAACAACCATACCGTTTAGGGGCCGATGAAATTACTGACACTTGATTCTTGACTATAGTTTTTTTTACAGTATGTACAACAATCCGTACAGCTGCGATACTTAAATAGATACAATCTAGTCACAAACATAAATAGACACAACCTATTTCTATATTCCCTCCGCTCTGACGTAACTATGAATGACCTTTTATACACCAGTCAATATAAATACCCTGCCATTTAGTTTATTTAAAGGTCCCCTAATACATATGGGGCGCCAGAGGTCTATTAACGTCAGCCGAGCTGGGTGGAAATATGTAAGGCTGATGGATATTCTTGGATGGGGCGAGACTATTATCGACGTGTATCAACACGGTATGAATGCCACGCCTCGGTACAGATGCTAGCCCTTGGATAACTTTGGCATAGTTTTATAGATTTGAAAAATGTATCTAGAGCGATAAGATCGCGTCTTGTTTCTGGTTATTTTTATTTTATTATTTTGTTCTTCTTTTAATTTGTAATAAGAATGTGTTAATAAATAAAAAATATTCTTTATCCTTTCGAAAACGTTAGCTATATAGCTGTATGTATATGTATAGAATCCACTACTGAAGTGCATGAGCTGTACAAATATCATTAAATTATTTTGGATGAAGAAAATATTTTTCACACACATTTCACTCAAAATATTTTTCGCACACTAGAAATTTCGGAGGATTTGTAAGTTTATAAACATCTTTAAATTTATTTCCACCCAAAATAATTACTCTAGATACTAAAGTTGTCAGCCTTTGTTTTGCCATAATGTTACATCCAGAAAACTCTACACATATAAGCAATAACAAATCCAAGCCGCTTGGACACACCCAGTAACATTTATCTGGCATTTATTGCAGCTATCTGTGTGAAGTGGTAGTACTCGGAGTTTCCGAGGACGAGTTTCCGCGAAGCTTCCAGTTCGTCACGAAACACTTGAGAGGTGCAAACGAGACGCACATCTTTACATCTGTATAACACTCACACGATACACTAACTGAAGTAGAGTTATATTACGCTACGTATATATTTTTATACATGTAGGACGTATATAAAAATCTAAAGCCGATTCATTAGTTACAACAGTGAAAAATTGGTTCAAATGTTTACTTCAAGTAATGAAAGCGACGTTAAAAATCATTTGGTAATGTAAGAATTCATCGCAAATAAACAACCAGACCCGAGGGTTGATTATTTTATAATACAGTTATTTACATTATTTTACAACTCGCAATTTATATTGCCAATTAACAAATAAGAACTAGTTTTGGCTTTTTCTCTTAAATAGATTTTTGTTACAATAGAAAAAATCGATATTTAGAATTTGTCTAGGTATTCAGTGAAAGATAAAAAGCCGCAAATTTCTTCATGTAAAATAATCTCTAACGATCTTCTATAAGATATTTATTAAAATAAGCACCTTCCTACTTGAAGCGCAGTTAAAATTTTATATCCCACTTACGTATGACGTGTAATATCAACATTTTAGTATCCTCTCTTCATAAGGTAAGTCTACTCTACGGAAACTAAAACGACGACGACGAACGACAACTTTGCTCGACACTTGCCACGATCCTAGCAATTTGAACTGTGTATTAAAACACATCTGAAGAGAGGTGAGCATTCGTCTATGCATTATTTGTATCGCATGTTCATTAAGAATTCGTGAAATCCGTCTGTCCGTCAGACCTGTGTAATTTTAATCCTTAACACATGAGAGGAAATTCTGCTTTCCACCGCGTCAACTTTTTTCTTTAGTAATTGTAATATGCACGCGTAATGTTTGATTGCATGAGTTTTTGTGTTTCAACTTCTGGGTTAATAAATGATGTTGCAAGTAGTGATACACGTCTGATAAGACATATAATTACATCTAAGTATTATTATCGGATCGAATACATTATATTTGTCATGTTCTTATAATTTATTATTACCAATTCATTTCTGTAATATTACTCTTAAAAAAAAGTAATGTTAATACAACAGGAAGTAGTTCCGATTCTATCTTAATATATCTCTTTCTTTTTCTAGTATTAGAAATAAATAGTAATCTATATCACAGGTGTAAACCAATCTTCACACTTATTTTATTCAATTTGCGTTTACCATATTTCTCTGTACTTAAAATTAATATAAAGCTACTTATGCCTCATCCCTCTTAAATGAATAAAACATACATTGAAAGAAGTGGAAATACAACGAAACGCTAATAATTACGACCTTGGTGTTATAAAATTAATCCACGACATAAAATGAGCAATTCCAGAGATCCGTAAACACGATAAAAGAGGTAAAATCACAACAAAGCACGGGTACTTGACGACAAAGAATCTCCAATTTATCCCCCAAACAAGTGGCGCAACTTCAACAAGCTTCATTGAGGAGGTTTGAAAATTGATAGAAGTTTATTCCAAGTTAATTTTACGCCATCGGCTTTGATGTCTTAAGGAATTAATTTGACGGAGCTGCTGTGGTATTATATAGACGTATAATAAAGAAACCGAGAGATTTTGTCTTGTAAAAAGGTTTACGTACATGCGCCACCGATAAATGCACTTTGAGAGTGTATTGTATGACAGAGAAAAGATCGTAGCTTGGGGAAATCTCTGCGAATGGCTGATGTAGAAGTGTTTCCTGTGGTAAAAATTTGCTAACAAACTTTAAATTTCACTGATAAAATACATTGCTTAATAAGGCCTACATTTTTAATTCATGTCAAAACAAGTAAACTTTTATAAAATTTTAGTCGTTAACATCAGAAGTCTTTACGTACGTAGTCCTGAAACTGACCTAACGCGAATTAATAAGCTATATTACTAACACAGTACCTATTTAAAAAGAACTTATGAGTTTGCAGGTTTACTCTTTGCTGAAAGTGCATGGTTATTTATTATGCGATGCATGCGTGAAGTATCGTCGCTGCATGCATACACCTACTTAAATTTGTAACACCATGGGTGCCTTTAAGCCAAAATTTAAGCACATATTAATAAGTGTTTAAACCTTACTATTCGTAAAATATTATGACAACTAACTTACACGGTATCCTTATTATGAAATTCATCGTGTTATCCTCAAATAAAATTCACATTTACGTTTCCAAAATTGCCAGTTACAGGAAAAATATTTAGGGCATACTTACGCCCTGGTGTCACGTCTCAGTGCTTCAATGGATTTGATAAATGAACCATCTCAGCTTGTCACTGCAGATAACTGTAGTTCCATATCGTCTTGACTACATCTTTCATATATCTTTTGCGGAGTAGAAATCCTTGGAATCATATTGAAATTTATGTCAATTACATGCAAAAATAGATCCAATTTAAATATTTATAAGACTGAACTGGGATAAAGTTTCGTTGCGCTCACTAATGATGTAAATAGGGATAGTCCAGCTTGTTGTAAGTTTCGATAAAAAATAATTTCTTGTCCTGGGCTTAATCTTAGATTTTAGATTCTTATTAGATTTTAGATTCTGAATCTTCGATTTTCTGATTAACTTCGTTGCGGGATTATGAGAAGTTGAAGATTCGCTGAGCCTCAATGCTCGGCGCCAATACTGTGCGTGCCGCTGTTGATCCTGGAGTAGGTACAGGAGTTGTAGTGGTGGGTGTGTGGTGTCACTGGTGGGATACGGTAATTGGGCTTAATCTTGAGTTTTATAAAGAAGTGTTGAAATAAATCACCAATAGTTTTTCATGTATAACATTTTCTATAAAAATGTTTTTGTTAATGCTCGAATATAGGTATTTATAAACATTGGCCCATTTTAACCTCTGTAATTTAAATTGTTAGATAAAACTTATTTTTCTTATGGTAACATTAAAAGCTTCATCTGCCCACAAGATTTGATATGAATGAATATTGAAACCAACAATTGTTTAATGCTCACAGAGAATAGTTATAAAATAACAAATGGTGATTATGAATATTATTCGATATTCGAATAAAATACTGATTACGGCAACTATGGATCATTTGTGAGCAGCACATGAAAACTGATACGATAACAGATTTTACGATCAAACCACTGTAATATCTGTTTTATCATTAAGAACTTCAGATACAAGTAAACAAAACAATAATTAACCAGTATGAGTGATGTTGTTTAAACCAGTGTTATACAAAAAAATCCCTACTTTTTCGACAGCCTGTTCTAAAAATCAACGAACGAACATAAAAACTGGGTGTACCAATGCATTTACGACTCTTCCGGACCTGTGAGAGTCCATGGACGATGATAACCACAATAGGTGAGCTTGTTCTATTGGCTTCTCTGACATAAAAAATATAAGGGAAAAACCCTCGTTTCTCCACAAACCATACCTTACATTTATAGATATGTAATATCCGGATCAGTTGGCCAATTAATCATACTACACTCGGAGGTCCTATAAAAAAGCAATACCGTTACATTGCCCACGACTTGTAAGGCGATATTTCAGTCACGTCAGAGCCGATAAATATAGAAGCACCATCTAATAATTCAACAAACTTGGATCCACCGGTGTTGGGTGTTTGTGGAAACCGTCGACGATACACGTAACTTTTATCACGTTATGGAGTGCACGATTTCCGGATGAAAAGGACAATTTAATATGCAAATTGATTATGGTAGGCCGCTTTGCCATCGCTGTTGAATCGTTCGCGTTTTTCATCCGCGCATATTTCAATTTGCACATGTTATAATGTGAATGTAATATCCATGTGTTAAATTTTATGCGTGAATATCATTGTTTAAACAAACATTTACATATTTAACTGGCAGATTTAACTTTCATTATCCGCCCAGTAAAGCTATTTGAAAGAGCCATGTAATAGAAGGCCTTTGTCGTTATTCCATGTCCATCATCTTATGAAAAATGGAACACTTTACCCAACCCGGTAATCGAACACGGGGCGTAGTCCACCGCGTATGTTACTGTAACAATGAGGTAAACAAACTAATCCAAATGCAAACTCAACAAAGCTATAACACCCCTTTCTGATTATACCTCAAAGAAACACCATTGAGAAATGCATCAACGAATCAGAAAAGCAATCCGAACATTACGTTCCTTAATTAAATCCAGAGCAAGTGTGGCTGGATGCAGCTGAATTAATCTTTAGGGACGTAAAAACGCAGCTAGCGAGCCACGCGATGAAATGAGCGTCTTTTGTTGTGGACTGGATGGTGCAGCGTGGCCCCAACAAAACTCCTAACAATCATTACGACTAACGTTTCTGCCCTGCCCATATAGAATGCGGTTCTCCGTCCGAGATAAATGTGACCCGTGCAGGAAAAACTGCATCAGTAAATGTAGATTGCGGGTGCCCTAGTACTTTACACGTCCACAATAAACAATAGAAGCAATTTATCGTCAAATGGTTTGACCCTCAGCGATGTCACTATGTACCTATATTGGCTTAAATGCACCCGATTTATGGGCATCTATCCTTCCGAAGTAACACTTACGCTAATATAGATTTGACATACTTTGAAAGTTCTGATGTCTGAGAATTTT
Source organism: Cephonodes hylas (assembly GCA_030295005.1). Lineage (NCBI taxonomy): Eukaryota > Metazoa > Arthropoda > Insecta > Lepidoptera > Sphingidae > Cephonodes > Cephonodes hylas. The sequence continues at coordinate 13,007,014 of AP025368.1, read as the reverse complement.
GTCAAAATTTCTTTATTAAATTGTACCAAGATAATTTCGAATTAACAGACAAATTGATCGCATAATTCAATTCTACATGCAGAAATAAATTCAAGATACTTTAAAAGCTTCACCACATTTTTACAGCACGCGCGTCTAAAAACTTTCGAATAAACTCCTTTGGCGACATTTACTTAATGGACAAACTCTTGGCAAAGAAACTATCTGATTAATTCCCTCTAGGCTCATTATTATCTCGGCTGCGAGTCCTTTGTCCACGCTCCCCGTGTTTACGTTTTGCCACCATCACTCGTTCCGCCGAAACTCCGATTTGGAAAATACAAACTTATCCATACAGATCGTATGAAAGTTACGAACTACAAACAATTTATCTTCCCCAGCTCGAAGCATCCACGTTCCGGCAGCTAACCTGCACTTGGATACGAACAACTTTTCGTTTTAAATTTCTGATTCCAAACATTTCTTTTAACCCCAAAAGCGAATTCGCATTCGATTAAACAATTCGATGCACCACTTGATTCATATTTGTACGAATTTGTGGAGTATATCTATAGTGTATCTACTAAGGCATGAATCCGAACATTCCATATTTAAGTTTTGCTAATTTCAACATCTTCCAGTAAATCTGAAACGAACAGGTTTACGAAAAACAAGCTGATGACTCATTTCTCGCCATCTAAGATCCTATTTAGACCTTTTTCCTCAGGACACCAAGTCGTGCTAATTGCAAAAAATATCACATCAGTGAACGCTACAATAAGTAATCAGATCAGTCAACCCTACATACCTATGTATGCAATGTACGAAAAATCTAGATCGACTGATCTGCTCGAATTCCAATCGGTTTATTTGGCCGAATGTCCTCCAATATCGTTGGGTCCACTCTCGCACAACCGCCGCTCGTCATTAAGCTGTCCAGTTTTAAACGAAATCAGAATGCATCCAATTCCGTCCGCATTTCGCATTAAGCTGACAATCTCTGTTTACCCAAGTTTTTAAGTTGGCATAAAAGATAACGCCGAATTTTAAACAGAATTCTTTAGTAGAACATGTCATATTTGTGTTGAATGCGTTTGGCGGCCGTCCAACGAGATTCGTCTTAAATATAACAAAACGCAGTACCCCCGAATCTCCTGGCGGTTTGTGCTTGCTAACAATATGTTTACGAGACTATTATGCCCGCTACACTTCTTGAAACAAATAGTTTCTCGCGAGCCTTCATGTTTATCACAATAACATTCTCTATATTTTAAAATATTTGTACTTAAATTATATTGATGCAACTAACCCATGTCCAGCAGTGGAATGAATATAGGCTATGAATGATGATGATGAAGTTACATTAAACTATTTTTGTATTTAAGTAAAACAAATCAATTATGAAAATAAGCAACTAATATTACTTGGAAATTTAAAAATTAACATAATTACCATCAGCTTAAACCATTTTTTGTTATCCACGCATCTTTTAAATTGCTGATAGAGATTAATTAATTATTAGTTAACCACGCGAGATTCTTGACATATTTTATAAAGGACTCTTATCTTGCATGTATTCTCATATCCATTTTGTTCATACTTGTTCTATATTAGCCGGTAGCTGCTTCACTTACATTAAACAATTGAAAGGATAAAAAACAGGAGCAAACGATTTAGGTTTTATTAAGCAATAAATTACTCAAAACCCCAATAGCCAATGAAAGGTGAAGTTTATAACGTTGAATATTGTCAGGCTAGTCAATCAAGAAGTAATTTTCGCACATAGTGGCACACAAAATACAAACGTCGAAGTTGAGCGTCAATATTTCACGCGTGCAGACACCGGCGTCATCGAGGGCGCAGTATTGTGCGGTCAGCCGTGCCACAGGAATAAATATAATAAATCCATATTAAACAACAAACAACACACAAAGCAGTGATGGCCTCGAGGTTTGGGCGCGCGGTCGAGAATCTCGACGGTCGCGGGTTCGAACCCCAGGCACACACCTCTGACTTTTCGAAGTTATGTGTGTATTCACATTGAATTATCACTTGCTTTAACGGTGAAGGAAAACATCGTGATAAAACCTGCACACCTAAGAGTTCTTAGGAATTTCTTAGGTGTGTAGTCCGCCAACCCGCACTAGGCCAGCGTGGTGGACTATGGCCTAAACCCTCTCAATGGTAGAGGAGACCCGTGCTCAGCAGTGGGCGTATATGGGTTGATGAAAAAGAAGAAGAAGAAACAACAAAGTCGTGGACTGTTTTATTAGTAAACACGTGTACACAGTTTGGAGACCACGTGCATGCTATTACGGTTGTATAAGGTACTTCATATGTTCATATGTCTTCTATTACTTCACTCTAATGTGCTGATTAGGTTAAGCAGATTGTTTTATTGCTACGAAAATACAAACTTTCTGATTTAATTTTGTGACTTTCAGGAACTAGTATTTAAACGTAGTACTTGCGAAATAAGTTTGCATTCAAATTTTATGAATGCTTGAGATAATGAACATTATCTCGATGTTTTCAATGATTATGATGAAAAATTATGATTATAATCTTAAAAATGTCTTTCTGAGAATTAAACAGTTTCAAAGCTAGCGTCCAACACTATGTGGTCACCGTACGTTCATAAATCACGAGGTTCGTTAAAGCACTAGTGGTCACTACTAGCACACAATAAAGAATGTCGAAACAGAATCAGACAATATGTTGGGTAACAGATGGTTTGAGCTTTGTGTGGATTATCTAGACTCCGAGCAAGTTTCAAAATTTTGTTCTGAAATATTGATTCCATTGACGAAATATTCCTTTTGATTCAATGTTTCAAATATTTAACAATAAAAAGCAGCAAATAAATACACGGAAACCAATTAAAATACACAAAACGTTGGAATTGCATTACTTGCTCCGTGTAATCCTTATTGCCAGAGCCTTGTCAAAGCTCTGAACACCTCTTTAGTATAATTACGTCGCGACGTGAATAGACTTTGCGCTCGTCGGAATATCTGTAGCCTGACGTTTCGGAGACGATATTTCTACGTCCATTCGAAATGCACATTTAATTTATACTCGTTAACCTTTGCTTTTTCAGCTGTGTTCGTATTCCGGACAGCGAAGGGCCAATTATACAGATGATGTTGCGGCTTTGCAATGCAGCCTTTTGAATGGAATGTGTTTGTGCGCCGTAGCTTCGGCAATGTCGATAGCTATCTATCGAATTTCAATACGGAATACATTGATTAGAGTAGTGTTTGCCGGTGGTTTATAGGCAGAATATATCCCACGTACGCAAACCAAAATAGCGAACGGGAACATAAATCAGTGCTTAAATCCTTGTATTAAGTCAGTCGCTATTGCCACGCGAGTTAGCAGTTCTAATCGAATTACGTCGGAGGGTAACTTCATCAAAGCAGTAAAATATTTGCTTTAACTCTATATGTTATGTTTCTAGTTTTACTCGTACATCCTTAACAAACAGATCTCCTCTGGATCATGCAACGGACTAGGTGTATACTACCATGCTGAATGAATGTATTTGAATTCATTGCGCTAATTGAACAAATGGGATAGAATTGTGGCTGATAAATGTGTTTAATGGTGGAGATGCTACTAAAAGATTAACTAAATAACTTCTAATTTCGGCTTTTCAATGTAATAATGAATGTAAAAACAGCAGACTAATATAATTTTTCTTAAACTATGCGTGAAATGTTATAAAAAGCGTCAGACTAATAATATGTAAACAACAGCATTTTTATTATACAGTGTTCTGCGCCAGGATTTAACACCTTGCAGTATTTTCTGTTAGAGAATTCTACTCTAAGATCTCTTGGCATTTTCTCACAACACTGTGAAGTTGATGCATTTTAAATATGCATTTTGAGTCAGAGTGTAGCTTTAGTTTAGTAGTCACATATTATGAATACATTTTTATGAAAAGAAGTTGTAGCTGTTTATTATAAATCATTTTTTAAAAGATACAGCAACACACCTAAATCTAGCTGATCTGTAATAAGCTACAATGGATGGCAGTTGTTGTTTTCAATTCTGTTCTTTTGAATAAATAAACCAACACACCATACACAGAACTGATTCCGCAAACAAACTTACGTAACAAGATTCTTAAAACCACGCGGTAAAGACGAAAAATAACATCTCACAAAATGTACTTTTAAGAATGATGTATGGCGTGTTCATATCGGAGAGCTATTAATGTCATTGGGAATATCTCAACAATTAATATATTGGCGTTATATTGAAATATTTCGTGCATGATTGAACGCTGCAATATCGCATGTTTCAAATTCGTCGTTCAGAATATATCCCATAATATCTGGATTAGTTCGCGTTAGCTGTCACTGCGAGGTCTCATTAGCTTTTGAATCTACAGCAATCACCAATATTTCAATATCCTATTCGAGAATATGAATTCTAGCGCTAATATTTTGACTGGGCTGATGTATAACGGGATTCAATAATATACTCACGTCACTTTCAATTAGATCGGCGGCAATATGATAGAAGCAATAATGGAAATTACAACATTATTAAATTTAATACCTTTTGTATTGAAATATATTTTTGTTCTATGATTGTCGATTACAAGAACTGGTTTGTATATTTTACTGCAGTAGATAATAATATTGACAGATTTTTGTCATACCCCATCGAAAATAAGACAATAACTTTGTATGAAATCTATTATAACGACAAATTTCTCAATATAATAAATTTAAGATATGTTACAACATGCAATTTAAATTATGAAGACTTACTACGAAATGATATCAAGGTAAAAAATATTATTTTTTGGAACTCAATAACTTGCGATGTTCATAAAACGAATAGATGTACGAGAAAAGAAGAAAAAGTAAAATTTTGTTGTAAGAGATGAATATGTATAGCAGTAGAAAATGATCGAAAACGGGCCATCATTATCATCTTCGTTGATAAGATAAAGTCACCGAAAAAGATCAATCTTCCCACAATCTACTGGAATTACAATAACGTGGCACCACATTTTCATTCTAAACCACTAGCTCCATTAATCAGGAAACAAAATGCATTCCGTCCTAGAAAATACCCCGTTGAATAGTAGTCCAACTTTATCTAGCAAAAAGTGGGCGGAACCGCAGACGAAACCTAGTTACACGTATCGTTAGCAAGTTGATTAATCATCCGCTAGACTCGTATCGAACGCAGTGCACTGTAATTATAAAATTGTATTGGTTCTGTTTCAACTCGAACGGTTCCAGGAAAGTATTTACGTTGTTTCCAATATTAAATATCAGACCTAGAAGAAGTAATAAATTGTTATTCTATTTTGTATCCTCAAAATAGTAGGTTTATGTTGTTTTAATTGGCTAGTTTTATGTTTATATACAATATACATACTTATATATGTAGTGACTATGTGTGATGGTCTAAAGCCTTATTAGCCTTAGAGGCCTATGCCCAGAAGTGAGACTCATAAAAGTCGATCACAATGCTACATGAGTGTTGTCCGAACTACATTTTTAAATAAAATATTCTAGTTACACAAATTTTTAGAGTCCATACTCTCCTGTAGATGTACGAACGGATTCAAAGCCATGAGCTATCAATTGCCCGTGTAAAAAGCCACGGTAACATATCACATAAGACAGTACCGAAGTTGTTATTAATGACATTAATTCGCCCAGTTTCAGTAGGATACTTTGCTAAAGTGCTCTTGCCAGTTGCTTCCACTTTTATTCTGGCTGAGGCGTCTTGAGAGCTCCACCAACTTGTTGACACACGAGTATCACAAGTTGTTCTCGAAACAACTATGTCTGTAAATGTATTGTTAGAATTAGGAATCTATACATCGTTTCATATAAGTATCGATTTCAAGAAGTTTTGTAATAAATCGATCCCGCAAATTGATTCTAACGATGCCAATTATAGATTTTTTTGGAATAAGCCTCTAAATCTTACTATCTTATATTGCCAAGCAGAATGAAACAACATATAAAGTCTGGTAGATATAGAAAATCGATCTTAAGAGCAAAGGTGTATAGTGCATTAAAATTTCGCCGAGTAAGTGATAGAGGGCAAACCTATTCAGACTCCATGCTTCTACTGATAATTTCTTAATGGAAATACCCAATAACACTTTGTCACACGGTACTCACTTATGCACATGTTATATATGTACTAGCTTAGTACAAATGTGTGTACTCGTACTTGTGCACGAGGTAGTCATGGTCTTATGTTCGTAAACCATTTCCAAAAAGCCTGTAATAATCTCCGCCCCTACTAAGTAGTGAATGCTGTAAGAATGCTCATGTTTATGTAGACACATTGCAGTTTTAACCCCTTGCGTTTCATTTCTCACGCGGGCATATGAATTTACATAGCAAACAGTATGCAGACAATGTCGGGGACAATGCTCGTACATTCATGCCATTGTTACCATCATATATATGTTTCGAGTTTTTATATATAACGCAGTGGATGGAGCCAAAAAGGTCGTTCGAGGATGTCCTTTTAGTTCAACGGTTGTCCTACAATGTCGTATGGGCGATGAAATTTGACTGTAAACTTTTATACATGTATATTACTTTCGATATCGTAAAGATATAAAATTATAAATAAAAATTAATGTAATTATTATCCCAATTTTGTATACTAAAAATAATAATGGGTATTGCCTCGAATAAATAAACAAACCATTAAAAAATAGATTTAAGTGTTATGTTGGTAATGTGCATATAATTAAATTTTATCTATTTTTTCTACTGAAGGCTGTTCAATTGGCTACATGATAAATAAACTATATCTCCATTTTATTTTTCTTACATTAAAAGCCACAAGTTTCTTGTTCGATGTTTAGTTAGGAATAGTTAGAAAGCGCCTCTGTTATGTTTGCGTAGAATATCACTATGGATGGCAGAACGGATTAAAACGGTTGGACGTATGTAGGGTGGAAAGGGGTATGAATTTGGGGTGGGGTGCGACCACGTATAACACAATCATAACTTATCTTACGTCGCAGCAAAGACTACTAGTTATAAACCGTGGTGAAACTACATTGATAGCATGAATATTAGAAAAATCTGGGTTTTATATTTATTAATTCCATCGTCTTCTTCATAATAACTTAAACTAGTGGAATCTATACAAATAGGTCGTATGTTTCTTGTTCACAAAACAGGATGTAAAATATAAGTACTGCTAACAAGATTTAGATACATAATATAGTCACAAAAATATCTAGTTATTATAATAGACAAATTACTTAAAAACGAATAAAGCCTTTCCACGGATATACCACGAGTTGCAAAACGTTTAACCTAAATAAAACAAAAGAAGTAATATAATATAAAAACCAAAATATCTAAATATAACTGTGAAAAAGTAAACCGGTTTGAACTAGTGCATGCATCCATTTCACATAGTATAACAATTAATCACCTAAGTCTTACCTGAGTTACGTGGCACCGCTAACGACATAGATCATTCAGCAGCAGAGGTAGGTTCTGAGGTAGCAGTGATTAGCTAACGCATACGTTATCAACGTTTATAAGTTAACTAGGCGTTTAAACCACACTAACCGGGTGCTAGGGGAGCACTATAAGGTAGAACTACTGTTCACGAACTCAAACTGAGTACATTGTCTCATAAAACCCCGTAGTTATCTAAAGAATAGATCTAAAGAACAGTTAAACAAGACTAGAACGGTAATGTCAGCATGCTGAGCGTGCCGAACCTGCGATTATACTATCATATGTTTGACACGGCCGCTTCTTAGTAATAAGGGTAGCGTGTAATATCAAAACATTGATAAAAGTGTGACAACCAATAGCAGCCCTTCATTTTTGTTTGATTTTTTATGATTGGTTGCGTAATCGTCGATAAATGAATAGGGGACAGTCAAGCAGCGATGCTCGTCCCCATACAAGATCCTGTCTATTTCTCTTTTAAACTTATTTAGCCGTTCTGTAAAATGAAAGCCTAAGTCATGTTAATCGACATTAATAAAACGCTAAATCATTTGGGTATAAAAACCCAACTTGATCTCACTTAAAATAAAATCAAAAGAAGAAAAAGAGCTTCACACATCTGAAATAATTCATTTTATTAGCTTCCCACAGGGTATAATTCAGTTATGCACATTCTCTATCTTCCTTTGCACAAAAATATTTTTCCCCTGTATTTTGTGAGACATAAAACACAGCTGGCGGCACTAGGCAGAAGATATACGAGCTATTACCTTTGCCTTACAAATACTACTATTACCGACCTACATGCTCCCTCCATCCTATAACCTAGGAACTTTTAAGCAGATCGTTAAGATTTTTCTGGGCAATCTCTTTAGTGGAGCAGACAAGTGTTGGAGTGGAGACCGCGCTTAGGCAGACGTAGTGTGGGACGTCCTGCTGCACGATGGACCGACGACTTGAGAAAGGTGGCGGGAAACGGATAGATGAGGGCTGCACAAGACCGGGATGGTTGGCGCTTTCTTGGGGAGGCCTACGTTCAGCAGTGGACGGCGATAGGCTGATTGATTGATTGATAATCTTTTTAGTCTCTTGACGATAATTTGTCTCTATAATAATGAACTAAAGTCTATTTACTGTGTTGTCATCATCATCATAGGCCCATATACGTTCCACTACTGAGCACGGGCCTCCTCTACTGTGTTGTGGTACTATTTGAAACAAGTAACTTAAAACGTGTCGTGGTCACATGCTATAAGTGTCTGCCATGCGATGTAATGATCCCAGGTCGGGCATTTTTTGAGATTTTCTTTTTGAATCTATCTAGTAGCAGTTGTTTTGGTTAGAAACATGCGTTATAGCAGAATGATTGGCAAGACGAGGATGCAAAAATCCATTACTGCCTACCTTTTCAGGAATACACGCGAATGTACTTACGTATATGTGTATTAACTAAAAGAGCATTTGCCATAATTTTGTAACAGCGACGATGTTTACAGAACGAATGTATGTACATTGGCGAAGCTAAATCAATGAGTTAGTCTATTAAATTACGCATGAAATAAACATTACACGGCTAATTTGCAAATCTAGTGCACCGGCCTCAGTTACGTGGTTATTGAATAGCGCTAAAGTATTAACAATACTAATTATTATTTCCATAACGCGCCTATATTTAATTTATTTACGAATTAATAATTACTTTCAGTTTTAGTATTAAATTATTTGTCACAATAAACAAAACTACGACAGGTTATAAAACTAATAGTTTCGGTGATAAGAAACCCGTTGGCGTTAAGAATATCCCGATAAAAATAAATCTATTGCCGTTTTCCAAATAACCAAAGACGTTTAATCCTTATGCTTGTTATGAAGTTTTTCGACGTGTAAGTATTTAATCACATCGCTATTGTCTATCTTAGTATTAGATCACAATCTTTGTTTTTAATACTGCGCTTAAATTCTATAGACAAAAAAGCTAACGGTATTACCATTTCAAATAAACTAAATGCCTTATATCAACAAAAGTAAAATCAATGTCGAATATCAAATCCCCTCTTAAATTCAGCCATGACTTAAATCTTGATTAATAACTAACAACGAGGGCTAACCACTCAGAGTTCTCCGATGCAAAGAGGATTATAGTATTTGCCACTGACTTCCGACTCTTATCAAAATACTGCTTCAAATATAAATTCGGAATCTCTTCAGTGAAATATTTGACGTTCAAAATGTTTCTGCATTCTATTTTTTTTTGGAATCATTAAGGTTTTCGAATTATCTCATTCTGAACACAAATTTCTCTCAAAGTTAGTTACGACTAAGCCGATTGATAACTGATCATGTCATCTGATTCCAAATTGTTCAAATATTCACGGCATTATACTAAGGTTATAATGCCAGATCAATTTGAAAACAGGAAAAGTACTAAAATAGTTCTTTTCACATTTTTCATTGAGGAAAACCAAGTAAATCAAACTGGCCCCTAATTTGAAGTTGAGCTTCTTAATAAGAATCTTCTTTGCAATCCAAACCGAACGTCACCAACGACTAAGTGATAAAATCATTATAAAACCCGCAAAATGTAGGATGAGATAGTACGGAACCCATACCAAATGCTCAGTTCACTCCGGACCATTTTCTGGCTATCATTAGACGTATCGCAATTCATTACTCCCGCCCGCACGCAATACTGACATTTCTTTTTCGTTGTACCCGTAGAATATGATGTCCTAGTTTTTTTGCGTCATTCGCATCCATTCTAACTAATTTAATTACTCATTTACTGAGACATGCTTTCCATGTTTATGCCGACGTGGAATAAAAGTTAAAATTCAAATAGAGCTAAATATACGCGTGTGTTTTTTTTACATTTCTTATACCTAATCGAATGAAGTAATAGTACAATATCCCCAGCATTATTGAATAAGTCGTTTAAAACATCTAAAAAAATGATAGAATCAAGAATATCTTGACACTTATGAAGTTTTGGTTTAACAATATCGCGCTCCTCCTGCCGAACCGACCTACGACCTATTGAGCGCTGACCCCAATTGCGTGAACGACCAGAGGATAAACCTCTTTACAATCTTCGTGGAGTGTATCTATGTACTGAAACTGATGAAGTGCTTACTTTACGGAGCACAAGCGACTAGAAACTGTTGACCTTTCCTTTTAAAATTGCAGGACTAAATTTTGTAGTAGCAATAACACTAGATCGTCACTATTTTTAAATAGATTTATATATTTATGAGTAAAATACACAAGGTAAGTTGGGGCACACGAGCCAACCCACATAGTTTAACATTTACTTTACGTACGCATGAAAAATGTATACTATGCGATTCCTATTCGACAGGGAAAATATATTAACCGAGGTACGCGGGACGATGGAAGAATCCTGTGGCGCTTTAAAATTTAAATGGGTAAAGGTGAGGTGGGTGGAGTTAGCGTTTGTTCGGTGAATCGGCAGGTTACTTACCACAGCAAAATGCACGCTACATGGTTTAGACCGGCGGCTAGCGTTTGCATATTTCATGAGACCAATTGTGCTCTGACGGACTCGGTGATATGTAGTGACGATTACACACACCACCTAGTAAAAAACTCGTTACGTACGCCGCCATTTTGTTTTAGAATTCAGTTACAAAATGGCGGACTTTGTTAAAACTTAAAATGTTACATGTTTCATTCATACATAAACTAAAAGTAAATTGTTTAAAACATTTGTAATATACGTATTTTTTAATATAAAATATATACTGGTATGTAGCTACACAAGCATTCTATTGTAAAAATAGCATCATACCTACATAAAAAGTAGTGCATTCGCAGTATGCTTATTTTCTCGTTAAATAGAATAACATAAATCTTAGTTATAATGTAGTTTAGATATGCATTACAATATATCACGCCGAGAGACGTCGGATCGTGAACTTTATTTAATTTCCTGATTGCGAACACGAAAAGTACCGAAGAAACGGAGCGCGAAGTGCACCCGCCCCACTAGCGTCGCACCAACACAACCTCTGTACATTTATATTACAATTTACATGCACTTATTATTCAAGTTATACGCGGTTGCTATTCACTCCACGTTATTTTATATTTATTACGTCACTACGAATTACTTTGCATTTTATCTGCGCAAAGAGCTATTGAGATTAACCACGAGCAAATGTTGTGTGCTTTTATGAGAAATATTTTCTACGATTTAAGGTTAATTGTCGGTTATTACGGGAAATGAGAATTCCGCATGCACGAATTTCCAGTCTGTATGAATATCACGCGCGTTCGAAACTACACAAAATTACTTTAATGTCTTCTTATTTGTAATTTTTAGGTTAAAAGTGAATTAAATTTTGCCAACATTGAAATTTTTTACTAGTACAGCTGCCATCTAGAACATTTGTGAAAATAGAATACAATAGCCATGTCAAAACGGATGAGAATGGAGGGTTCCGATTAAGCTGATTCATAACACGAAGAGTGTCAACCAAACTGTTACATTCTATCCTTTTTATATGACGCAGTAGTACTACCCCTTTCAAACTAAGTACTTACAGAGATTACTATTTCTTAGGTACAATACGTCTTTGTTTACTTACCATGTCATTTAAAAAATTACTTATGAGTATTGGGCCACCCAAGTCTATTGTATTGGACTGAGGATTAATTCCTTTCACCTACAATCAGTCTAGCCTCAACAGTACGGCATAATTACATAAGCTGACCAAAGTTATCAATATCTGTCCACATTAGAATCTGTGCAAAAATATCTAAAAACACCTGTAAACTGTAAGTGAAGTAAATATATGTTTGCACATGACAAAAATCTTACATCTTCGAAGACAAAGATCGTGTTAACGCGTTCCAGTTTCTCGGTAAAAATACAAGAATTCCTTTGCGTGGCTACACTGGTGACGCGTCGCAGCGCCTTAATGCTCTTATACATTTCGCGTGTGCACTAGCCTAATGAAACTTACATTTTACAAGACCGGGTGTGTGACGTAAGATATGTTTTATTATTTTATGTTCGTAGCCTTTTTGCTGACGGGGCCGAGTTGAAATGATACTTGAGTATTATCGGTGTTTATTTGACAGCCCCGTAGCGCATTTTGGCTATATACGAGTTTTACATTAAACATTATAGACTTTCCAACCAAAAACACACTGTCATTCATATTAGATCGTTACGGGATCTTGGTGCTTTTAAAATAGTATATGCTTACTAAAACTAAACTCTACCACGACTAAAGACAGAACCGTGGTTTACTGCGAACGCTATAGCAAACAGGAGTCTATTCCTCTTCCATTACAGTCACCCTCACCTATGGCCTTATTACGTGTAAAAAATAATCTAAAATCATGTGTGTGGTATCTAGGAAAGTTATTACAGCGCGGCTCCGGAGCTCGATGCTGCACCGGAACCTGGTTCGGAACGTGCATACGATATCGCACCGACCGTTATAAATCGAGGAGATTCCCTCGCGGTTAGAAATATGTTCTGCTCATACAATATGTGGCGGGTAATAGCTTTTAGCAATCCCACTAGACGGCAGCAAAGATTTGCGACAGCTACAATATAGTCAGTTCCGGGCTTGTAAATAATAAGCTATGAACATTGCAACGCAACGTTTATATACCTATTACAACCAGTAATATTCTTTAAAAAAACAGTTATATCAGTGATGACTTCTGAGAGATAAACGTAAATTTCACGCTTGTCTGTAGTCCATTATTAAGAGTATTAAAAAACTCTTATTAAAATTTCTGAATCAATTTTTTTACGATGTTTGCACAGTGAATTTTCTCGTAAGTACAAAAGTAAAAAATATTTTCTGAATATTATTTTTTTATAATACACCCCCACATTTACAATGAGTCAAAATGATACTCGAACTTCACATACCCTACCTAATTTTTGATCACACCTTGCAATCCACACTGCTCAATCTAGCTCCATACAGCCAATATCAAAAGCAAACTGGATCGCAGTGCAATCAGTTCGCAGCACGCCTATCGGGCTGTCGATGAGATAATCGTTGACGGCAAGCTTCGGCAAGCAGACAGCTCGTGGCAGATTAATTACCGGGACTCAACGTTCAACAACCCAAGGAGTTCGCTTACATATTGTCCTCCTTACCACACTGGTATTATTAGCAAGGAGTTTGTATTAATTATACAGTGATGTGAGATTTTTCGTATTTAGTTAATACCTCTTTTGTTAAGTAATCAAATCTCAAATATCTATAAGTAAAGATCCATATAAATATGAAAAAGGGCTGTTAAATTTTCCTATAAAGAATCCTTAATAACTGCTCAAATTTTGGAAACGTGCCGGATAAGTGGCATATGTTTATCCGTATTACATGCCACATAATTAGTATAAAAATGTTATGATTGAGAATATACCTATCTCTACAAATTCCCGTAGGGTAAAATGTTATACAGGGTGTATTTAGACCGTGATCGAAAACTGAGGCAGGTAATAGCACTAATGATTACAAACCCCTGGCATTAAAGAAAATCCCGACAAACAATAACATTTTTGAGGTTTTCCATACAAACCACATACTTTTAACACCGATGGTTGTATGGAAAACTTTAAAATTTTTATTTTTTTGTCGCGATTTTTAATATCGCCACTGGGTTTGTGATCACCCTCGCTATTACCTGCCTCAGTTTTCGATCACGGTCTAAATACACCCTGTATGTAGTCCAGATCTTTAATATGAATAAAATTTTATTGTAGGTTCCAAAATATCGACCACCTTTAAAATTTTCACTTTCAGCTAAGCTTCATAACCATACAAACCTTTCCCCTCATTATAAAGACTGGCTAAATATCCCTAATAATCATCATCATCATCATCATCATCAACAGCCTTTAATTCGTCCACTGCTGGACATAGGCCTCTCCTATCCTCTCCTCCTAATAATAATACCCTTTAATCAATATGAATTCCAACATAATCGCAATTAAGAATAAATTTAATATTCTTTGCTTTGTTATTATTTTTTGTGTCAAACCCCCAATACATCAATATCTAACGGCAGCACATTAAGGGATATATTTCATGGATCTAAAAGCAAAATGTGATAATTCTCCGGACATACGCCGCCTTTTAAAGTGCCTGCCCATTTAAACCACTTCGGACGAGATCGAAGACAACTGATGTAAGTTTAATACACTGCTATATGGAATCGAAATATCTCATATTTCTCGTTTGAGTTGTGTAGTTGCAACGTCACGTATATTTCAGATCTTTTTATTTTATCCTAGTCTATCATCCTCAGCCTATATGTTAATATGTTACTACAGGCCTTCTCCAGTTGTAGACAACAAAAGCTAAAGCTTCTTCGTATATTTATAATAGCAATTGTTACAATGAGAAGGCATGTACAAAAATCCTCCACAAGAACTGAAGGACACGCGAAGTTTATCAACCCTTATATACATTCATTGGATGTATATTTATAAATTCATGACCAATTCTTACGATAAAGTTAACTGTATAAAAATCCCCAATGACATTTCGCTCATCAACTCTCATAACTTTCGACGTAATGTTTGTCTAGCAGAAAGAATGGACTGTTAGAGAAATATCGATCACTTTATCACTGTATATTATTGGTATACTCTACATAACACTAGTAGTACTAAATTAACATAAACAATAAGCAATTCAATCAAGACTACATTAAACCAATCTGTAATTGAGCATTACGCGTGAGTGAAGCGTGTTCAAAGCCTAGTTGGACGTCTACAGGCTTAGTGGTCGAAATGTTGAGTGCTTCAGAAAGTCGGCCAAGCGTGTCCAACACAAACTACTTGCAGTAAGTAAAGGATCTTATACCGTATAAGATGTACAAATACGGGGCAATATTCTATTATAATCGTAAATGTTAATAAAAGGTCTACACTGGCACATACTTAAAAATTTAAGAGTATTTCTTTTAATACATTGGTAAGAAATAAAAGTTATTGCCATGGGTTCTAGAGGTAAAAACATAGCTTGTAAATTGCACGTCTACGTAGTAGCGGATTAACACATTCACATTCAAACCAAAAATTATTATTTTTTTTAATTATCTATTTTTTAGGCAAAATTGCCGCCCCTAAAATCTGCCCCCCTAGCCTACTGGTAAATCTGCCACTGCCTCTTATCTACCTAAGCAATCGGGTACGCAAAAAATGAACATTACACAAAACTAGGACACCAGAAGAGAAAAGAAGTACACCAAAAGCAGAACTACAATTTTGTTAAATGATTTTCAAGCGAACTTAACATCGGATATCGAATGCACGGTCAATGTGAAACAAGACTTGGTCGTATTCAATAGTAACCCAATATTATAAAAGCACTGAGCCACTGCATACATAAAGCCGATTTTCAAGCTTATTTATTTACTGAAATACAATAAGCAGGGGCAGAAAATATACTTGTAAAGATTTATTATGTCATTAACGTTAGATTAGAAGGTTAATCCGGGGTATAAATTTGGCACCATTAAGATATTAACAGTGCGTTGCAAAAAGAGATTTTTAACTATCAATCACACGTCGATGTATTTAAGCTAGCTTATCCAATACTTATTAAACAAAATCTGATCCCAAAATAAAATACAAATTTAATTGTGAATAATTTTGTGAACTCTATGAGGGCGACATAATCGCTTTAGCGATAAAGCCCTTTACTAGTTGATTAAAAAAAAAATGCATGGGTAACTGCGGAGGTTTGACATCTTATGAACCGTTTTCTATATAACCTCTTTAGATTTCAAACTCCGGTATTCTTAAAAACAAGACACGTATCACTCTTTTATTACACAATACTCGTAGTACCAACATAATAGACTAAGCCCATTGGTTCTACCAAAATATGTTCTACGATTGACTTGGTGTTATTAAGTTTCAAGAGCTTACAGAATTTTCTAAAGAAACCTAATTATGGGTGAAATTTGGCACGCGTTCAACGCCGACTAACTAGCTCTTATACCCTGATAAACACGATACAACATGACCTAAAAATCATTCAGTCGTGTACTCTTAAACAGTATTGTATTAGTGTAGTATTAAGCAATCAATATATTTGTATTGGAGGATAAAACCTATTAGTTAAGTATTTTTGCTCTTTGTTTTGTATAAATTTTCTTTTTTTGAAAACATAATTTCAGTGGAGGGACATACCTAATGCAAAACAGTATGCTACTGTTATGTTTATGATAATACCGTTAAAATATTCTCTAAATCAAATAATGTATTATGAAAATGGGTAATGCAGCGGAAGTTATAATGAAATCGCACAATCCCATAAAATATCAGAACGCCATCCGTCGAGAGAGCACTTCGCCACGTCAAATCCATTGCAGTGGCAGAAGTTTGCTAACAATTTGTTCGAGATCAATAGAACCGTTGAGATTTGATATTTCACGTTCTCACCGCGTGCCAATAACCAGTATTTTAAACATATTAAATACTTATTTTAACTTATACATACATACATACGAATATAATAAATAATTACTTAATTACACCCAACAGTCACATACATAGTTCTGATCTCACACTTACATACAAGTCTTGCGTCGTGGCTATAAGAAACTTTGAGAGACTTCTCGCTGTCACAAACACTTAAACCCGAAACAAACATTTGTGAATCACACATCATAGGGGCCATATAATAATAGCAATTTCCTAATAGAAAAAAATCCTCATGGTCTCGCTGTTCAAATACGTACTAAGCAGTCTAGAGGTCCTAGGTTCGACTTCTAGGTCTCTAGGTTCTGGGACATTGGATTTTTATTATTGGCAAATTCTCAATAACATTACGGAGTGAGGGAAAGTTCCGCAAAAACGCAATAAATTCGCCCCCTATTACGTGGCACTAATACATACCCGCGAAATGTGGGTACAGAAATGCACCACTTACTACCCTTTCTAGAAATACAGGCGAGAGGTTACTTACATATGTAAAATCCGAACAACACTGCCTGACTCGGGAATCACAGAAATCCTTGTTCATACTTCAAGACTTGTACTACTAGACCAAAGGGTCGTCATTTTAGGTCACATGTCCCTAAGTTTCAATGCTATATTGAAAACGGGCATAACGCGACCGCTAACTGTGATTTAGTGTACTTTAGAGACGGCGGGGGCTCTATATCGCTGCCTTATGGGACTTATCGAAGTAGTCTGCGCTCGTTTCCCTGCCCTGTTATGTAGGCCACTGACCTATACGCATTCACTATTTCACAAACTTGGGCAATTTGTTGCTGTCAAATGAGACAAATGTATATTTGTTGAAAGATAATTTCTGTCTGCAAAAAAAGCTGAGTATATTTTGCATTATTTTTTAAATTTAACTAACCAAAGATTTTTCGTTTAAGATTTAAGTTATAATTTAATTCCTTTGCCATACAAATGTAACATCAAATTTTAATATTCTGACGGCAATATATGTTTGTGTTATGGCCCATTCCTGAGTTAAAGGTTAATAAAATCCGCAGAAGACGAGTTAAATTTGTTCGATTTAAAACGTTTTCGATAGATCTGCTTGAAACATATATGGATGCTTTTATAGCCACCTGAAACCAATATACTTAAGTTAGCTTTTGCCCCCGGCTTAGTTTACGTAAAAATGGTAAAGTTTAGAAAAAAGAAAGTTGTAGTCTATTTTCCTTCACAGAGTTCCATTATTTATGTAACAGTGGTGCTGATCGGAGTCCGTTGAGATACAAAAAATAATCTTCTTCTTCTTCATCAACCCATATACGCCCACTGCTGAGCACGGGTCTCCTCTACCATTGAGAGGGTGAGGAAGTTATGTGTTTATTCACATTGAATTATCACTTGCTTTAACGGTGAAGAAAAACATCGTGATGAAACTTGCACACCTAAAAGTTCTTAGGAATTTCTTAGGTGTGTAGTCCGCCAACCCGCACTAGGCCAGCGTGGTGGACTACGGCCTAAAAAAATAATGCACAGTATGAACTGCTTTATCCGTAACTACGTTTACCTTTTCAACCAATTGTTTAAAAATTACAATGTTTAAAGCAATATAATATAATTGTTGAGTAAGCATTTGAAGAATTTGATAACATTTGTCTTATTAGAATAATCGAACTGGCTGGGAAATGGAGCCTTTTCAATAGATTATTGGGACCGCCCCCCAATAACCATCAGCCATGAGTTGTCATTTCAATTATTATAGTTGATGTCTTGAATGAATTTCTGATAAAATTACTAAATAAAAAATTCTAACAGTTATATATTATTTGGATACCTGTAAAATATTTATTTTCTTATAACTACACTTCTTGGGACCGCGAGTGATAAAGCATTTCTCCAGAGATTGCGGGCCTAGCCATTTAGATTTACACGCCTTTTATAAAGTGACTGGATAAATAAATAGTACGATACATCTCCTTACATCACAGCCAGGAGTCTAGTGTCCCTTATTGGGTTTATGAAAAATCTTCAGTTTCGCAACCACGTCGGTGTAGTGTTAGTTGGTTGGCTGATTTTACACAGGTAAGTTGAGGTTTGTTTTTTTCATTATAGTTCCTATTAATTAAAAGAACATTTACACCTTTAAATATTCATAATTCCTGAGATATCGACCTGCGACGATCTTTTGTAGTATAATATTCAAGAGCGCCTCAGTCGTCGCCCAATAATAAAATAAATTCTCATCAAAGTATTTCCTAAGCTACACCGGAGAATGTTGTCAATTTGTGGAGCCACAACAAGAGCACTTCGTTCTAAGTATCGAAGTCGAACCAATCAATTGACTAGCGTACTTCCTGAGCTGCAATTGGCGTAACAAGGATATCGATACTGCGGGAGACGCGAACGTAATTATAGCCCTCGACTTACCCGCCCTGCCATACTGTTAACTGATTTAGGGGAAATACGACCCAGATTGAGCTCCACCTAGGTGACAAATCGTACGGAGAATAAACCTTGTAAACTCATGCTTGTTGCTTCGAAAGTAATACGGCTTATAATTGAGTGATTGCTTTTCTTCTTAATTGAAACATTGTAACATATTCGCTAATCCGCACTAGTTCAGCGTGGTGGACTAAGGCCTTTAATTACATATGAACTAGTATATAGCAGTGAGGATACCTCTACAGAAGCTTAATAACTAAATTGTACACCTAATTTATAATTATTTATTAGACTTTCAGGATATTTTCATTAATATCTTATTTGTTTTCGTTTAACAAGCTGGGCTTTCGGGGTTTTACGGAAGTCCCACCGCTGATAAACAGTACCATATTTCTCCAGCGATAACACATTCCGAAACGATGACAACTTACTTAAACTGACAATAAGTACTCGTCAACATCTTATTGAATAAAGATTATAATCATCACATTGGCCAATAATAATTATTCTTATGCTGCAAGATAACCCTATCAATACTTCAGTCCAAGCACTTTGCTGTAACAGTATGAAAATAAAATATGGCAATTGTACAGTCTGCCATTATGTGCCTGGTGTTATTGTTCTTGCAGGCACTTGCCAGTTGCGCAATGAACCCAGTTGCACACAATCCACAAACTTCGACAATGCCATCACATTCGGCCAAATTGAGTTGATACAATTAAGAATTCATAAACCTATTCAACTGCAGAACAGTGTTCAGTTTCATGTGGAGTCGAACTATGCATGCATTATTAAAATCAATTAATGTATTACAACGGGAAAAACATGTTACAGAGAACTTCATAAATGGAATATACAGCAAGAAGTTTCAATGAGTTCGCTAAAGAACATGAAACTAAATCGTTGCGCATATAAAATTTCCCAGCATTTATACAAGTATGAAACGAGTTAAATATATTAATTATGAACAAAACCGCTGTTAATTAAACTAGTTAAATTGTTAATAGACGTTAAACACTAAGAGCTGGAGGGTTTTGTGGGCGGCACTCGAGTTGTGCAAGTAGCTCGAGAAACTGTGTCGGCGGCAGTCGCTGTCCGCTCTAAATGAATTCTCTGTGAATGCGGACGATCAGCCAGCGACACCGTATTCAGCCTATCTAAACGCTGACCGCAGTGCAAGGTAACACCTATTCTCATATACTAACCGACCTCACCTGACTCAATAACGGTTTAATAGCATGCGAAAACCGAGCAAGTTATATTAAACATATGTCTTGTGGCTTCGAGTGATGAGAATATCAAGGAAAAGATGATTTGACTTTGAAATAACATACAACAACAACCCTCAATTGCAGCGTTGAGTTATGAATTTCCAGAACAAAGAAGAACATTAACAAAAAAATGTCATTAATCGAGGTATGAAAAACTATGAGCAACAATTTCCACGTGCGCCGTACAAATCGACCAATACACATACGTAAACCGCACGCCTTTTGAATTGGTAATGAGAAAAAAACTCTATTTACGTGGTTGGCAACACGAACCTCTGGAACGTTGTGTATCACGGGATCGACACAACCTATTCCCAGTGTAAGCTGTAAACGTGAAATTTTTAATCCTCTGCATCTTCATAAATAATGTATAACAATATGCTCCCGTGGTCGCTGAAAGACATTCTCTCATTGTTCCTAGTATTTTCTTGGCAAACGGAGTGATTACCTTGTCCTTAATAATTTATTGGAGCTTCTACCGTAACACAAAGGCCAGCCTTATCTTTTAAATAAAACATCGGCTCTGTAGATGTTGAAATCGCGAGCATAACTTTATTTTTCGCATTTTGTAAACTAAACACTTGGATTGACTTTGAACGTGTGTTACATACACATTCACTCTATTTTCTTAACCATACTTATCTTATTCAATTTGTTTTATACAGTGTTGTTGTAAATATAAATCATGAAAATATTATCGAAGTGGTTTAAAGGTTAAAATACAAGTACGAGTAAATTAAAACTTCATAAAAAGCCGACTTAATTAACAGAATTTTAAAGAAAATATTAGCATAATTTTACGGAAATGATTTCAGTATTTTTGATAATGAGCGCAGATGGTTCCCCTTTTTTAATATTTTGTAAAAGTCGCACTAGACTCACGCCACTTAAATTAAAAGCTTAAAAAATAAAATCTGCCGTTCGCCGTGGCCGTACGTTTCTCACAAACTGAATAAACTTTAAAATTCCGTATTAAATTAGCTTTTAACGACTAAAGCACCATTCTCTACTCTCGTATATTTAACAAAACGCGTATATTTACATTGGCGCACATCATGAATTTTCAACATGAATAATTAAAAGGAACACGGAGTGGCAACAATATGTTAAGTACCCAAGAAGAGGGAAGTACGGGGAGACTTTTATCTTCAATACAACGTAAACAGGAAGGTGGTGTAACAATACGACAATTTATCGTACTTTGTAATTGTGTGGGACGTTAATAAAAATAAGAAGCGGACTGTAGCTTACAAACTGGTATATTAAAATTAACAAGGAAATAGACGCGGAGTGGCTTATCGGTCGCAGTGAAAATATGTGAGTGCTAATGGCCGGTGATGCGCGGGCGCCCCTGCGCCCCGCGCCTCCGTCCCCCTACTCCCCCCGGTCGATTGCGATGGCCAATCAGTGCTTGGACATGCTCCCGGGGTTGAAGTAGGCTTCAAAGTTGTCTTCCACAGGCAGAGGACAAATATTATTCCATGCCCTGCGAATTATGCCCTTTGCTGTCTTTATGTCCGCCACACGGTTGATTCCATCAACTCCAGGAAACACCATCTCGACTCGTCCAAGGGTCCAGAGCAGCGGAGGAGCCGTCTTATCCTTGATAAGAACAAGTGTGTCTGGCATCAAGTCCTTCTTACCACGATGCCACTTAGTTTTCTGTTGAAGTGTGTAAATATAATCATTAGAATATCTTCGCCAAAAATGTTGTTTAACGAGTTCCACTCGTTTGAAACGTTGCATTTGATTGATGTTTATCTTCTCGGATATCTGTGGATTTGGCACGGAAGTTAGAGTACGACCAATTAGAAAATGAGATGGAGTTAGAGCTGATAGATCTGCAGGGTCTGATGAAAGTGGGGTTAACGGTCTCGAATTTAGTATAGCTTCAATTTGGGCTAAACAGGTAAGCATTTCTTCGTACGTAAAGTGAGTTAAATTAATTATACGTCTTAAATGGAATTTAGTGGACCGAACAGCAGCTTCTGCCATACCATTGAAATGTGGAGAGTAAGCTGGAGAAAATAGAAATTTGATACCTTCATCGGCTAGCTTAGAAGATATGTTAGACTCATTTAATAAAGTTTGAATTTCATTACGTGCTCCGACAAAATTAGTGCCATTATCCGATGTTATAGATTGTGGCTTTCCACGGCGTGCCATAAACCGGTGAAGAGCCGCTAGATACGCATCTGTGCTTAGTTCTGTAACCAATTCTATATGAACAGCCTTGACTGCTTGGCAAACAAAAATACACAGATAAGACTTGATCAACTTACAGCCGCGACCTTTCTTATTAGCTATCATCACTGGCCCGGCGTAGTCCACAGAAACATGTAAAAAAGGAAATTCTAACATAGTTCTATTCTCGGGTAATTGTCCCATGATTGGTTGACAAGTAGTAGCCTTGTATCTAAAACATTTAACACATGTTTTTACTATGTACTTCGCTAGGTTTCGTCCCCCTAGTGGCCAATAAGTTTGTCTAATGTTGGACAATAAACATTGTGGTCCAGCATGTAATAGTTTAATATGTTGTGATCGAAATAATAGTTTTGTGAAATAATGTTTACTGCATATTATTATTGGGTGTTTCTGATCATAAAAGTAAGGCGAGTTTTCAAGCCTGCCACCTACTCTTATAATACCTTGTGAATCAATGAAAGGTGATAGAGATATTAATCGATTCTTATGTGGTAGCGGCTTATTTAATTGTATGATTGAATATTCTTCAGCAAACATTTCTAATTGAGATTGTTTCAATACAGCTGTCAAAGCATTTTGAATTTCTGTGTTTGATAGGACACTTAATATTTTATTATGTTTATTTTTGCAATTATGAATAAATCTGTAAATATAGGCTACGGTATGAATTAATCTATTAAAATTAGAATATTTATGAATTAATAATGAGATAGGATTGATTTGTTTACTTGATTCCTGTGCAATATGACATATCACCTCAGGAAGATTACATTTATTCGATATATTGGGCATTTTAGGTCACAAATCGGGAGATTTTAGTAAAAATGTCGGACCTGACCACCATAGATTTAAATTGCTGATTTGATCAGCCTTCACCCCGCGAGAAACGAGGTCTGCCGGGTTATCCAGAGAAGGTACGTAGCCCCAGTTCCAGCCTGTCGTATTTTCATTAATTTCATTTATACGATTTCGAACAAACGGTTTCAATTTATTAACAGGAGTAGCAAGCCAACCAAGTACAATGGTGGAGTCGCACCAGAATCTGCAAACAGCCCGCAATGTGATGGAGTTCAGTATTTTAGTACACAATCTTGTTGCTAAAAGAGCTGCACACAGTTCTAGTCGGGGCATGGTCGTAGGATTGAGAGGAGCTACTTTATTTTTGGATGCTATTAACTGGACATGTACAGAGCCATCTAAGTTAGTAGAACGAGCATAGATACACGCTCCGTATGCTAGTTCTGAGGCGTCTGAAAATATGTGAAGCTCAATACTATCACTATGGTTTTTTAGAAACCATCTTGGAATTTTGATATTATTTAAATAAGTCAATTTGTCAGAAAAATTTGTCCAAAGCTGATTTATATCAAATGGAATATCATCATCCCAACCAATTTTACATGACCATAATTTTTGCATTATGATTTTTGCCTCAATTATTACTGGACCTAATAGGCCTAGTGGATCAAATATCTGACTAACTAGTGATAAAATATGTCGTTTTGTAATTGTTTTAGGTATATTAATATTTATTGAAAAGGTTAACAAATCAGAATCACATAACCAATATAGACCTAGAGTTTTAGATGTGGAAATATTATCGGAAAGTTGTAGGATACTATTATTATTTAAACTTGAATCATTTCTGGATCGTTAGATTTTAATTTTCGTAAATTAAATTTAGCTGCAGATAATACTGACATCAATCCTTTACACAACTTATTAGTACTTTCCTTTTGTGATCCTCCTCCTAAATAATCATCTATATAAAAATCATGTAGTAGGGCGTGTTTTATGTTTGTGTCTGTGACGTCATTAGCTAAACTAGTTAGACATTCTGTAGCAAGATAGGGACTTGATGCCATCCCATACGTCAAAGTATTTAAAGTTTATGCTCTAATAGGTTCAGAAGATGAAGAACGATATATTATTTGTTGTAAATGTCGTTGAGATGAATTTAGTTCAATGCAACGATACATTTTCTCAATGTCTCCAGAAATAACATATTTGTGTTGACGGAAACGAATTAAAATAGATAATAAATCATCTTGCACTGTAGGTCCAATCATTTGTAAATCGTTTAGTGATAGACCTGATGTTGTTTTTGCCGAGGCATCAAAAACAACTCGCAACTTGGTAGTTGTGCTCGATTCTTTAAGTACACCGTGATGCGGCAAATAATAATTTATTGAATTAGTAAAATTAATATTAAATTTTGTGCTCTCTGACATATGACCAAGGTTTTCATATTCTTTTAAGAAATCTAGATAACTTTGTTTGTACTTGGAATTTTTTTGAAAGCGACGTTCTAGCGAGAAGAATCTAGTTTTAGCTAATACGTACGAGTCACCTAATTCGCAAGGGTCGCGTTTGAAAGGTATTTTTACCACAAACCGACCATCAGATTTCCTATACGTATTTAAACGAAAATGTTCCTCACAAGCACGCTCTTCGCTTGTTAAAGAATATTGAGCAGGAATGTTGTCTAATTCCCAAAAGCGTGTTAACTGTTCATCATTAAGAAAATTACATTGATGCTGTATAGAAGCAGTATTAGATTGTGCTACTATGTAGCCTGACACTAGCCAACCCAGTTTTGTTTCGTAAAGCTTAGGTTGTCTTTTGCCTAGGTTGATAGAGTTAGTGCATAAGACGTTCCAAAAGACTTCTGCGCCTACTAATAAGTCTATTGCTGATGGAATATTATAATTAGGATCAGCTAGTTGTACGCCGTTTGGAATTGATATATGGCTGACGTCAACTAACGTAGATGGCAATAATTTTGTAATTGTAGGTAAAATTAGACAATTTAAATCGACCTGATAGTTACAATTTAAAGATTTGATTGTTACTTTACAAGATTGTGTACTATTGCAGGCTTGATTGCCGATACCTGATACTCTGGAGAACGCATCCCTCCTGGATAGACCCAACTTGTTGCATAGATCCTGCGTGATGAAGTTAGCAGTGCTGCCATTGTCAAGTAGAATCCTTGCCAAATGGTGGCCACCACGGCTATCATAGACTCGCACCAACGCTGTGGATAGAAGTATATTGGGAGAAGTAGTGTACTGTGTGTTATTGTTTGAAAATGAAGGATTGTAGCTTTGGGGGTTATTGATTATATTAGATTGTAAAGTTACGTTTTCCACTATAGGAGAAATTGAAGTAGTTGCTTTATTGTCGCAATGAAGCAGCGTATTATGTTTTAATTTACAATAGCGGCAATGAGATAGGCGACATTTTGAAGGCGAATGGCCTGATCGCAAACAATTAGAACATAAATTAAGCTCTTGTACTTTAGCAATACGATCTTCTATTGATAGGGCCCTAAACTTATCACAAGAAAATAAAAAATGTTCACCTCTACAATACACGCACTTATTTTGGTATGTTGATGTAATATATCTGTCATTGGAAACCGTTATAAAACTTTTAGATTTATGTTGTTCTGATCTAGTATTTTTCATTTTATTATCTTCCAAGGTCTCCAATAAATCAGCCCTATTACTTATAAATAAAGAAAATTGTGCCAATGTAGGAAGATCTGATAGCATGCCGCGTTTTTCTTCCCAATGGCGAGCCGTTGTGGTATCTAACTTAGAAGACAACATATATGTGATTAATGTGTCCCAGTGCTCCGTAGGTTGTTTTAATGATTTTAATGCTCGAATATTTTTATTGGTGATATCAATAAGATTACGTAATGAGGTACTACATTCTTTAGAAATAGGATTTACATTAAATAACGCTTGTACATGATTGTTTACAAGAAGCTTTGGGTTATGGTATCTCTCGCACAAGAGATCCCAAGCTGTTGCATAATTATCCTGTGTAAAATCTATGTTCCTAATTATATCGGCTGCACTTCCATGTAAGGAAGCCCGGAGATAATGAAACTTGCTAATATTATCAATATCAGAATTATTATGTATCATTGACAAAAATGTTTCTTTGAACTCAAGCCAGTGTTGATAGCTACCATTGAATTTAGGAATATTAATTTTAGGTAAATTGAATTTGTTATGTTGACAAGTCCCACCTGTATTTGCGACGTCACAGCTGGCCAGCGGACCTGAGCGTTGCTTACAAATGTTATCCATTTTGTCGGAGCTCGTACGTAGTATTTTTTGTGCTATAGATATAAGGCTATAATATTGATCTTCAAATATTTTTCGTTCGGTATATTGTTCGTCAGGTGAATCGACTAACACCTCAATCTCAGTCTGTAAGGAATCAAACTCAGTAATAAGATTTTGTATTTTAGACAATCGAATCTGTAACTCACCGGCATGTACTTCGTTAAGAATTTCATAAGACCTACAAACATCGACGTATGTTTCAAACTGCGTAAGCTTAGCTTTCATGGACCCTTTAACTCTATTTAACTTACGTAATTTTTGAACAGATTCTTCAGACATTGTAATAGTAATGAATTATTTAAACTAATACGATTATATTTTGCTAAATTAACTAAAATATCGGTGAGAAAAAAATAAAAAAAATTGGGGGGTAGAAAAAAATTATTGTACGAAGAAGCTATTTTTATGGAAATTGATCGTAATAATTGGAACGAACTCACAACTCCGGCCGTTTTACCACAATAATCCTTAGTCCTTTAGTTGGTTGATATTGTGACATCCAGATAGCATTGAAGTTTCGTTAATTTTGGTTTCCAATGTGTAGGTTTCTTGGGTGACTCCTTGGTAGATATTTTACTCCAATAATACTCCTCCAATTGCGCGTCTTCTTGTTATTCTCGGTAGAAGGACCAATGTGTGGGACGTTAATGAAAATAAGAAGCGGACTGTAGCTTACAAACTGGTATATTAAAATTAACAAGGAAATAGACGCGGAGTGGCTTATCGGTCGCAGTGAAAATATGTGAGTGCTAATGGCCGGTGATGCGCGGGCGCCCCTGCGCCCCGCGCCTCCGTCCCCCTACTCCCCCCGGTCGATTGCGATGGCCAATCAGTGCTTGGACAGTAATTCTTCTGATAGCAACAACTAGGTGTAAAACACGCAATAGATTTTATTTTATATCGACACAGAAAACTGACCTAAAACCTGCAACGTTGTTGTCCAAAAAATATTGTTCAATTTACTGGGCTATTAGTCAAGTACATACCGATTCCGAATCATCCCGTATACATACATACATTATCGGTTACGATGAGATGAAAGTCGAATGGTTGATATACCATCATAATGATGCAAATAATATAATTTATATACATACTAGTACTAACGCCTACATGACATGAATGCAGACATGTACAACACCCACATTATGTCAAATATAATAACCCACGCAATAAGTTGAGACATTATTACCATTTAGAAACACATTTGTAGAATTTTGTAACCAATCGTGCATGAAAAAAGCACCATCTAAATATTATTCTTAAATATAAAACTGTATCTTGAAAATCGTAAAATATTCCTTTAATAAATCTTTGTTCCACCTTTCACCACTTTCAATCACCGTGAAAGAGTACATTTTGGTTGTTTCAAAAGAAAAATCTCGAGATACAAATGTTCAATAGACGCAAATTAATCAATCAACATGATTCATGTTTGTGTTTCTATCGAGCTGAAGGCGCTGCGAGATCATTATTCACTCAAGTATCGGAAATTAAAGTATTCGTGAGGTTAGTATGATTATGAGTTTTTTATCATTATATTGGTTAACATTCTATTAAGTGAGCTATAGCTGAACTTGGATTTGTCTTCCCGAATTGTAATTGCACATTCATTTTCATATATTGTGATTATATCGGAGCTCATCGGACGTTCGGTATTGTCCAAAGTTCATCTATCTTCAGTCGAATTATTATCATCATACGTCCCACTTCTGGGCACGGGTCTCCACTACCATTGAGAAGTTTTAGGCCTTAGTCCATCATGCTGCAACGTTTGAATTGTATTATTATACTAAAAAGTTCTTTATTTTCGAAAGTTATATCACAAAATAAAATATTTTTTTAACAGTGAATGAATATCGTCAGGAAAACGTCGTTCTTTGAAATTACGATTATGTAGGTACTACCTCTATTTATTGAGAACATAATGTTCTCCATTTGAATATTCTCATTTACAGCATGGAATCAAAACGACAATAAATATGCTATCAACTAGGACTTGAAGCACACCTGGCTTAACATGGGTGCAGAAATACACCTCCAACTACCCTTTTATCTTTACGGGTGTAATTTGATGCTTCCGTACTAAGTACTCTAGTCATTATATCTGATTGAACAGAGTCGAGATTACTGTAACATAATGCCTCGTATTAAAAGTTTGGGTACCAGGAAAGTATAAAGACAAAGTTGAAACTCAATTACGATCACTCACTTACCGCCACGCTTGATCCGCGACACGTTATCGGCCAAACGTAAAACGTGCGACGGGTATAAATTATCCAAGAATCCTGAGCTGCTTTCCACGATTATTTTTACCTCATTATGCTAAATCGGTATCATTGTACCTATCTCACACAATGGAAAGTCAAACGCATTTATCTGAAAGTCTTCTATTCCTTAAATAGCCTGTATTTCGTAACACTTCATCTCCCAATGTGCTTTCCTATGGCCAGTTTTCATATCGATCTATATCAGCCCATAAAAAAATAAGTACCACTGGTGGGCGCAGGCCTTCTCTTGAAGTGAGACGATGACGTATTTAACTAACCACGCTGAATAATTCTAGTTAAATAAGTAAAGATATATTTTACTATCAACAAAACTAAACAGACCACTTTATGCAATCCGGAACACGATACATGGCTTTGTTCGCTCTGAGAACATTATACAGTCACAAAGTAAAGTATGCGTTTGTAACTCTAGCTAAGGAATATATTTGTACTCATAAATAGCTTACGTTCATACCAGTTTACTGGAAACGCAAATATCATTTAAGTCTGGCTGTCTCATGTTTACATTGTACGGGATATTAAATTACCTGTGATACTTAACAAAAATTTCGGCAATAGACTCTTACTATAAGTTAAAATTACTCAGTTAATTTTTGTCCACTTTTTAACGTAGGCTTTCTAAAGGGATATCCTCGTGTAATAAAAATAAATAAAGAAAATGGATTTTCTAAATAAGCATTTAAGCCATTTAATTAATTAGCAACATACTCCCCAATACAATTTATTAATTGACAATATAAACCAGTTAAAAAAATTCCGCATCACATCTCCAACCTATGCCATCATACAAGCATAATTAATTATTTGAAATGGTTTTTCAATCTTCGTCTTAAGAAATATAATAGCTTATAAACGAGTACCTATATTAGGTACATAGGTATTATTATACATTATGTATATACATTTCAGCGCCTTATTCCATCTCTTAAAAAATGCTAACATAAGACTAACGACGAAGTATACATATGTACTTGTATATCTCCGAACGCCACAAATCATGAACAACAATTGGTTCTTTAAATAAACTTTTTAACTTCTCATAAGAGCTGGCTCGGTTCAAACGGCGGTTGGCTGCCCCTTATTTATTGGCTGCCTATCTACGTCGCACCAGATAACTCTATATTTTCTCCTTTCTTGGAAAATTCTCGACACTATTACAGTTCTAACAATGTTCTCTTTCATATTACGTTTTTGTGCTGGAATGGCAAATTGAGGTCACTGCTCCGAATTCAATTGTTGTATGAAGTCTCTAAGCTGATCCATGCAAACTGGTCGATGCTACAAACCAGAGTTGGTTGTCCTTCAAATTTTGAAGGATATTCACATCTATGACTTGATAATCATAGCAGTCGTCTACCTTCCTCATAGAGCGTTGAACGCTCCGTAGAAACCCAACAAGATGAAGACCTTTGCTTGTCCCTTTTCCCGTATAAGAATTTGCTTATATCGTTTCCTTTGTTTTAAGTGTTACTCCCTTAAGCTTTTTTAGAAGATTGCCTTATTATTTTCATTTACAAACTCAACTGACTGGTGCTAGAAAACCTACCAAATATTAAATGAAAAGATTTTAATTCTCAATCTTTGAACATTATAGGTATTAGTGGTAAATAACGATATCTTTACTCTTTTAGTAAAATGTGATAAATGTCAGAAAATAAGTTCAGCATCAATGGGTGTATAAATTATGTGAGCTGCGCAATCGAGGTAAACGTTTTCATGGATTTTTTTGTAGAATATTTTTAAAGAGCATTTATATTTTTGATTACTTAAGCCTGTGCTCAATTTATCAAAATTTATCATTCCATTTAGTCGATATGATGGACATAAAACTTTAGTATTATATATAATAAAATAAGTTCTGCAAATCATCATATATGTAGATTGACTATAGTACAATTGCTTTATATTTTATCAAAGGAATCTATCGCTAAGTCAAGGATTTTTGACGCTCTGTAAAATTGGTTATACCAAATCCCCAAACATCTTTTTACTGACCAGTGTCAAATCCTTCAAAATTTAAACCGTCGCGTAATCTATCATCAACGTAGCTTTTCCAACTGATTACGATTCTAGATTAAGAAACTTTCTAGGTTTTTCTTGACAACCTTAACACAATTCAAAACGGTTATAAAAAAAAATAACGGCACATGAGATCAAACTTAAGACACTACATTTTACAAGATTCGATTAGGTTATTTTTTGACCGTAATTAATGTTAAAAAATCCATGGAAGCTATTCTATAAATCTAAAAATCTTCAAAGAGAAATACAAATAAAAATAATTTTGTTGTTAATGAAAGAGTGCAAATAATATAGCCGCTAATGTAATCTACATAAAGTATCTCGTGTACCGGGGATGTGGTTGGCAAACGTGATGTATTTATTTGTTCCAAGTGTGTAACCGAGGGAGCTCACATTTTCAACAAACTCTTACGTAGTTACCCAAGTTTCCACCTTGTTTGTTATTTGATCACGCGTATGAGAAATTACCTAATGTTTTGTGTAAATTAAACAAAACTTTTGCATTACCTACTAAGTGTTACTCTTTGTCTGACATGCCAGTGAGAATACTTTAATATTATCTTATAGGAATTGTATAGCGGTAAAAAATTGTAATGTGAAGTTCTCACATTTTTATTCATGTTTTAAAAAATAACTACTGTATAACTATGTAAATATGTGAAACTGAAATTACTATTAACTTAGAACAATGTAATAACTAACTGTTGAAGAGAACTATCTATTAGAACGTCTAGAAATAGAAAAAATGGGTTATCAGCTATATGATACTTATTTTATGGCCACAAAAGGTATTCTTTGGTTAGAATAGGTTATGGTTGAATATCATCATAGAAAATAAAATTATCGCTAAATATAAACATTTGACATGGCCGAACTCAATGTTTAAACATTTTAATTAACCTTATAATTCAACAATAACACAGAGAATATTAACACATCATAGTAATAACTAGATTTTCTGACACATCAACCAAAACGCAAACGGCTAACTAAATCCTAAAATTACTTAGGGGATTGGTAATTTCCTAGCAATCCACACATATTGCAATGCGGACGTCTTCAGTTCTTACACAAACCTGAATCAGCTGTACTAGATGAATATACATTGCTTGCACGAATTAGTTGCTCAACCGGACTATCGAGATGACTACAAATAATATCTAGATGTATCTTCATGACTCATAGTTTTGATTTTTACCTTATTTTAATTTTGACGACTACCTTGACGACGACTTGCTAGGTTAATTCGCGGTCAAAAGTTGCCTAAAGCATCTTTGCTTACTCTTTGAATGATACAAGCGCAAAAAAATCATTTACAGTGGCAAACTACACAAAAATACTATACTAGACGTATTTTTACATTATAGCGACTCATAATACATTGCTAAATGCTCTTTTCCAATAAAGAAACAATTTCATAGGAATCAAAATAAATGAAACAAGACTAGCGTCTATTAATAATAAAAAAGTCATTTAAATATCGCAGTAATAAAATGCACATAAAAAGTACTAACTTTTAATTCTATTAGCGACAATACTGCGCCCGTAACACATAATATGAAAACCAATAAAAACTCGGCTGGACATTTTACAGTCTCTCGTAACGTAGCGGAATCGAATGACATATTCCCTGTTGTATAATAAATGTATTTTACGCCTTGTACCGTTTCTACGTCCTATTTATAAGACAAAATCGATTTTTATTACGCAACTATAGTCTTTATTACCTATTTTTCTTCTACAAGTTGCAATATATAGTCTAACATAATATAACGCAAGACTACTGCCATTAAACGGATATATTTCAAAGTCCCAGGTGCTACGAAGAGTAACTTTACTCGACCAGTGAATCAAATCTTGGACTTCTGAATAACTCTTACCAATTATGGTATAGGAACCATTGTTTCGTTCCCATAAGGGCTATACGCGACGACATTTATCTATTTTTAATTAAATTTCGTTAATTAATGTAAAAAATTGAATTTGCAGTTTTATTATACCTTCAAACTCCCACTATTTAGTGTTAGTTTTATAGAAAGCAGATTAGTTGTCTAGCTGTGAAGTATTTCAGAACGAAAATCGAGTTTTACCATTCAATTTCAATTCTGGTGACGTAGACAAAAAGCAGTCTAGACTAACATATCATCTAGTTTATTTTAGAGCTCTGAGGTACTGTATTGTTCTGTTAAAGTTGGCTATAAGCGTAAATGACAAGACATATTATTAGTTACAATATGTAACACGCATAGATTTAGTATAATCATTATCTTTACAACAACACAACGGGTAAAGTCTACGCTATACATTACAAGAATTAAACATTACCATTTTCACAAATTACATCTCCTTTAATGTGATTTTAAAAAATCATCAATCGTCTCAAACGATGTAGTTTTGTACTAAAATTCATCCAAAGTCAGTTCCGAATTTTAGGCGTGAAAGCATAACAAACAGACTCACTACAGCATGAATACGTTAGGATTGAATTCCGCCAGACAGAACATCTATTTCAATCAATTCGAAAAATACACATGCGAAACTGGTTTTGTAATACTTCAAATAAAACGTTAACCTGAAAAGTGTGTATCAATTCCCTAGCGAGCTTCCAACAACACATTCTTTGTAACGTACAACATATGCGCTAAAACGTGGCTCTTAAATTAAAAGAGGTAAGTAATTAAAATGTCCCTTCCTTTCCCTTGCCAACAAATAAAGGGATATTCGCAATGTGGAACAAATTTTCCGGCACGATACTTTTATCTGCGCAAATAAATAAAATTGAAAGGTTTGTTTGAAATTATAATCGTAACAGCGTTTTATTAAATCCATACATACAATCAAGCCTGTATTGCTAAAGGGTTAAGCAGAGGCTTATTTTGATCCCCAGCTATTTTTTTAAACACTTTTTAATTCCGTTCGTTTATTCTGACTCATTTTCAAAAGGACATAACCAATTTTGACAGGACTTTCACTGGCAGATAGTTAAGAATTTTTAGGGTGTAGTTACAAAGAATTTTGAAAACTAAAAATAAGTTACCACCCACATAAAATATAGCACTAAATTCCACGCGGAGGAAGTCAAGGGTAATATTTTATTTAACACAATGTACCTTAACAAATAAAACCAGTGTGGCCAAATGTGAAACACGCAAATGTTTTGTTAAAACCTTTTTGGTTAGCGTCGTGTTTATCGGGGTATATTGCCGTGCGCCGCCGCCCACGGCTCGAACTTACTCTTACTACTCATACCATCATTGTAGTCTAGCCGGCTTATACAGTATAGGTACACACATACAACAGATCCGACCACCACGGATGCAAGTCTCCGGGACGATGCGTTAATTAAAACGCCTGTTAGTTGCAGTAGCCATAAGTCTACCGGACAGAGTATTTTATTTGGTTCCGTATACAAGAGACTTAAAATTTGGAGTTGGGTAGTGTTACCTAATAGATATTTCTGATAGAAAATTTCAATTATAACCACACCTTCCATTCTGAAGACATTCAGGCCATAGTAAGCTAACAAGACTTTGCCTCATTAAGTTATGCTTCAATTTATTCAATCATAAATTTATTTTACTGAATGATGACATCTGAATAATTGTAATCTATTTTTTAATGATCCACGCTGAAATGTAGATTTCTTTACGACGAGTAGTCGTCGTGGGCGAAAAGGTTATACAGTTAGCAATTCAAATATGTACGTTGACATTATTTGTGTAGGTTTTTAAAGAGAAATAAGTGTGGGTCTTACTAACATTAGCAATACTCATTTATAAATGGATTATGTTAATATTCTTAGATTGGACATGATGGGGTTGTTGTATCTCAAAGGGCAAACTAACCTTCATAGATTTTTATGAAATACTACCAAGAACAATCTTCGTAAAAGTAAAGCACAGATTTCTTTCTCCAACTATAATGTTAACAGAATGTCATTGAGGGATGAGCAATGAATAGATTAAGGATATGCGTAGTAATCTCAAAAATACAATTCGAAAGCCACCCATAAAACAATCATATTTATCGTTTAAGACTTCCTCTTTCTCAGGGCCCAAAAATCAGTAACCTGAGTTCTAATAAGTAGTCTCACGGCACTGCGAAAGGGTTATTGAAACAAAAAAATGTTCAAAAGCAACATGGAGTCTGGAAATCAAACTAAAAAAATGACGAAACGTGGTTACAGGGACATACATCTGTCCACCATCGGGATTACATGCGTATGTACATACGATTTCTAATCTATATTTTACTGCTAACCAATACTAGCATAAACATAATAATCACTAAAAGCCTGACGAGCACACAGTATCCACTACCAATAATCCACATTAAATGAGATGACGTAATGGCAAACCTACGCAACTGAAAAACACTTTTGCGTCATTTGAAAATACATTAAATTCACTCATGGTGGTTTTACATTTAGTGTAGTGTTAGCAAAAAAGAGTTAAAAGTATCTTGTTTATCGTTGTTACTAACAAGACTGAAGAATGCGAGTACCTAAACTGATACCTTGATTTCATCAATATCGTTGCAGTGTTAGTGTAGAGAACGTGAGGAAGATAATGCAATATTAATTCGACCAAAACTTTACAAGATGGATAAGGAAAAAATAAACAAATACATACATACTATATATGCTTACAGCGTCATGTGTACATGCATATAAGGGAGTTTCTTGTAAAAAGTTAAGGCATTTTATTTCTACACAGACACCTACGCTTTTTTAGCTACGTTTTAAGTTCAGCGTAATGATAGGCGAGCCTAGTGACGTTTATAGGCACATTCGCAAGCCCAATAACTCTTCGACTGCCCCTACTGATCTGATACCGAATCGATCCCGAAACCAATTGATAGCATGCGCTAGTTTATGTCAGGAGAAACGAGGTAATATACTTTGAGAGAAATGTGAAAGAAGGTCGTAAATTCTTCTGATAAATGGCATTTAAATATAGATCACAATTATAATCTTTAACACTCAGACAAATCAAAAGCAATTTGCATAAGCAATTAGCGGAGCAGAGAAACGGCTCGATGGCCAGGTAATGTCGTCAAGATTGCTGAAACAATATAGATGGAACTGACTTGAGACTGGTAAGTTAGAATTGCAATTTAGAAGATACAAAATCCACCGTAAGTTGACCTGGGCCGCACTATTGTTATATTATATTTTCTATTTATTGATAAAATTAAAAAATATTACGTGATGCATTTAATTTATAATTTTATTTTTCCAAATTACCTGTTCTTGAAATTCCATTCTTAGTGCTTTGTACATATAAGTAAAGTGCAACGCAGCCACAAGATAAAATAGGCTTCAACAAACCAGATACAGTTTATCATAAAGTTCTCGATGTAAAACCCTAAACAATTGTTACGGTGTTACAAAGATCTTGCATTGTTCCACATTGAACGCCACAGCCTATAGTCTCGATGCCATACGGAAAAATGTGGAACAATGATCACCTATACTGTTATTATGGCTTGTGGTAAATGGAATCAAGCGTCGTTTATAATAGAGCAAGGGCTATGCCTGAATACTCTTTGTAGACCAATGCTATTTTGTTTTTCTCCAGGAAAATAACATTTTTGTGTAATCGTAAAAAGTCCATACTATTCAGTAGATTTCCATCAAGATAAAGATTTAGTACCAAAAATCATAGCTAAAGCTAGAAATGTATCAAACAACCCTTAGTGGATTAAGGTAGGTGTAGTTTGAAAATCCTACATTTTTGTCTACAAAAAATTAAATATGGAAGAATTTTCAACCTTTAGCTGTATTGTAAACAAACACGACGTAATAAGTACACTACACTTGATATAAGTACAGTACTTTGTAGATGGAGGAGCAACAGACGACCATCCAATTATGACAACCTACTGAGTCGCTTCTTCATGCCACGCAAACATAAAAACTTGCGAACCTATTCATTCGTGTCACGTTGTAATAATGACAGTGCTTTCCTAATATTCAATTACCGAAAAGTACGAGTATTTAAATTAAGAACGTCGCTGGATGAAAAAATTCTCATAGACAACTTCAGAAGTGTTTTTGGAGACCTGAATCCAGCAGTGGACTTGTGGTGGAGATGATGTAAAATTTTCATAATTGTTTAATGGAATAAGGGCTCTAGTGTCATCAAAATAAGAATTACATACAATAAAACCTAGTAAGGAATATAAATATTGGTAAAGCAAATATTTTGGCGTATTTTTGCCCTGTCGTGACACAGGCGGACAATTCTGTCGCAGACAATCCGACACGTTGATAGCGAACATTGCCGAAAGCGTGGGTTTGTGGCGCTCGAGCCCGACATTTCTAGCCCCCGGGAATAAACTGGAAGAGATATCAACTGGCAAACTGCTGGCGCACCTCGCTCTGTCAACTTACCGCACAACTTTTATTGACTCGATTAATTTCGCCTTTGCTCAATACGATGCACCGACGTACGTGGAAAACGTTAAGGTATACTTTAAAACAAAATTTATTTAGAACTAAAATTAATTTTTGCTGGAAATAAGTTTTTTTTTCTAGAATACTACTTTAAGTTTAACTACTGCTAACGTACCTATTTATTTTTCAATAAGTGATGCTTATAAATACAATAGTCATAGGTACTATATGATACTAGCTTCAAACTTGCAGTGGTTACAGTGGTTTTATCACTCTATTCTGTAATATTATGGATCTTTGCATACATAATGGAATCTGTTAATAATTATGCGTGTCATGAGATCAAAACAACACAATCAGTGCCACTAAGCCGAGCGTAGCTTAATTAAAGGCGAACTATATTCTGTCAGTGTAGTACATAAACAAATTATTATATTGTAACGCATAGTTACAAAATAACATAACGGATTAGCTCGTTGAAGTGGCAATGGGCCGGCCACATGGCGCGGAGAACTGATGACCGATGGGGCCAAAAAGTTCTCCAGTGGAGGCCACGAACGGGAAAGCGCAGCGTGGGACGTCCCCCAACCAGGTGGTCCGATGACCTTGTCAAGGTCGCGGGACGTCGCTGACTGCAGGAGGCTTCCGACCGTTCCCGGTGGAAGTCATTGGGGGAGGCCTATGTCCAGCAGTGGACGAATATTGGCTGTTGATGATGATGATGATGAACGCATAGTACATTTTATTATAGTGGCGTAGTGTATTAAAGTGACTACCATGTTCATAATGCTAGATGGTATCCAATTACTCTAATCCGACATGAATCGATTAGGCTATCTTAAAATTGACACAACTAGGGAAATCTAAAGAATACAATCTTGTATAAGATCAAGAAAATCTTGATTAGAAAATAAGTACTCAAGGTTTCCTTAAACGTTTTTTCCTTAAAATAGACATAATTTTATATCGAATAGCTTGTCTCATTGATTAAGTTCACAAATTAAGTCGCCGTATCAAACATATGAGAATCTAATCGTACGTTCGGCACGCCTGGTATACTGACATTTCCTTTCTAGTATCATTGAACTTTTCTGTGGCATACTGTAGAATATTAATTCTACAGTATTTATTCTATTGTAATTTTATTCTACAGTATTAGTCATAATAACAGCACAAAACATTTTAATAAAGACGAAATAATAGCCCTTACCGCCGTTCGCGCACACTCAGCGAGCTTCAATACAATTTTTGCTCTGTCAAATACCTATATCAGGATTTGCGTCAGTGAATCGGGGGAACGCTTCGGGATTATGTCACATTCCAATGTACCACATAGCTACCTGAACATTCTGTGTGTTTGTTAAGCCAATTCACCTTTTAACGAGGATGGAAAAGGAACAAATGTATTTTTATCGACTTCTTCATTAGCAGCATCAACAGAAACATTTGAATTTAAGTATAGTTTGTTGATCAATTATAATCTTTATCTACATACAGTCATCTCTATATCTCTTATATTGGAAACCGTTATTAAAGAAAGTAATTGTATATAATTACTTTCTTTAATAATAAAATCCAAAAATAGTCTGATTTCTTGATTTTAAATAACATCACATAAAATTACGAAATCTTACTTTCAATGCCATATAAAATTGAGAAATGCAATTCTCCTACAATGTTTATATGGCACATTGTTGTTGAAGAATAACAAGCCAAGTTCCCAAGAGAGAGCGAGTCAATTCACGGCTCACAGATACGCATGAATTTACAGGGACACTGAACCGGGAATATAAATTAGGAATTAACGGTCATTGATCAAGGTTTCTATTCAACAAATTTTATTAAATCATAGGCATTAGTTTTAAAAACAAATTTAAGTAAGTGTGACGATTCAAAAGAACCTATGAAAGTCAGTAGACTTTATTGAGGTATCAATAACTAGCGACCCGCCCGGTTCCGCACGGGTGCAATGCTGATATTTAATGGATGTTATCATACATATAAACCTTCCTCTTCAATCACTTTATCTATTAAAAAAAACCGCATCAAAATCCGTTGCGTAGTTTCAAAGATTTAAGCATAGAAAGGGACATAAGGACAGAGAAAGCGACTATGTTTTATACTATGTAGTGAAGATGATTTCATTTTAACTTTGTAGATGACATGTGTCAACCCGCACTAGATCAGCGTGGTGGACTATAGTCCAGTTTAGGCTATATCTTAAACCCTCTCAATGGCAGAGGAGGCCCGTGCTGCAGTACAACGTAATATATGGGCTTATGATGATAAGTGATATTTCCACCGTATCAGGCCAAAAGTGCTTAAAGTTAAATACGCCACTTTAATTGGCCAAACAGACATTATCTTTCATGCACCTATTCTATGGTTTCCTACATTTTTACGTACTTTACACTTTTTTTTGTTTTTCTTTTTTATACCGAAAACAACTGGGTGAACAAAATGTTACCTCAGATCTCATAACAACGGTGTTACACCTACAGGAACTGTTATCACTTAGCGTTAATACATGTATATTTTTTTAAATACACAGATTTTTTTTTTAATTGCAATTCTTTGTTATAGTACAAATACTTATATTTTATACAGCCGCGCGCTCAAACTGAAACAACATGGGCATGCCATGTCAAAAATCCATAATAGTTGTGATAAACGTAAATAATGTGCAAAATGTCTGCTTACTCGAGCGGCAGACATTTTTTGTTGCTATCCCGAAAGTTATTTCTTTGCTTAAAAGGTTTCTGTTTAATCCGCAAGCTTTTATCAACTAGCTGTGCAGAATTCTTAATAACGTGAATGTGCACTTAAAAATTAGCAATAATAACAATTTGAATATTTCATTACATTGGAGAGTTTCATTAAAATATCCAACAAGACTCAAATTAAGTTAATGTAAATGATATCTATACAATGTAGACATTAGAGGGATTAGATTTTAGTCCATTACTCTAGCGTGATGTATGTTGACGGACTACAAATATTTAGGAAAAATCTTCGGAGAATTCTTGGGTGTAGCAACAATATTTAGGTTTACAACAGTTTAAATGGCTTAAACACAAAAAAAACGCTTTCGTTTATTCGTCATGCGATTTTATAATTTTTGTAAACACATTTACGATATATTGTGGTATTACAAAATTGACCTTGTTAAATCACATTTTCATTGATGCCTTTCTACATTTTGAAACTGAAATCTTTAAATACATTTAAGTCAGAACTATATTCCATACTCCCACGTAGTACGCACCAAATCAAATATTAAAACGAGCATTGTGACTGCGAAATAATATTCAGTTGAGCTGTTATAATATTTAAACGAGTGATATTTCAAGAGAATTTGCGAGGTTTTCACAAAATATCCACAAAGCACGCTTACACAAACATTCCGACTCGTCAGTACAAGACTGAAACATGCCTACCCCTAACAAACAACGCCCCGAGGCTTGGCCGCCAACACAGTACTTCCCTATTCTAAGTAAAATCATTAAAACATACATACATAATATATACACAAAAATACCAAAAATGTTGAATGCGCCACAGATAGATTTATCTAAAGAATAAACCTTTGATGAGACTATCTCGCCTCGGGTTTTGATCTGAAATCGACAATTTCGTCTCTGAAATAATCGAAATAGTTTTGATCCCGATTTATCTACACTTCGCTCAAACGTCAGAACGTAAAATTGATAGTCAGTCGATCGTAGATGATAAAATGCTCCAATAGAAGAAGATGGTT
This sequence comes from Cephonodes hylas, assembly GCA_030295005.1. NCBI lineage: Eukaryota > Metazoa > Arthropoda > Insecta > Lepidoptera > Sphingidae > Cephonodes > Cephonodes hylas. The sequence goes on along the minus strand of AP025368.1, from coordinate 12,965,582 downwards.
GATAAATTAAAGAGCCTTTACAGTAAATTCTGTCAATGGTTAACGAAATTCAGTATTGATTCGTAAAAGTAGTATTATGTGGGACATTATACGCAGCTGATGATACGTGATTGTTGAATTCGACCTGTTTGTGACTATCCTTTTGGGGTCAGTGTTTAACGCACAGTCCAGTACAATCTCATAATAAATTATGACGTACTTTAACAATAAAGAAAACATTGCGAGAAAACCTACACTGCTAAAAAGCTCTTAGGAATTACTAAGGTCTAATGCACGTCGCATTAGACGAGCCAGGCCAGCGTGATTGACTATGGACTTAACCTTCGGAATTGTTGAAGAGGCCCATGCCCAATAATGGAACGTATGTAGACTGATGGTGATAATCCGTATTACCACATTTTTTAGCTCAATTTGCATAGTCTTTATCAATAAATCTTTCATAAACATAAATATAAATTATTTAAAAAAATTGTACTACCAAGACCTTTTATTCCTTTTTCTAAACCCGTCTTGAAAATAAAAACGAAACGTAATGATACACTACAAAAAAAACATACTTCACAAGATTACTGCCTTCGTTTAATTCGCGGCCATGTCGCAAAAGTGCGAACAGCTCGTATAATCCAACTGCAGGGATATAAACCTTCTTTTTAATTCAACGCGGCACTGCCCTACATACTGTTCGGAGTTAGTTCTCTCTCTCATTGTCAGCAAACAGGGCTCCATAGCAGTGAGACCATTGTCTATCGGGTATCAATACGGAGGATTAAAAAAACTTACCGAAATAATGATGCAACCTTTTCTTCGATTCCTTTTTTAATATTCGTTGCGAATATTGAAGGAAGCAAAAAGTACACTTTTCGTTTAACCTAAATCCTAGATAATATTTTAAATAGTTAAATATTATTATTTGTCGAGAAAAGAAGTTGAATTTATTATTTATGCACGCAAAAAAATACAGTTTTTACATTAAAACATATTAAGTGCGAATTAATTTAAAATAATTATTAGGCTAAGAAAAATAGTTGTTCTCATATCCATGATTTCATTATTCTGTTTCAACGCAAATATTCGGCTATACAAAAAGCACAATGAAACAAAAGTTGTAGCTATAACTATTCACAACCTAATACAGCAGTATTGATTAGCCCCGCAATGTTTGAAGGGTCCTTGTGGACAAAACAAACGTCTGAGATTGCTTCGGATCCAATCAAACATCCCTTCAATTTACACGGGAACGATTTCTGTCCAACAGTAACAATATAGAGGAACCGGAACCAAACCGCAAGAAAACTCCTTATACAAAGAAAAAACACTTCTTAAGTAAAAGTTTTTAGGCTTTGCTTTTAAAGTAATATTATGGTTTTAACGCGATCAACACTTTTTGTACTTACGAATCGATCGATTCCTGGGTTGAGCAAAGCTCAAAACCTATTAAAAGGTATGCAATAAAAAGTGAAATAAGGATAGAGGAATCTTTCGGGGTTAAAAGCGTGAGAATATATGCTTCTAAATATTAAAGCGGCTAAATAGTTCTTCTAACGATCTTCAAAAATGGGCAACACCAATCATATATACTTAATACTATAGATGAAATGACACTGTAGTGATCGTTTTCAATGATAGGAAAGTTGTTGAGGTGGTATGGCGCCTGATAAAGTTAAAAAAGTGGGCATCTGTTTATCTCAGAGCACAAAAGTGAGGCACATTTTAAAACGGGTTTCTCTTTGCGTTTACTCACTAAAATACGACGAATGCTGTTTTGGATCATTAAAACTGCAGTGTTAAATAAAGAAGCTAGTATAACTACTAACCCTCCATTGTTTAGATGTACGAATAATGGCCACGTGCTGAATGCACTATTAATAATACAAACGTCATTACGAACATGCAGCAACTGCAAAAGCCGTAAGCAAATAGTTGGTTTTATGGACATTATGCTTATTATATAGATTAATTTTGCTTGCTTACATTTTCAGACTCATACATCGGTAACTAAATCGCATACTTAAACATAGTGATCTAGTTCTAGAGAAAAATTCAGATAAATAGCAAAAGAAAATTAAGTCCATCCATTTTGTAGAAAATATAAAAATCATCATCATCAGCAATTATTTATTAAATTTGGTAACTTCATTAATATTACATGATAAAAGAAATTACAAAATTATAAAACTATTAAGATTTATCATGATTTCCTACAAACATATTTTATCATCATCATGATCAGCCCATATCTATATAGGGTGTATTTAGGCCGTGATCGGAATCGAAGGCAGGTACTATCTACGATGATGTTCACAAACCCTTTGGCGTTAAATAAAATCTCGACAAATAATAAAAAAATAATGTTTTCCATACAACTATCGCTATTTAATGTAGGTATAAATATAAAACTTTTAGGTGTGCAGGTTTCATAACGTTATTTTCCGTCACCGTTAAACGTACCATCTTATCGTGTATCATCTTAAAGACAAATGTACCGCTCTTTGCTACGTTTATTTGGAGGAGGCAATCAAGACTAGTACTAAGACGTGATTAACTCACAACCGAACTAGATTAATCAGAGTATAATGCACAGTAAACCAGTGTCATTGTACCATTATTCACGTCGCGCGGTTGATAAGCTGAAGCACTAAGTGCCTTGCAGTGGGCGCATGTGTTGGTGGAGTATTAATCATATCAATTCGCCTACTAGTGGCAGATTCACCTACCCTGTTTAATGTATGGGGGACACAATTATGGTTCGCATTTAATAGAAGTCATTTTTTATTATGGCAAAAAAAATATTATATACTTTTTTTTTTGCTAGTACAAGTTGCGATGGACTTATACAAGGTAGCGTGGTAGAATTAGGCCTAAGCCATCGTTATTGGGAAGGCCATTGGCTAGCTGTGGGATGTTTAAAACTGATGCCTATACAACAATATTATATTCAACATGTACCTAAAATTTTGACGTTTTCCATACTAATCACAAACATTTAATCCCGATGGTTATATGGAATACGTCAACATTTTTTTGTCGGGATTTCTTTTAACGTCAATGAATTTGTAATGACTGTTACTATTACTTGCCTTTGTTTCCGATCACGGTCTGAATAAACCCAGTGTAAAGGAGAAACTCTATATTCTTATATGTTGTTCTTTTCGTCCATATCGGTAAACGTAGGTTAATGACTCATGAGGGATTTATGTAGTGTTTATCAAATAATGCATGATAATTAGAGTGGAATATATGGCTTTAACCATTCAAGTACTTAGTTATTTAAGATATTAACATTAGCTTTTATTTGATACGACTTTCCTGTCTTTGGCATTTGCCTACAATTACAAGTAATCAAGTGTAAGAGATTGAATACATTTCAATTAAAAGTAATATCAGGGTTACCCAAGAGGTACACTACAGTATTCGAATAAATGTATAATTACATCCTGAAAAAAGAATTTAATATCTTAGGAAAAAATATATTACCAAACCCAGATGGGCCATAACGTCCCTTAGCTAACAACATCGCTAAGTCGAAAATTGGTGGTTTCCACATTTTAATCTCATTGGATTGAGCTACTCATTGCGGGTCGAACCACAGGTCACAAGATAAAGGTTTCGGCCTAGCAGAAGATGTAATTCCAAAAGTAGTGGCAGTGCGCAGGTCGGTTCGCCTCTCAATATCGCACAATTTTTTTCATCTCCTATAAAGTTGGCAAAATCGACTTACGCAATGTTGTTAACTAAGAGACGATAAGTAAACTATATTCAAAAATTTATAGCAGCTCTTATGGGTACCATCGCTTGGCATGGGCCTCTTCTACAACTCAGAAACGTATTATGCACTTGTAGAGTCCACCAACCTGGCCTAATACGCGGACTATCATCCCAAACCACTTCTTTTGAGAACTTGTAGAGTAAATTTGTTATTAACCGGATATATTTTTTTCTCTTAACTATGTAATGTGTATATTAACTCGTTGACAGCCAAATAATGAAGTTTACATTAGTGTAATCTCACCTAATGTATATTTTTTTTAATGAAACATTTTTTGGCTATGTAATAAATTATGGTTTATAATCTGTAACAAACGTCTGAATGTCAGTTTGATTGTCAGTTGTCACTTGTCCTATATGACGTTTTAGGTTAAAATAATGACGTGCGGTCTTCAATATTAAAGAAATTAGACCTGAGTCGATAAACGAGTTAATCGACTATTTGAAGTCGACGATAAAATCAATTATCAACACTTGCATATTTTGAATTAGCAACAACCATTAAATTTTCACATAATTCGTCACTCCAACATTAAATAAATTAAGTAAAAAATTAATAATTGTGATTTTTTAGTAGAAAACCTGCCAGTATGAAATCTCTCTACTCTTGCACGAACTCATAGTAGTCGTTCTATTACGCTTATTAGCCTCATAGAAAATTTATCTCTTAAATCAAGAGACTCTGAGTGGTAAGTCAAGAACCAAAACTATTGAATTAAATGTTTTTATTACAACTAATAAATGTCTTATACCAACTAACTACGTTTAGATGTCGTCGTCGTTTTGCCAATCAATAAAAACGTATGGTATTTATAGTTTAGCTGTCTATGGACTTAACTATTCTAATGATAATCTATAAATCGTTTAGTCGTAATTTCCCGCCAAGAGTCGATTTAACTAGTTCGTCCATACAACGCCCATCACTATAAGTTATTGAATTTATATTTATATAATTTAAGGTTATGTTGACATGTGCTGAACATATTTAGTTAAAACTTTTATGACCGTTTTTTATATTGATATTAACATAAAAGTTAAAATTTAAGTCATATTTTGAGTACAAAAGATGGTTTCCATAAAGAAAAAACCGCTACAAAATATAAAACAAACAAAAACAGTGGATAAAATTAAGAAGAAGAAAAAGCCGCAATTGAATCCAAAGAAGGAAACTGTAAAAAATATTGAGAAGATAAATAAAGTGTCTGTAATTGTACCTAAGGTGGAAAAGAAAAAGGTCAAATACATTAAGCCCTCCAAGAGTATTACTGATGATTTGGTTAATTCATGTTTAAACGCTTTAGAACAATTAATTGCGCACAATAAAAAGAAAAACACTATTTTGGACGACGATACGCCAATATTTGCTGAAATTCACTGCATTAAGATTCAAAGCACAACAGGAAACATTAAATTGTAAGTAATCTTTGTAAATAACATATTCTTCACACTGTATTTATTTATTAAATATAAACAAACCTGTCTTATTTTTCTATTTTTGAATTGAATGTTGCAGGTTATGAATTGATTTCTTAATACAATTTTGTTTTAGTTTAAGATCTTTCTATTCTTTTTTCTTTCAGTGTTCTTCCAAATAGCACATTTGCCTCAACTGGTGAAATTTGCCTTATTACGCCTGATTTGAAGAAAGGTAGAAAAGTGGACCATGAGCCAACAGTAGACCATTGGGAGGAATTGTTAAGAAAAGAAGGAATTACTTCTGTATGTATAATTTTTTTCAACTCAATATTCATTCATAATTTTTTAAATAGCAAGTTCCATACAAGTTTTAATTTATCTATATTGCTTTTGAATTAAGTATTCAATTTACTCATTTGTAAAAGATATAATGATTTCCAGTTACTGAATTAAGTTTTTTACTCAATTTAGTTTTATAATTGTTCTACAATTTACATAATCTCAAAACTACAAACTATTTATGTAGTCATTGATTTCAATTCTTATTTTGAATGAACCATCAATATACCTATTTTTATATTAAAATTTTTTCTTTATTTTTAGGTAAAAACTGTTTTACCCCTTAGACAATTGAAGGTAGAATATGATCAATATGAATTGAAACGCCGACTATTAACACAACATGATTTTATTATGGTTGATACAAGAGTTCTCAACCATGCATCCCATATATTGGGGAAAATGTTCTTCAAAAAACATAACATGCTTGTGCCAGTCAGGCTGGAAGGTAAAAAAATGCAAACGGCCATTGACATTGGCTTGCGGACATCTATGCTCCGTCTGAACGAAGGAGAAACATCTACTATTGTTGTCGGTCACAGTGGCATGGCAAAAGAAAAAATAAAGGAAAATGTTCTATCCTTAGTGGATCAATTACGTAATAAATATCCTGGTGGAGAACATAATATACGATCAATTTGTCTGAAACTACCTCTAAGTTTGTCTTTACCTATATACATGACTTTACGTAAGTATTACATAATTGACCTTTAAAAGAAATATTTTTAAACCTGAGTAAATAAAACCAAGTAGATAGAACTAAATTTGTTGCATAACCTCTTCTACCTAATTAAACAGGTTTGTGTTGTGTCTGAGCACATGCACATGAGAGATATGAATACCTGTGAAATAATCCTACAGAAGCAATAGCATTTTTATTGAAATATTTTTTGTAATATTTAATATGTTCTGTATAGTTGTGCAATGAAGCTTCATAAGTAATATAGCATTTAATGAATACTTTTCTAACCATTTACTTTTTTTTAATGTGCATTTTTTTATAAAAACAGGACCATCAAACACAGTGCATCCACCAAAATTAAGACAAAGGAGACCAAATAACTTCAAGGTAATGGAAGGTGAACTGTCAACTTTACCAGGACATAAAGTGAAAGTTGGTCCTGATGGCTCTGTAAGAGTAATAAAAGATGAGAATGAACCTCTGAGGTAAACATATTTCTACTTAAATTGTTATAAAAACAAGTAAATGTTAATCCCCACATGTATGATTCAAATTCAGGCCTTTGATTCTAAATCTTTAGTAAGCATTCATGATTATAAAATAATGTTTTTTTATTAGATTGCATATAAAAAATAGTTAATCACTCAATCTCCACATCTCAATAGAAAAAATGTATAAGTCATAACAATGTCATTTCTATTCTTACAACTTAATATCCACTTATTCTTTATTGCAGTGATGTTGAAAATGACAGTGATGATAACATGGATACAGAAGACAAAAATAAGCAATCTGATGAAGATGTGGATTCAGATTAAATTTATATTGAAATAAAAACAAAACATGCTTATATGATTTTTATTTTTATTATTAACAAAAATATAATCTATTACATTATTGGGAATATTTAGTTTCCACCCACAGTTGTCATACTCATTGATATCTTGGGCAGTGTTGTAACATTCATCTTCAAAGGCCACACCTTCTTGAATTTCTTAAAGTTTCTTACAGTGGAACTTGGTTCTTCTATTTCTATGGGTTCCTTTTTAACAATTAAATCATTTCTCACCGTGACAATAGTAGTGCCTAAATCAAGTCCACTCATTTTTTCATCTAATTCATCTTTTATTTCCTTTTTGATATTAATTTGCATTGGGTTTTTATCTGATTCTTTACTACTTTTCATTAGTTCAGCTAATTTTATTCCTCTCATTGCAGTAATTTCCTCAGGGGTAATGTTACCAGTTTTTTTAGCATGAGTAGCGTTTGTTTTACTAATTTTAACATCCTCTTTGTTTGATGCATCATGGTCATTATCAGGTTTATCCATATTTACAAAATTAAATAAATTATCATCATCCTCCACTTCAGCTTTCCTTTTAGTTGGTTTTGCTAAATTAAGTTTCTTGGTAGATTCTTTTTTGTTTTCATCTGCCTTATTATTTGTTGTATTATCAGAAGTTATAAAATTGAACAAGTCCTCATTTTCAGAATTATTCTGTATAGCCAATTTCTTTGATGGGTTTGAATCAGAGCCATCTTCAGAGAATTTCCTTTTACTAACATTATCTGCAACCACTAGGGAAGTACCTGTAGCTAATTTTTTATTTGCATTTCTTTGTATTTCATCAAAGTCATCAGTATATTTACGTTTACCTGCATTTTCTACTTCATTTTTAACTGGTGTCAAAGTTTCATTAATAACAATATCATTTCCTTTACAAACAGTGTTATGTCCTTCTTGAGATTCTAAAGCCAATACATTGCCTTGCTTGCTAATATGTGTTGGCTTTATAATTTCTGAAGAAAGATTAAAATCAGGATTGCAATACTTTTCTGTTGAACAATACAATATGGCAAGGCCAATGTCAGACTCTGGTACAGGTCTTTTGTTATTACTTCTTAAACAGGTGATAGCCTTCATAACTTGGTTTTTATGATCAACACTAGTATATGCTTTATTGTCCTGTATAACAATGATGCTTTGGTCACACAATGATGATGATGATAGATTGACATCACTAAACAAAATAGGCTCCGCACCACTATTTATTAAAACATTGTAATACATCTCATACTGAGTCTTAATGAAGAAAACAATTTTTTTACCAGCAAATATTGTTTTCCGCTGTGCATTAGGCAAGAAAGACACAATCTCCTTATTAAGAGTAGTTTCTGCCACAGAAGGTGTAAAGTTGCACGGGTCAGGAAGATCAGCATTGTTATTTACTGATTCTAAGCATTTATGCCAATACTCAGTTGTAACAATGTGACAACCCTGTACGAGAGCGAGCACAACTTTGATTGTCAATGTTATCACAGGCATAGTCAAAAACTTACAAGATTCTTCCCATTCAGGGTTGTAAACACCACCAATTTGACTAAGAATAGTCATCACAGTTTGCAAATCACTTTTTGGTAGAGTAGAAGTGCACGTAGTTAAATTCTTCATGTGTACTTTCCAAACGCTATTCATTTTTCCAAATTTTACTATGTCGCCATTATTTAGTCTGGTATCAGAATCAGCCGGTAATGTTTCTGTGGCGTTATTTATAAAGGTGCCATACCTGGAACCTGAATCTTTAACAAATAATGCATTTTCTTTCAGTAATAAGATAGCATGTCTTCTGCTTATTGAAGGATCATCAGATATCGCGAAGTTACAAATTTTTTCGTCGGCACTTCTGCCTATGATTACTTCACTCTTTTGAGGCACAACATACATAATTCTGTTATCGTACTCCGATGACAAATACCACATTTTTAATGAGTTATTGAGCAGTGCAAGAAGATTAACCAGCTAACCTGCCGGGATTTCTCGATACATTTACGGAATAAACAAGCGTCTCGGAATGACAAATGTCAAAAATGTAGTTTTCAATGTTGCCAGCTACCACATTTTTTATAAAATGTAGATAAACCAATACGATTTTCAATTTAATTGTAAAAAAACACTAATCCAGTATTATAACAGGATCATTAATTTTAATTGTTTATAGGTATACACCGAATGTTTTACTCTCAAAGCGCTCTTCACCTTTTTTTGTATTACACGTCCCTTTTCATTGTACCGATATAGAATCTCACTAAATAATTATTTGTTCTGGCAATTAAATCTAGTTTCCTAGCAACCGGCCTCTAACCAAAACTCAAAACAATGGGTCATAGATAATACACTAATAATAGAGACAATGGGTGAAGACACAATACAAGAACTGTATAGTTCAAAATACCAGTATTTCAGATAGGTACCTAAGGGTCCTGACTGTCCAGCACTTGATGGTTATAAGTAATATGAAAAAATGACGTTGTACATTGATAGTAAACTCAGTTTTACTGATGGCAATGTAGTTTCTACTGTTGGCTCCTGGCATCCATCATTACCACTACTAGCCATTGGGTCATATAATCAAGAGAAAGGAGGATTTGTAACTATATTCGAAGAAAATGTAAGCATATATATAAGTTATAACATCTTGAATTAAAGAAATGTTTATAAATATTTCACCAACACTAGTATGTTTAGTTCTGCTCCCTTATTAAAACGCAAGTCTTTTATAGTGGAAACCTGAAACTGCGAAAGACTTTTAGGTCTCACATGCCTCTAGTACGTATTAAATTATCTCAATATATTAACCAAATCTGAAGATTGTTGTTTTACAACCAATATGTAATAAACAAATCTGAAGACTGTTATGTGTTTAACTTTAAGAAGAATTAATCCAATGATTAAATATCATTGACGCTAATTAACTGTTTTTCAGGGCCAGCCCTTGGAAGGTTGTGAATGGCCTATACTTTTGTCAAATCAAGTGACCGCTTTAGCCTGGCATCCTACAAGAAAATTGCTAGTAGTAGGCTGGGATGGAGGTGAACTGTACATTTGGTTAGAATATTCTTGGGCGCGCTTAGAAGCCCCCCATAATGCTGCATTGACCACAATAGCTTTTAGTCTTGGAGGGGGAAGGTTACTAGCTACAGATGCTGCAGGATCTTTGTCAGGTTGGCAATCAAGTTCAGGCGCACCTTTAACATCTTTCCATCATCAGCTGGGTGATGTAATTACCCACATAACATTTTGTACTCCAAGACCTAACACTGAATCTTCCATTAGAGGTCTAGCTCGTGCAGCTGTGGCAGGTGATGAAAATGCCCTTGATGCTTTAGCTGCCTGGAGACCTCGCACCACAGCTAGAGTCAGAGAGAGCTCACAACCTGACAACCACTGTTGCTATGCATCTCAAGACAATGGAATCATCTTGTATATTGACCACTCAGGTGCTTGTTCAGAAGTCCTTAATGCTCCAGGGAATATTGTGTTCATGGGTATAATCAGTAACATATATCTACTTGTGGCATGGGAGTCTGGTGGGGCCTTAAGCTTAACAAGATTTATGACATCAGATGATGGATCTCTAACTACCGACACACATGTAAGAATGGCTGCAAGAAATGGCCAATGCATAGTGCTCTCAGGAAACTTCTATGTAGCAGTAATCACAGGAGATAATGTAATAAGAGTGTGGGATAGTGATACAGGTGATAATGATGTTCTGCCTAATGAACAAGAAACTATATCTCCTGAAGATATATTTACAAGCATCAGTTATTGCAACCTGAGCGATACTCTTTGCTGTGGTACTGCTCAAGGCAATTTGTATCTTTGGAGAAGGGATCACAGAAATAACTGGAAACTAATAAGCAGTACTTCAGTGAAAGGAACAGTAAAAGAAGTCAGTTGGGGTTCTGAAGGTCTGATGAATCCATTATTACATGTTAATTGCATAACAAGTGCTTATGTGCTGAGAGAACAGCCTGTATGTTGGGGATATTCCCCTAATGTGTCAATGGTGCAGAAATCTGCCAATGAAATTGTGATAAATCAGAAAACAGATGTGACATCTAGTATTAACTCAACAATCACCATTAGAGCATTTGCTTTTAAAGACCAGTATATAGCCATAGGTGATGGCAAGGATGTGCAGGTACAAGTTCTTATAAGTTTATCAACTTCATTATGCAGTTTTCAAATTATAAAAAATGAGATCTGTGCCAAGCTTGATATATTCTTTCTTAATTACAGATTTGGATGTGCAGCAAAGACAATGAAATGAAGTTCTCTCTGCTACGCACATTTTCATGGAAAACTGATGTTCTGATCATACACAATGACATCCTTGTGGGTGTAACACATCCCCATATTGAAAGCTATACAGTCACTGGGACTAGCCTTGGAATACTACCAAGTACCGAAGGCGAGGGGGAACCTATTGGCATAACAAATACTCACAAATTTGTCGTCATCACAACAATGGATGGTACACTCAAATTGGCTGAAATTACGAAAAAAGGCTTAAGAATGCCGTATCCGCCTAAAAATTGCTATCAACTAATTGAAGACTTTGGTGAAGTTATGAGGGCTTCAGTTAACTGCGTCGGTCGTTACATATGCCTCAGCATAGCCAATTCCGGTTTAGCGCCTGACCCTAGACTTTATCTATGGGACGTAGCCAATGACGTCATCACAACTAAACTACTCGCTGAAAATTCTACCCCGCCTTATCAAAGCGTGCCCATAGCGATATTGTGGGATTGCAATGACCCCAGGATTGTGGCCGTGCATATGAGATCAGCTCATTTAGACCAAATTCATATATTTTTCTCTCATGAGGGCAAACTGTTCGAATATAAAAATTGGTGCCCCTCATCGGAGGAGTATTTTATGACGGACTTTATGTTGTGTTCGATGTATGCTCCTTACGTTGTTTTTTTGTCCCAACAATGCATCAAAAAGATTTTACTGCATGAATTTACTGATATCACCCATTATGACTCTAGTAATGTTCGACAAGTATTAGATTTCCTTTATTACATGACTACTGAGAATTTGGAAAAAGCGGTTGTTGTAGGCACTAACATATCGGGGGGTAACAGTGCCATTATTTGGAATAGTTTAGCTAAGATGTGTGTCACTCTAAAGCGGCCTGACGTTGGTGCAATATGTTTAAGCAAGATGGGCGATTTAAAAGGAGCTTTAATGATGCATAAAATACTAAACAATGATGACATGGACGACACATGCAAAGTCGGCGCTCTCGCTATCAACATGGGCATGACTGAAGAAGCGGAAAAGTTATTTACCGAGGCGCAAAGACCGGATCTAAACCTACGTCTCATATCAGCCAAGGAAGGTGGACTAACAAAAATAACAGAAGGAAGCACTGAAGGCGAAAATGTCTTGCTGGTAAAGAGCGCCCAGCATAAATTAGCTAAAATGATGTGGGCAAATGGCGAGACGACAGCTTCGTTAAAATTATTTGAAAGTGCTGGCACTTTAGTACCCCATGTTCCAAGGATGCTGATAGCCCAAGGACAAGCTCAGGCACTTGGGCAATATGTAGCAACTTCCAACGACCCGAATCTCATAACTTGGTGGGGTCACTACCTAGAAAGTATTGGGGATTTCGACGGCGCGTTGGAAGCGTACGCGCGTGCGAACGATTTCGGCGAACAAACTCGGCTTTTATGTCATATGGAGAGGATCGATGAAGCCGAAAAGCTGTGTCACAAAAACCGGGCTTCATTGTACCAAATGGCGCGTTATTTAGAGATGCAACCAGACAAAACGGAGGCTGCTGTTAAGGTACATACATGATATTAAGATTTTCATAAATGTAACATGAAGTATAAATGCCATTTTAAATGATGGTAGCATCCGAGCAGATACTAGTAATAACTGTGTGTGATGTCCAGTTGTACATGAAGTGCGGCGCGACGTCGTCGGCGATCCGCGTGGCGTCGGAGGCGCACGCGTGGCCGCTGGTGTGGCGCGCCGCGTGTGCGTCCCCCGCGCACGCGCTGCACGCCGCACACATACTGCACAACGCGGGGCAGCTGCAGCAAGCTATCGCGCTCTACCAGAAAGCAGGTTAAGATGTTCTCAGCTCACTAACTATTACCTGGCTCCTTTAAACCGCCATCACTCGCGCATTTGACGCGATCTTTTTTTTTCACTTTTGATCGAAATTATGAGTTAAAATTTCTGTGGTTACCCATTCGCTTGTCGTAACATGCCGACAGCACCCCGCGCGAATGATGGCGAGTTAAGCGTAGCGTTAAATAGCATTACGGGCCGCTGTGATTGTGACTTCAACAAAACACAACCTACTTATTAGAAATTTGATATGATCTTACAACGACAAATGAAATTCTTCACCTATTTGTATGTGCTAACCTTTCGTCATTAAATAACGAATATGAAACTCGTAGTTGCAAGAAATAAACTTACAACCCAGGAAATTTAAAATTATGTTTTTTTCGTTGCAGGGAAAGTCCACATGGCATTAAAACTAGCACTCAGTTCCGGAGACACAAACGCCATCATAGCTGCAGTGGAATCTGTGGGAGACAAGGTGGACCCCGACATTGCGAATGCTCTGGCTGCTCACCTGAGGAAGACCAACCATCACTCACACGCCGCGGCGCTGCTGGCCACCGCGGGTAAAGTGAGTAGCTACTTGAAGATAGATTTTATCCCTTTTTAAAGGTTCTGTCAGCTAAAAGTTTTGAAACATTTCTATCAGCAGACTAAATATTGTATGGAGTGACGAAAAGATTAGAAAACATCATCAATTTGGAATTTAGGGGAAATAATTTAAATTGATGCTAGAGGCTTCCAAATTGTTATTTTATAGGCTTGTGTGAATTATTACGATAAGAATTGATTCTTAACACGTTCGGTTGCCCGGTAGTAAAAGATGGCTGTGAATTTCTACCAAACTTTTTTAGAACTATTGCTATTATCATTTTTTTATATTTTGGCGGGACTGTATTTGTCCCGGAATTTGGTTTAGCTAGTTCCCTAACAATCCTTAATAATATAGATATATATGTCGGTATACGGGCCAAAATCCCGGAGGCCATCCAGTGACTCCAAGGTCCCAAGTCGTCATTTACTATAGGCTGGGCGTACCGTGGTGGGATTCGAAGCGCCCCCCTTGCCACAGGATAGACTGAATATACCACCGTATACAATTGCCGTTAAAAAACTTTGAGTATTTTTTCCAGTATTCTGAAGCGCTTGACCTGGTGGAGCAGAGTTCCGCGCCGCTGCCGGAAGAGCTGAGCGAGAAGCTGGCGGCGCCGGCGGGCACGGCGGGGCGGGCGGGCCTCCTGCGCCGCCTGGCCGACGTGCTGGGCGCGCGCGGCCTCTACCACCACGCCGCCAAGAGACTCGCGCACGCCGGAGACAAGGTAACAATACGTACATTTAACACCTTTGGTTGTTAGGAAAATGGGACAAAAAGATATTTTTGTCGGGATTTTTTTAGCTACAAAGGGTTCATAATCACCGTGGCTATGAGTTTTCGACCACGGTCTAAATACACTCTGTATATGAGACGAACCAAGTGTGGAAATTTGTAATTCTGAGTATGGATGAATGGAATATCCCAAAATAGGATCCCAAGGTGCTGTGTCTTATTTCTGATATAAAATCCTGGATAAGCAGCTACTTCCACAAAAATTGCCAGAACGATACGATGAAGCAAACGTTAAAAGGTTACATTTTCCGTATAGACCAGGCAAACCCCTAAGATTCCTCAAGTTAGCGGTTTCTTATTTCATGAAAATTCTTTGAACTGAACTTCTCTAAATTTTATTCCAATACAATAAAATTCCACAGGCCGGAGCAATGCGTTGGCTAATGCGATCAGGCGACGAGGACCGCATCGCGTTGTTCGCAGCAGCGACACGCGACCGTCCCGCGCAGCTGCTGGCGGCCGACTACTTGCGGCGGCGTGGCGCGTGGCGCACCCGACCAGACCTGGCGAGGCATATCCGCACATTCTACGCCAAGGCTAAGGCGTACAACAAACTGGCTGGATTCTACGCAGAATGCGCCAAGGCCGAAGTCGATGACTATGAGGTTTCTATTTACTGCAGATCCCATCTCTATTAACCCCTGATATAATATTTTTAGTTCTTCGTCTCTTTATCATTTTTTTATATTTTAATTTATAATAATAGTCGTTGTTAAATGAAAAAAATTTAATAGATTATTTACTGGTAATAATATCAAATGAATTAAATTTCAGAATTATGAAAAAGCTTTGGAAGCTCTAAAGGAGGCCGTCAAATGTCTGGGAAAATCTTCTGATGTTGACACCGGTAATTATAACTCATATTTTAATAGGTATATTGTATAGGATCCGTACATTTTTTGTTACTATATCATTAAAGATACATATTTTTACTATAATTTGTAATATTTTATAGTCAATTATAAATTTCAGATGCGCAAACAAAGGCCTTGCAAGAACAAAGCACATTGGTGAAACGATTTGTGGATATGAAAAAAACTCTTGAAGCTGGTGAAACAAACACTGGTAAGTGCATATGTATGTGGCCGTATCATCGACCATCGTATTTATTTAAAGAATTTAAAAAGGATAAGCTTCTTTTTCTAAATCGATCAGATAATCACAGACCTTGTTTTAACTTATGTTCAATTTTACTAAAAACCTACAATATCTGGTTAAATAGGAACTACTACTAAAACAAAACGAAGAAAAAAAGACGTAAAATATTTTATTACCATCCTCACAGGGCCTACATATTCATCGATTCTAACAGCATTTTGTGTGTATAAGTTTTGATATAATATCGATGATTTTGAATTAAAAAAAATGTTTCAGGTGTAGTAGGAGGTCATCAGCTTCTTAAAACTATTAGCGCCAACGACCACGCGGGGTTAATAACAGAAGAGAAAGTACTGAAAACGTTGCTTCACTACGCGCCAAATCATGTGGATGCGCCACGTAAGTAGTTTTACTACTATATTATCTATGTTTAAAACCACTAGGCATAACGCTTTAGTATTAAAAATATTAATGGGTGAATTACTGCTTAGTTTCATGTGGGGACAAAAATGAACCTCTGCCAGCGCTTTCGAAGAATACAAGCGTGACGTTATGTATGTAATTATGTATGAATAGTTAGCAGTTTAAATCTTGATAAAAAGCCTTGTACAGTTCTTAAGTAATGACGCATACGGCGTACCTATTTCGACCGATAAAGGATGTTTTACGAAAATACTTTATTTTTGGTCACAGGTTTCGAGCAACGGTTAAAAGATTTACAACAAAAATCGCCGATAGATGTTCGAAGCACTGACTCACCTGAACAAAGTATAGAAGAAGACGTCTGAGCTTAGATTAGGTATATGTTACTGTGATGGTTACAATTAACAATCCGTCCATGAATATTTATTTAATAAATTGTTTTAAAAAGATATGTTTTATTTTTTAACGCCTGATGCAAGTGATGCAATCAGACGCGTGATCAGACTTTGAATCATAAAATATTCTTATAATTTCGAATTTTTTGAAAATACAACTACGTGTTTCAAGGAGGGAATGACAATAAGCAAAGAAGAAAACAACATTGTCAAGCTATGCTTTATTTAAACTTTCACTGGTCGTAATTTAAACATAATATGCTTCACAAGCAAAATTCAAAAAAGTAATTTTGTAAACGAAAAATACAACAGTAAAACTTTAAATTTAATAACTGTTTAATATTAGAAATGACACACAACCACAAATATAATTTAAACTAAACCCAAATGGCGAACTTTGTATCACCATACTAAAACAAACTCTATAACAACCAAAACATTAACAAAAATACTGGTTAGTACATGAGAACATAAAAAATAATTTTTAAAATAAATTTTAACAATAAAATAGTTTCCTTAAGTTTAATAATACGTAAATTTAATATTCGAGACGTAATTTATTTAGCAATTAGCTATGCAGAAATCAATATTTGCACATACATAATTTGAAATTAGCTCACCTTTTCTAGAGATATTCGAGAATAAATCATTGATTCGGACTGAATGTCTTTCAGCAACATTACTGAGATAGTTAAAAAAAAAAAAATTCTCGCGTCATTTGTGTATATTTTAGTAAAGGTTCGCCTTGAAAGGGCGTTAACGAGATTCGTAAGGTTACGATCTAAGGTTATTGCTTACGGCATAGAATATTCATTCTCGTTACAAAACAAGTTTTAGTTCTTTTATAAATAATGTCAAATTTCCTTAAATCTAAATATAGAGGGCCCATTAAAAAGATCTTTATTAAACCAAAGTTTAAAATTGTTTGGGAGAAAGAAACTAGTGCCTCAAACCCTTCCGTTTAGGCACCCATATCACAAAAATAGTCTAAAATAATGTATATCAATATTCGAGTTACTGATTAGTTTAGGTTAATAAAGGCAAACTTTGGAATTGTAGCTTTATAAATGTGCAACTCATTATTTAGCTGCGTAATGCTTAATAAACCTTGCAGATGGGTCAGATACTTGTACCCATTTAGGCATCCAGTAATACGGAATAAAGTTATGCTGTCCCGCAAACGACTTTTCAAATACAGAGCGGTAATATTTTGATTCAAGTGTTGTGGGTTGAACCCCTTGGTACTTTGAATCTTCATCAATTGATCGCTCAGCAATAACTTCTCCTATTACCGTGAACAAAGATTTCTTTAAAGATGCCACCCCATCACTAAACGCTTCTTTATGACGCCACAATATCGAGTCCGGTAACAGACCACTTTTAGCAAAACTGCTCCTCAACAAATGTTTCTCTACTCCATTTTGAGGCTGGCGCAGTTTCGGGTCAATAGAGAGATAATGGTGAGTGAACTGTATATCTAGGAATGGTACACGAAGTTCCAAACTAAATGCACTTGTTGTTCGATCTGCTCGTAAACCATCGTACATATAAATATCAGATAGCAGCCGTATGCTTTCTTTGTGAGCTGCAGTTTCAGATGGTGCATCTCTGAAGTAGATATATCCTTGAGCAACTTCATCAGCACCCTCACCACTGAACACCACTGTAGTGTCTGTTTTTTCTTTGATATATTTAGACAAAAGATACATACCCAGACTTGCTCGGATTGTTGTGATATCAAATGTTTCTAAATGATATATCACATTGTCCAGTGACTCTCTTACATCGTTTTCGTCAAACCGTACCTCATGATGTTCAGTACCAAGAAAGTCAGCCACAGTGCGGGCTGCAGCTAGATCAGGGGAATCACCCATACCAATAGCAAATGTTTGTATTTTGTAAGGCAAGTTACACTCCTTGGCCAGCTTCACCACCAAAGCTGTAATCAATGATGAATCCAGCCCACCACTGAGTAAGCAACCTATTCTCCGGTCTGACATAAGACGCTTACGGCATGCAGCTTCCAAAAGATGAGCAATTTTTTCATGCATATCCAAATTAGCTAATTTATCTTCAGCAACATAAGGAATAAATCGTGGTGCAGTGCCCGGTGTGAAATATTGTTGGACATAGTCCAGTTTTACCTTCCCATTATCCAAGATGGAGTAGACATGAAAGTGGCCTGGAGGAAATGGTCCCAAGGTGGAGCGTTCACTGCCATTTTGTTTCAAACCCATCAACCCTTTAGCTTCAGATGATATTCCCAATACTTCTCCATCAGGTTGAGGATCATGGAATATGAATAATGGTCGGACACCATATGGATCACGGGCTACATACACTTTTCGCTTATCGCCATCAACAAGACAAAATGCAAACACACCGTCAAGGTTTTTCACAGTGTCTTCAATGCCAAATCGTTGGGACATATGAATAATTGCTTCGACATCACATTTAGTCTCATATGGGAATTCGTGTTGGTCCTGGAGTCTCTTCCAGTTGTAAATCTCACCGTTGCAAATGAGTGAACAGCGGGGATAGCAGTGTAGACGCATGGGCTGCATTCCATGGAGCCCGTCGACGATGGCCAGCCGCCGGAACCCAAGAATAATGAGAGGCTCGCGCGCATCCTGCTCTATTCGCCAGGCGTCAGGCCCACGGTGACATATTTTCGAGAAGCACTTCACGTATGTGAAACTCAAAGCTCCATCAACACCAAACGTCGCCCAAATGCCACACATTATAACCTGAAACGTACACGAATCATGTTACACATGTGTAAAAATATTTATCATAATTTCACTACATTTGATAACTTACTTTGGTAATATTTAAACTTAATCTTCAATTTAATTAGTACAGCACGTTTAAAACTTAATTATATTCGTTGGAACTGCGGCAAAAACACTTCCTAAATAAATAATTGATTAACTGCCGACTATCAGCCAAGTGTCAAAACCTACAATACAATACAAACACTGTGGTCCAAAATAAACGTCCTTCACCCGATTATTTTTTCAATTAAATTTGAAAATGTAGACTCAATTACATTAATAATGGTTAATTATATTATTATCATTATCATCATGATAACTACTCATACAATAATTTTTGTTAAAATATTTTGCTTAATCCCACCAAAATTAGTAACAGTACCTATACCTAACAGTCACATACATAGTTTATATACCACACAAGGCTTAGTGTGTACTCATGTCTAGAAATCTTGTGTTGTGACTCGTGAGTGTCAGCAAAAAGGAATAACCCGTCAGTCCAACAAACACCCAGACCCGAAATATTTTTAGGATCACAGAAAAAAAATTCTCGGCGCGGCGATCGAACCCGCGGCCATTTGATTCGCAAGGTGGTTTGTTCCTCATAATTAGTTGCTTGACGTTTAGTATATCATAATACTCTTTATCAGGTATTACAGAGACGGCTTTAATAAGAACAAGTCTATGTACTTGTACATAGGTATGATGAACTACTATGAAAATTTACATTTTTTTTTTCTGTGATTCATAAAACTTTTATATAGTTGGGTTGTTTTTTTGGTTAATAGTGTATAAATGCTGACTCAATTCTTGCCTGAATTACATCACATTATTCGTAGAATAACTTGTGTTAAAAGCCAAACTGTTAATTTAAAAAAAAATGTTTAAATATTAAAAATATAAAGTTAAGTATCAATTTAATATGATTAAGTATGAATTAAAGCATTAAATTTTTATAATCGTCTCTATCATAAATTGCAAAAAAATATAGAAAGTTTGCATTAAGCACAAATAAAATTATTTTTGTTCATGATTACAATCATTTTTTTTCTCCATGTAATACATACGAAGCTTATTTGCTATAAAATAATTTAGGATGAAAAGAGACTAAGCATTATAATGGAAATCTATGGCTGGGATTTTTGCAATACTTGAACATTTTAGATACAGACAATGTATCAATCTACTTATTATAAGAAGCGAGCCCGGCGAGGGTATTATTCTAATATATGTTATTTTAATATATTTAAAAAATATGCTATAAAGACAGCAAAAGGAGATTTATCCAATTTTAATCAACTAAAATATATTTATGCTTTTTTGTCCTTTGCTTTTATAAGTAACTGAATCTTAGGAAACAAAAATCATGAGATAAAATGTCAAACTAATGTCAACATGAAGTATGAGAAAAGTGCAGCCTAAACGTTGATGAACATATATTTTTTCGCTATCTATGCTAAATTATTTACACAAACAATGGTTAGATTAATTAAAAACTTTTTCCCACATAATCCACCAAAAACTTATTATAGGTCCGTAATTTATTTTCATTGAATAACCTCATGTTTCTGTATCTGTTTGGTACTATTTTTTTATTTAATTTAAGGTATTTAATAAGACGAATGAATAGTTCAGATGCTCCTAATAACGAAGTTGATGTGAAATTGATAAGGAACTTTAGTATAGTGGCCCACGTTGACCATGGAAAGAGTACCTTAGCGGATAGACTTTTAGAAATAACTGGAGTTATAAAGCCAGGAGCTGAACGTGCTCAAGTTTTGGATCAACTTCAGGTATATTTATATTCACATTTGTCATTTATAGAATTTACGTAATGTTTTTTTAAATATTTTTTGTATAATGACTGAAATACTTTTATGTATTTGCAAATTGTACATTTTGGAAAAATATAAATAATATCAAATATACTTATAAAAAATAAAATTTTCAACATCAGTGGAAAATACAGTAATGAATAGAAATTGTTAAATCTTTAATATGTTTTGCAGGTAGAAAGAGAAAGAGGGATCACTGTTAAGGCTGTCACTGCATCATTAAACTACACATATAAGAACCAAAAATATCTTCTAAATCTCATTGACACACCAGGCCATGTGGACTTTGCTAATGAGGTAATTATCACCAACTATTCTGACTCTATAGTAGAATAGACAACAGGAAGTTGTTTCTGGAACATGTGACTGAATGAAATTGGAAATTAATATATCAATATCTATTTACTTTACATTATTTTGATTTGTATGTCAATTTTTTCTATTACCATACTGTATTCCACCCATACTGTATTCCTTTTTAATTCAGGTAGTCAGAAGTGTAACAGCATGTCAAGGTGTAATAATGCTTGTGGATGCCAACGAAGGAATCCAAGCACAGACAGTAGCTGTGCACAATTTAGCAAAAAGAAACAATCTAAAGATAATACCCACCATGAACAAAGTTGATTTGCCCAGAGCCAACCCTGAAAAAGTCAAGAAACAATTGAAATCAGTTTTTAACATAGATGAAGATACAGTGTTAAGTATATCTGCAAAGAAGGGTTGGGGTATAACTGAGTTACTTGAAGCAGTTATAGAGAGAATACCTGCCCCTGCTGTAGACAGTGAGGCACATTTCAAAGCGCATGTGATAGATACTTGGCATGATAAGTACAGAGGTGTACTTTGTTTAGCTTACATCCATTCTGGGAAAGTGCAAGTGGGGCAAGCAGTTAAATGGAGATCTGACCCAAAAGTGCATACAGTCAAACATTTGGCATTACTGAGACCTGATGAAGAGCCCATAGAAGAAGCTGTTGCTGGCCAAGTTGTCATGGTAGGTAAGTTATGGTATATATTCAGAAATGTAATATGAAAGTGCTATGAATTTATCCCAAAAACATGATTTTTTTTCATTCTAAATGATTCCTACCAAAACTTTCTAGTTCTAGTTTGTAGTCAGAGTAATATAATATGAAACTCAAAATATTTTACATGGTCATAATCACTCTTTGCATAGGGTTTTCATTTGCATTCCTTGCGCGTATAAGGCTTTTTTCATCAAATATCCCATATATTATTTTCTAATAAAGACATTTTATAGGATGTGGTCCAAAAGGCGGCGGTAGCGTGGGAGATCAGCTGCTGTCCAAAGAGCTAGCGGAAACGGGAGACACTACGACAGTGCCTCCAGTGAAGCATATGGTGTACGCTGGTATATTCCCCGCTGACCAGTCGCAGCACGCCATGCTCAGCGACGCCATACGGAAACTAGCGTTGAATGACTCAGCTGTGTCTGTGTCTCCTGATTCTAGGTAAATTATAGATGATCTAAGCGACCTTTTTTTTACATCACGATAAGAAAATGCCTTAGTACTTTTTAATAAATTATGATGATCATTGGGCACTTTTCCAGTTTCTGTGTTGATATTTTACGAATAATCAAATTTAGTTATAATTCGCTCGATCCTAGACTTAATCCTAGGGTTTTAATTGCAAACGCAAAAAGCCAGATTTAAATAGTTGTCATTTTTCAAGAATTAGTTTAATAAAAAGTTCTCTTACTAGGTTATCACATTGATTTTTTTTCATGGCAAAAAGATTCAATTATTGGATACGCCACGATCGCATAACCATGCTAGTATAAACAAATATGTCCATTAAACTCCCGAGAAGTGCAATAAAAACAATAAAGGAAGAAAGGTTGCTACAGCATATGTCATATCTTTTTTTCCTGTAGCCCAGCATTGGGACAAGGGTGGCGTGTGGGCTTCCTAGGGCTACTGCATTTGGAAGTATTTACTCAGAGATTATTACAAGAGCACAAGGCAGAGGCTATACTGACCGCCCCTTCTGTACCATACAAAATTAAGTGAGTATATTTTTTATAGGTATTATAAAAATATTATAATACACATGCAGTGTTGGGACTTGGGACCTGTAGCAAATTCTTTTGAAAATTGCGATGAGTACTTTAGTATGTAACATGTTGCTTAAGCATCAATCTATCAATAGGTAGACTTTATGGGTTGATATTCCTCTGTTTAACTGAAAGCTGATTTGTGATGGCCTCGAGGTTTGGGCGCGCGGTCGAGAATATCGGCGGTCGCGGGTTCGAACCCCAGGCACACACCTCTGACTTTTCGAAGTTAAGTGTGTATTCACATTGAATTATCACTTGCTTTAACGGTGAAGGAAAACATCGTGATGAAACCTGCACACCTGAGAGTTCTTAGGAATTTCTTAAGTGTGTAGTCCGCCAACCCGCACTAGGCCAGCGTGGTGGACTATGGCCTAAACCCTCTCAATGGTAGAGGAGACCCGTGCTCAGCAGTGGGCGTATATGGGTTGATGAAGAATCTAATAAAATACCTTTTATAATTGTGTAATAACACTTGACATATTCCGTTGCAGAATAAAAGGGGCGAAGTTGATAAAGCAGCATAGAACCGACGAGTTAATAATAACAAATCCTTTGCAGTTACCCGACCAACAGCACATAGAGGAATATTTTGAACCATTTGTAGTAGGTAAGGGAATCCTACTATTTTTGAAATAGTCACATAATGAACTAAGGGATTTTTTGTGAGAATCAGCGCAATAATATCTAACTATTTTTGGCTATAAATTAGTTACGGGACAAAAGTATTGGCACAAAACAACTGGCTCATTTGTGTCAGTCTAGCAGGACCTTCCTGATTTTTCTCCTTTTTCTTATTAGCAGCATTGTTTCGAGTTTTATTCAATGAAAATAATTTGATAACACATTAAGAATACACACATAACTTTGAAAAGTCAAATCAACCCGCGACCGCGAAAATTCTCGATCGCACCTTAACCTCGAGGCTATCACTGACTTTTACTTCAAAGTCAAAGTCAAAGTCAAAGTCAAATCTCCTTTATTCAAATAGACTTTTACAAGTTCTTTTGAATCGTCATTTTTAACACTTTTTTATACTGTTTTTTTTTAAACTAGTGCCGCTTCGAAACGTGTTATCGCTGTGGAGAAGAAACGGCAAGAAACTCCCTCAGCAACACGACATGTCATTTTTTTTTTCTTTTTAATAAATTACAATTATAATCTAAAAATTAGATTACAATCTAATAATATTGTTTACAATTTAATGTCACATGGATACAAAATGCAGCAACATAACCTCCGATCAATTTACTTACTCCCAGGGGTTGTTATCTTCAATAAAATCAGAAATGATCTTCTTTATGATCATCACCCGATATACGTCCCACTACGGGACTCGGGCCTTCTCTACCATTGAGAGGGTTTAGGCGTTAGTCCACCACGCTGGCCTAGTGCGGGTAGGCGGACTTCACAACTAAGAAATTCTTAACCCTAGAGTGGGCGCGCTATGAGCATTTTGCCGCCGAACATAGGTTTAAAAAGTCATTGATCTCTTGTTAACTAGAGTTCTTTTGAACAGAGATTAATGAATACATTCATTTATCATTAAGTTATAGTGTAATATTTAAATGCTAAGAAAAATAATTAATTCAATTGCTTTATTCCTAGTTTAAATAATCATTGAGAACGAGCGGCAAAATGCTCCCCACGCGCCCACTTACGGTACAAAAAAAAGCGCGCCCACTCTAGGGTTAAGAACTTCTTTTTTCCTTTGTTATTGAGAATACACACATAATTTAGAAAAGTCAGAGGTGTGTGCTTGGGACTTAAACCCGCGACCATCGAGACTCGTCCACCCAAAACCTCGAGGTTATCACTACATTTTACTATTCCCCTAAAATTGTTTTTGTCCCTAGGTACAATAATAACCCCAGTGGAGTACATCGGTGCAGTAACATCCCTATGCATCGACCGTCGCGGGGTGCCGCTCCCCTCGAGCGCGGTGGACGATCACATGACGATGATGCAGTTCGTCCTCCCCCTGTCCGAGGTGGTGGTGGACTTCCACGACACGCTGAAGAGCATCTCCTCAGGGTTCGCCAGCTTCGACTACCAGCACCACGGGTTTCATCCCAGTGCTTTGGTTCGGGTAAGTAACGATATCTTTCTCTTTTTTAATGTGTATTTATTAATAGGGGGTGTTGTTTAGTCGATTAACGACGGTTGTAGTAACGATGGTTGTTCAGAAGTTCAGATATTCACAAGAGAATAATTGAAAAATAAGAATTATAAGTTGCTGTAGTGTATGTGTAAATAGATTAAGTGAGAATAAATGTAAATGTGGTAAAATGGATTGAGAACATTGAAAAGATGTGACCCTATGCAGAAGTGAGTGGCAAAGTCGATCGAGTACAGCCCAGTTGAACCTGTAAATATCTGACAGGTGATTATTTTAAAAGGGTTATGTAAAGAGCCCTTTAAACCGAAGTGCATACATGAAAAGGGTAAAGTCGACTGAGAAAACAAATTAAGCTTATTTGGACCGTATTAGACGCTCTATATCTTCTCTGCTTACCCAACGGGAGACAGGCGTGAGTTTTTGTATGTATGTGTGTACAATAATTTATCTATACTAATAAAATTAAATAACGAATTTCTGCTAACGTGATTCCTAACATCCTAGCAAACCCAAATAAACCAGTAATCTAAATAACGGATTTATAATATTCCAGATGGATATCCTCCTGAACGGCATGTTGGTGGACGAGCTGTCGGCGATAGTGCACGCGAGCCGCCTCGAGTACAACGCGCGCCGACTCACCGAGAAACTCAAGGAAATGATACCCCGGCAAATGGTCCAGGTATATTATTCTATTTAATCACAGTTAGTTTTAGTTTTTATTACCGATGTGTTTAAATTAAGTACATTTAGAAGGTTAAGGAAAATATCTTTCAAACACATGAGTGTTTACTATATCATAGTTGCTATCTGTGTGGAATTTGTATTTCTTTTTCTAAAAAGTGTATATTGCAATCTAAAATCAACATTTATTTAGTAATACCACTATTATTGAACAGAGACACTATTAGTATACTATTATATTTGTGTAGATTATTATTTAATTAATACAATTTGCAGGTTGCAATTCAGGCTGTGGTGTCGGGTAAAGTATACGCCAGAGAAACCATAAAAGCGTACAGAAAAGATGTCACTGCTAAATTGGTAAGTTTATGTTTATAAATACTAATCCATTCGTTTTAAACTGATAGATTCATGACCTTCATATTGAAAATCCGAGTAAAATGTAATTATTTATCAATTGAAAGTGAAATGTTATTATCTCTTTTTAATCAAGGGCTCAATTTTACCCAAGGACCCCTTTACTTTATAAATAGTCTTCAATAAACTTTAATGGAATATAATACAGTCGAAAACAAATGCTCTGTAACCATAGTAAAATCAATCATTTGTGTTCATTTTATGTGATTATAACACTCATATTGCTAAATTTGGCAGTATGGAGGTGATGTGACAAGAAGGAAGAAGCTATTGAAGCAACAAGCTGAAGGAAAGAAGAAAATGCGCAGTGTTGCCAACATCAAAATACCTCGGGACACATTCATCGATGTACTGAAACGATAATTGTAATAAATAGTTGAATCTGTTTGGGACGTTTTATTACTTCAATTTGTGTAACAATTGTAATGATCACCTTAAGTTATGTAAAAAATATATGAGTACGTGAGCACAGGGCTTTTTAAGCGGTAAGCCTATGATTTTGTTGAGCGAAAGAAATTCTTGTCGTTTATCGTGTATTTATTACAGGAAAAATAGAATTCTGTACCAATAAATTCTTGTTTTGCCTTTATTAAAGAACATTGGATATAGTAAATAATTATCAAACTATATTCACTTAATATTTCTTAACGACTTAAAGAAATAACACAACACTTTACAAAATATACATACTTTATTGAAAAAAAAAAAGAAATTGATTACAATAAGGACGATATAGTTAACAAATAAAAAATATGATTTCAAGTACGATTAACATTAAAATTCGTCAATAAACTGATTAAAAAACAGATCGCTAACAAAACTATAAGACGGTTCATTCATTAACACACGCGAACGTGTTCAAATTAAGCTCCATAGTTAAATAATCGCAAGTGCTAAGCTTTGTCCTTATTCCTCATATAATCTCGTGACCCTTTGTCGCAAAGAAAATTTCATCTACTATTTTTAACTGTTTATTTTTCGTCAAGAAACGCAAATCGATTTTGAACCAGATGTTGGACGAAAAATAATCTTTAGTAATTAGTTGCAACAGCATGTAAAGCCATAATGACTATGCCAGTTTTAACTAAGTAATGTTTTGTGTTCCTCCCTTTGTAAGACAATTAATAGAGCAAAACAAAACCCTACTTATCAAAAATGGATTCAATCAAAATAAAGAATAAGGTTTATGACACGGGTCTTTTATAACAATTGCATGTAATACGTAAAATAATAAATAAATTGGTAAACAGCAAGTTGATGAAATATTGAGTCTTCAAAACATAGGTACAACCAAAATCACAATATATCGGAC
Source organism: Cephonodes hylas (assembly GCA_030295005.1). Lineage (NCBI taxonomy): Eukaryota > Metazoa > Arthropoda > Insecta > Lepidoptera > Sphingidae > Cephonodes > Cephonodes hylas. The sequence continues at coordinate 12,937,922 of AP025368.1, read as the reverse complement.
TTCTTTGAGATCAGATACGAAAATCAAAAAGTTATAATACTTTGGTATGCCATATTTATTAAAATCTATAATTTTTATATTAAAAATCCTTTTTAATCGTTTTATTCTGTTTTAAGACGATACCGTGGTTTGGTAGCCTTAGAAATAAAAATGTATTTATTATATTAAAATTATTTTGGAAAAAATAGGCTATGCATATTTTTTTATTTTATAAATCGTTTGCATTAATAATAATATCCCCAGTATAGCAAATTAAAGCAAGTTAATTATATAACAGAATAAAAAAGGTATTTTAAATGATATAACAAGAGATGGGAAAAATCAGCTTGCCATGTAATCAATTGAAACATAACTATTTTGCAAGAATAAAATAAAATCTTAGAATACACATTTACATATTTTTTATATAAAAGCCTTGTTTTGTCCCATCGATAACTTATTTAACTGTTGAATTAGTGTGATTTAAAATGTCAATTGTGTGTTTTATTCTTAGCATGAAGCCGTCTTATGAAGCTGAGCTCTTTTACAGACAAAATCAATATTTAACATTAAATAAGCATGTGCCAAATATATCTTCGAAACTTATGCACAAATTATAGTGAAATTATTTACACAATGCAAGGGAACCATATATTTAGCCTCTTAATATATAATGTAAGTGTTCGTCTTTATATTAAGTATATTTCATCTATAGACGCCTTTACTTTTAGTCATGCAAGTTTGATATGATATTTTTATATACTCTGACATCCCGCATAAATATTAACAAAAACATTTTAACATCTTTATAGAATTCAATTTAATCGCCCCGTCGAGAACTATTATACGATTTTTTTGGGCGTATCAGTACTAATTTACATCCTTTCATACAAAGTCCACTAGCACCCGAACGGCATGTCCATGCTATTCAAACGTTGCACGTTTGCTCGTCAGTCTAATTTAGTGCCGTATGAGGAACCCTACACGCTCTATATTTATAATTAGGTCTATGGTACAGTACCGACCATAGAGTCACCTTAAAAGTTGCAATATTAATAAATCTTGACAAATAAATTTAGAAACAAAAATATTTTTGAAAAACCCAGAATCTTTTTATTTTACAATAACTTATATCCTTTTCGAAATCCATCTATATCTATCCCAAAATTCATTAAAATTGCATCATGATTTAAAATGGAAACGTAACAGATATATTTATTTATGAATAATTAGATCGAATAATGTTACTTTAAAAACGATGTTACTACTGAACATTAAGATTTCACCCATAAGTATTGTTGATTCTAAATAGGTAACAACTTTACATTGAAAATATTGTAACTTAATCATATTAGTAACACCAGAACAGTTTGAAGACACAGCCAATGCGGGTAAAATATAAAAAAAGGTTAAAAAAATAACACCTATATACTTTTTAACACGTCTCCTATAGAGATACATTTGTATTGAATTAGTCGATCGATTGTATTATGTAAAAATATAAAATTATGAACATGGGGAGCACATCATATGCACATTACATACAAGTTTCCGTTGCCGAGATCGGACGGCGACATATTTATCTATCTTCTGAGGTCTCGAGAAACTGCGCGTACACGTCTCTGGTGCATTCTCCTTTCTCGTTGAACTTATATTTGTAGTAGGAGCCGTCGGCACATATCACTGGAACGAACAATTTTTTATAACAAAAGCATATTGCAGTTGAAACTATGCAGGGATACCAACGGTGTAAGTAGAGATTGATGTAACAACCAGATTATATAAAAATAACAGCCCATGACACATTTGTCTTACTAGCTACGAAAAGCTTGCGAAATGAGAGGTCGCGGGTTCGATCCCCGCACCGAGACAAATGTTTGTGTGATCTACAAATCTTTATCTTTTGTCTGGGTTTTTATACAAGACTTGAAGCCCAGTGTGGGGTCAGAACTATATATGTGACTGTTGGGTAAATTAAAAAATAAAATTTTATTATCAATGCAGATTCTACTATACAACATTCCCGAGGTCCCGTATCCCTTTTTATCTACCTTTATGAAAATTAGAGTTCGATTCACTTGACGACTCACCTATTATAGAACTCTTATCAACGCCAAACGCACAAATACACGGCGGCCCGTTGGGTATTGTGAACTTGCAAAAACTCCAATTGCTGGAGAAATATTTGGGTAGGAAGTTGACTGTGGCCAAACTGGACTGTTTATTCAATTTCTCATCTTCCAGGCTGAAAACGTGGACCGTGCCGTGGTCTGACGTCACGCACAGGTTGGTGCTAGAGTGGTTGAAGTTTATGCAATATATCGTCGCCTGGAAATAATACATAGATAAATCTAATTAGGAAATTCATTATAACAGGCCATATTATAGTCAGCTGGAAGGAAAGTGAGAATGAGTCCAGTTGATCGGTGAGTGTGATAGTCACCAAAGTGAATTGATAAATATTTATAAGTAATGTGTGAATTACATTACGAACTAAAAATCATATAATCTATCTAAATCATCATCAGCCCATATAGGTTCCACTGCTGGGCACTAACCTCCCTTTTGAGGGGGTTTAGGCGTTAGTCCACTACGAGGCCTGGATGGCGGGCATCATCCGTCCATCAATTATTCAAATGCAAAATAAAATTATTAAAGTGCAGCGACTGAGCCCGTAGTCTCTCGTGGCAAATGAAATCATTTTATTTTAAAATAGTTAAGTTCTATAGATTAAGCTATGCTACGAGTAGAATTAAAAAAAATATATAGGTCAAGTTCTACTGATTTCCATTTTTTCCCATCTGCTACATCCAACTTGAAATTAACTTTCTTTCTAATAGCTATACAAAGTACATATTATAGAGTTTTAATTTTATTTATATTATGTTTGTGTACTAAATAATTATTTTGTTACATAAAACCTAAAAAAAAATTGTAAATATTAAACTGTATTTGAATATAAATTTCCATGGAGATTACTTGTCTATTGTGAAACTGTTACTTAAAATGTGCAAGAGCCCGTTCAGCATTTGTGAAAGTTTTAGAAATAGTGAAAGGCACTGTCACAAAACAAGACCACTTTTTAAAAACATCAGGCATGCAATGCACAAAATGTCACTGCTATTCAAATCGTAATTTTATTGCGTTGTATTAAGAAATTCGCAACACCTAATTATTGTTGAATATATTTATGCGCAAAGCAGGTTATTGATAAAAATAATCACTATGATATGATTACGTAATTTAAATCTGTATTTGATTAAAACAAAGACCATTTGACATGATAAATAAATACGAATGATTCCCTTTATAACTCAAAAGAACAGAGATATATTTACCCTCTCACATTTCGTTAATTTTTTTAAAATTTATATTACGGTTTTCTAGCATATTTCGAAACGACGAACTACTACTGGGAATTTTTTAATGAAAATACCCTTTAAGCTGTGCCAAGCCCGCGATTGAACTCGAAACCTCTAGATCCCAATGCACATACTTGCACTAAGAGACTACAAGGCAGTTTAATAAAAAATAAAGTACGAGGACGATGGACTTTTTAGGTAATTAAATGTTTTTATTTTTTATCAATTAATTTAAAATTAAAATTATATTATTTGGGTCTAAAAAAAGCAAGTGTACAGAGTTGTGACATTAGTGTATTTTATATAATATGATAAGATAATTTATGTTTAAGCATGAGTATTAATGAGCAATATTTCATAAGCTTCATTAATGTCCTATTATTAAGTAATTTATTCATGAATCAGTTATTAGATCATCTAACTAAAGCAAGTCTTATAAATTGTTTCTTTTAAATTTTCATACACAATTTTATGCCATTTTCAATTGGATGCATTAAAAATTTGGAAAAATAACATACCTGATGAGCACCTCGCCTCAACTCGGCTAGCTTTTGTCCTGTTGCAGTATCAAAGACTCTAATAAGAGTACCCTTTGTGGAAGCTGTTGCCAATCTTGTTCCACCAACATTGAGCGCCAGGCAACTGAGTGGAGCCTCATGTGCTGCTATAAGGTGGCCCTCAGGAGCCGAGCTGGGTCCGGCATGACTGCTCAATTCTACCAACTATAGAATAAACTGTTTTTGAATGACACAAATTAAGACAACTGATAAGATAATCAGATAGAGTATGTAGAGTTTTATCTCAATTGTAGTAATCAAATTGTTTTTATATCATTCTATTGTATGCATTGTTACAATCAAAAGAAAAGGAAATTATATTGAACTACATAGCTCATGAACAGCAGTGGTACTTCCATAGACAGCCAAAAATGTTACATGTCAATTGTATAATTCTGGTTTATAATTGTTTATTTATGTCAATAAATTTCTGGTTTTATTTATGTCAATTTGGTTGTGCTAAATAAAGATGTAAATCTTAAGGATTATTATTTGAAATTTTGTAAGGCAAGCTGGGCTTTTGTGCTCCTTTGAAAGTATTGTCACTCTCATGAATCAATATATTTAACAAGAATTATTGCTTAGTAAACAAATTACAAGTAAACAAAATTTTATAAAGAAAATATAATAGCTAATATCACAAATTAATAAGTTTGAATACCTATATATATATTACTAGCTTTTGCTCGCGACTCCGTCCGCGTAGACTACAGGGTTGAGTTCATAGTAAGGAAAATAAATTGTAGTCTATTTTATTTCTCAGAGTCCTATTTATGTCCATACCAAAAATCATACAATTCAGTCAAATTGTTCAAACGTGAAACCGTAACGCGTCGATCGGCGCCTTGTGCATCATTACTGCGCGCTTGATCAATATTTTAAAACTGCAATATCTTCTAAGATATTCAGTGAAATCAAATGATGTAAAGGGCAATTTTATTTAAAATTAAATACTTGTAATGAATAACGTATTTATTTGGATAAGGATTATTATCATATTTATAAAAACACCTTCACAAATAAAACTTTATTTAAAAATAAATTTGGTTAGGATGAAAAACGTTATAGTGAGCCAACCTTAAAAAATAGACATATGCTATCGCGGACTTTTTTTTAGAATTTTTAAAGAGGAACATTTCTCTCAAACATTATTTTAGCGAAACTTTAACCGTTTTCGCAGCGTACGCAGCGGAAGCTCACAAAAAGGAAAAAATGTCCCCGATTTTGAAACATTCTTTATTGCTGCTCCGCTCCTATTCGTCGTAGCGTGATGTTATATAGCCTATAGCCTTCCTGGATAAATGTGCTATCTAACAGTAAAAGAATTTTTCAGATCGGACCAGTAGTTTCTGAGATCCTAGCGTTCAAACAAACAAACAAACAAACAAACAAACTCTTCAGCTTTATAATATTAGTATAGATTGTTAGTATGAAATTCATTATTAAGTACCAAGTGTGTGGATTGAGTCATAATATAATGATATTACTTTTGTTACTACAATAAATATCACACTTTAAGGATATTGTATTTATGACACAACTTTACAGTGCAGAAATGTTATAAACAAAGATTAATAATAAATAATATTTTAACTATGGTTTTGTTATGAAATACCAAACAAAATTACAGTTATTTCAGCAAATATAACACTTGGAGAGGATTTTAAAGTAAAAAAGGGAAAAAAATAGCTAAATTCTTACTTGCACATGTCCAGTTTTGCGGCTAGGGTATGCCAGCAAGGCATTGTTACTGTTGGGGCACACAACACACAGACCTCTGGAGTTCTGGCATGTCTCAAACACATGAAGTAACTGGGGCTGTGCAGTAAAAGTGTACACCTTAATTAGGTTTTCTGAAAAGAAAACAAAAGGTAAGATACATAAAAACAAAAAGTTACACAATGTTAAAATACTGATGTAATGTTTTGCCTTAATTACTTCATTCAACTACATAAGTTTCTGTACTGAACAGATGAATATATTTATTTCGTTTAGCTGCTGTTTATAACTTGTATATCCTATTTATAGATAACAAAATACCAAAAACAATAGTATGAATATTAATTTGATTACCTAAAACAACAACAATACGATCTCGCCGTAATTTCACGGCTTTTACCGGACTGTTGAAGTCGAGCGATATTGCCGAGTCTTTCTTCAAATCGTCCCATATAATCACTCTGTTAGGGGGGTACACGGGGGTTTTTCCTCCCCCGACTAATGCCATATAATTGCACCTGAATAACATCTCTACGTAAGACAGACCGCCCTCCGCAAAGTTCTGGCGTTCCTTCTCTTTAAGAGGGTCACTATTGAATACGCGAAATCCGTTCTCCGTCCCGCAAGCGAAGCAACCTGTGTTGCAAAACAAAAAGGTATCACCAACAAATTGATTAAAAAATAGTCACAAAACAATTAACACCGAATTGTTTACCTTGATCTTGATTAAACCCGACATATAACAGACCGTTACCGAACGCATTATCCTCTGATAAATTCATTTCGAGAATACGACACAACAATAATAAGTAAAACAACAAAAATTTTAGACACAACTTTTGCGGCAATTTGACAACAACATGACAATTACAAATAGGGATACCATCACTAAAAAATAATCTAATAGTCTGTCAGCTGATTATTAGAATATTAGCACATTTCCAATTAGATTATTGCGCTATTGTTTCAATTTTTATTATTATACCTAAAACTGGCTGCAGTAGGGAAATAATAAATATAAAATTTACAATTTTGAACACAAATCGCACTATTAGATAATAAGTTTATACAAAGCAATAGCCAATATCACGGTAGAATGCCAAATATTGAGAGCTATATTTCAAATAGGTCCACTTATAGGTTCCTCCATTGCTTTATATCGGTTTTATTCCGAAATTGTATAAGCATTTAGAAAATAATCTTGAATTTGTTTATTTTCAAATGGTTACAATTTCATTGCATATGATATAAGAGAAATACAAATATATACTTATATATCATAGTTTACTTCTGCATTGAAGTATAACACGATCAATGCCTCATTGTAATTCACTGGTGCCCAATACACAAGTTAAATCTTTATTTGGGCACCAGAATTTTTCTATAACACTTAAGTTTTGCTTCAATAAATAATAAGATTTACTATTAAACTAGCCTTAAGTGTTCTATATGTCATTACTTCAACTTCAATAAATATTTTTTATTTATTTTACAAAGATTGCTATGCCTTATTATTTTACCACCAATGGTGTTTAGAAAAGTAAATGTAGATAGATAGATGACTATTTATAGATAAATACCCACATTTACAAAATAATTTGGTGAATAATGTATTAAAAACCTCTCAATTTTTTAGAGAAGTTACATTTATCACTTTTATAAGTAATGCATAGCAACAGTAACTACTCCCCGTAATACTAAATTAGTACTTTTTACTTAAAATAACAGAACACTATTTTCTGTAGATAAATATTTGGTTACCCTTTACATTATCAATCCCAACAGTACTACTTAGTATACAGTTACTACTTAGTATGTATGTAAGTTGTACTAAGTACTTCTTGAATATAATTTGATTACTATATGCTTACTGTATTAGTATTTTAAAAGGAGAAAAGACTGAGGAAGGCTAATTTAAAAATAAATTTAACCATATACAAATATTTATTTAATTTATTTACAAACATTATGTAATAATAATTTTCTTATGCTTAATACATAATTATAGCTGTTACTCAAATTATAGATTACATGAGGTTAAATTTTAACATGCAGATGAGATATATTACTCAAATGAAACATTTTAGAATAATGCAACTAAAAGTATTTCAACAAGTAAACTCATGTTTTAATTTCAATTTCATAGAAATACTCAAATTTTCATTTTTTGATATTGAATGGTTACACAAACATTGCATTTCTTGGTTCATCTAGATATAATTTAGTTCTAAAGTCACTTTTATATTGTTATTTTTTTATCACTACAAATATTACAATTTAAATGTAGCAGAATTTACCTTAGAGCAAAATACAGAGTTCAGTGGAATCCTTATGTTACTATTAGATCAGTCAAGAACTTGCTACTTGTTTCAATGGCCCTTCAAGGTATTGAGAAATAGCATTTATTTTCTCTTTTAGAATTCCAAAACCTACATTTTCCTTAGCATATAAACACAATAACAAATTTGCTACTTGTGTCACAGCTATTTTACCGTTCATGCAATCAACAAGTATCAAGTTAAGTTTATCATCTTTAAATACATTCCTGCCGTGTTTCTCATACGCAGACCAAACGTTGCTCGCGATGGCTGCTGTGACTCGAGCATCTTTATCATTATATCCAGAATACGCCAAAAGAGCTCCCTGATGATTCAGCAATCTAAAACCCGATATAAAATTTAACAAACATACCGTAAATAATAAAAAGTATAATAGTCCAACTGATTTTTTATTTACAGAGTATTTTCTACACCACCAGTGTTAGCTTGACTCAAGACTTGAGTAAGTGCTTTTGGCTTTAACATGACTGTATATATTCTTTTCTGTTTTTAAGGGATCGTCAACAAAATTTCAACGCAATCGCAGCTTGAATAAAAACTTACGAACAATAAATAATATTGGTGACATTTGTTTTTCTTTTTTTTCCTTCTCCCTTTTTTCGGGAAGGCAAAGGGTTCTTGCCCATACAGCCTCGTCTTATTAAATATGAATTAGTTCAATGTGAACAGGCTTAAGCCAAGTCTTTGTAGTAGTATAATTATGTCATTTTTTCGTATTTTTAGGCTAAAGCCAAATCTGTGTAATAGTATAACTATGTCATTTATTCGTATTTTTAGGCTAAAGCCAAGTCTTTGTGGTGACATTTGTGATTTGACAGTTCTAGTGCTGGCAATAAAAAAAAATATGGCAAAGGAAACCGTATTATACTATTAATGTTAATTTGAATAATTTACTAATGTTTTGTAAAAACAATGTTTAAAAAGTATTTTGAATTGAAGAAGTCATATTTAATAGTGTTGTGAATACAATAATTACAGTGCAACTAATGTAACTATTTATGGTATAATTTGAATTTGAATGTACAAACAATAGACTTTATTTAGCTATACCCAAAACCAAAAAATTAGTTTCATATAAAAAAATATCTGGTCAAAATTATAAGTTTAGTAAGAAATTATTTGAATGCAATGTGAATAAAAACCACTTTCATGAATAGACAAAACCTTTGTTGTATGAAAATTTTGTAGAAAAAAGTCTGAAACTACAATTGTAATTGTATATTATACATTTATTTTTGAATGAACAGTAACTGGTTGCATTTTAATAACTAGCGCATCTTCTTCTGCTTGATCAAGTAATTTCTAAATGCAATTTGTTTATCCTTAAAGGATCTCTTAATTTTGCCTTTAGCCTTATGCTTCACCATTTGGTAATTTTTAGTCTTTCTTTTTTCTCTATTAGTTTTTGAACAATGTATGTTCTTCCTTCTGTCTTTGTATCCAAATTTATCTCTTTCTTCTCTGCCTTTCATAACTGTCTCCAGCCTAGCGTTTTTGTCATGTTTCTTTTTCTTATAAATGTTTTCAATTGCTGAAAGTTGGACAAGTTCTCCTGACTCTTCTTGCTCTTCTTCAATAACATTGGATTTACGTTTAACACCACTTATGTTTTTCTTTACCTGTGCAGCTTCTATCCTCTTAAAATCTTCATCAGTGAATATTTTCTCCATAGCTATTTCACGAGCATTCTTCACTTTTTCTTCTTTGTCAAGTTTACGCTTAGCCTTTAGTATTTTTCTTTCTCCTTCCTTTGGGATTTCAGTTTCCTTTTGATTATCTTCACTTTGCAATTTATCTTCACCCTTTTCTTTGTCTTCAACTTCCTCCTGTTCTTCATCACTAACTACTTCCTCTTCTTCATCTTCAACTTCTTCACCATCGCTTTCTTCACTATCTGATATTTCAATTTCTGAATCAGATGATGCAACATCAACCCATTCTTCACTGTCTGAATCATCTTTTTTCTTTTTCTTGGAAACCTTGTCTTTTTTATCTGTTATTTCTTCTTTCTCTAGTAACACCTCAGAGCCTGGGATATAATCTTTGATTTCCATTTCTCCATATTTCTTTGTCTTTAATTCAAGAGAAGCCTCAGTAGGCCTACCTCTGTCTTTTTTATGTAAGAGTTCAGGCATGGACTGCCTGTACAACTGTATGAGTGACCGAGCAGCCATCATCACTGATTTTTCTTTATAGCTTTTGTATTGAACTAAATCCCTTAATAAATCTTCACCTATTGCAAGGGGGCATCTAGCACAAATCTCCCTTACAGCATTTAGGCCTACTGCCATTACATCTGTAGAATTTCTTTCTGTTATAAAATTATTTGCAATGGCCCTCATAACTGGTTCTACAACTTCAGGTGGCACTAGTTCATGGGAAGCTTGAGCAGCAAATTGCAATATTCTGGTGACTTCCCTTTGATGGGGCAGAAGTAACCTTGCAATGAATGGATAATAGTTAAATAAGAACAGGTTGTGTAATCCAATAAGTCTTGATGTAACATCCAACATCATCAGTTTGACTTCAAACCTTTCATTGCATCCTTCTAATTGTTTAAAAAGTTTCTCTGCAAATCCTTGAGGATTGTTTATCAAATGTAGAGCAGAGAAGTTAAAAGATGGGGCTTTCTGTTTCTTCTTTTTCATTTTCTTTGCAATTTTCTTTGCTTTGTCAACCATTTTTTCTCTCTTTCTGGTTTTCTTGTTAAACTTGTTAGATATCATTGTGTCTCTGGGATCAATTTCATCTTCACTGTCAGAATCCTTGTTTTCTTCTTCTTCATCTCTGCCCAAGAAGAATTTCAATGAAGCAACCATAACTTTAGTAATTTTGGAGAAGCATCCAATATCAGCAATGATGTTGACTGTTTTGTGGTCATTCCAAATATTTTTGTGATACAATTCAACCAAGATATCAATGGATAACTTAGCCGCCTTAGCATTGGAATCTTGAAGCATAGAGAATATGAAGTTTTGCAATGTTGAGTTCAATTTCATGTCCTTATGTTTTAAGTTCATATTCTTGATGTCAGTAATTATATGCGTCTTTAAGAATTCTCTCAGGAACTTGTCCTGACATTTGAGTAAGGAGAAGAATAGTTCCATCAAATCAAATGGAGTAATAAAATTTTTGTTTCTCAATAATATTAAACATTTGCATAAAGCCAAGCGCATTTCGTTGTGGAGCGTCGTGTTATGTGTTTTTAAAATATCTACTATTTTCTGGGGGAACATTTTCATATCCTTAAGATAGCATTGTGCGACCTGAGCCAGAAACATTGATTGTTCTTCTAATTTTTTATTATGCTGCGTTGGATTCAAGTTGAATATCTCCAGAGTTGTTTCAAAATGTGCCAGCTGCTGATGAAATTCTTCTTTGTAAGATTCTGGATCTCTTTTTATTAAGTTTTGCAACTGTGTTAAGTTGTTGGGCAACTGGTTATTTTGTCGCACCATTTTTGAAGATTTGACGACACTCAAGTGACAAACGTTAACTATCGAGCTATTCCGTTTATTGGCACTTTCACTATCATTACCATAATCAAAATATCTGTGGATACCAACGAGACCCAATGCAAAATGATCACGTTTATAACCCCAAAAATTGTTTTGGTTCTTGATAGTTTTGGTTCATTGACATTTTATTGGAAATGTTAATACTCTTAGCATTATTATGCAATGGTAAGATGTTTTTCCATCTGTCTTTGTTAATTTTTTGTTTAGAACTTCTCCAATTATATGTAAAATAGTCTCTGTAATTATAGGTATATGTGTGTTTTTCATAATAAAAAAGGTACCGTAAAACGGGGTGAATAGCAACGATTTCAAACTTTGCATGAAGAATATGTTGTTCCTAATTTTTTTTTTTCATCATGGGTGATTATATATGATGTCCGGTACCCACACGAAAAGATCTATAACAATATTCTTTAAATGTAATCACAGGTTGTCCAGAAAAATTGAAAAATATTGATCATTTCTATTTACCCAACGACTGGGGTCAATGAAAACACATAAAGGGGTGAATGGAAAAACTGTTAGGGCTGCACAAAAATACTTTTAACCAACATGCAAAAATGTGAGGTGCTGAATAAAAATATATCTTTCAAACCGAAACAATTTTTAAATACTAAATTAAAATAAAATGTGACATGATATGTGGCAGAAGATGATGTATATATGGCATGATGATATGATGTATATGTGGCAGAAGATGATGTATATATGGCAGAAGAAGCATGAAATTAAAATTAATGCAGTTGAGATGAGAGCGCTAAGAAGCATAATTTGTGGAGTGAAATTCGTAGATAGATTGAAGAATAGTGTGATAAGGGAAAACTTCAGCAATGATATCTCGGACATCAGCCTGTATGAGATTGAGATGGCCTTGAAACAACTTAAGAACAACAAGGCGCCGGGTGAAGACGGAATCACTTCAAAGCTTCTGAAAGCGGGCGGATCGCCGGTACTTATACCCCTTCAGAGGCTCTTCTCGAGGGCTCAACGCCAGAGGCATGGAGAAGGAGCGTGGTGGTATTATTCTTCAAAAAACGTGATAACACCTTGCTGAAGAATTACAGGCCCATCTCGCTCCTGAGCCATGTCTATAAGTAGTTTTCGAGGGTCATCACAAATCGTCTCGAACGCAGATTTGATGACTTCCATCCACCCCAACAAGCTGGTTTCCGAAAAGGCTTTAGCACCATAGACCACATCCATACGCTTCGGCAAGTTATACAGAAAACCGAAGAATACAACTTGCCGCTTTGTTTAGCGTTTGTGGACTACATGAAAGCCTTTGATTCGATCGAGACGTGGGCGGTGCTAGAGTCTCTCCAGCGGTGCCACATTGACTGTCGGTACATCGAGGTGTTGAAAAGTATATACAGCAACGCCACCATTTCGGTCCGAGTACAAGATCAGAGCACTAAGGCTATTCCACTACAGAGAGGCGTGAGACAGGGAAATGTTATATCTCCGAAACTGTTGTGGGTTTTGCATGTTTTTATCAAGTCTGCTGATAAATGTGAAGACAGGTTGTCGCCAATTAAGCACTGTTTGCCTGGTAAATTGTTAAAATAAGGAACCATCATATTTTGCACCCAGTCCTCAAAACAGGTTTCTTAAAAAAAAATATTGAATTAATGTACCTGAAAATGAAAACTTTCTCTGTAAAATATTATTTAATCGCTGACCCGGCGAACTTTGCACTACCGTCAACCTTTTCTGGGCTTGTAAGAATATTTTAAGACCAAAATTAACGAATTACCGTTCTCGAGTTAAACTTGGTACTTGCATAGCTTAACTATGTATTAACAATTATTGACAACCCTATTCGTCTTTTTCTATTGACCCCTCATCTGTACCTATTTTCAGATTAACCATTTCTATTATTCTTTACAATATTTCCATTAACCCCGTACTACTGTTCTAATCACCCGTCAATGGATTCTATTACCCCCTTTTATACAATAAATTTACATGTACAATGATTTTAACAAAATACAGAATTGTAATAGTGTATTTTTACCTAATTTCAATAAATTTTAATAAAGTAAGACACATGTAATGATATGAACACATCAAACAACACATTTAATACATTTTTCGGACTTAAAATCAAAAGTTGCGGCAGTTCAAATAAACGTGTTTTCGGAAGGTAAACTTTAAAGTGAATTTTTAACGATAAATGTTAATTTAACATTAAAAAATTGTTGGCAGCGCTAAGAAAAGATATTGATGTGTAATAGTTTAAAATACTACTAAAATCCTATAACGAAAAATAGCCGAATAATTATCTTGAAAACTTTCTTGATTTTTTTTCTATTCACCCCGCAATTTCTATACACCCCGTTTTACGGTAACTTAATAGATTTTCTGAAAAAAAGAGTATATGAGAATGTCATCTTATCTTGCCTGAATATACAGCCAATGCCTGCTATGGAATAAAAAAAAATACGTCAAATACGTCATGTCAATCAGCCACGTCATTTTTGCTTGAATGATATTATACGCGGCGTTACTTGATAAGCGTTACAATAAAATAGTGTTAAAATGAATATATTCCGTTTGCTCGGTGATTTGTCTCACCTATTAGCTATAATAATATTATTATTGAAGATTTGGAAAACGAGATCATGTGCAGGTAAAGTTGTTGTGCGAAAAGTGATGGAGCCGGCATGTTCTGTGATCAATGTAGCAATAGTAGTAATGTAACGGTTTGTATTTTGCAGGCATCTCGGGAAAATCTCAGATACTTTTCTCGATAGTATACACGGCGCGGTACTTGGACTTGTTGACGACGTTCATCTCTGCGTACAACACAGTGATGAAGCTGGTATTCATCGCGGCATCGTACGCGACTGTTTACCTGATGTACGTGCGGTTCAAAGCGACGTACGACCACAACCACGACACGTTCAGGATCGAGTTTCTGCTAGTGCCATGCCTGGTGATGGCGCTGCTGATCAATCACGAGTTCACTGTCATGGAGGTAAATAAAGCTCAAAGGAATCGTCATAATTGCACGACAGTGTGACCTTGCTGCGGTGGCTTATGGTTTTCATATGTCATATTGTCACATATCTTGCCACATAAACACTGTTCACTCTATGTAAACTCAATTATTTATCTAGTAACATTTTTGACATCTGTGACCCATAATGCACCTTGACATTTTGTGTCCTCATTTTTAAGTGATAAAACTTATAGTGTTTGTTTTATATACTTCCCCAAATATACACCTAAATTATCAACTATTTTTAAATTGTGTAGTGTTTATGTTTTTCTTTCAAAATATAATGTGTTATAGGAAGTAATGTCTTATTTATTTTAACTGTTTGCAAGTAAGAAACTAGAATTATTCATACTGTGTAATATTTTTATGTATTGTAATTTGCATTGGAACAAATGCTAGTCATTTGTTTATAGAGCAGTAAACTAATATACTTCAACAAGGTTGTTATATGAAATGCTTATTTGAGAATTAGGATTTTCACTATAAAATGTTACATACGGTCTATAGAGTTTATAGACCTAATTCCTGTAAGTTATGAGTTTGTTTTATGTACCTAAATTAATATGTTTTCAGGTTTTGTGGACATTCTCGATCTATTTGGAGTCGGTTGCAATTCTACCGCAGTTGTTCCTTGTGTCTAAGACTGGTGAAGCCGAGAGCATCACGTCCCATTATTTGTTTGCTCTTGGATCATACAGAGCTTTATACCTTTTGAACTGGGTAAGTATTGTAAAATTAAATTCATTAACTTAATTGGAATAATTGAATCCTTGACTTATTATGTTCTTCAACTATATAACTATATTTAAGCAAAAGGTTCGTCAGTTGCTGGCTCGTGAAACTGCGGAATGTTCACAACCATAACTTTCTGTTTATTTCTTCTTCTTTCTTCTTTACTGTTTAATATATATATATATAGGTATATATATATGTTTTGTATTTATATGTATTTATATATGTATATATGTATGCGTATATGTAGTAATATATATTATATGTCTATATTTTGTCAATGGTATAGTTTTAATATTTTACACACCTGCCTCATCTCTGCATCACCCTAGGTTCGACTGGGAGAGAATGCCATGCTAGGCATTAAGTCCACCTATACACAATTTGTATTAAGTGTAAATAAATAAATAAATAAATATATCAAATAACAGATCCCAAGTATAATGTTTGCTTATATATAGAATTTATTTTT
This sequence comes from Cephonodes hylas, assembly GCA_030295005.1. NCBI lineage: Eukaryota > Metazoa > Arthropoda > Insecta > Lepidoptera > Sphingidae > Cephonodes > Cephonodes hylas. The sequence goes on along the minus strand of AP025368.1, from coordinate 12,922,243 downwards.
TAAGGTGTGAACAACTTTCTCATTTATCATTCTTGTCTTAATTATTTAAAAATATTCGAACTAACAAAGTTTGAATAAGTTCATTGTTATCTCACTTATCTCTTATCCCATATCAAGTAAATGGTAGCATCATAAGTCTCATAAATTGTGTTATTGAAATAGAAAATTAAAGTAATATATCTGCATTGTTTTCTCACATTTTGGTGGCTTGATTTTAGTAATTATACTATTAAACTTTTAAATAATGTCCAAAATGTGGCTGTATAAAGGCCTAATGTAATTGTTTGATACAAACAATACTTACACATTTTGTGCAAAACTGATAAGTGCTGTAGATAATTATAACACTTCAAATGTTAAATTTTATCGAAATTACATTTGTTCATAACCAGAGCAGTGTGTAGTGTGAACACTTGAAATAATTCAGGGCAATTTAGCTCAGCTGTAAATTCTAAAATGAATTTATATATTGTACAAATCAATTAAATGTTTGTATTATAATCCAAATTGTTACTTCGGCAAATGTACAATATCCATGATGCTTAAATAATTTTGCAATGGATAAAGCCAATTTCATTATAATCAGCTCAGATCTTACAGTCAACCCTTAGGCTTATCAATATTCTCGCGCCATGAAGAACAGAAACAAAGAAACTGATAAAAAACGAAATTAGAGTACATTCTAAAAACAAATAAAGCAACTGTGGAGTGTGTTACGTTAATTTTATTTTTACTGACATGATAAAGTGACATCATATCCGATGATACTTCAAATTTCCTTTCTGTAATAATAGTCAAGAATTAACAGTGTGGTATATTGGTAAAAAATGAAGTTTATTCGTATTTCGCGGAAAAAAATAAACGATAATTATTTTTGTGATATGAAGATAATACAATGATATGTTGATAAACAATCTAATGTTATGTTATAATAGTTATGTTAAGTGCAAATCAAGTGCCTATACATAATTTGGTTAATGTGTGAAAAACTATTTCAGATCAATGAATGTTTGCCGATCAGCTGATGTTTAAAAGTTTATTAATGAGTAAAATATATTGCAGGTGTACCGCTACGTGGTGGAATCACATTATGAGCTGATTGCCATCGTGGCTGGCGTCGTGCAGACCGTTTTATATTGCGATTTCTTCTACCTCTACATCACTAAAGGTTCGTATATTGTACGAAAAACATTAACGTTCCCAATACTCGCCGCTAAATGCCGTGAAAATATTATTCATGGCTTATTTATGATTGACGTTTTACGAGGACGACATGTACTAGGCATGGTACCAGATGTTCAATATACGATTATGACTTAGTTATATTATTATTTAAGGATAATTTGGATCGGCTAATTTTAATAATTCTGCGTAATAAGGCTTATGGGTTCGATACCCAAACTGGTCTATATTTTTATGGCCCATAAAAACTTCTAGGACTGTGTTGTTTTACGCATATGACATTACATTCATGACACAAAAAAATTAAATCATTACCCTATTCATCTCAAACAGTGATATAATGTTTAATATTTCGTTTCAGTGCTTAAAGGTAAGAAGTTGCAGCTGCCGGCCTAATAGGGTGTCCGGTTGGATCGCGAGCGCGCCATCTGACTAGTGTGGAGATATTCTGGTGTATGCCAATAATTACCTAAGATCTAGTTTGTACAAACTTTGTACCACGCTGTCGTGGACACTTCAACACTCGTGTGATACACTATAGCTACACGCTGCAGTCACACATACACACATTACTCAGGCCCTTGTTTAATAAAAAGATTTTGTGTGGACTTGGTTTAGGGTAGTTGGTTTGGTTAGCTTTTGTGTGTAATTTTAAACTGCAATAAAAATTATAGTAAAGCATAATAATTTATGCAAAGTGCATTGAAATGGATTTCAAATTGGTGCAATGAATTGATATTTTTAAGAGAATGAGCGTTGAGAATACTTCTAGCTATGTGTCATATGTATGGGATTAAATAGCAGTGACATTACCCAATTTTGAAAATATGTTAATAACTCAATAAATTAATTGAAATGTACATTATAATTTAAATAATAATTGAAATATGTGTCAACTACCCTACTCCAATATTATATTCCATTATGTAAAAAGGTGTTGGTAATTTATTAATCAAAATTAATATTGAGAGGCTAGTTGAGGCAAGCATTGCCTCAAAGTATTGGATTTATTGGATACATATTCACATTTCATAGTTGTAAAAAATTTGGGGATGTGGTTCATCTGTTGATTATTATTTTGTCGTGAGACATATTGTGACAAAGTAAAGATCAACTCGCGGACAAACATTTTACGTCTTCACATGAAATTTATTTAAAATGTAATTTGTAATGAAAAAGTTTCTTTCTTTTCTTTATACCCAACTGCCCTTTATTGTTTACTCAAAGCTGTCCACGAAACACATCTCAAAAATTGTTTAAGTCTTTTTCAATCTGTATTTTACTGAGTCTCTAAATTTACTATTAAAAATATGATGTCAATTTGTAACATTATTGAAGTATGTGTTATTCTAATTAGCATAACTAACACCTGTGTCATTGTACTAAGAAAATATAGCAATAATTGTAACAGGTTACTGTTTTATATATAATATTATTGGAGAATAAAATGTCTAAATTCTTAGTTATAGTCTCAATTTCTGTATCTTAGACTGAGTGACCCTGTGCTCTAGATTAATAACCTTAATTCTGAATTACCAGCTGCTGGACTTATCCAGTTTGGTTAGTAACTGGTTTATATTTTTAGTTTACAATCGTTATCATGTAATTTTACTTGTCCGTCGGTAGTTTTATGTGACTGTAGTGCGTGTAGTTATTTGACAATATGTTCAGTGCAATTTAATTTTATGAACCACCTGTTGACGTTTAAAACACCCTGTATTCTTTAACATTTACTAGGCGAAACGATATCTAAGCAATTATTTATATATTTACGTAATTTGTACATGAAAACCACTCTAATAAATGTTATCAATAACAATACTTAATCGTGAAGTGAAACCAAAATTAGTATTATATATTTTATACTGAAACTTGTGGATTGTGCAGCTGGCTGTCGCCACGTGAGACTCCCCGAGTATTTAACATTCGTATCCGGTATCCCCTATCCTATCTATTGACATTATTAACTAATATATTATTTAAGTTTGTATTTCCCATTACTTTATACATAGCCAATGAGGGCGTATTAATTCTATGCCATGGAATGAATTGTGGAAATCTTATACCTATAGTGTGTTCCCTACTGTGCCTCGACTGGCCCAAATTGTTTTTCACATTTGAAGTTCTGAGATGTGTAGTAACGTTGAATATGGAAGTGTGGTGTAGTGTATAGCCGTGTGGCTGTGGGTATGTGGGCCGGTGGGAGTCCACTAGTTACCTGTCGAGGTGGGACCCCAGCATCTGGTACAAGATCAAACGTACGTTTTCACACAATAGTGTTAAGAATGTAATGTCTTGAGTCTTGATTGTAAGAATTTCTAAATAAATTACTTGAGGAATTAATAGTGTTTTATTTCAAACGAACAGTTGAAGTAATTGGTTTATTTACTGTTGAACAGAAGCGCGGCGTATGAGTGGAAGTCTGCTATGTGCACTTGTTCCTGAAATTATAATAAATATTGTTTATTTTTCTATGATAATTAGTTTACGTTATGAATATGATCAGATAAGATTAGTAAGTTGCATATCAAATTAATTAATTAAATCTGTATAAAATTTGATTCTTTAACATTATTAAAAAGATTTTTTTCCAGTGGATTCTCTCTGTCAGAGTAATCATTTGGAAGTTAATAAATTATAATTATATTATAATCATGCATGACTGTGATGTAATCTGTTATCAGTCGTCTCAGATTACACAAACCATATTGAACCAGCATTCAAACGATTTATAAAATTACATAAATTATGAAACCTCTGGTACTACTCAAGGTTAATATTTGCGCGATAACGTGTTAGTACAAACTTTGTGTTTTCGCACAATTATCACTATTCAATATGTGACCACGATGACTCACGGTCGGCAAATTTTATAGCTTTAGAACTAGGACAAAGCTATGTGAGACAACTGCGTGGGACGATCGGTAAAACACATGTTCGTTTAATATTGGTTTATAATGTTAGTTAGTAAAGGCATTTCTGCCTTTTTAAAATATGTACTTGATGGCGACATTCCAAGCTGTCAAAAAATAGCCATGTCTAAAGTCGCAATGAACAAAATAAATATAACGAAGGGTAACAAAATTAAAGATTTGGCTGCTGACGAACAAAAGTATTTGTTTTCTGTCTGATACTATTTTATAAACTAGCCAGACGGAATGTAATATTAAGCAATAAGGTGATTTTTACAATGAATAAATTTAATAAACTTGTGTTTACCTTTAACATGGTGCTGCTGTTAAGTAAACGAAATATTCCATTATCGAGTGTAGTTTCATTTAAAATTGCTGTGTAAGTGACTCCCATTTGAAGGCTCTCCCTAATCTGAAATAGTTTATTACATTTAACTCTCGATTTTTGTATGGACGTAAAGTATTTAAAATAAATAATTTTATTATTACCTGTCCAGCTAGTGTCATTGAGAAGTCGGGACGCCATGCAGTAATCCTATTTGAATCTAGCTTGTGGTAAAGCAGAGATGCAAGTTCGGTTAAGGTTTTCTGTTGCTCTTTATCTGCAATGAAACAAAATCTTTGTAATGCTCATCACCTTACCATAATAAGCATAATACTTATTTCTTTAAATTTCTATAAAAAAAAATTATAGACATTACCGAGTTAAAAAATATTACCTTTGTAGTCTAATGCGAATGAGATTTTGTACGGCGTCATGTTTCTATGAAGCCTCAGATATTCTTCTTTAGAACGGCTGTTTAATCCATCGAGAAGTAACACAAAAAGCGCGCTTTCCAAAGACATCGTGCACGTTAGGAGACTACTTGTGTTCTATGAATGGAATAAAGTATATTTGTTACTAGATAAAGTATAAGAAGTGTTAAAAATCTGTTACGGTATATTTTTCATTCTTATAAGAAAATTCAATTGAGGTCAGCGTCATACCAATTACTAAATCTACAATAAAAACACAAATAATGGTCAATTAGCGAGTTTTTATTGCTAGTACAGCTAAAATGGACGACAGCTCTTTAATTTTATTGATATTGGTGATATTTGAGACACATCCTTGTATTAAAATCTACTATTGGGTAGAGTCCTTCAGACCGAATAAGGATTCTGACAATCGCACTAATATTCACAACATTTTCTTCTAAATGTTTTAATAGATAAGCTAGGAAGTTAGGAAAGTTAACTTCCTACTAAACTTGGTTCCTCTCTTTACAGGATGGGATTTGAAAAAAAAAACGCAACTAATATCCTGGTTAAAAATCTGGTTTTCAGGAATAGAATTTATTGTCCAATTAAAAACCAGAAATGGATTTTAACGCGTGTCTTGTTATTTTGTAATCTATACAAGTCTCATATTGGCTTAATTCGTCGGTTAATTTGAATTTAGGTCGATCGTCGATTCGTTTAACATTATCACGGGTCATTGAACTATGTGATGCGTATTTATTACTTCACATGTTTTTCTACAAGACGCCACGTCCTAAAAATGTTACGATTTCACACCTAAGCAAATATATATACGCTTCTATTGCATTTACTAAAGATGCTGATGTGTTTTTATACTATTGGCCGGCAAAATAGTTTCGACCGTTTTGTTGAAATCGATTTTTCTTAGCTAACACTGTTTCGATGTGGTGACTGGCGGGATATTAGGTGTTCTACACTTTGTATATCTATTTTAATAATTCGACTTAATATTTGGATACTTTTTTACTTATTATAAACACTTCAGTCACTATGAAATGTATGGATAGTTTACGAGAAAAGTGGTGATGTTTGTATTTTTCAAAGTTGAATTTTCTAATGAATGCAAGTTCATGATATTGTATCATTATGATAACTCCCTAAATATTTAATATTAAGGCTTTAAAAATATGAGCTTAGTATGAAGTTCTTAAAAAATGTAGTGTCATTAATAATAAGTTTAAAAATAAAATTAAAAACCTACTAATAAAGGTAAAGAGAATGTGTATACCTTTTGATATTTTTTCACATTGATACTTTCAACAGGCTGTGGTCCACTGGGGAAGTTAGCAACAACATCAATGTGTGACTCTGCATTCTCATCATATTGCATTTCATTTAAACTGAATAGGCTAGGTGTGGTGCTTATCTGTTAACAATATAAATGTTTTTAAGATTCCACGTCCCTCTCCAACTCCATAAAGTAAATAGCCATCTGGCATACTCTAAGATGGAGGACCTTACTCTACGCCAATATTTACCATCATTTGTTGAGCAGTTGAAATGTGAAAACAGAAAAATATATAATATTTACATTTATGATAACAGTTTCATTTAATTTTTTGAAGAACCATCTATACAAGATGGCTAAAAAAAGCAAGTGTTTTTTTTAAATAATTATTATCCAACTATACTGTATAGTGCTCTTTATTTTACAATTTTAAGCTATTGCTATTTCAGAACTTAATAAAATTGAAGACAACCCCACAATGTTTGTTTTTATTACCTATTTTTATTTATTAATTAATAAACAACTATACTTACAGAGCTCCACCAGTACTTCCTGTACCTTTGCCACTGAATAAAATGCTGCATCATATCCTCTTTAGGTATAACAACTGATATTTGTAACTGAGACTTGGTCTCTGGTCCAAACTCTTTGAATTTGTGCACCCATTCACTTTTTGTATCATATTTTGCTATTTTCCCTTCTATAAATCCATAAGGCAATTCTTTACTATCAATTTTATCATAGGATTTATTTAAGTATATGGGCATATGTTTATGAGTTTTAGTATATAAAAATTTCAACCAATTTGTGTGGATGTTTTTCAACAATATTGTACTAGGTTCACCTAAAGTGAAATTTACACTATCTACACTTCTTTTTAATATGTTAAAGTAGTTTTTAATGCTCAGTACAGTATTTAAATCAGTTTTCATTTTGTTTCACTTTAGGTGTGTTGTCCTCTTCAATGTTTAATTCAAACAGTGGTATATTTCCAAGTGGTGCAACAAAGTATTCATCTTCTGTCACTGATGCATTTTTCAAAATATCTTTTTGACAATTTCCCTGGGTTATGTTGTCTGATCTAAGACTTAAATTCCTATAAGAAATACAAATGCTTTAATATTTCAAAGGTTTTTTTTATGCTTAGTCTGTCATTTTATTATTAATTTAAGTAAAGGTTTTGTGTGAAATTATGAAACTACAGCCTAGATGTGATCCAATGGTAAGCAATGAGTATGTGTTATAAGCAATATATTGTTGTCAGGTATAAGCGCAAGGTTTATATTAGGCTTTTTAACTTTAAATAAATAATATTACGATATATAACATTTACAAAGAACACTATTTATAAACGAAAATAAGCTACATAAAGTATAAAGAGAATATATTTACTAACTCTTCTTCTAGCACTGAATACAGCGGTTCTACATTGTCGGTATTTATGTGCAGAATTCGATCAGCGAATGCTATGGAGTCTTCTAATACCTTCACGCCTTCAGGCGTATCGTATTTCACTAACGAAAGTCTTTCTAAAAGTGCTAATGTATTTTTGTCGATTTTTACTTTGGTTTCTTTCTCTTTTTCCAAAGGCAGGACTGGGGTTAGAGGTACTTTTGTGGAAAATCCCCTTGCATATATATTTTTAGCTCTGTTATAGGTAGTCAGAAAGAGTCTGTATTTCATAATTGTTATATTTAATAACAAATCTCTTTTACAGGTTATATAGCAACCAATTACCAAGTAGCCAGAAATTTAGTGAATTTGACGTTTAAAATAATCGTTTAGAAATAAGTACTACGTTTATGCTTAATATAATAATTACAGCGAAATTTTAAACTTGGAACATAAGATTACTATTAATTTGGGATGATATTCTCGTCCATACAAAGTTTTAGTAAAAATACTACTGGATGTATTTAATGTTTGCCTGTGACAAAATAATCTAAAAATGTTACAAAATGTCAACAAGCGACTAACCTCAAACCTGGATATTTTCTTCGAAGATTTAACTAAATACTAGGTAAATGTTTTTGTATGAATTATTTAATAATATTAGGTAATTTATAATCATATAGTAACTTATAATGGTAATCGGGTTTACAAAAGATAAATTGAGTTACGTTTTTATTTAATTAAATTAAACACTACTATAGATCAAGATTTATATAATTTTTTATCAATGTTTTGTTTTAAAAATATGAGAAATTCAAGATAAATTGTTTTCTTTCAGCAAATATGAGGAAACAGGCACGCAATCTTCTATACGATAAGCTTCACAAAGCCGGTGTTCTAGTGTGCGTTGGACTAACTCTCTATGGGTCTGTGATTCTAGGCAACCATTTCTATAATTACTATAAGTATGTGAGGCCTCAAATTCAAGCCACAAAAGCAGCAGCTGAACAAGAGTTATTGTCTGAAGGCTCTGCAGATAAATTGCTTTTAAAGGAATAATTCCTGTGATTTCTAAATTTAAGTTGTAAATGATTTTGTTGTATAGTTATGTTGTAATTAAATCAGTATAAATTGACATGGAATTTTAATTTTCCTAATGTATCTATTAGTTTAGTTATTAGACTACATTTATATAACTATTTTTGTTTATAAAAATAGCAGAAATAAAGAGTGTAAATGTTGTTATTATTGGTTCAATAATCATTTCCTTCATAAATTTGCATGTGATTTTTATTTAAATATCATATTTTTAATTTATGTTTAAAACTAACTTAAACCATTAACACGACTTTAACCATTTTCGGAGAAGAGCGCTGAAAAAGCAACTATAATATAAACTCCATGGTCACATAATATTCAATATGACTAGACACAAGTCACAAACCAATGTCACAGCCACAGTCACAAATGCCTCATTTTCTTGAAATCAAGGGGTTCTTAGAATATTTTAATTTTCCTGAAAAAAAAACTATGAATTCAATTACTTGAAACTAGATGGCGTTGGTAGTATTTGTAAAACCTAAAATTTCAGTATTGTATTAGATAGTTTAGACTTTGTGTTATATCAGTGCCCGGCAACCTTTTGGCTTGCAAGGGCCAGAAAACGGCAAATGAAATATAGGCGGGTCGCACATGCGATATTTACCCCAGATTCCTAAAGAAAGAAAACCTCGAGCCGCGGCCATCCCACGTCCGCGGGCCGCGGTTTGCTGACCACTGTGTTATATTATTATTTATAGCTATAAGAACCTGATAGCTAATAACACAAATGCGACCATAAGTGTTTTCCAACACATAAGAAAAATCTGGGAGATCGCAAGTACGCCTTTCCGACCGGGAAAGAAGTTGTTAAGATTTCCATCAAAATCAGGAGCAGCTCAAAATTTGAATATTTGCCAGATAAAAGACCATGTTCTTTTGAATTGTATTTAAAATAAAGTTAACAATACGAGAATGTACCTTCTAAAACACAGCTGTCATTCCATTAGAGGCTACAAGCGTGAGTGTATTTAGTTATAAATCAATACCAGGCCTTTGCTGAATGAAACTGTCTATTCTGCTTGTTGATTAATGGCTCCAATTTGAATCGCGTGCCGGTATCTGAAGCCTAAAAATTAGGGGCTAAAACGGTCTTTGCTTTAATAGAGACATATCTCTACTTATGCTGATTGACTCTTGGTCTCCCGGTACAAGTATGTGACGAGCGATTTAGAGGTCTTGGGTTCGATTCTCGGGTCGGGCAAAGTGTTAATGGGTTTTCCCATTAGGAAATTCGCAGTGCACGAAAAACGGCAATAGGCTTGCTGCCTATTACGTGGGGCTGATACATACCTGGTGAAATTGGGTCCAGAAATGCACCTCTGCCTACCCATTTGGGGAATACAGGCGTAATACTAATACTGTTCTGCCAAATCTTACGGAGCTACTGGCATAAATATTTTATTAGTGCAATAATTTTTTGCCAGTGAACCTATTTTTTTACTGCTCACTACCAGCTTCTAATTTGCCTTTTTTAAAATATTAAAACTTATATTAGGAAATTCATTTAATTTTTTTTACATCTAAGTAATTGTACTCCGGAGAACACAATTCCAGTTACTAATTAGTTGGAACGCGCTTGTCTTGTGACAGCCTTATTTAAGTGTTAGATTTCCTCTTTACACTGCGTTGTTGTGTAGGGGTGTAAGGGGTTCCAAATATCATCCTATGGATCCAAGCCAACTTCACCTGCTCGTGGTGCGCCCTGCTGACTAACGAACGAAGCTCTGGCGACCGATTCGATGGCGGTATAACCATCCCATTTGGCGTAGACAAATCCCACTGACTGGTGACGGGCAGCAGCGCCACCAGTGCGAATCACTACGCCCTGCGCTCGCCAACCCGCCTGCCAAGCGTGGCGAGAATCGGCAATCCCCCCCCCACATGGACTTAATGATAAAAACCAGGCCCCCAGTCCCCGGCAGCTCTGTCATCTCTGGGTCCGGTAGCGCACAGAGTAATGACAGAGCAGGGGGTGCTAAGAATCCCCGGGTCGAACCCCGCTACCACCCCCAACGACAACTGGCCCTGGTAACGCATAATATACGCACAATGAGGACTGACGAGAGGATCCTCGAGCTGGAAGAAGAAATAGATAGGTTACGCTGGGATATTTTAGGGTTATGCGAAGTCCGAAGAACCGGAGAGGGCACGGTAACCCTGAAATCGGGTAACCTATTCTATTACCGGGAAGGAGATCAGCAGTCCCAAGGTGGTGTTGGATTTCTCGTCCGCAGGTCCCTCATTAGCAACATTGTCACCATCGAAAGTGTGTCGAGTAGGGTAATATACCTTATACTCAGAATATCTAAACGATATTTGCTTAAGGTCATACAGGTGTACGCGCCGACCTCGACACACCCAGATGAGGAGGTGGAGCAGATGTATGAGGATATCAGTCGAGCCATACATACCTCCGAAACCCACTACAGTGTTGTTATGGGGGACTTTAACGCAAAGCTGGGCAAAAGAAGCGATGATGAGCTGAAAGTGGGGCAATTTGGTTATGGGCAACGGAATCATAGAGGACAGAGGCTTGCTGAGTTTCTGGAGAAAGAGGGACTCTTTGCGATGAACTCTTTCTTCCAGAAACCGCCGCATAGAAAATGGACCTGGGTTAGTCCTAATGGTTCCACAAAAAACGAGATAGACTTTATCCTGGGGACGAAAAGACGGATATTTAGTGATGTCTCTGTGATCAACAGGGTGAAAACCGGAAGCGATCACCGAATGGTAAGAGCCACACTAAATATCAACGTCAAATTGGAAAGATCTCGTTTGATAAAGTCTACGCTCCGACCAACTCGCGCCCAGATCCAAAACCCCGAGAGCTTTCAGCTGGAGCTTGCAAATCGTTTCGATTGCCTAGACTGCGATACTGTGGACGAGATAAATAGCGGGATAGTGGAAGTTGTCCGGACGGCTGGGTCTAAGCATTTTAGACCTTGTCGCAAAAATAAACAACAAAAACTCTCGATCCATACTCTCGACCTCATGTCCCAACGCCGATCTTTAGCAATGCGGTCTTCTGAAGATGTTGATGCATACCGGCGGCTCAATAGACAAGTCTCAAAATCCTTGCGACACGATCTACGTGCTTACAACACAAGGTGCATTAAGGACACAATTGAGTGGAATAAAGGCTCCAAAGTGTTTGCAAGAGACTTGTCTATTGGGCAAAACCGAATGATGAAGCTGAAGACAGAAGATGGCAGAGTAGCGTCGACAAAGGCAGAGGTACTGAGGGAGATCGAGAGATATTACGGACAACTATACACCTCGGTCACTAATCCTGCTATTAACACGGCCGAAGATCCCAGAGCCGAATTAATCCGACATCACAGCGAAGACATCCCGGACATCAGCCTGAGCGAGATTCGTTGGGCCCTCGAGCAGCTTAAAAACAACAAGGCCCCAGGCGAGGACGGCATTACTGCGGAGCTTCTGAAAGCGGGTGGAATGCCGATACTGAAAGTCCTTCAGAGGCTCTTTAATGCCGTCCTCCTTCACGGTATGACACCCGAGGCGTGGAGCAGGAGCGCGGTGGTTTTGTTCTTTAAGAAAGGTGACAACACTTTCTTGAAGAACTACAGACCCATCTCGCTCCTGAACCATACCTACAAGCTGTTTTCGAGGGTTATAGCGAATCGTCTTGAACGCAGGCTTGATGACTTCCAGCCTCCCGAACAAGCCGGATTCCGAAAAGGCTATAGTACCATAGACCACATACACACGCTGCGGCAAGTTATACAGAAGACCGAGGAGTATAATTTGCCCCTTTGTTTAGCGTTTGTGGACTATGAGAAAGCCTTCGATTCGATCGAGATTTGGGCGGTGCTTGAGTCTCTTCAGAGGTGCCATATAGACTATCGGTACATCGAAGTGCTGAGACATTTATACGAAAACGCTACCATGTCGGTCCGAGTACAAGAGCAGAGCACAAAGGCAATTCCGCTACATAGAGGCGTGAGACAGGGAGATGTAATATCTCCGAAACTGTTCACTGCCGCGCTGGAAGATGCCTTTAAGCTTCTCGAATGGAAAGGATTCGGCATCAACATCAACGGCGAGTATATCACTCACCTTCGATTTGCCGACGATATCGTCGTCTTGGCAGAATCCCTGGAAGATTTGGGCACGATGCTCAAAGACCTCGATAGGGTTTCCAAACAGGTGGGTCTTAAAATGAACATGGACAAGACTAAAATAATGTCGAATGTCCATGTTGTACCCACCCCTATTACAGTTGGGAACTCTACTCTCGAAGTTGTCGATGAATATATCTATCTTGGACAGGTAGTACAGGTAGGCAGATCCAACTTCGAGAGAGAGGTCAATCGACGAATCCAACTCGGTTGGGCAGCGTTCGGGAAACTTCGCAGGATCCTCACGTCCAATATACCTCAGTGCCTAAAGACGAAAGTCTTTAACCAGTGTGTGTTACCAGTGTTGACCTACGGCACTGAAACGTGGCCTCTAACTATGGGCCTCATAAGAAAGCTCAAGGTCACTCAGCGAGCTATGGAGAGGGCTATGCTTGGTATTTCCCTGCGTGATCGAATCAGGAATGAGGAGATCCGCAGGAGAACGAAGGTTGCCGACATAGCCCAAAGGATTAGCAAGCTGAAGTGGCAATGGGCAGGGCATATAGCTCGCAGAACTGACGGCCGCTGGGGCAGAAAGGTTCTGGAGTGGAGGCCACGTTCAGGTAAGCGCAGTGTTGGACGTCCACCCACAAGGTGGACCGATGATTTGATAAAGGTCGCGGGAAGCCGCTGGATGCAGGCCGCTTCCAATAGAGCGCTTTGGAAGTCTCTGGGGGAGGCCTATGTCCAGCAGTGGACGTCCTTTGGCTGATGATGATGATGATGATGACTGCGTTGTTGTCTCAGAATGGCAATTAACTGTTCGCTAGTTTAGAAAAATCTCGCCTGCTCCGTTGTGGTGGACTGAGAGACTTTCTACAAATTAACGGGAGATTTTAGACATGGATAAAATGTAATGGCGACATTGCTTTCTCAACTATTTAAAATAGTTTTTTTTTATATATATCAAAAAAATAGGCTTATGGATCGAAAATTCCAATAAAAATATTTGAACATATTTTGATACCTATAGCGCATAATCATAGAAATCTAAATAATATCCTTATTACATGCAAAATCATGTTTCGCTCGCTATGTTTTTAAATACCACGTAGGTACCTAATAAAGGGATCGTACAATCCCACAATACAAAGCGATCGTGGCAACATATAAGTAATCTGCTACATATTTGCACACTAACCGACAAAATGAGTATTTAATATCTAAGTGCTTGGAGAACATAAAAGCGAAAAATTTATTGCGAAATGATGGTTCCTTAAACAAAACAAAACACATGTAGATATTGATATAAAAAGGGTTATGCAATAACTTAAATATTTCACTCAATGTCAAAAATCATAATGGATGAAGAAGATTATTGTTTCACGGGCCTTTTTGTTCTTTAAATAATCCTTTTATTAATGCAATGCCCATTTATATTTTCCACGACTTTAGGCCATCCAGGATTTTGTAATATTACTTTTTACATCATATTTATTACATGTTTCTGTGCGACCTAGAGGTCCCGATTTAGATTCGAACAGTGTCATTGGGTTGTCTATTGGAAAAATCTATAGGTACCTATACCAAACTCATAAAAGCATGTCTATAAAAAGTACCTTCTTGTTAAAGACATATATTTAGCGAAGAATATATTTATATTCGTATTTATATTTATAAATATCGTACAGTGAATATTTATAAAAATACACAACAGCCGCTACTAAAACTAATCACAGTAGGAGGAAACCAAAGCAAATGAGTCTCTTTCCACCGCCTACTTGTTTTGACTGATTGACGAGCGCGCTGGCGTGGGCCGGTCAGCGGCGACCTATTTCCACTAAGCCGCTGAATTACACTCATTTAGAGACAGCCACTTAGCCGGGCTCGTCCTTAACAGTCATCGCGATTATAATAAATGGACAGATAGGGCTGGTCACGTGCAAGCCGTCCCATTTGAGCTCCTTGTGAACACGGGGAAGACCTGCAATTACCTGTGATGGATAGTGAGAGTTAGGGGCCCTTAGGGTCGCGCCATCCATATAACTTTCTTATCTACCTTCCAATGGAAACTTTATGACATCTTTACGCGAATCGAAAAATATGGAAGGTACTCCGAGTTAAAACTCTAGTCTCGTACTCGTAAATCTGATTTGTGACCTCATGGTTGACGTTAAGCCGCACTATATTTGGCGGACGAACGGCCGGCTCATCGGAATAGTTATTTAAATCGTAGCGGAGTGAAAATTGTAAATTCTCAGTGAAAATCACCAAAGTGCTGTTAAATTGCAAATTATTTATGTCAATATGTAAAAGATTAATTTTTGATAGCAATATATGTGACGAATGGTATAACTGCGACAGTCGATTTATTTTTAACGCTTTAATGCCCAAGTTGAACGGATTTTTATGAATTTTTATCAGGGAATCAAATTATCTACGTGCAATTACTAAAAAACCAACAACGGATACGTACAGTGCTCTAAGCATAGATGTGTAACTAGCAGTTACATATTTTAATTTTTTTTTTTAATTCTGAAGTTTACACAGACGAAGATAAATTATATTTTTGTCACAACGTTTCAATATTGCTAACTCTCACAAGATCTGCATTCTAGAAAGGTAACGAGAGAGACAAATCCATCAATGTTTTCCGGGCACATTTCCATCGTCGTAAAACTGCTGGGAAAATTATGTGATGTTGGCCTAAAAAACATTTGACCTGACCTAAGATCCAATCCAGTGCCTCTCAATCATGCGCCTTTTTTTATGTTTACGTATATTTTTTTAAAATAATTTTGTCCATTATTTTTTTATGTAAAAAATCAAATATAATTATTATTTAACAGGTTACGATGTACTAATTAGTACTAATAAATACTAATCAGTTACTACCGCCCTTTTGTGCAAAATATTTAGATAATTCCAGTAGAAATTATACGCATCTATAATTCTCTTTATGATATTCGAGTGAACCATATTCCGCGTTATTCTATTCAGAGATGGACACGCCGCATATTACATCAGGAAATGTAAAATCCGAGCTTGTCAAGCAACTATGTTGTAATAACATTAAAATGGTTTCATAAACTTTAAAACGTTGGTTGTGAATCTTAGTGGTGTATCTTTTCTTCCGCGTGGCATTTTGTTTTCTTTAAGTCTATTCATAGACTTCACACGAGCGAATAAGATTTCATATTTGTTATGTCGGGTTTTATGTCAATTTTCTCATTTAACCTAGTTGCGAATTGTGAAACACATTTTACGCCGGCCTTATTCTTTTATGGAGGCATTACAGTTCGTACAATGCAGAGAGGAATTTTTCAAGCTTAAACGAGATTTAATTGTTAATTGGCAGCGTCAACAATGCTATTAAAAATGCTTGTTGTTACATTTCCTTGGTAGAAATTACTTTCAAGCAATTATTGCGATCAATTCAATTTCCGTTGTGGTTCTGTTATATCGTTAGAGGAGTTTATTTTATAATAACAGCATTAACTTTTTGTTTATTTTGTAGGAAGTTAGTAGTTCAATCAAACAATTTGCTTGTTGTGATGTTAAGAGAGCCATTATGCAGATCACATCTAACGCGACCGGTAGTGACTGTGTCAGCCGTAACATGATCCTTCCTATCCTTGATGAAATCCTACCCATAATTTGCCATTTACTTAACCATTCCATTCTGTCCAATTCCTTCCCTACCGCATGGAAAGATGCTCATATAATCCCTATTTCCAAGAAAAATAATGCATCCACCTTTTTCGATTTCCGACCCATATCCATCCTTCCCTTTCTTTCCAAAGTCCTTGAGCGTCTTGTCCATGCACAACTGAGCGATTACCTATCCAAAAACAATCTACTGAATCCTTTACAATCCGGTTTTCGCTCAGGGCACAGTACGACTACCACCCTAGTACAAGTTACGGATGATATCAGGTCTGGCATGGAGGAGGGTAAGCTGACTGTCTTGGCTTTACTTGACTTCAGCAATGCCTTCAACACCGTTGATCTGGATATCCTAATTAGTATTTTGAGCTCTCTTAACATATCTCCAACGGCAGTTGAATGGTTTCATACATACCTGTTCGGTCGCCGGCAGAGAATTTGTGTTGAAGATAGATTTTCTTCTTGGAATAATACATCTGCTGGCGTACCCCAGGGCGGCGTGCTGTCTCCTCTACTTTTCGCAATATTTATTAACTCAATCAGTCTTCATCTTCGCTCATCCTACCACCTTTATGCTGATGATCTCCAGATATACGCGCAGGCCACCATTGAACGTATTAACGAAGCAGTTTCTACGGTTAACAGTGATATAGCACATATATGTGAATGGAGTAGATCCCATGGCTTAATGGTTAACCCATCCAAGACACAAGCTATTATAATAGGTAGCCCTAGAATGGTAGCCAAATTGAACTGGTCCGGTTTGCCCGCGGTGTCTTGTGATGGTGTCAAAATTCCATACAGTGATACCGTAAAAAACCTTGGTTTGCACCTCGACAGATCCTTGTCCTGGGGTCCACAGCTCCGTGAGGTTAGCCGTAGGCTTTTTGCTTCTGCCAGATCCTTGCAGAGATTACGCAACTTTCTGCCCCTTACTACTAAAATTACGCTTGCACAATCACTTCTTCTCCCCACCCTTGATTATGCGGATGTCAGCTATCTAGATCTCACTGAAGAACAATTAAACAAACTTGAGCGTCTCCAGAATTTCTGCATTAGATTCATATTTGGTTTGCGCAAATATGATCACGTTTCCGAATTTCGCACTCAGCTCAAGTGGTTATCTATTCGATTTCGCCGGAATACCCACGTTCTCTCTCTTCTTTATAACATACTTTTTAATCCTGCCACTCCTTTCTACCTTAAATCTCGTTTTCAGTTTCTTCACGACTCTCATTCCAAATCCTTGAGGTCGTCAGATAATTTAAAACTTAAAACTCCTGTGCACTCTAGTATATTTATGGACAGTTCTTTTACCGTCCAAGCTACTAGACTATGGAACTCGCTTCCAGTGTCAATAAGAAGAGCTAAGTCACTGCCATCTTTTAAAAGACTACTTAAAGACTATTACTTGTCCTGCTAGTTGAAGGCATATGTCTTGTATGTTAGTGTGTATGTATGTATGTATGTATTTATCTAGATATATATGTATGTAAGTATTTATGTTTATGTATATTTACTTAGATGTATTTGTATTTTTCTTTTTTTTTGTATTTTATTCTTACATTTTAATTTGCGATATGTCTTTGATTTATTTAGTACACCTCAACTACCTTTCATTTCTCTTCCTGCAAATCCATGCCTGTTTGGTTGCCTGTAAGAGATCGCCTTGCGCGATAAGGCCGCCCATTGTACTCTACTCATCTTCTGTACTCCTTAGTTTAAGTGTTGTGTGTACAATGAAGTTTAAATAAATAAAATAAATAAATAGTTCCTTAAAAATTGTAACAATTGTACTGTGTCTTGCTTGCGCAAGAAGCTAATCAGTTTAGGAAGTTTTACGGTCATTTTTCTAATAACTAGGTTGACTGTTTAGGATACGTTTATATTAAGAGTGGAAATTGAGCAAATGGTAATTGATACCAATTAATGCGGACTGCTAAGGAAAGAAGGGATTTGATTTTGTTAAACCACCTACAATTATACGGTCTTCTTGTAACGTGAAAGCACCCAAAACACTAGCCTGTGTCACTGTGACTATTTAATAACTTAATTATGGTATACATACACGTGGATACCATCATACTTATTAGCTGTAATAGACTTAAAAGATTCAACTTATAAAGAACCTCAACAGTATTGGTTTATGTGGATTTTGTTAACCAGCACGGTTCCACCCCAATCAAACTCATCTCGACTCAGTACAATTTGCATGAATCCAATAAATAATATAGCTTAATGACTATCATGCAATACAGAACCAAGCCTGTATTCCTTACTCCGATCCAATTACGGACTCACTCGTAGTCGCAAGCAGTGGCAATACAATAAAATCTTGTAGCAATCTGTTTGAAGGAAACGTAGTGTATAATGAAAATCAAATCGTCTTGGAGCGCTCTTTACGTTTGACCTCTTTTTTGGGGGCACGTGAAATTCTCCTCACGATTCCGTCAATGGATAGCGGTGTAAAGGGGCCGTCAATCCATGTGGGCCAGCCAATATCCGGCCAACCGTATTCGCTGCGTGAGTTTCCGCCGGCCCTGTCAGCCGGTTGATTTCGCTAAACGGTAACTCCTGTACGTTATACAGGTAAATCTATAAATTGATTTAGTAATTCTTTCATTACGTAATCGGTTGGTAAATGACGTTTTATAATATATTTTATATTGTGTTATACTTAAGTTTCAAGTGGTGCTATATGTATGAATATATAACATAAACATAGTTAAATACGGCATAATTATCATAATAAAATTGGCCGCGCTGAGTTATCGCGAAAAGGGCTATCCTGCTTGGAGACGAAGAGGCCGAATAATTAATAACACTGGCAGGTCTAATCGGTGGAAATAAGCGCATAGAGGAAAACCGCAAAAAGAATTTCCGAAATGAGCTCATATTGAAATCTTGGCGTCCTTTGAACTAGATTACCGAAAACCAATGGGTATTTGGTCGGTAAAAGTCGAAAATACCCTGGCTGTTATACACAAGCTGGAATCCAAAAGGATTTCCTTATGCATTTTCAGTCTGGACATGATTTTATTGAGATGGCAATTTTTAATACACCTTGCTCTAATCCACTTCATATCTCTTTTAAACAAAATAAACTATTTTCAGGTTTTTAATTCCGTTTTATAATATTACTACTTCTATTTATAATTTTCCTATATAATATTAATTCACGATTCCTAAAATTTAAGGTATTATTTTTCGTAAGTAGGTAACTCAAGCGTAAATGTTTTCCCACAGAATATTAAATAGGTCTCGAAAAGGTTGTTAGTTCTCATTTATAAAGTTATTTTGATGTTTTTATTCTGTAATATCAGACGAAGTAGTAATTAGTTTAAGGGCGGCAGGATATTCTACAGTGTTATTGAATTTAAAGTGTGGGTGGCCGAGACGAAGCGAGAGCGCTTAATATATTGGTAATAAATTTGAAGCATTCTGATCGGCTCTTTTTTGCTTCCGAATATACATTTTTTTCGTGGAAAAATAAAAAGGCTAAGAATTATTTATATTTAGCAAAAGGTTCGACATTAGGTGGCAAAATTATTAATATCAATAAGGACGAAGTGTGATATTAGTGGGCAAACTAAAAGCGTATGTATCAAAAGTAGTTCCGTTTGTTTGTTTAATTTTAATGGATAAGCTGATGTATTTCAATTTCTGAGGGCTTCGCTATTTCATAATTTTATCATTAAGAAGTGGAATTTGTAAGGCATCAACTTACCTTCGAAACATCATGACTATGAACCAATTTAGAGGTTCAAAGTTTTAACTACACGTTATTGAAAAATAGGTAAAAAAAAGAATTCTCTACATTGAAACAGACATGTGTGTATTTTTCAAATCACTGTCGAGGCCACAAACAAAAGTGTAGGAGACGCGTGATTTCAGTGCAGTTTTTGAGGATTAAAAACCGACTGTTTACAAAGCAGACACCCCGAACGTCGCGTTTTAGAGCAAGTGTGTCACCAAAACGATGCAGAAAACATTCTAGTTTTTGAAACACCTGCAACGAAACGGACGAATAACAAAAAGACAATACACGCTGACTGAATGGGGAACGGGAAGCTTACAACTAATTCACCTCGCGCGAAAGATTAATGGACATTTTGCAAAAACGTTGCACTATACGGATTATTTGTGCATCCAATTCTTGCAGGAAATAATGGATGTTGAAAGTGCTCGTTCGGGACCGGCGCTATACTGTTATTAGTTTTATGTAAATAAATTGTCCTCTGCTGGAATAGTGCTTCCTTTTTGATCGAGAGCGATTGATTTGCTGATGGTCTAGGGAGAGTTAACCCTAGGATGAGAAATTAAATATTTAATTAAAGTTTAATTTTTTGATTTTCGAGATGTTTCGGTTCTTAGGTGTCTGTTGTACTTTCTGAAACCCTTAATAAAAAGCTGTTATGAAATCGTTGAATAAATTTAAATTTTCCATAAATTTAAACGTGAAATCACGATACAAGCAGTTACTTTCGGATGAAGTATTTATTGAGAATTCATATTTTGCATTTTCCATTCCGTTTATAGTAATATGTGAATACATATTTTTAAAGAGAAAATAAAATACAAGAGTTACATATTGGCATCATAAAAACAATTGTCATTCAGTGCGTCACTGCGCTCCGAGATAATAAACGTATTTTACTTTGGCAAGAGACATCGCAATGAGCGCATCGGGATTCGTAATTATGGAACTCAAAATATATTTTGACATAAAAACAGATTACTCTAGTCCAAGCAGATCCATCTTGCTAATAGAATGGCCTATTACGTATTTTTGTTTGACGTAGAAACTTGAAAAGAAAATGTAATTTTGCAAATTGTGTATCACGGTATGGTACCCTCGGGGCTCTTTTCATTTGGGAGCACTTACGTTCATTTGTTATTTATTACTTTTGTCGGCTGTATACAAGCTTTGTGTCTCTGTACACGATCACAGGACGCAAATGATTCCTATTCTTTTTTAGAGAAATGTTTTCTTTCTTGAAATTGTCGTGTCCGACGTAGATGTGTCTAGGATTACATCGTGAAACACCCGTATCTCGTTTCCTGAACAGTGATTCAGCTTAATATGTATGAATCTATTGTGTTGTTTCTTAGAATTGTCACTACATATTACTTTCCATTAAATTACTATTTAATGGAAAGTAATATGTAGTACTCTTCTGGGTACTACTCCAGAGGTACTCCTCTGGGTACATGAAAACGATATTTGACATAAGATGTTTTCCAAATAAAGCATTATGTAGCTGTTTGTATAAAATATGATATTTCATCAGAGGTAATTTTTATTGTCGTTCTATCTTAAAAGAATTAGGAAATAGTCTTGCTTACTTTTAATAAGATTTATTATAACCTAGATATGACACAAAAGATAATTTCCATACGTACAAGTCAATTTTATCTATTTCTAATTTTGGCACACAGTTACTTAAGCAATTAGCCCAAGTTTAAATGGGCATCTGAAGCGTGTTTGGTGTGTACGCCCACATGCAAACAAAACATAATTGAAGTAACAGCAAAAGGGAGACGACATTTGCCGAGTGACATTTAATTTGGAGACAACATAAATAATTAGTTAACGAAGTGAACTCGTAAGATTCTCGCGCGCATTTCCACCGATGCGACGTGGGATGTGTTTTGTTTTAGTTATTCTATCGCAACAGTAAATAGAATTGCTCTAAGAATTCACTTAGTGATATTATATTTCTTAGTTTTGTGACATAATCTAGGACATTGATCCCCGTTAACAATTTATATATTAGTTCACGTGTTTAGTGGAGTTCTTACATTTTCATACTGCCTTGGTAGCCTGACTGCACTGACACATTTTGGTAAATTTAGTGTAGTTCAAAGAGAGGGTATAAGGCTTACAAGTAACTCCTAAGAAAAGATTTAACATTTTAACTTATTCTTAATTAGATAAATACAGGTTAGTCTACTTGTGTGTGAAAATAAATCAGGCCCGTACATTTTCAGTTTAATTTCAGCACACTTATGTGGACCACTGCGACATGTTTTACCTTCCATTATCGTGTAGTGTAATCTCCGAGAGTGGTAAGCTTTTAAAGGTCGTACAATGAGCCTCAGTCTTAAATAAGCCGCCCTGAATGTGACTGGTTAGTAATTCGTCTTTGTTTTCAACTGTTGACCCTTAACTTTGATCGTAGCGCACTATGTGAGGACGATAACTATGCCGTATCCTTTGGAAAATCTTTTAATCTGCCTGTGTATATTTTAGACCAGGCCGGGTTTTAACAGCGAGTGTCAAATACAATCGGGTGTGCGGGCGGGCGTTGCGAAAACACAAAACCCTTGTAACAATGGTGGGAACGGTAGCAGTTTTCCCGCGGGTGGCGAGCTGGGAGCCGGCCGGCCACCGTGCGATTATAAATTCGCCGCTCTATTATTCACAATTGGCCTCGGCGCCGCGCCACGCCGGTACTGACAGCCGGCCCGATAATTCGTTAAGTCCTAAACTGCGACCGCTGCGTGCTACCGATAACATTTCAATGGGTTCTCGCACAAATTATATGGCTATTGTTTTTTGCTCAGTAGTGGAAGTTAATGAGATCAGTAGTGGTCCAACGCATAGGTACAAGCATTATATTGGCGTAATAAATGCTAAATGTACCTCGAAGGCACACACGGTCCCTCTAAATTTTCTTCTCAAAATAACATGATTACGACCTTAGTTGTTTCGGTAATGTAATGTAATATACTGTCTGTTTCTTAAATATATTCTAAAACTATTGAGATTGTTGCAATATGCACAAACTGTTTAAATTTCCAATGATCATTTACATGGAAATAGCTAAGCACTGTTGAATAACATCAACTATGTTTAGACTGAAGAGCGACAGACGCTACGAGTGAAATCCAGTGTGGTACAAGCAAAATGTTTGTAGTTTACAGATGTTACACCTGTATCAGGTGGCGTGAGTCCATAGCTTTGGAAGTGCTTGAAGGCGGGATGAATTACAGTGATCCAGGCGTAGTGGCCCCGAAGCCTGCAGGGCTGGGATGATTTTATTTGAAAAACAGGGTGTGGAGAGCGGACAGAGCGGCGCGCTGTCACCCGTGCTGCGACTCGTTAGTGAATCCGGTTACGAGGCTGCGCCGTACAAAGTTTGTGTGCTCTCGCCTCGTGCTTGACGGATGCCCTGCATCCACGTTTATTTGTACAACGATTTTATTGGCTTCATTAATTTCAGGCTTAGAGCGCCGAGCACCTAACGCTTTTGGTAACTACAGTTCAAGGATTCGATTTTAGATTGCTTGGCTACGTATATTTTTTAGAAAATGAGGAATAATTGAAGAGGTGAAAGAGATGATTAAATAGTTCAATGGTAGGTTACAATAAAAACTTATAAAAGTTTGTACGTACAATGGATTAACGACTGCTATTTTTATAGCGCTTGGTACAGCTGTTCTGCAGTAAGTGCGGTGTAAGTAAAAATATTAACTAGTGAACTGCCACTGTCTGGAACTAGTTCATGAGCTGTAAAGTCATTACGACCGCATGACATAATTTATCGCTTCCAGAATCAGTCTATAAAGTCATAAAGAGAATAGTTATCGCCGGTCACCACTATTTTACAACTAGGTATCAACTGGCAGAATAAAAAGAAAACTCATTTTTATTGCACATTCATTACCGTGCGCTTCTAACGTAGAGAAATTCAATAGCCAAAAGGAATAAAAGAACAAAAGGAATAAAAAATAAAATTTTATTTTTTGCTGTTCGTCGCCGCAACACGTATCCGCGTGGTTTTTCGCCGTCGCGTCGCTCAATACAGAGCGTTTGCGACACGTTTTTTTATTACTCAGCTTCGTATTGCGATGAAGTGTAACATAATTTTTCCTGAGACGTTAGTACTACGATAAGGAAAACGTAATAGAATACTTTAAACTAAAGTGTAGATAATGTTCTTGTATTCTAATGGCCTTGCCCGGTTTCATTACGATTCAATATATTTTTTCTACTTTCTATTTTATCTTGTCTATAACTCCGATTTAAATCATCTACTCGAATGTCTCCTGCAACAATTCCTGGAACTATTTTACTAATCTCTATATCACCATACACCATTATAGTCGGACTCAGTTAAACATCTTGAGGATCGTTCTTATGTCACTAGTCCTTTTTCCTTGTAACCACAAGTTTTTATTTCTGGTCTACCAAGATAAATTTGGCGGTTAGTTGAACAGAGTATTATTTCTTGGTACACTGATAATATTATAGAATATTAATTTCCTGCTTGTCACATTTAGCTGTAATCATTTGCACATCAAACGTAACAGCTAGGTTTGGAGCTTAGTGTATTTCCATCGATTTCCTTACCGAGAGTTGGGTCAAAGGCTTGTGGAATTTGACAAGGGTATAACAAAGATAATGAGCAAGTTTGTTATAATCAAAGAGATGAACGTCCAGGAACTGAAGTAATTATGGGTGATGGATTGTCGAAGTTCCACCGGACAGAAACGGACTGATGCCTTAATATCTTCTTGTTTCTTTCCTACTGTTCCACTCTTCGGCAATTTGTCACGATCTACTACTTTTTGTATTTAATATTTTCCGAGGAGCTGTCTCTAAGTGTTCTATATAGAATTTTCTTTGCTCCATTTTTGATTTTATTAAACGAACTGTTTGTGAGTCAAATCGGGAATTTTCTGGTATAAGAATAAGAACCTTAATTAATAAAGTGTTTTTCAGATATTTATTGGCTGTTAATGATAGCGAAATTTTTGTTATAACTACGTTTATGTATAAAGTTTTATGCATACTTATTTTTAGGAAAGAATGCTTGGAATCCCAAAAAAAAAAATACCCGTTGAACTGAGAAACCATGTCAGTCATGTCAGTAGCAGGTTTTGCACAGAAGGTGTTTCTTCCGAGTCACCCAGGTCTAATCAAGCGCATGTAATGCACAATATTTAGCCCACTAAAGTCCTTCCCGCTATAAGTGTGCATCAGATATGTGCAACCAGTTTGCAAATAATTCGCTTTATACCTTCTTTTAAAAACATTTTCTTCAACCGCCATTGCGTTTCGATGAAGTTAATCCTTTGTAAAAAGCAATTATTATGAAACAATTTAGAAGGATTACAAGAGAAGTTTGAACCCCCAGCGCGGTTTACTTCTCGGTAATTTCTTTTGCTTATTATTCATTGGAACTTGTTTGTTCTTTGTTGGTTGGAACAAGATTGTTATAAAGTTAACTGAACTGTGCGTGTAAATCTTCAAGAAATTTTTAGTTTCAGAAGAATATTAAAGCGAGAATTTTAATAGTTTCCTTTCATTTCACGGATTGTTCTAGTATTGTTGTAGAAAAAGCGCAATGTCAACTTTCTCAGAATCCTTTGTTTCCGTTCTTTTTGCTTGTGCTATTCATATTTCAAAATGATTGTTTTAAAAAGGAATTATTTTAATTCCTGCTTATGTTTTAATACAACTTTTAAAGTTTTCATCCGTTGGAATACTTGCATACATAATTATGTACAACAATGTATCGACAAATTACTGATATTTGTATTTATATTTTTACTCAGATACTCTGCAATTTTTTTTGTCATATCCTAAGCGTCGTACCTGTTAGATTACGTAGGTCATATATCTGGAACTTTTAGTAAGAGACAGAAACGTCTAGGTCGTTGGTGTAAGTCTGCTGTAATTAACAGTCATTTTCTTTCTATAGGCTTTATACAAGGTATTTTTTTATACAATTTACATATACTTTGTCACCGAGGGGTCTTCGTTTCTCAAGTAGGATAAATTTCCATTTTTGAATTCTTAGCAACAATCGAAACATGGAAGTAGGCTCGCAACTATTATGTAAAGATTTACATAAAGCTGCAAAAACGTGAGTGGAGAAATACATGCCTTTGTAAGCTATTGTGGATACAGGCGTAAGGGTGCGTACCTATGTATACATATGTAAACAGCATTTCGACATGTTTCTAAGAGCTGTTGACAAATGAGGTCTCCCGCAGCACTGTATGCTTATAATAAAAAATGTAATCATGAATACATATTAACTGTGGCCATGTCCTTAACATGTGAAGTTCATTTAGGTTCACCCCTTCATCCCAAAGGGATAGGCGCAAGTTACTGGCACATTAACGTTTAATGTATCTTATGATATGTGGGTGTGCCATTGAACCCTCGTGGGAAGGAGCCTCGTTGAAATTAATAAATTCGAATATTTCCGCCGGCAGTTAAAGCAAACTTTGCGAGTGCTCTGAATATTAATACACGGCCAGGGCGAAATTAATTTATACCAACCGACAAATCTCCGGTTTACTGCAAATTCATATTTTCCAAATTCTATTTGCAATGCAAATCGTCATCAATAGACATTCTGAATGCGTGTGTGCGTGTTAGCATATTTTTTTGGATTTCCGCGGATACGAATATTTTTTATGCGAATTGACTTTGTGGAGCCACAGGGGAATAGGACATATTATGTTTGTACACGTGCAAACGAAGTCTACAATATGAAAGCATCGAAACTGATCCGGTTGAAACGATAAGTTTTTAATTGATTTTTAACGTAATCCTTAACAATATTGCATCGCTTTACCAATTTCTGCCGGAATTTATCCATGTTCGTCCATTCAGATTTATAGTGCTCTGATCGTATTTATTTCAGTTTGTTCGCCGAGAAATTAAGGGAAACCATATTTTACATAATATTTGTACATAACGTTAAAATGTATTGTTACAACCAGAGTTGTCGGCCAGTTTACACATCTGCTTAGTAGAGTCGATCGACGATTAATTAGAATTATGATAATAATTATGTCACACCACATCATAGCAAATGTTTTAAGTAGTTGTTAAGTCAGTTCTGAACACTTGAGGAAGATTAAGATGACCTAGATATTTGTTTTACGTTCTTGCAATTAAGATTTTAAATTTTATGTGAAGTGACGATTAGACAACAATTTTAAACAATGTTGTATAAATCATATATAAGAAGAATATTCCTGAAGTTCTAAAAGTAACTTCTCATTACGGCCGTCTCCTTGCCGTATAGTCTGAAGTTATGACTTGTGGTGGCTAAAAAGGCGGGCTCGAAATTTGGCACAGTTACAGAAGTTGCTCCCACAATCTGAATGAAAGTAATTTGGAATCACTTTTATATGCGAATGGAGGTGTGAAATGGGCGATAAAAATTTTACAAGAAGCAACTGGGTCTCGCAGTTACCCTGCGAATGAGATTTGTGATGCACTTTCAAAAGTATCATCATCATATGCGTGCTACTGGTGGGCATGAGGTTCCTGTGAAACTGAGAGGATTTAGGTCTTAGTCCATCAGGCTGGCCTAGTGCTGGTTGGTTGGCTAAATACCTAAGAATTTTCAGGTGTGCAGGCTTCTTTACTTTTACGTTTTTTTTCTTTACCGTTAAAGTGCGTCATAATTGATTAATTGAATACACACATAACTTAGAAAAGTTAGAGGTGTGTGCCTGGTATTTTAACTCGCGACTGTTGAAATGCTCTACCGCATGCCTAGGCCTCGAGGCCATTACTACTGAATAACATATATTTTACATAAAGCGACATACTTATACGAAGGAAAACAAGAACTAACGTTATTTCTTAAAGTTAAATATTCATTACTGTTGAATGCTGCAATGTCTTATTGTCGGGATAATCTCAGCTATTCTCAACTTGATATAACTTGTGCAATATGTTCCAGAAATACTGACAAACAGCGCTTTGCAAAATACTTAGACATTTAGATACAGCCAGACATCTTAACGGTTCCCGAGAGAAGATGCCCTAAATCTGAAAATTTGATCATTATTACTATTTGAATATACAAGCTAAAGCTAAACCTCTTAAAATGTTCTGTAGTGATGAAATATTAATCGATATTAATGGGTTATTAGGGTGTAAAGAGTATTTACCTAATAGGCAAAAATAAGTGAGTATCGTAGCTTAAGTTGACTATATGCGCGAAATTTGTCTAAAAAGCAGTGTATCAGAAAAGCTAATAAGTTTTGATTTTGGTTTTTTTAATTTTTGTTCATTAGTTCATCCAAGTAACACCACCTTTGATTTTGTTTGAATGGATTGGTGCAATTTGATGACTAAGAGTTGCCCAAGCATGTTATTTTAATGTGTAAAAACTCTTTGGCATTATATAACACATCGTCATTTTTTGAAGGGTAAGTCTTTTTGTCATTTTCATTTTGGAAGGGTTCTTGATGGGAATGATGGGCTGTATTCTTGAATGTTATGCATTTGTCCAATATCTTTTGCTGAAATCAGCACATAATAAACAAGCAGACGTTGGATGAAGTTTCTAAAACTATTATCGCGTCAACCTTTGGGTAGTTACATTGGTACAGTTACGGGGGCAGTTTGCGAATAGCACCGATAACTCTTGCAAAATTAATGGAAATTTCGCCGGAGCGGCAAGCGACAATTGGTCTCCAGAACACGCCCGCTGACCTCTATGTGTGCCAATTCTCAGAAATAACTGTCATTGCTTTAATGGGCAGGTTGGCAAACTGAAATTTCAACATTTGCAGCGGAGACCGTTACACCCCCTATTAAATTAAAGCGCGTTATGCTAATCGCTTGCAATTATATAAAAATAGGTTAGGTATACGCCATTAGTCACCCAAATCACCTGTTATAGTTAATTGGGCTTAAGAGGGTAGACAGAGTGTGAAGTCAGGTGAGATTGTTTTTCTGATTTGATTTAACAAGAAATAATTACCGGATTCCAACTGCCACAATTATACCGGCTTATTGTTCAAGTATGACGAGGTTTGCCTGTCAGAGAGTTTTCTTAGGTTATTCTTGTTCTTAGGTTATTTCATAGGTGGAATTTTAAACACATATATGAGCTGATATATTAATTTCACAAAGCAGGGGTTTTAATAGTAATAACAAGCTTAACCATCATACTAAAACCTTTTATATTTCTGTATAATTTTTAATGGGTGTTGTTAGCTGAATGTCGAGCCAGATGTGACGAGTCGCAGACGCTCTAACGGCTATGACAGCTGATGTTAACAAAATATTATTATTTAGGTAATAAACTTTGACGAATGGCGTATTGTCTGGGTGCAAATTACTGTTTGCGTTGTTATTGAAATTAAAATTAGGATGAGTTTTACTTTAGCTGTTCATTTCACTTAGCGTCTTCATTACGAGACACTATTTATTTTGACAGTATTAACATTTTATATTTTTTCTTCGTCATTGTTTTTTTTCGCTTCTTTTCCTATTTAGCATAGACATTGAAGGCATCCAATCTACAGTTTTTCGATAAAAATTCATAAACCAGAAGAAAGTCAAGTTTTTAGGTAAGTAATTGAAATGCAAGCAGCAAGCAAGCAGTGATGGCCTCGAGGTTTGGGCGCGCGGTCGAGAATCTCGGCGGTCGCGGGTTCGAACCCCAGGCACACACCTCTGACTTTTCGAAGTCATGTGTGTATTCACATTGAATTATCACTTGCTTTAACGGTGAAGGAAAACATCGTGATGAAACCTGCACACCTAAGAGTTCTTAGGAATTTCTTAGGTGTGTAGTCCGCCAACCCGCACTAGGCCAGCGTGGTGGACTATGGCCTAAACCCTCTCAATGGTAGAGGATACCCGTGCTCAGCAGTGGGCGTATATGGGTTGATGAAGAATTGAAATGATGTTGCAGAATCAATGGGTTAGTTAAGCATATTGCTCTATATATGTCACCTGGGACTGCTTCAAATGGTTGATGCAGTATGGTCAAAATAGATTTTCAAATGGGTAAAAAGTGATTGTTTCTCACTTTAGATATATTACTAATCTGACTATGACAAAACTAAAAACAGACTTATCCATTCCAATGTCCATCGTCTTTTCTATATTTTGTCATACCATATTTATTTAATCGAATTTTCTAACATATTCTATTGATGGACCAAAAATTCATTCACGATATTGTAACGCCAACTGCGTATGTGATATGTCGCTTAGGTAATGAGAATACGTATTAGCGGCTCATCAATCATGGTATAGGCTGGAGGTGGATTGTCTGATGCCTCATATGGCGAGGTGACGTCACTTCACGACCCCGTCGTGTGTCCTCCATCGCTTGTTACTCGAGCAATTTGCTGCGTGGAACACCTATGTAATTGAGATGGCTTCGAGTAATAATTTGCGTTGAAGGTTTTTTAAGTTTATGTACGCAAGGAACTGGTAATTTATGAGCGATTGCTTTGTAACAAATTTTTGGGTGTTTTTTCGAATAAAAGTTTAGGAATCGTTGTAGAGGAGAATCGTGCCCATCAGTGGGATTTTTATGGGCTAGAATGTGCTCTCGTTGGGGTTAGCTCGAGGAATTTTGCACCACGTTCCGAATATCCTACCGAAAGCCATTAGGGTTTTCGGCAATCTCATTCTGTATGCTAATTGTACCACCGCGGTCAGGCCGGCCCAATCGCACTGCATTCACTTCTGACTACAGCGTAGCATGTACATATGTGCTCCAATTCCTATGAAATTATTGTGGATTATCTTTGCATATAAACAGATTTTCCATAATGAATATTAATGTTGAAGTATGATTAAAACAAGAACATGAAAGATTTTTAAAGTTCTTGTCTTTTTGGGCGTGCATATCTCCAAAATTAATGAACGTATTTTAATATGGTTTTCAAGAGTCAGAGGTTTTTTTGGTTTATGCGAAATGTAGGCATCATTGAATTCGGATGTTAGGGAAAATTATAAGAATCTCTTAAATATTCGTACGTAGGGAAGACAAGGCAAAACTTACATCGCGGACTAATCTCGGAAATTGAACATTAATTGGACAATGTCATAATTCTTATCATAGTAAAAAAAAGATCATAATAATATTGTTAAAATAGAAAATAACAACAATAGCCATTATACTTATAACAGCTTTTATAAATTGCAAAAAATATCAGCATTAACATTAATATGCATACATCTATCCGTTGCTAAAAATAACCATTAAAACATCATGTAAGGCTGAATAAAAAGCGATGTTAAAAACGCATAAAAACACGAATGAAATATATGTAAAAACACGTAATACAGAATCAAAGAGCCGCGAGGGATGGGTGTATTAGTAATTGACAGTGCTTGTATCAGCGCTGCAAACTTTTTATGGCGTCATAAACACGGGATGAAATTATATCCTAACGACCCAATAAACGGGAGGAACTCTTCACCCGACGTTATTACATAAACGGAAAGGTTCAGATACACGTATTTACCTTATTACGTGTGTCTTTATTGATATGTATGTAAAATAATAAATACGCTTCGGTGTTTTGCGAGATTTACGCGCGCCATGTCTGAGTTTATTTCAGCCGGAGAGCAAATTACAAATTGTGGCGGCGTCACGTAACCGTATGACCGGAGCAAATATTTTTCGGCGAGGGTCTCTGAGGAAATCGCTGCTAAATCTCCAACATTTACTGGACGACTTGCCAAATGAAATGGAAACTGTAATGCTGATGAATTATTAATTATGTTCCGCCATGTTTTTTGCGTTATGTGTTGTAGTCAGTTTATGTTTCGGGTATTGAAAATTTTGAAATTGGGTTATTGAAAACACAGTTATAACAAATATTGTGAATTGAATAGTGTTTTTTGTATTGCAAAATATGTAAATATACAAACCATTTTTGTGTAGTAATTTTAATTATTAGACTTTAGCGATAATGGAAATGCAGAAAACAGATATATTTTGCTATTTTCATAGTTATTTTTTATTTGTTATTGCTCAAAGAACTTAAGTCATCGGTATTACATTAGTATTATATTAGTAACGTTATTTCGTAAAGCATAAGTGTTAGATCGATTTTTGGTTTTAAATTCATAGATTTAAGATTAAGTTTAAAGAAAGTAAGACGAATATTTAATATATATTGTTTTAATTTGTAAATCTAGTAAAAAAAGCATAATTAATTTTGAAACAAATAAACCACATTAACGGCTTTAAGTGGTTTATTGTTAGCAATATTTGTGAGTACTGATCGTTTCTCCAACCCATGTGGTTACTGCCATCATGAAAAATATACATACAGCATTTTGTTTCCCCAACAGTTCAAACTACAAGACGTAACTTTCTTCCCGAGTTTTAGAAAACCGATTGCAAGTTTGAATTTGTTGAAGTTACGCTCGGTTAACGCATAACTTTTTATTGTTTAATATCGTTGAACAACCGAGGGATCCGTTCGGGTACCCTCTCTTGAATCTTCCAATTAGCATTTAATCTAGTTTTTATCCCTCATTTCATTTCGATGCTGAATAACAGCCAGCGGCCCTCGTCACGGAGTTTCTTCGAGGAATATAAAAATAAACCTTCTTCATTTTCTTTATCTTTGCGCGCGCCGCGTCCGACGCATCCACTAATAACAATTATCCAGCGCGAATTAAAACTCCATTTCTGAAATAACATCTGTTATCAGGGAGCTGCCTGCACTTGGAGGAACAATGCATTGAAATATTAATTGTTAAAAATTAATTACAGAATGAATAATTGAGTTGTTGAGATGCAATAGATGTTGAAATGAATTTTAAAAGCATTTAGTTGAATCTATGGTCTATCTACGACTAAAAAAACTGATGCTATTTAGTCGTAACTAAATTTCACTGCTGAATCTATAAGTGGTATTAGGAAATTCCTGCCTAGAAATTAAATTCTGAATATTGCTTTAAAAATCTTTTGTATTATGACTTTATTATATCCATGGTGCCTAAACAATTTCATCCTGCCACAAGGCTCGAAACAAATATACGATCAAGTTTCCTGCTAGTTACCCATCTGAACCCTAGTTAGTTAGTTAATCCATTACGGCTAAGCAATCGCAGCCGTTACAGCACACTTAAAGCAGATAACCTAATTATATTCGGAACTTGGAAGAAGGAACGAGCGCAGCGTTTGAGTTAAGACATTACGTCTCTCCTCAAACAAACTTACTGCGAGTCGTGGAGCGAGCGAACACTCTTGTTTAGCTTGTTACATTCTACTTATTATATTTTTACGTACTAATGGCATACATTTCACGTGCTTGTTTTGCTTTTGCTGTGATGTGATACTGCACGTTAATGTTGCTTTTTGTTTGTTTGTTTTGTCCTTCGGCAAGGAGCATCAGAATGTGGAGATTCCAAGGCGAATACAGCTTGGATGGGCGGCATTCGGTCGACTAAATGACGTATTTAAGTCCCGACAAAATCCACAGTGCCTTAAGACACGTCTTTTCAACCAATGTGTCCTGCCAACTTTGACCTACGGTGCCGAGACATGGACGCTTACGCGGGGGTGCGTTCGCCAATTAAGAGTAGCCCAAAGGGCCATGGAACGCTCCATGCTTGGCATTACGCTTCAAGACCGTGTTCGCAATGTGGAGATCCGTCGAAAAACGTTCGTGACATCGGGACTTCAATTGCGAACCTTAAATGGAATTGGGCGGGACACTTGGCAAGGCGGGCCGATGAGAGGTGGAGTAAGGCGGTGACCGAGTGGTGGCCAAGGGAGGGCAAGCGCAGTGTTGGCCGTCCACCAGCTAGATGGGTGGACGATCTGGTTAGTGTAGCTGGAAGATCTTGGATGCGACTGGCCCAGGACAGAGACGAATGGCATGCCAAAAGAGAGGCCTATGCCCAGCAGTGGGATGAAGGAGGGCTGTGAATGATGATGATGATGATGTTGCTTTTTGTGATTTTATTTTAGTTTTAATATGACGGTAATTAAAACATGTGTTTAGTAGTCAAAGGTAATGAATATTTACATCACGTAAACCTCACCATGTTTGAGTTTGAGGATGTTCTACACAAAATTGTCAAGCAGCGGGCCCTGGTTGTAAGGTTTCAAGTTCCAACGTCTTTTTGGCTCTATTGGAGTAATAGTTATTATAATATTAAATATATTTTGAGTCACCTTCTTCAGGTTTTAATCCTTATTAATGATCATTTTTTTTAACTCCACAATTCACATTCAAGACTAAGAAATGGTATGAGGATCTTAAATTGAGAATGGCTGTGCATTCTACAACTTTTATGGACAAGTCATTCACGGTCCAAGCTGTTCGGTTGTGGAATGTCTTTTCACCTGTCATACATAAACCAGTGAAAACAGATTTCCTCTCGAAGGCGCTTTTTTCTCTAATCTATTTTTTCTCCTTTTGTCCCACTGTTTAGACTTTAATACAATACCGCATATATACAATACATATAACATATATGTACAATATACATATTTATTACATTTTATGGTTTTATTTGTTTATTTTATATTCCCATGATTATTTTACCATAAAGTATGTGAGTGACGGTAGGGTGTATTTATTTAAACATTAACTTTATTTGCTATCTGTTTTACATAACTCAGTTATGTGGTTTGTTATTACGACGGGCGCTAGTGTAATTGTTGCAAGATAAGATATAATGCAACAAATTATAATAAAAGCAATTGTGATCAAGTAAAGTAGTAAATAATATTTCAAAATGTTGTTTTTTTAAAAGGGGCTTCAATAGTCCATTTCTGTTATATTTTTATTCCAAAAATATTAATAAAAACGTAGTTTTGTCAATGACTTCAATATTAAACTTCCGGGAACCTAAATATGAAATCGACTTTCATACACGACGATTCTTCGAAATAGTATTAAGTTGATATTTTTATATTCAAAACAATATTTGTATTAGCAATACTTTGTAATCCAGGCTATGTTTTGGTTTATCCGAATATAACTACTTGAAAACGTTAACTTCACTCCAGCTTTTTGAGTTGACTTCGCTCACATTACTGCAGATTCCATAACCTCAAAGGATCTTATTTTGGTGTAGTTGTTTTGATGCGAAACAGTAACAACCTCACTTAGTGAATTTTATCATCAAGTCATCATTTTAAGAGCCTGTAAGTCCCACTATATGGACCTCTTCTATAAGTGAGAGGACTTACGCCCTAGTCTACCACGCTAGCCTAGTGCGTAAAAGAGGATGGGCCTACTTTTGACGAATGCATTTTAAGATTCTGTCTTGCTACGAAACCTCTTAAATGTAACTTTATTACACCTAACTGATACTCGATTTTGTACTTAAAGACCAAAGACATTCTTGTATAATATGCATTTGTGCATCAATAAATTATATGCAAACGTGCCATATTTCTCCGTACGTAAGGAAACCAAAGGCATGGAGATATTGGTAGATGTTTGAACAAAGTAAACACAGTGTAGCAGTTTGTTAATTGAAAACGCCAACACAGGCCCGTACAGATAGCTTTTGAGTATTGAACACAAACCGTTTAGTTTCAACATTTGTACGGGGAAATGACGAGAAGTGAAATTGCCTTCTGGATTTTGTGAATGTACTACGCAATCGTCTAAGCGAGGGTGTTTTAAAGGAAAACACTTTTTATTACGATTTCGTGGTAAACTAGGGCCTCTGATACTCCGAGCTATTTTCGTCTGTTCTAGTTTTATAAAGAACCTGCGTATTTAAAGTTTTAATGTGAGTGCTTCGAGTGGAGGTTCTTAAATCTGTAAGTAAACCTTTTTGGGTAAGCTTGCTGAGTAAGTGGGTTTGCGGAAGATGTGCAGTTTGAGATACAAGTTGCTCCACTTCTTAATGTGTCTGTTTTTATTCGACTACTACCAACGTGTAGTGTTAATTATGCTATAAATAAAAATTATTTACAAGACATGTACATATGTGTAAACATGAATATTAAGAATAAAATACGCTCATTTTTTCCCTAGCAAAATATTAAAGTCTGAAATTGTGCATGAAAAACGGCAATAGGCTCGCCCCTTATTGTGTGGGACGGACAATATTCGCGAAATGTAGGTACGGAAATAAACCTCTGCTAGTATTTACATATTTCCTTACATATTGTAAAATAATCTCGAATGCCCCGTCATTTTTTAAGGATCTAGAAGAGTTAACGAGTTTTAATGCGGTTTTACTTCAACTTATCCGTCCACTGCTGAATGTAGGCTTACCCAAGAAAGCGCCTACCATCCCGGGTTTTAGCAGCCCTCATCCATCCGTTTCCCGCCACCTTTCTCAAGTCGTTGGTCCATCGTGCTGCAGGACGTCCCACACTACGTCTGCTTAAGTGCAATAAACAATTTGATTCATAAAAAAGGTTTAAATGTATAAATTATTTAACCTTGTGTAAAAACGTGGTAGGACGATTTTTGTTCTGCATGAGTAAGCCTGTAAAACCTATTTAGATGTCTCAGATTGTGAAAATTTTATGTAGACGTAAAAGCAGATGAACATTGTCGTAGGGGGTTAGAAATACTACTACATATAACAGCAATGTAAAGCTGAGACAGGCCGCGATGTAAGTTTTAAATATATGTAAGTATCCAATATTATAAACAGTAGCTATGCATATATAAATTTTCACGCTTGCAGTCATAAAGGGATATGCAGAGGTATCTATTTTATATTCCACGTATTAAGGGCCGATTCTTTTGCCGTTTTGATCAACTGCTGCTGCAAAGATTTTCTAAATGGAATAAACATTTTTCCGACCCAAAATAGATCGGACGACATGCACTTTTTTCCAAGACCACAAGTCGATAGATAAAACAGCAAGAAAAAGAAGTTTGTAACACTGTAAAACATTTTAGTTATTAAAATAAGGTTGCAAGGAATTCTACTAGAGCTTGTCGTGTTTGTCGGAAAATAAATAGTCCCGGGGGGTCTGTGGGTCGGGCGGGGGTTGCGTAGTTCCCAGACTCCAACTATTTGAGGAAGTTAGCGTCTTACATGCCGTGTCTCTGTTGAGATATTATTACATTTTTGCGCTCGCACCATCTGTGTTTTGGAAGATTCATGAAGTCACTGTCAAAGGTAGATGGGGCCGTAAGATGTTTGCTTTGAGCGGGTTGAATTTGTTTTCTTGGAAATTTGAGTTTATTAATTATTAGAGGGGGTTGGAGTTGTATGAATTTTTGTGGCGGAAATCTGATTTAAGAAAATTCTTTATATATTTGGATACCTCTGAACTTTTTAAGTATTGTTTAACTTCATATTCTATTTACTAGTATGACGGGTAAATATATTATATTCTCAGGTACAGCATGGTGCTTGAAAGTTTTCCCGAAAAGTAAGCTCGCCGCCTGTTACGTGGGACGAAAACACAATTAGCAAAATGCGGGTGCTGAAATGCATCTATGCCTACAGAATGCGAATGTATTTAATATTTAAATTGAAACTTACGCCTTTTGTACTATAATAAATAAAATGCATTTATTCACCTGCCGGTAAAATTGCTGTTAGTAGTAATCGGAACTCTTAATCATTATATTTTTAATCGACTTTAAAATTGGGCAGACAACAATTCGCTGGAAACAGATACGCATTATTCCCATTCCAATTAGCGGCTGTAAAAGTTATTTGATACAAATCTAAACTAGATATAAGTGACGCCGTACAACGCGTACGGGATTAAACCCACGCTTAATTGGTTACTAGCCACCAATCAGATTAAAATATTTATAGTCGCAAAAAGCAATTTACACTGTTCGCCACAGCACAATGCACGTCAGAAACAGCTTGGATCGGCAATATCTGGCGAATGACCGAGATGGCCGACGTTCATTTTGCCGGTAAAATTATTCGCTATTTTTGTTGAGAATTTAATTTACTTTTTCACCTTTGATATCTACCTTTAAATTACTGATAACATTCGCAGCGCAAAGCTATTAATTTACTTAACGTACCGGACGCTTGACTATTTCAAAGTTAAACTGAAAGTAAAAATTATCATTTACAAGCAATTTGATTTGTCAGTAAGTATACTAAGTCATTTTGCTGTGCCAGTTTTAATATTCTAGCATCAGTGAATTGGGACATAGACAAGTTCTCTTACTGAATAAGACTGGGTAGCATGTTATACCTTCACTTTGGTTTTCTGAGTGACAATCTTTGGGACTTACTATTTTTATACTTACACCATTAGCTTCTATTATAGTTATACAGCAATAAACTACAAATTATTTCGAAACAACATTTCTCAAATCCGGAATGCGAAATGTTCATAATTCGAAAAGGAGGTAATACTACCGCTTCGTAGTGATACGAAGCCTACTGCAATTAAAATCGTTCATTTGGGAATGCGGAATGTAAGGCTGACGTCATAGCGTTCTGTACCATGCGGTTTACGGTCGAGGCACGGAATAATCCTGTTGAGATCGTTAAATCATTTGCTCATGATAAAAGCATTACATTCGGGCATTTTTTAATGACTAGTATATTTAGTGACTAATTTTGGCCGCATAATTAGTCTGCACATCTTTAGTCTATATCATGACATACAGATCCCTTTGCTAAGTAGGTATTGTATTTTGTACCATTGAGAGGATGTCTTGGAGATATTGGGAGAGCGGTTACACGCTCACTAGATTGGCTCGGGTTTCCCGGTTGCGACTGGGCACCCACGACGGACGAAAGACGCGTCTAGTAACCGCAATGGCCTCTATGAGTTTTACGATAAGCAATGGATACCGTGGTTGGATTCTGACTCCTCTTTGGTTCGGGGTAGTCTTATCGTTATCATTGCTTATAATGATATCACACCAACAATAGGGTTCACCATACGTCCCACTGCTGGGCACGGGCCTTAGTTAAAGGGGTTTAGGCCTTAGTCCACTTTAGGGTTCTGTATCCCTTAAACTTGTTTCCTTATTCTTTAAATAAAATATTAAGGATTCACACAACGCTTTTCATTTGGTAAAAGGTAAATCCTTAAGCACGTCTGACATAGGTATCCTACCTTTGTTAGTGGTCGAGCATAAAACGTAAAGTAAAACAAAGTTAGAGGTAAACCTTGTAAAATATACAAGACTTCAAAAGTAATCAAGCCGGTCACAAATAAACACGAAACGGCGGGATTTACAGTTCTTTTTATGGTCTAATATAAAAATTTTGTGTTGTAACAAATTGATATTGCGACATGGTTGTAAAATCTCTTATGTATGCATACATTTGCACATAGTTCCATTCGATGTTACATTGCAGAAATCCAATCAACTTCGCATTGCTATTGCCTCACGCTGTAATTACTTTCTTGCAGCTTGTACCAGCTTTATTAAGTTGAACTGATATGGTTAATAGTCAAAGTCATTTGCGGTTTCAATAGTATTAATACTAAGTGTGTGAACATGTGATCAAAATGTTTCGATGTTAAAAAGACGTTAAGAAATTATTAAGGATATTATTTTTAGTATAAGAAGATTTTAATTGCTTAATAGTTTTATATAGGACTAGCTTTTGCTCGCGACTCCGTCCGCGTAGACTACAGGGTTGAGATCAGAAGGAAAATAAGTTGTAGTCTATTTTACTTCTCAGAGTCCTATTTATGTCCATACCAAAATTCATACAATTCGGTCAAATTGTTCAAACGTGAAACCGTAACGCGTCGATCGGCGCCTTGTGCATCATTACTGCGCGCTTGATCAATATTTTAAAACTGCAATATCTTCTAAGATACTCAGTGAAATCAAATGATGTAAAGGGCAATTTTATTTAAAATTAGATACTTGTAATTAATAACGTATTTATTTGGATAAGGATTAATATCATATTTATAAAAACACCTTCACAAATAAAACTTTATTTTAAAATAAATTTGGTTAGGATAAAAAACGTTATAGTGAGCCAACCTTAAAAAATAGACATATGCTGTCGCGGACTTTTTTTTAGAACTTTTAAAGAGGAACATTTATCTCAAACATTATTTTAGCGAAACTTTAACGGTTTTCGCAGCGCACGCCGCAGAAGCTCACAAAAAGGAAAAAATGTCCCCGATTTCGAAACATTCTTTATTGCTGCTCCGCTCCTATTCGTCGTAGCGTGATGTTATATAGCCTATAGCCTTCCTCGATAAATGTGCTATCTAACAGTGAAAGAATTTTTCAAATCGGATCAGTAGTTCCTGAGATCCTAGCGTTCAAACAAACAAACAAACAAACAAACAAACAAACTCTTCAGCTTTATAATATTAGTATAGATAGAATGTAAGTTATTATATAAGCTATATTCGATACGAATTTTTTCTACATTCCTCAATCTCTGTTTTAATTTTCACGTAATGAGGGTTGAACCTTTTCCTACTTATGCTATATAAAAAAATCGGGTCTCTTGATTGCACATGCTAATTAACAATGCCAAAACAAAAAATAAACAGCAAAGGAATCAGCCCGGTTCATCTCTTTTCAGAGTAAAAGTAAAACATACAGTGACACTAGCTTACTATTCTGGTTATCTATCAGAGGTAATCAGAATATCGATAGGCTCGACTATAACCTCCCAGTGGTCCGCGCATTACAATATCGACAGACACTGCATACAGTAGTAGGGGCATGTCGTGCGTATTATTCCATTGCGCTCCTAAATTATTCTAATTTCATCACGCGTGACAAGAGCGCGTTTTGTTAACAAATAGCGCTCGGCTACAACGTTTGCACCGCTTATTACTGTGTCATATTGTGATGCGCCTAACTGAAATGTGTTTTGAAATACTGGCCATTAAGCTGGCATTCTATTTTTTACTACGCTTTGTTATTCTTTTTTTAATTTGCTTTTTTTTATTCTTTTATTTTTGAAAAACGAATTACGATGAGACATTGCCTGTTCATTTCACGATTTGCAAACTTTCTGCCATGCCATAATGACAAACGTAATAAAGGAAAGTAATAAAGTGTCTTAAATAAAATAAATATGAAAAGCCAATTGACCCTGTTAACAATCCGTTTGGTTCTTAATTTTTTTCTGAAATAAAGTACAGTCGCAGTAAGAATACATTGCTTGGAACTGTTTCTTCTATTATTCCCAATTAAATTTGCATCTTGTATTTCGGAATAAATATTGTATATTTAAAAATAGCGTATAACTTTAAAATTTCGAAATGGGCACTCGCTATTAGCTTCCGATGGCTTTCACATTTTCACTGGACGAGTTTGCGAGTACTTTTGACGCTCTCGACAGAATAAAATTTTAATGAAATTAGCAAAAGGGTGTTTCCAGGATGTTCGAACTGTGCCTTAGGCTTTCGAATTATTCATTTTCACTTAAAAATTTTGAATTGTATCTGGATTTTCTCTTATTTAAGATTTATTTTTAAAAATTATAATCATAAATTCATCATCATCAATCATCATAATTTTTTTGACTTGGCGAGAGCTGATGGGAACCAAAGAGTATGGTTAAGTTAATTTAAGGATGAAAATAGGTATATTGAAACCTCTACCCGTTCAACTATTGCGTAACCTGATATGGCCGTTATTCCCGAATAAAACCTTTATCGATAATACCAACTAAACTTTAACCAACCTTTCGCTGGCCATTACTTTATGGGCGGTTCGTGTAATCGAGAAATAGACAACCAATTTCTACCCACTTTAAACGAAACTAATAAATCTACAACAATACATGCTGATCACATTGTTACGTCCATTAAAAGTTTTACAAGTGTCATATATAGATTTGATAATACTTTTGAATTCCGACGGATAAGTTCTAGTTTCTCGGGTCTCTGGGGAGTTCGCGTGGTTTGCCAGACGCTTGCAGTTTTAAAACTTTAAAGTCGAAGATATTGATATTTTGTGTTTGTATAACAATAAATTTGGACATTCATAAGATGAATTTGGGAAAAGAAAGAGAATAAAAAAATATTTTAATGTAAATGTCTGGGAATTCGTTGATTATGACGGGATTATTTCTGATTTTTGTCTGTAGCCGTAGGCGGGGCGCCTGAAGCGAGCAAGGCGGCGCGCCACTTGTAT
The DNA here is from genome assembly GCA_030295005.1 of Cephonodes hylas. Lineage (NCBI taxonomy): Eukaryota > Metazoa > Arthropoda > Insecta > Lepidoptera > Sphingidae > Cephonodes > Cephonodes hylas. Next base: position 12,880,091 of record AP025368.1, on the reverse strand, counting down.
TTATCTCTCCACTTAGATAATTCCCACGGAACTGCCGCGGGATGAGGGTAAACATCTTGACGTGATTAATAGTAATCCTCAGTAGTTTAATAGTGTAGGATTTAGCTGTTTGAATAATATTATCCGAAACAACGAGGTCGGTAATTTGCCAAGCGCCGCTGCGGGCCAATCCGCCTCCAATAAATCAACATGTGTTTGAAAGTGTTTGGCTGAATTCGTGTACATGTTTTCTTTAATTTACTCGCGTGTTTGTGTTTGATATTTTTTGTTTGTTTGGACATGACCGGCCTGTTTACGCTGCTTCTATTGATTGTTTTTTTTATGTCGTGGCAAAAATTACTGCAATAATTACACCTTTAACACGATGTAACGTTACTTTGACGTTGTTCTCGTTATTTTATTAGTCTTAACTGTAGCGGACTTTGTAGCTTTGTCGGATAAAATGAACTGACAAATGAGCGATTTTAGTTTTATAAGTAATCATCGTCCCTTCTTCGTTACATTGCAAGGGCATGGGCCTCCTCTACAACTGAGAGAGCATTTTAATCTTATACCAAGGGCGTTTAGTAATTTTTTGCAAGTCTTTAAACTCCAATTTAGGGCACAGCCTCATCAATCAAGGATTGGATAAGCTAAGCAAGCGATATAAAACTGCTATAGTTTAATTAAATTGCTCGCTTGAACAATCCAATTTTTAATCAATATCTAATTCCAGACGGTTTCTGTGTTATGAAACTTTAATAAAAACTAAAATGGGCCTGGATAACTTGAGGTTATTACTTTTCGGCTTCCAATTTATGTATTACGTTGCCGATACATTTATGTTATAAGCTATTGGTCAGTAGAAAGCAGACTGCCGAGTCATTGATCGCCTTGGCGAAATTAGATCATTTGAATAAATTTGCAGTTCTGATTAGGGCTCAAATTTATGGTATGAAACTGATACCTGATAGTTTATAAGAATTTTGAAGATACCAACCCGTATTAGTTTTGTAGATTAAAGTGTTAATAGATTACATGTATTATATAAAATGTCCACCAATCCGCACCAGACCTACGTGGTAGACAAAGGCCTTAACCCTGTCAGATGTAGAGAGGACATGTGCCCGGCAGTAGGAAATATACGGGCTGATGGTGATGATATAAAATTCACAGACTAAAGTATCCATTGAACCAATGAAATAATTTGGAATAATGAAAAATTTTATACAAATATAATTTTTTCCACGAAGTTTTCGCCGCGAGAAATGAAACAAGTAAAAAAAATCACAACTTTTTTAACACAGTGATAACAGTCCTTAACCCATTCAATTAGCCGGATAAAACGTATTCTATGTCTAGTTCAGCTTCTAAACTGTGTGCCAAATTTGGCTTAAGCCTGTTTAGCCGGTTTAGGTGATTGAAGTGCAGTGCGGTTGAAACATAGTGTTGACGTGCGAAAGTGATTACGACTACCACTCACCATCATTTTGCCGGCCTGTCCTTTATCGGATAAATACAGGCTGATTAAATATTGATATCGTTTTCATTCTCAACACTTGGCACATAATAATCAGCCTATATACGTCCCACTGCAGGGCATGGAGCTCTTCTACTACTAAATGGGTTTAGGCCTAAGTCCACCACTCTGCCTTAGTGTGGTTTCATCTATAGTATTTTCATTTTTTAAATATTAAAATTCATAACAATAGGTTTAGGTGTAGCATTAAAACAACTGACTCGCAATAACATTCAGTTAAAATAGATAGAAGCATTTCATGGAATGCGTACGTTAATTGACTGAAGATACGGCGCTGCTGCAAAGGCCGCGTTGCTAACTCAGTTAAATCACGAGCAGGTTTCCAATCGTTTGGGAGCCACGAAATATTTTTGACCAGCCAGTCGACCCGCAGCTTTTCGAACAAAGAAATAGCTGGCAAAGTGGCCGCCGTTCGCAGTTCAAACAGCTGAATTCTGTTTCAAACGTTCCGATACGCTAATATATTCTTTATGGCAAAGAGTTGAAATTCGCCCCGTAGCAATGTTTGTTTGTGGCCACCGGGCGCTCTGTTTCTACTGCATGGTTTATTGGTAGATTCCTGCATTCATTTTCTTAGAAATTACTTTTGTGTTGAGATTTAGTAATCAATGTTGCCGTCAAAAACTGCCTTCAGATTTGTATCATCGACCCGGTGTCAAAATATGGGCTTTATCTTTGACACAAAAAATTACATCGATATTTCTGTATTAAATGACACATTTTCAACTCCAGGATATCACTATAAATATCTAAATGAAAAAATCCAAAAACCCTTTGCCCGACCCGGGAAATGAGCCCGTGACCTGTAGTTTAAACGGTTTTCAACTTCACATGCAAGATTAAAAGGCAGTCAGTTATTATTTAGACATTAATATGTATTTTCATAACCAAGAAATTAATGCTGAATAACCATCATCATGGTTGTTTTGTGATTATCTAAGGCGATAAGACCTCAATGTCAAAGCGCTTAGGCTTTAGTTAAACACGCTAGCCTATTGCGGGCTTAAGAGATTAACGAAATTAAGAAATTCTTTGAGAATAATTCCACAGTTCAAATTGTTCTATTCTACGGAATTAATATATTTTTTAGTTAAAAATCGGAACATTATTTCTGATTATGCTCTGAGCTTCGATCATCATCATCATCAGCCAAAATACGTTCCACTGCAGGACACGGGCCACCTCTAAGAAGAAAGGCCTTAGTCCACCTCGCTGGCTCAGTGCGGGTTGGCGGACTACATAGCTTAGAAACTCTTAAGAATTATGCAGGTGTGCAAGTTTTCTAACGATGTTTCCTTTACCGCTAAAGTAGGTGATAATTAATTGTGAATACACACATAATTTCGAAAAGGTTTGACCCCATGACTGTCGACATTCTCGATCGCGCGCTTAAACCTCGAGGCCTTCACTATTTTTTTTGCTTTGACCACTAATAAGTTTGTCTTTCAATCTTCTTCCGCATATAAACAAGTTCTAGTTTCCCTGATATAAATGTTCTGCATTACAGTCTAAATCTAGTTTGTCAAGCAGCTCGAGAGTTTGAGCGTGTGTTCGTGCTTCAACACTTCCACAAAGAGCTGGCTAAATTCCCCGCCAAACGGTACACGCATTTCCTGCGAAGCTACTGCTAATACGATTTCTATAACGTAGTTTTTAGCCACGGTATTCGTGCATTTGACCGAGTTCGTTTCCCGTGTCAGCCAGTGTTATTGGGTTTGCTTGTTTGAAAATTCCCTATAGTAGCGTTTCCTCACTATGTTTTTTGCTATCTTTATAGTGCTTTATATTGTTTGTGAATACACATATAATGTCGGAATGTTAACAATACGATTATATATTTGGAGTTTGATCACACAAATAAAACACTTTATATATATATTCAAGATTTATGTTAAAGTCTTTTGGAGAGCCGAGTTATTCTGATTTCCTGCAATATGCATGCTTGGGTAAACATATAAAAAGAAAGTGATTATTATATAATTCGCCTATTGCATAGGTAACGGTGTGTAAATTTGTGTGTTGCTATTAGTGACACCATGCCCACCGAGACGTCGAATAAGAAATCGGCTTGATAAAGAAGTCTACGAGGTATGGCTCATAGATCACCTTTTACCTTTAACATTATATTCGCAACTGTAATTGCAATAATCTCTTCATTGTAATTTAGTTGTCTTAGTTTCAATAGCCATCAAAGGAATGCAAACGTCTTATGATATTGATCGTGATGATATATTACCCTACAGGGTAATATACAATTTATATGCCGGGTTACAACCTGGCATATAAATTTTAATATTGTAGTCTCAATGATACGGTTAATTAAATGAGCACAAATATTTGCTTATTTCGGTATTCAATGCTTTTGAAAAGGCCGAAATTATTCCTACAATTTGCTTTCATAATGACATTGAAAAATAAAATTTTTCAACGTATCGAAAAATAATTCAAGCCTTTAATTTTTTTCTGTTCGCATCAGACCCGATGTGAATTTAATATTTCCATTATAATTAATTTGCGTAGGAATTTTAAACGTGCTCCTTCATTTTTATTTGAGTACAATTAATTTTTATTGAAATAACATACCTCGGCGTATATCTGTTTGCTTTTATTATTTTATTTTCTGGTATGAATTTTATTAAAGCTTCACTCTTTTCAGTTTACCTACATGAAATCGGTTATCCTAGGTTAATCAGACCGAAATTAGTTTGTTTTAAAGACGGTCATAGTAAAAATCACGCTTTTATTTTATAGCGTTCTTTTCATTTATTGTTAAACTTTTGGAAAACCGGGGACCAAGAATAATTAAATGCTTAACAGTTGTCCAGTAACAGTGTAGTTATTTGAACCTGGTTACCTTTGAATCTAGTTTTGGATCTATGTGAAATTATGTATATTATGTACCTGTATGCGATTAAATCAACTATGTTTATTTTAGGTAGACAATTATATGAAAACGGAGACTGATTTAAATGGCTTGGTCCAATATTGGCGATGAGTTTACAAAAGTTTGCCATAAGTTGGTGTCGCCGCGCATTTCTACGATAATATTCCAGGGGAAGTTGCTGAGCCACGAAAACCTGTCAAATGAAAACTCAAGTATACGCCGACATTATAGGAATGAGTTCGACAATTTCATAAAACTTATTATATACTAATATAATATAAAATATTATATACCAGTCCTATACTATACTAGTATACGTTAGTCTCCCACTACGTGGAATGGCGTTATAAAATTTCAAGAGTAGGAGATACCAAAGAACTGTCCATCTCTGTTATGACCTTTTGCTGTTTACTTGATAAGCCACCTATATTTGTTTTGCTATTGGACTAGATTGTATTAAAACGAATGCGTTCTGGTTATTTTAGGAATCTTAGCTGTAGACTTTCGATCTTACCTTAGACTCGTCTCAACTCGATAGTTCAGAGAGAGCAACGGGGCAATTGTTGCAAGCAAGTTAATGGACTATGATAACAGTTTTTATGTACCTCAGAATTTCCCATTGGAATAAAAATTGTATACCTAAAATATTTTTTATTCTAAAGTGAACTTCATAGATGAGACCGTACTTTTATTCTAGTTTGAGCGCCGTAAGCGCTCGCTTGCGTGTTTCGCTCGTTTAGTTGAATTATTCCCACTTATTTTGACGACGCCCTTCGCTGACGGAACTGTCGCACGAGGTATGAGAGGTTGCGGAGTTGACATTTATTTTGCCGAGGTATTAACGCAAACTCCTTTGTCAGGTCTGTTTTTAGTGTACAGAATTTTCATGCGATTCTCATTTATAGACAACAATTAATAAAGAAAATAGCTGTCTCTAAGCCTAGAAGGGCTGCAACATCCAAGAAGTGACAATTTTTCCGTTTATCAAGTGCATAGTCCAGGTATTAATTTTTTCTTTGTAAATAGAGTTATCGATATTTTTTTTAATTGTTATTATGTTCATTCTTATAAATTGTGTCAGTTACGCCCTGTTGTTTTCGCTGTTTTAAGTTTTAGATTTAGATTTTCCTTAGATTTTTTTTTGTTTACATTTATATTTACCCACAACAGTGACCTAATGTAAACAAGACATAACCTATTTGCCTTTAATTGTCACTGTCATCTGTCATACGTTCCATAACCCGTAATTTTTAAGGTCTTTAGCATGTACAATTTTTATTTATTTTTTTTCTTTCTGTGAATAATTTATTTTAATTTTTATATTAGTTATTTGTCCTGTTTTGTCTTAATATCACTGGTTATTGTTATTACTAATTTTTTTTTTTTTTTTTTTTTTTTTTTTTTTTTTTCACTGTTTACCTGGACTTGCACAATTTCATTGTATTTTATGTATTTTTAATGATTTTATTCGTATAGTAACACAACCGGCAGATGGATTTTATTTATTATTTTTTACGTTTTTTTTTTTATTTTATTAATTTAGTATATATTTTATTATTGTTTTTTTTTTATTAAGTTATTTATTTATGTCTTTTGTTCATGATTTTGATTGTAGTGATAATGACGAGTTTTTATCAGCTTGTAGTGACGACAGCTTTGTTAGTGTTCCGTCACTTGCTGATACCCTTACAGCGCAATTTTCTGATGTACCCAAGTGTTTCAATGTGGTTCACCTAAATGCTCAGAGTATTCCGGCTCATTTCCCAGATATGCTGGCTAGCTTTGACTGTACTCATTTGCATGCTATTCTTGTTTCCGAATCTTGGTTCAAACCCTCTCTTTCCAATTCTGCCTATTCCCTTCCAGGATTCCACCTTATAAGAAATGATAGAACACCGCGTGCTGGTGGCGGGGTAGCTATTTATCTCCGTACAAATATTCCGTTTACTGTGGTTAGTTTGTCACCTCAGCCACCCCCAAGAGACGCTGGTGAGCATCTTTTTATTGAGGTGGAATTCTCTTCTTGTAAGCTCTTACTCGGTGTCTATTACTGTCCTTCACTTCTTATTGACTTTTTTTCTTCTTTTGAAATTCTTCTCGATAATCTAGTTTCCTCGTACAGTCATAGCATAATCATGGGTGACTTTAATACCTGTCTCCTTAAGAACGACAGGCGGTCTTCTCTCCTTCGTAACACTGTCAAATCTTGTAACCTCTCCATTCTTCCTCTTTCTGCCACCCATCATTTCCCTAATTCTACTCCTTCCCTTCTCGACTTGATCTTTGTTTCCTCTATGAATCATGTTGTCAAGCATGGACAATGTTCTGCTGACGCCTTCTCCTATCATGATCTCATTTTTCTTTCCTATCGCATACGTCCTCCGAAACCCTCTCCTAGAATCCTTATTCAGCGAAATTTTCGTGGTATGGATTATGCCAGTCTTCGCAGGGATGCCGGCAGCATTGACTGGGATCCTCTGATCAACGCTAATAATATCGATGCCAAAGTCAACATCTTTACCAACAACTTGATTGCGTTGTACGACAAGCATGCTCCATTTCGTTCCTTTAGGGTAAAACATCAACCCGCACCTTGGCTTACCGACGAAATAAAGACGCTGCTTTCAAACAAGGCATCGGCCAAGGCAAAGTATAAACGTCGTCCAACTGACGTTAATTGGGAAAAGTATGTGGCCATCCGGAATCACTGCAACAAGGTGTGTAGGAATGCTCAGCGCCGACACATTCATGCATCAGTCGAAAATGGTGATCCAGCAAAAGTCTGGAAGTTTCTTAAATCGTTGGGAGTAGGTAAATCTCGAACTGATTCCCTTCCTAAATCAATGGACTTAAATTCCTTAAACGCTCATTTTTCTTCATCGTTATCTTTTGATAAAATAACCAAAGAAAATACTTTAAAATCTCTCTCTTCCTTGAAAACTCCCAATTGCTCACATCTAGTTTTTAAGCAATTTGCTGCTTGTGATGTTAAGAGAACCATTAAGCTTATCACATCGAATGCCATGGGTAGTGATTGTATCAGCCGTGGTATGATTCTTCCTATCCTCGATGAACTCCTTCCCTACATCTGCCACATCCTTAACTACTCCATCGCCTCGGGAACTTTTCCAAACAGTTGGAAAGAAGCCCAAATCACTCCAATCCCTAAGAAATCCAATGCCGCTAATCTTTCCGATTTTCGTCCTATTTCCATTTTACCATTTCTTTCCAAGGTCCTAGAACGTCTTATCCATACCCAGCTCAGTGACTTCCTTTCCAAAAATAACCTCTTAAATCCCTTCCAGTCTGGTTTTCGTCCCGGTCATAGCACCACTACCACGCTTATTCACATCACAGATGGCATCAGAGCTGGCATGGAGGAGGGCAAGTTGACGGTGTTGGCATTACTAGATTTTAGTAATGCCTTTAATACCGTTGATTTTGACATCCTCCTTGGTATCCTTCGTTCTCTTAACATATCTCCAACGGCGATTGCTTGGTTTCATAGTTACCTGTTTGGACGCCGGCAACGTATCTGTACTGAGGATAGTAAATCCTCCTGGTGCAATTTGATCGCTGGCGTGCCTCAGGGCGGCGTGCTGTCTCCATTACTTTTTGCAATATTTATAAATTCTATCACTAATCATCTTCGCTCTTCCTACCACTTGTATGCAGATGATCTCCAAATCTACTCGCAAGCTCATATTGGAAACATAAATAATGCCATTGCCACAATTAACCTTGACATTAATCACATCTGTGACTGGAGCAAAGCCAACGGACTAAGAATAAATCCTACTAAGACCCAAGTCATTGTTGTCGGTAGCCCGAGGATGATCTCCAGATTAAATTGGTCCGAATTGCCTAGTGTATCCTGCGACGGTGTCAACATAACGTACAGTGAAACTGTTAAAAATCTGGGACTCTATTTAGACAGATCATTAACTTGGGGTCCGCAACTTCGCGAGGTAAGTCGCAAGTTGTATGCCTCGGCACGGTCCTTGGTAAGGCTGCGTAATCTACTTCCCATCTCCACGAAAATTTCATTAGCCCAAACCTTGCTCCTTCCCATCCTTGATTATGCTGATGTCAGCTATCTAAATCTCACCGAAGACCAACTTAATAAGCTTGAGCGCCTCCAAAATTTTTGTATAAGGTTCATATTTGGACTTCGCAAATACGACCATGTTTCTGAATATCGTGCTATGCTCAAGTGGTTACCTATGCGACTTCGCCGGAATTCTCATGTTCTCTCTCTTCTCTATAATGTTTTATTTAATCCCCTCACTCCTACATATCTCAAAACCCGATTTGAGTATCTCCATGAGTCACATTCGTGAGCCTTGAGGTCATCAGAAAACCTAAAGTTGAAAATGCCTGTGCATACCACTACTTTCCTCGACAATTCGTTCACAGTGAAAGCAGTACGTTTGTGGAATGCTCTTCCTGTTGAGGTACGCCGGGCCAAAAATCTTACACAATTCAAAAGACTCGTCAAAAATCATTATCTCTCCTGTAATTAATATTTTAATTATATATTGTTTACATGTATTGTTTTTTTTTTTTTTTTTTTTCATGTATATTGTATATATGTATGTGTATTCATTGTTGTATATGTATTTATATATGTATATATTTTATTTTATTTAGTTTTTCTTTGAATATGTACCTATTTTGTTTTAATTTTCATTCGTATTTCTTTTTTCTTTTTTTTGTTTCTGTTGTACACACTGCCCTCCCTTCAAATTCTTTCTATAATCCATCTTATGGTTGCCTTGAAAAGATCGCCATGAGTGATAAGGCCGCCACTTGTACCTGTCCTTTTTTTTGTTTATGTTTTATGTTATAAATGTGTACAATAAAGAGTTGAAATATAAAATAAATAAACCGAACAGTCATATACATACGTAGTTCTGGTCCCACATTAAGATACACATCTTGTTTCGTGGGTATCAAAAAGTACGAGAGACTTTTTGGATCGAGAGACACGGACTAAAAAATATTTGTTGCTCACACAAACATTTGTCTTGCTCAGAGAACCGACGGCCTTTGGTTTTGCAAGCTGGGGTTAAGAAAACTTCACCACGGAGAAGCTGGGTTATATAAAAATGCTGTTTCGAACAAAGAAAATTATTGCAACCTTAAATTATTGTTTCCTACCCGCTGCCACTTTTTGGTGCGCTCTACCCTATGATCTGTGACATTCTAGTGCCATTGTAAAAAACCTTTTGGGCCGCTATATACACTATACAGTGGAGCAAAAACTAATTGTACCGCAGATGAAACGACCGCCACATGAGCTCGACACGTGGTCTTTTTGTGTGCGATATATCACGTACACTAGCCGAGCAAAAACATTCGTTGCTTGTGATTTTTATTCAAGTACGCGCAAACTGACCGCTTGTAGCGCGCTCAGATTTGTACACGTAGTATTCATATCTTTTGTTAAGGTTTTTAATGTATAATAATGTTTTGTACATATATGTTATTTATAGGGTTGTAATTCAAAACGAAACATTTTCGGTCTTAACTATAGTTAGCTATATTTTGAAATAAATAAGTAAATTTGGAAGAATAGTGGCTATTAACAAAACACTTTTAAAAACAACATTATTGTATTATTAGTGTAACATGTGCGATATGTTATTGTGTTACAGCCCAATTTCATCCCTAAAATAATCTATAACACACGATTCATTATAGGGACGTATAAAGAAAGTTCTACTAAAATTTCCGACGCAAAGAAAACATTACTACCTTAAATACACACAAGGCTTTGTAACTTAAGTCCTGTATTCTGTAGAGACCTCTAAGTAGGTTTACTGAGCCCAAAAGATCATGACGACCACAATAGGTCTGCGGCGTCGTATGACGGTTGTGGTTCCAAGCAGTTGTGGACAGGGGCATGCTAACTACTAATTAGCACAATGGCTGTAATTCTGACCTAGATACAAGTATTACCAAAGCCAAATATATGTAGAATAGTTATAGAGATAACGTGTTTGGGCGTAGTATAGTATTGTACTGTTGATACGTCGCTATGACCTGCGATTTGCAAATATAATTCACATACACACACTAATACCTGTTTTTAATGGGGTAGGCGGATTTAAATGTCGTCAACTGTTTTGTGAACAACGATTTTGTGCTACAACAGTGTATTTCCAAAGGGAAAATCGGATAACATTCTGCTCCGCCCGGGATGGTATCCAGAACCTCTAAAAGACAGGACATTTGTCTTTTGACAGAACACTTTATGCCGTCATACATTTTAATTGAATTACTTGTTGTTGAATTACTTAATGAAATAATAGAAGGATGAAGTCAAAATAAAATGAGTTTTATTTTGTCGACAGGTAAAGAATCTGAAACTAGCTAGAAATATTTACGTTAATAAAGTGTAATATATTTATATTTAAATGCATAACCCAAATGCAAGTTACATTCCAATTGTTGGTAATATTTTGAACGAAGCTCCAACATAATCAATATACTATCATTATTATGAATAGGATAACCAATTAATTTGTATTTGCTTCTCATTTGGTAACCGGCATACGAGCCATTTCGATAAAATATGTTAAATTACGATTGAAGTATTTGGTTGAATAACTATCGGGTATTAGAAATTCCATAGAATATATCCTATGTCATATTGTTTTGTCTCGTCATTGATTAATAATTTGATGGTGAATGATCGCCTTGCCATGCGTAACAGTATCAAAACAATAGCAGATAGTACCTATTTGTCGCACGTATTTTTGTATGCGGATAGCAAATGGAAAGTAAGGTGTTGTTCTAAAATATCAAAATTATGTTATGAGGCAATAGGAGTCCTGAAGTCGCATTTTTTGTAACAAGTCCCAATAATGTTGCTTGGAATTGGTTATCACGACACAGTTTAGAGCTCGAAGTTGCAAGTAAACAGATAATACGTCAAGTCAAATGTGCTCAAAACCTACATAGCAATTCAGTTTATTTGCTATTGTCAAAAAATACACTTATATATGTGCACACACTCCTATGTATTTATAAGTGGTTCTGGGTGTTTTGAGGACCGAAAAGTCTCTCGTAGTTTCTAATATCATTGGCACAAGACTTGTGTCGATCTTAGTGTGTGGTCAGAACTATGTATGTGACTATTGGGTGTACTTTTTTACTTAAATGCCCCCTTTTCACCTGTATGCCGAAGGTGTTGGTATACCTGCATTCCGCAAGGAACATTTACGTCTCACGTATATTTACAGACTCCGTGCTGCTGTTTAAAATATCTGAATTGGAAAATCTATCATTTAATTACCCCTAATTATTAAAACATTCCTAATTTCAAATATTTTCAACAGGTGATTCAACAACTAAACACAATAAAGCGGCTATTATGTCCCCCGGGAGTTCGTCCCTCGCACACAGAGGTCGCAGGTGTCGTGAGAACTGCCCCCTTGACCACAGTAGCGGGTCGGGCGCACCCGTACCTGCTAATTAGGGACGCAGCATATTAACAAAGTCGTTACATTTTTTTACTCATTAAATAACACTCGGAAGTGTGAAGACGAGACCGCGAAATTTTCGGATTACTGCTTGAAGTTTAAAAATAATTTCACCGCGCACTCAACGGCTTTTTACATTTATTCAAATTATTTTTGTATGAATAGAATGTTGGATTTTGTTTTTTTATTGCAATGAAACGGAGTGTTCTCGAGTGAGTGAAAAGTATTCGTATCGGTGAAGGACATATATTTTTACAACACTGTGGCTTAGTAAAAAATAATTTAACAGAATTTCATCGACATAATAAATACGGAAGTTATCAATGTTTTAAAGCATTTTGAAATAAAAGCTACTCTAAATTTCTAGCTGAAATTATCCATTGTTCATTTTGTATAATTGAAATGAAAAAAATCTAAATCCTGGCGCGATCAGGCGGGTTTTGCCGTTACATTATTCTTATTTTTAGTTTAGCAAGAAAACAAGGGACCCTCGTCAAGACGGATTTGTTAACTGAAAAAAAGATGTTCAATTCGGTTTTTATGCTTTGTTACGTGACTTGATCAAGATACGCGCAGCAAAAAGGCCGCCACTGAACAATAACCTTGTAAAGAGTACGGATAACACCCTCAAAACAAATTAAAGGGAAAACGCTTTTTCAACATGTCCAAATTCCCTCGGACATTTTTGTTTTGCATTTATTTTCTTTAGGGTTTTTATAGAAAATGGTTTCATCGCTTTTTGGTGTGAAAACATCGTTTTATTTTTTTTATAATTATGTCTACATACAAACCGACTGGGGCGCTACCTTTTTATACAGCTGAGTAGTTTAAGTCTCTAGGTCACCACGGTTGGCTAGCGCGGGTTGGCGGATTAGAATCGTTTCTTTTTACTGGCCTATATTGGACTATCAGTGGCTAACCTGCACTAGGTCAGGGTGGTTAACAAAGGTCTAAGCCCTCAAGGTTCGAGTGAAGGTTTGTGCCTAGGAGAAGTATATGAGCTGATGACAAAATTTATTTTTAAAGTGACAGCGTTACACCTCATGTCTCTGGGTCTTACTCGCGCTTACATTATGGATAGGAGAGCATGCATTAGTATGCCACGCGTAAGAGGGCCGAGTTCGATTGGGGCAAACCATTAATGGATTTTCTATTCGCTATTTGCCGAACACAGTTTATGCGATACGAAACCAATAAGACTATATTCTAAGTAATTATTGTTGAAATGAAAACGTACTAATAGGGGATTTATTTAGCTGCGTTGATAACACAACTATATTATTGGTTTTTAATTGTTGCAAATAATTGAGACATAAACTCCATTATCTGTTGAAAGCTCTTGTTACATTCTTTAGCACTCGCTGTAGAAAAGGGGTATATAATTAAGGTATCAATTATATTCTATGTTGAATACAACAACTACATTTTTCTGCAAACAACGTAGAAAACTTATTCTTCAGCTTTGGAAGGCATACTGCGATTTGTTTATGTCGAATGTATCTAAGTAATAGATTAATGAGACACATTTTACTATATTTTTCAATATAAGTTCCCAGCCAGAATTTTTCCAATGTATCAGAAAGACAAGCTAAAGTATTGGAAAATTCTTTCTTAATTCATAATGAAACTATATGGACGCGTTAATTATTATCAAGAGAGCTTTTTGCTCATTAGCGGTTTATATACAAATGAAAATCTTTGTAATATCGTCTCAGTTTGATAAAATTTAATCATCAGTATATGTATTTATGCACGGGGCGTTATTTGTAATAATTATTTTAGATAAAATCAAATATGCACATATGTAATTAGGATCAAAAAATCGTAGTATGATATTAAGCAATGAGCAAGTCATATCTATCGGAAAATCATATTTATGGCACCTTAATGATTAATAATTATCATTTATGACTCCCAGAAGTAAAAGAGCATTGTCATGTATTATTAAAGTAAAAAAAGTAATATTAACTTTTGATAGTACAATTGCTCTGTAAATAGAATACATTAATACACCAAAATTTGCATGTGCTTCTGACACCACACTAAGATAGGAGTTTTGTATCGTGGATAACGGGAACTAGGAGAGACTTTTTAATCTCACAAACACTTAGACCCGAAACAAATATTGTTTCACATATACATACATATTATCTTTTGATACGATTCCACATTAAATAAAAATAATTATTACACAGATTAAATAAATTAGTATATCATTTTATTTCTGGATGTTAACTGAGTTTTAATTGACCGACCATCTAATACATCCCGCGATAAATGCTCGAAAGGTTTACATATTTGCAAAAGCTTACCGTTTTCATTAAACACTCTATTAGAGGCAACCCTATCCGTTACAATCCAAACTTAATCTCCGGAATTGTATTTTACAGTGGAGCTGTCCTATCCCTAATGTAAACTTACCGACAATCCTTTTACCAAGCGAAAGTCGGTGTTCAACTCTAGATGAGTTGTCAAAACACAAACCCAAATTAGAGGTTCTTTCGTTTACAAATCTCCCGTGACAAGGGTTGCCCCGGGCGTACTGGTTACATACGCTGTAATGCCAACTTACCCTTTTTGCTAATGTTATGAAAAATACTTGAGGGGTGCCGACTCGCCAAGTTGGGTACGAATGTGCAAGTATTTCTTTATAAGGACAAAGTGAGTTCAGTGATATCGTTTGTGCTATCTAACAAGTGTATTAATTGCCCAGAAATAAAGGTTATTTTTCGCTCAACGACACAATTAGTGTAAATTAAAATGTTTATGTTTGGATTATGATCATTTGAAAATAAGCATATGATATAAAAAAAATTGTGCCTGACATCATAAATATTTTATCCAATATACTTTATTAAATCAGGATTGTAAAAGCGATAGTTTCCAATAAATAATAATAAATAATACACCCAACAGTCACATACATAGCTCTGAGCCCACACTAGGTTACAAGACCTGTGTCGTGGGTATCAGACACTACAAGAGACTTTTCGGTCTCACAAACACCCAGACCCGAAACAAACATTTGTGGTTCACACAAACATTTGTCTCGGTGCGGGGATCGAACCCGCGGCCTCTCGTTTTGCAAGCTGGTGTCTAGCCAATGCGCAACGGGGGCTGTCGAATGATAAAAAAATGATTTTATAAAGCTAATTTTTCTATAGCAAATGGTTGTTCAATTAGTTATTCATAAAGTTGAAACTCGAAGCCACAAATCGTAAATCAAAATCTTTTTTCCATATCTCCACATTACAACGTATTAATGTCCACAAACGGAATACAAAACTTACGTTTAATGAGTGAGGGCTGCACGCCATGTTTCCTTTATCATTACACGTGATGTATGTGTAAAAGTTTTCGCTCAAACTTCCTGTTATCGTTTGTATCAAGTTGGCTGACGCAGTTCTTTACGCCAAGTATAAAGTCGCCATAAAACTGCTCGGAATTCGTCCCCAGTAAAGATAAGAAAGTTGCGAGTGGTCTCCGCCCGCCCGCGATAAACTCAGAATATCCATCATACTTAATTACCTCACTCTTTTAACAGTTTAGAAGTGGAGGGAATAGCGGGCATCACGTTGCGCGCTGACTCGGCGCACCATCTGTGACGGTTTGACGCTGACATGCTTCGGAATATTAAAAGCGAAGATACTACAAAATTTATTTAATCGTAATGATAATATACATTTTTGTATCAGTACGCTAGCATCAGGGAATCAAGCGGAGGAATTAAACTACGATATCACTTTTAAGTCTCAGTAATTTCTCTAAATAATTTGGTGAAAAAATTACCTTAATAATATAACACAACTCTTGAATGATATATGCTTGGCTTTGGCCCACATATATCATAAACTCCGGTTTTTCCCAACCGAGAATATAGCAATAAAAAGAAGTAATAAATGAATAAATTGACAATAAAATAATGCCCACCTTTCTTAAGTCAATAAATTCGACTAAACTATGTACATTAAAGCACATTATTAAGTATCTATTAAAATACGAGTAGATACGTTTCATTTACAAAACGCATTTTCCTCACGGTAGGCAGCGGCGTGGCTGTGCCCCTGGCATTGCCAAGTCCATGAGCGACGGTGACCGCTTACCATCAGGCGGGCCGTCAGCTCGTCTGCCTGCTAAGGCAAATAAAAAAAAAACGTATTTCATGATATGTGTGTTGAAGTATTTTGTTTCTCTATTAGGTATTTAAAGTCCGTATTGTTTCGTAATTGCATTATGAACAGTCCAATTCAAAATAGTTTACATTTAGAATCGGATTCAAAAATAATAGTTTTTACGCTCCTTACACCCAATTATTGATATATGAGGAACTATTTAACAGTTTGTCCGCTTTAGAAATAAATTATTATAGGTACTTGTGCTGAACAACATTATGAGGTCCAATTACACAACAAGCTTAGCTTAGTCACCAAAAATTATTTCAATATAGCAAAAAACAAGATACGGAGAACACGTCTAAACACGGGAAATAGCATGAAAAGGATTACGGAGTTTCTTCATTGTGTGCGCGGATTCAGTTCGACTCGCAAAAAATAGTGTGTCCCGAAAAACAAGTTTCCATTTGGTGAGCAGCAGGTGTCCTTCGCAATGCCATCGTCAGCGGATTAGTCCATTGTACGGGTATAAATCTCCGGACGAGACGGAGGGGCGATGCTTACCTCCGTTCTTCGGAAAGGCCGGCGAGCGCTGTTTGTACTTGTGTTGCTCCGGTTATCGATAAAGGAAACAATTCCGGACTCCTGATACATTTGTGTCCGACGTAATGGAATGGCCCGGTGATGTCGCAAATTGGAAATTGTTATTTGATATTTGTGCCGGTGCTGATTGTGGAACTTTATTTTTCGTTTATATAGTTGGAGCGTTGTAAGTTAGATATGTTTTAATGAAATAGGCATTGAGATTTAGCAGCCTCCGTGGTCACTTGGTTCAGTGAATTAAACGTTTGTACGAGACGATGTTGGGTTCAGGTATGGGTTTGTAGCAAAAGTGAGAAAACGGTGAACGAAGTATTGTCTTATTAAGTCATATCCATATGAATTACAGGTATAAAATACGTAATATATTACTACAATATATCCACATCACCTGTGTAAAGGGCGACGGCCGCAAGCCCATTTGAAACGCGCGCATCAGAAACAACTGTCTGCAAAGCTCCAACAGCGGATTACCGGAGTCCAAATTAATTAAAATTTACATTTAACAAGTTAATCCTCGGAACCGTAATGTTGTGTCATTAGGCCGGCTACACATCCTTGCAAAATATTCCCACGGAGTTCCTAAGTGTTTTAATCCTCACGACGTGGATTGCTAATACTCTTATACATGTCAAAGGAAAATGTGAATAATGATAGGGGCTTACAATGTCGACTCAGGTTCACCTACATGCGTTCCTCGTAATCCCATTCGGCTTAAACAGGCTTAGAGTCACGCGTATAATTACGTCTAATATAGTTTATAACGTGCAAATGTATTGGATCGTAGATCTGTCGCGCAATACAATGCTGTTAACAGACGCCACATTATTGTCGAGTTTGGGGGTTGATGAGCGGTTTGGGGGCCAATAAGTTGTGTTGTAAATGAATAATTAAATAGCAAAGACGCGCTTATGTTATTATTTATTTTGTATTTATTCTGCGGGACATAGGCCTCCCCCAAAGACTTCCAAAGCGTTTTATTGGAAGCGGGCTGCGTCCAGCGATTTTTTACCAAATCGTCGGTCCACCTTGTGGGTGGACGTCCAACACTGTTTATTTTGTTTAAAAAAACATATTTTTTTAGGCAATTAAACAACTAAACGAAAATGAACTATATTGTTTCGATTTGTGTGTAACTTTATCGAAGAAAGGAATGAAAAGGAGGTTCTAAATATTATATTAATAGACAGATAATATTTTTATTTCATAGTATTTTACTAAGGTATACTCTTGGTTATTTCAATATATCGTTCTTAATCTGAAACATTTCTTAAAAATACGAAGGTTACCTGGGACGTCTGTAAAAGTGAAAGTTTTAAGTGTAAGGGAAAGTGGGTTGTCCCTTACTTGTAACTTAATGCATCTACTCCACGTCTGCTATGAATTACGGGGCCTTAAATCACATTTAATGGTGAATACGCATATTCTCGTACCAAATTTATTGGATGATAGTAGAATATATATCAAACATTCTTGGGTAATAGCCGACTGCGGCACTGAGTTATGGAGCTAAACAATTAGTCTTTGAATTTAAGATGTGTTGCTCTTAATCCTATTTTAAAACCTATAAAAGTATTGTATGTATTATTTGGTATGGGAAACATTATACTTTAAAAGGAATGTGTTTTTTCCCTTTTCTGAAACATTTTTCATTGCTTTTCCTTCTTTTCTTTATGAGAATATAGGTCGTAGCATATAGCTTAAAGCCTTCACCAATGGATGGGTTGTTTAAAAAAAATGTTTTTTTTTCAGTCCATGCTAGTAGTTCCTGAGATTAACGCGTGCAAGCAAACAAACCACTTTTTTTGAACCCTCAAACCCCCCCCCCCTTAAGCTGAAAACCATTAGTACCTACAGTCTACAGATAAAAGTCTTTAAAGTAAGCTTACTTTAAAGACTTTTATCTCTAAGTAAGAGCCGTAAGCAATGCATTTTTTCATTGGATATTTCAATTCTTAGTAAAAATCTGTATATGTAAAGGAAACTAAATTTACACGGAAATATGATAGCAACATACATATAAATGAACCATCGCTGTAGCTAGTATTTAAGAATAGTTTTCCCTTGTATGTCGAGCTAATACAGTTGTGTCAGTACTAGCGAATTTTGATATTGCACCACGCGAATGGAAATAAAATCATTTTATATGGAACTTTAGACATATCCTCATGAAATGTGGAATGGACGAAATGGACCTCTGCCTACCCCTTTGGAGAATTCAAGCGTTATGCGTGTATGTACCTTCGTCCTATATTTTAACTTTAAATTGTAAAAATGATATAGGTAATTTAGCTATGCATTTTGCCGACTTGGTGAACCGTAGCTCAAATCGTCTAAGTTAGAATGTTATAGACAGGTTTTGAGAAGTCCACAATTCCACAGTCCACAATTGAAATACGAGTACAAATCATGGCACTTGTAACCCTAAGATGCCGTGGCACCGCCCCAAAAGTGCGTGACAGTCATCAAAAGGTTTTAGTCGGTATGCTCGATAAGATCTTGGTGAGGGACGCAAAACGGCTGAGCGGAAAACAGTACCGCACGCCGAGTTGGAAGGCAAGATCCCCTGACTGCCCCCCCCCAGATACCAAAAGTGTAGTTTAAGGCAATTTTTTCGTATAAAAAATACTTTAGATAGCCAACAGTCCGACGTAATTCTTCAATCTAGCATGGGATGCGATCACCACTGCAATTTTGAATGGAGAACGTTTAGTTTCAGCTACCACATGGGTTTTTAGCCTGAGCCCGTACATCATTACACAATAGAATGATATACACCGTGGGAACTGCAACCAGGAAGTGTGGAAATGGCCGTGTTCCTCCGCGGTAATTTGTTTGTAGCACGCCATTTTTCCATTATCCAATACCAATATTGTTTTGTCTTCATCTGAACAACTAATAAAACGTTGCCGTGTTGAGTTTGTACGTTGGTTTTTAATCTTCCTTATTATAAGATGTAATTTTAAGTGGTAACTTTCAAAATTCCACATATTACTATGCACAATGATGGGCTTCACGGTGAAGGAAATCATCGCAAGGAAACTTGCACACCTAAAAGTCTTTAGGAATTTCACGACCTACGTCAACCCGCATTAGGCCAGCGTGGGGGACTACGGCTTCACTCTCTTAATTGTGAAGGAGACCCGTGCCCAGCCGTGGGACGTATGTATATGAGATGATGATGATAACAAATAAAAATAAAAAAGCTATTGCACATTTCAAATGTTTCGAAAAAATGTTTTTTAAATACAGTAAAAATTATCAGGCGAAGACACGTGTATATTTAGTGGTAGAGAAAGTAATTCTCAGACAGCACTAATGATTGCATTGCATGATATATAGAAAAATAGTTTCAGCGCGTGGCTATTCCCACCACCTCTAGGTATACATTTTATAGCTAAGTAGATGTTCGTATGTTTTTACCATTTCGACACATAAAAGTCGAAAATAATGTTACGACTATGTTGTTATAACGTCGGAATGGAAAGCATTTTTCATATTTTCATTGTGTTTTAGGTAGGGTAGGTAGAAAACTATTTGAATTTCTAGTCTAGCGTAATAAGGAGTTCTGAGCTCGGAACAATCAACTTAAAAAACCCAGTAACAATGCCTTACACAGTGATCGAACCGATGACTCTTTTGCACACATTCACCTATACTGAGAGCCAAACTACAAAGTTAGAGTTCCATAATTAAATTTTAGTAATATATGTAGTGTAAGTTCTTAGGAAGTTCTTAGGTGTTTAGTCCGCCAACCCGCACTAGGCCAGCGTGGCGGACTATGGCCTAAACCCTCTCAGCGGTAGAGGAGACCCGTGCTCAGCAGTGGGCGTATAGGGGTTGATGAAGAAGAAGATAGTGTATGCAGGCCGTGATCGAAAACTAAGGCAGGTAACATAAAACAACCATGGATGTGGTTATTAGGAAAACGTAATTTTTTTTTATCTTCGGTTGGATTTTTTTTTTTACCCCAATGGATTTGCAATCTGTGTAGCTAAAACTGCCTTAGTTTTCGATCACGGTCTGAATACAGTACACCTATCTAACATTGAATCAGTTTCTCATACAATACGCGCTAAACCACGAACAGACATAGAAAACGTATTCAAAGGATAAACAGAGGAGCGAGCTGTTTGACGCGGCCCCGTAACCTTTGTAAGATTAACGTTTGCCTAATGAATCAGCCGCGACGAATCACTACTAGCGCCGGTAATTTAATGCCTACGGATTTGTGGGATTACAAATCTCTTCTCTACATCCCACTTATTGCTGCAATGTTAAATGTCTTGATGCTAATGGGATAGGAATTCTTTTTCCGACCCCACACTGGGTTGCAAGTCCTGTGTTGTGGATATCAGAAAATAAAAGAGACTCATTACAAAGAGAGATTACAAGGAAAAAAGACAAGTATTTATTCAACTAGGCTCACAAGACCTATGATAAACATTTCTAACGAATCTTAAAGGCAGCAGCCTTATAATTGTAATTGGTGACACGCATTTACAAAATTCTTGTAATTACCCACTACTCGAATTGCCAAGAAGTGGTCGTGTGAAACATATGACAGTCTAATCGTAGGTTCGGCACGCTCGGAATGCTGACATTTCTTTTCTACACTTATTCAACTGTTCTGTGCTTAAAATACCTAAGATTTCAGATACGTGAAAACCCTTAAATACTAAAATATTATATTAACTAATATATGTACATTACAAAAATATTCTAAGCTTTTCAATTACATTTAAATAAAATTAAATATAGAAATGAATACATTATGGTTACTTTGGTATGGAAATATTTGATGAGACTCTGAGATATATAAAACAGAGCAAAACGAGTGTACCGTTTGATGGAAATATGTAAAATCTTTTAAAAATAGCTCGGAGCGATCCACCCATTTATTTAGTGGGACCGGGAATAGTTTGGTGAGCGCAAAGTTACTGATATCGCAATATTCGCGGGCCGTGTGTCGAACCCCCGCGGGATTCACGTCAAGTGGATGGGGGAATATTTCCCGTTTTGTTTTCCTAAATATAATTTGTTACTTGAGAAGTATTGATGTTCTGAAAGTAAATTAAGGAATTTGATTTCGCTGATCGTTTTGCTTTTTCGAAAATTTGTATTGGATATTTTATATTAAAAATAGACAGTTATTTGAGAGGTATTTTTCAGAAAAGCCTTTCTGTTTGCGTGGTTTCAAATATTTAACTTTTGCCGTTTTTAAAAGTTCAGATATAAATGTTTTTGTGAGCTAGGTGTAATTTTAACACCCATGTTACACCAACTTTGTTAATATTTTTCCTAAATAAAGTGAACCGTTGGCTTTGCATGTTTCTCGATTATCTAAATAAATCTAAGCACTAGTCTTCATTCCTTACATATAATAAACTATTACTAAGTTTTAATATATGACAAATAAGCCTACATATAATTTGACCTATATTAACGTGCAGCTAACTTCACTATGAAAGCCGCTGTCTGCGACGGTAAAGGTACATTCGAAACAGACCACAACGAGAGGAATCTAGTTAAACGCGGACGACCGGCACAACTTGTAAGCGGTTTTATAATTACCTGAGCACAAAGGAGTCCTCGACAGATTGTCGATGCCCTGTGCATGACAGCTTATTAAACACTACGAAGGTTGGTTAATATTGTTTAAACTCTTTAATACGACCTCGCGTCAGAAACACCAATTGACAGCTGTCTCATTTACAGATATTGGATGACAATTTAGAGATATCTTTGATATCGACTATCGTTTTTGAAATATCATTCAGCGACAGAAGCTTGCTTGTTTATTTTGGAGATCAGTGGTGTTTTGAAAACCACAATATTTTTATTTTCGACCGATGGGGCATAATTTAGCTCCTCAATGATGATACGCATCGTATAATTATCAACATTTTATTCACCATCAAGGCGTAGATATAATTTTACTTTAAAAACATCTAATGCAGCAAAATAACAAAAACGCTTAATTTCATAATTGCGTAAGTTAATTTTGTAAACTGTTTTCTGCAATGCGGGTACTTTACGAGTACAATAACCATAATTGGCGGTGTTATTATGAATGTACTATGTTCCTACAATGTGATTATGTTGTACGGACCCTTTATGACCCTTCAGCCTTGAGCTATGTTGGACAAGCTCTGCTGCTACAAAGGCTAATGTACAATAATATGGTCGGCCTCGTTTGACTCCCGGCAAAACAGCGTAAAGTCGAGAGGTCCTGGGTTTGGTTTCTAGGTCGGATTGTTTCACGAGGTTTTTACTTAGGATAATACTCAAGCTGAAAGTGTAGAATTGTGTCTGATGAAAAAATAAGCTCAGATGAGACAAATATTATTATAAAGTGTAAAAGTGTGATTTCGGGCACGTTCCTAGACTTAGTGCTGCTTCTAAGAATTCCGCAATAGAAAAATCAAAAGACACTTATCCAATTATTATTAAGACCAAATCCAGACCTCATTGATTTTTGATCCGACCTGCACTGTGGTCTCTCACAGTAAAACAAGTATATGCACCAAAACGATTGTTTAATATGTTCGAACACACGGTATGGTTTATAAATAAGTTTCGGTACGATATCCGACAGCAAAATAATTGAACACAGTGGCGCGACAGTAGAACAGGGCCGCGCCACGCCATGTGGGAACGGGGTAATTGACAGGCCGACACAGATCAAAATGCGCTACGTGTCTTTAGCCGATGAATGGATTGAACACACTATATGCCTGATGGTGAAGGCTGAGAAATTAACAGTTTTGTATCACCAGCCGTTTAAGATTCGGAGAGTGGATGATTAGCGTAGGTAACTAAGTTTTTTTTTGTAGAAAAATTTAATGCTCCTACTTTGATTGAATCAATGTAGCGTTTAATTAAAACATTATTTCGCATTTTGCAGAGTGATTGGATAGGGTTAATAAAAAAGTGAGGGTGTTGTATAAATATACAATTATTGCAAATTCGAATAGGGCATATTAGGTAAAATGCATTTATCTGCAAATATTCTTTATCTGTATATTCTATGCAATTTTTATTAATAAGCTACGTGATGAAACATCTCAGTATGCCGGCATCGAGTATCGATCGACGAGGAATGTCTTTTGCTACTTACCTACTTTGACACCATCGTCCTTATCATCAGATGTGGAGTCGTCATTTGTTATGCTTGTATAAAGAAAAAGTTTAATGTAAGTTTAATAGTTGTTGGTTAATCAAAGACAACGCTTAATACCGCCGTCGAAATTTTGTAAAAGCAATGAATATTCAAAGCCGTCGTTCAAAAGACTCCAACAACAAAGATTAAAATCAACATAAACACGCTTAAAATCAAAACTTGCTTTAATTAATATCGAGAATGATTTCGTTCAGAAACTTTACTGCAGAGGATTCCTTTAGTTTAGTTCATCGCATTTATATTTTCAGTCTATTGTCGAGTTTATTCATTTTGGGCTCAGGGAATAAACGGTGCTTAGAGTTTTGAATAAACTGATTACATTGAATGTCCTTTTCGATTAATAATATATTCATTGTTAATTACCTCCGACTTTTCAAAGTAATTCATAATGAATAATCATGTACTTTAAATGGTGAAGAAAAACGTGAAGAAATCTGCGAACCTAAAGGAATGTTCCAAGGAATTTCATAGGCGCGTAGTCTGCCGATCCGAACTAGGTCAGCGTGGTGTAGTTGTAGATAAGACCTGTGCCCAATAGTGAGACGTGTATTAGCTTTAGATGTAAGTTTTCGTTGATAACACATGTTTATAATTTGCAATTTTTTTGGGTTGTATAAAAATTTGTCTCGGCGCGGAATTGAACTCATGGGCATAAGAACATGTCATTAGTAATAAGAGCAACATCTCCTACAAGTTCGAAGATATAATCGAAAATATATTCCCATTCCAAGAACGAAGCAACAGAACACCGTATACAATTTCAAGTGATAATTCGATAATATCATTAACGTGACTAAGTTGTTAATACCAACGGTTCCCCAAAGGAATTATGAATCCAATCAATAATCCCGGCTCGTTACGCATCCAATTGTGACGTGTTCCAGGTACGAGAGCCGCCAGTTCCCCAGGGACCTGTGGGAGTGGTCCCGGTAATGACTGCCTATGCCTGTATCATTCAAGTTGCGCCGGGCCTGTATCGATCGCTGATGGTGCATTTAATGGAAGGTATCGAGGTATCAGGGTTGGAGATATGGATGATAAAAAGGTGGGTGATTTTGAATTCGAAATTATAGGGGGAGAGTTATATGATATTGTACTTCTAAATTTCAGTATCTGTGATTGGCAGCCCCTCGTAAAATAAGAGGGAGGCTTAATTTTACAGCATACTTTTATTAAGAATTTGCATATTCTATATATCTATATACGCAAGCAAGCAGGCTGATGATAGATCGGGAGAAGTGTAAGATTAAGGTTGGTAGGGGTTAGAAAAAGTTTGCAAAAAAATAAATAAAAAGAAAATCAAAAAGGTTAACTTGCCTTGCTAACCTCTTTCGGGTAAAATCATGCATGTCTGTAATTCTCTTTAGTTTGATTTTGTTTTATTCATTTGTTGGCCTTTAGCAGACGAGCGCAGTATTACGTAAGTAAAGAATGAATATATGCAATATTCTGCTCGCTTTCAGCTTAACGGAGTTACAGGTATGATAAATTAGCGTTCAAGGAAAATTATAGCTGCCCCGCGGGCGTTGCATGCTGTGACATAATGTTAAATTTAGTTTAAAGAAAAAACATCTGTAGTTAAAAAAAAAATGTGCATTACTGAGACTTATTAAAAAAGTAAAAAAACCTGTTTGTGTATATTTCCGTGATAAATTCAATTTTCGAAAACGATCATGACTCGAGCAATTATGCTGGCTTGTTCGAAATTAGGTATAGATACTAAATACAAAATATTATACACCACAATGTTACCCATCTCTTAGTAAAGAATATAAATAATTTTGTTACTTTTCTTTCATTCAGAAGCATTAAAAAAATCCTACTAACAACTAAAGTTACACAGTTTTCCTAAGATTATATAGGAGCAAAATTTAGTCTCACCAATTGTATGTAAACAAGACCAACGCCTCGAGAACCTAAAACCCTTTATCTACACCACTATCATACCCTTGTTAAAACTTATTGACGATGTCCTAAGTTTCCCAAGTTGTATACAATGCTGCTTGTCGCCTGTACTTGTCAATTCGTGACGCATTGACGGTGACGTGTGTCGTGATAGCTTTATCAGTTCACAATGTCGCTACTGTATGTAAGTGACGTTAGATTTTATCTGTTGCTAGTTTAGCTCCTGGTAACTGGTTTACTTGCTGTTGCGCTGATGGGCGCCACACACGGTGTGATCCATCTGTACTATCGATCTGGTGAAAATCAAGACGATTTTATACTTTATTCCAGTTTTAATTCACGAAAAGTAGTTTACGTGAGTTTCTAAAACTTCTAAGAGAAGTGCTAAGAATTAGTTTGAAAGTATTTAAGTGAAAGTATTTAGAGTGCTAACAAGCTCAAATAAATAGCTATACACATGTAAAATATGTGGAAATTAAAATATATTCACAAAAACAATATCCCAAACATGTGCACCCATTACTCCTGTATCTACTTCCTGATCTTTTATACTACACTAACAGCAGCGCTAAAACTTTTCACGGCCTTATATTTATAATTAAATGAACAGGTAATTACTTAGTACTCTTTATGAAGAATATTATGAAACACAAGATAAAAGCATCTATTTCAACTTTTAATAAAGGCTATAATCGCGGAATCATGACTGGCTTGAACAGACATTAAAGAAGGCCGTAATAGAAAGTATATCAAAAATTCCCCTTTTGTATTAAAGTACACAAATTGATTAATTAATATTCAAAGTAAGCTTTTATAGCCGTTCTGCTGACGAGTTGAGTTCATTGGATTACGCCACTCCAAGTAGGACGCGGAATGCATAACAAAATTTCAACAAAAACTGAACGCATAATTTTGAACTGGGACGAGCTGGAGTGATCTGGGCGTTGTAATTGGACGGCTTCGTATCGACGGAGCTGACACCGGAACACAGATTAACAATCAACCACTTTATTCCATACGTGCTTTCATTATTTTATTGGTATTTTTCAGCCAGATTACTCCGGTATTTTCGTATTATTCTGAACAGGCACTCGATGCGGTTCTGACTTTCAAATTGAACATTTTACATATTTTATTATTACGCAAAATGTTTGTTGCTGTGACGGTACTTTTGAGTAACTTGGATTTAAGAACAGGAATGAAAATGAAGGAAAGAATAGGACAGGTTGTTCAATTACATTACATTCCATGAGAAATACGTTTAAAACTTTTTGTTTTATTGATGATTATTTTTAATTCTTATTCATTTATTTACTTTTCAATAAGAAAAACATATTAGTTTGGATACTTTGTTATGATGAGTTTGTCTGTTAATTTTTTCGGTAGAATTTTTATACTATACTTGCGGATCTGATCAACAAATATTGCAATCTAGGTGTCCATCCCATTGCTATTATAACCAAGCGGAAACATCCCACAGGAAGGTTAAGAGACAAATTTAAAGTTTAGATAACAGAATCGTTGCTTCCGCAAGTAATCCCTACGTTGAAATAATTTCCACTCGAGAAAGTCTTATGTTAGAATTTATTTTTCCTACATTCATTTCTCGGTTTAAGTAGCAAGTAAAAATAGAAATACATGGGAGTAAAAAGTGGGTGGCAAGCACCTGGTTCGGACTGTAGTAACCACATCTCCGCTCACCGCTACAGCACCGAGCACGTGTACCAACGGAAAAAATACACTCCGCTTTAATCTATAACGTTTACATCAACATTTTTACGGTTTATTGCTTTTTATTTTGTGTTATTTTTTATATTATATTACGATAGACTGGTACAAAAGGTCATTGCACTAGGCGATCTCCTGATGACACCAAGAATAGAGATGATGATAGTGTACAGATATATGGAAGTTAAAAAAAGAAAAAGATTTTTTTTAAATACATATCCCTACATTATATTATCATAAACATCATCAGCCAAAAGATATCCACTGCTGGACATAGGCCTTCCCCAGAGACTTTCAAAGTGTTCTATCATATCATATCATATCATAAATACACAAATATAAATACATTATTGTTGATTTTTTTATCATTCATTATTAGTGTCGGATAAAGCGTTTTTAAACTCGTTTTCTATTGATTATTGAGTATGGAAAATTGCCAAGTAGCTTCCAATTATTGCGGATTTATATCATTGCTTTTGTGACATTTAACGTAAATAACATAACGTGGGTGAAGAAAGTCATATTGAAGTTATCTTTAGGGCTGCAGACGTAGGTGTACGTTTAACCGTCAATTTTAACTTATTCAAACAAGTATGAGAGATATAAGAGAGATATAAGATATAAGAGCCATAAGAGAGGCCTATGTCCAGCAGTGGACGAATTAAGGGCTGTTGGTGATGATGAGAGATATATCAAACATAGCATCCTTTACAATAAATTACACTTATAAAAAAATAGTTAATTATAAATTTTATTTATGGGCATACGGAATCTTAAAACAAATTTTGAGATTTAAATTCATGCTTTGTAAATGGTAGGATAATATGATTGCAGATTGAGTTCGGCAATTCCATCGGATTGCTAATATCTTACGACTTCGCTATTATTTGGGCATTGGGATTGCATTTCAACAACCTTTAGGGAACGATTTTGAACAATTAATACTAAAATTGTAGAATTAGAACATTTCTTTAATAGTCTTCTAAGTAACTGCAATGAGTACGAGTGCTGTCGTTATCTTCAAATGAACAAAAAATATAAGTTATTCGATGAATTATGGTTTGATTCATAAATGAAAGCCAACCCGATTAAGGCCAGCGTGGTGGACTAAGGCCTAAACCCTCTCAGTAATATAGGAGCCACGTCCCCAAGAGAGGGAGGTTGTATATGGGCTGATGCTGGTGATAAATGAACTGCCCTGTGGCAAGGGGGCGTTAGAATCTCACCACGGTATCCCCTGCCTGTCGTAAAAGGCGACTCAAAGGGGCCCTCGGGGTCGCTGAGCGCGCTGCGGGGGCGGCGCGTCCTCAATGAAAGTGACCCCGAGCGGGGCGGCGGCACTGTGGCCTGTGTACGTCGCGGGCGCCCATCCACAACCAGGGCGCCCAAACCAAGCTAGTGGGGGCGTAACTGCGCCCCCTTTTAACTCCGAGACGTCCGAGACAATTACGTCTCGGAGGCGCACCGGGCGGCTGTGGTTAACGGTGGGCGCCTCTCGCTCACGTACCATGGTCGCCCAACTTGGCGCGGAGATGGCCACCGGGGGGTTTTGGTCGGTATGCCGGTTTAGGGACTTCGTTAGGGACCCAGCCCGGCACTAACATCTGCGCGGACATGACGTCGCCGCGCGCCGGGCTGGAAGACCGGTGACCCCGACATACGCTTCCCGCCCCCCACTGCCCCCGGGCTGGCGGGAAGTAGAGCCATAAACAGCTTTCCCCTCGATAACAAAAAAAAAAAAAAAAAAAAAAAAAAAAAAAAAAAAAAAAAATGGTGATAAATGAAAATACTAGAAAAGAAAGGAAAAAGACGGGAGCAAAAGCTAGTATGTAAAGAAAAGCTGATTCTGTTTGTCTATAACAGTCTTTCCCAAAGTGGGCGATAACGCCCACTTGTGGGCGCTGGAGGTCTCAAGGGGGGCGGTAAGAGACCCAGAAAGAAAATGGGGGCGTTGTGTAGAGCCTAGAGGCCTGGGGGGTGATTTGTAATTTCATTTAGCTAGGAACGACAAAAATCGGTAGATACGCGCCCAAAAACGGTATTACATCGCAATATACATGACCATACTATGCAGTACTTTTTTTTTAGAAGTATCTTGGGTAATAGTGGTGAAAAGTGGCCACTACTGTCCGGAGTGGCTCTTGTTTTTTTTTTTTTAGGATGACGGTTAAATAAATAATTTATTTTATTTTCATTTGTGGTTTCGCGCGTTTTAATGGGGGCGTTAAAAAATGTTTTATTCTCAAAGTGGGCAGTAGACAAAATAAGTTTGGGTACCACTGGTCTATAAGATTAAACAATAGATAAACAGCTAATACATTAAGTCCTTGCTCAAATTGAATTGTTCCACCCACGTAACAGTTCCATTGAGTAATTTAATTTTATAATACCTACGTCTAGCGTCGTAAATCTCGCACAAAAGATTTAAGCTTGGCGAAAAAACAAAACAGACCATATAAATCACTATGAAGGTTAGTTTCTCGGCCGCGTTTTTAACTTCTGTACGTGATGTATTGATCTCGTTGTTGTGGCATTACTGTATTGTTTTATTTGTGGCATTATGTTACGTGGTACGTGGAGCTTTAATACTTTTTTGTTTGGTTTGTAAAACTCCTACTTTTGCAATTCCTGTATTAACAGAGACTTGTTGGCGAATAAATGAACTGATTAAGATATGTAGTACTTGTGTCATTGTTACAAACTATTTCTTTTTGCGATGAGCAAAGAGTTTCTTCTCTATTCATAATTGGTAATCTAAATTTTTAAATTACTGAATCAAGTTTATATATTAAACCGTTTGTGGATTAAATAAAATATTTTAACAGTAATGCAATAGAATAGTTTATTTTCTGAAGTACTGATGAGAAATGTAATGTAAATGTAATAGTATGAACTGTTTTTATTTAATCTAAAGACACAATGATAGAACCTGCTTGAAACTGCTATAGTACTTCTGTCCTCACGGCGGTTTTTAAACGCATTTTCTGGCGGTACAATTTTACCCGTTTCGAAAATAAATCTTCGCATTCACATGGGGAATTATGAAACATATTTCACGCGCTAATTCTGGCTTGTACCTATAACTATCTGATTACATACAGAATTCTCGCAATGAGAGGAGGAAACGTTCGCATATTAACCAATGTGTTATATCCGCGTTAGCAAATAACACGTATGTGATGAAAATCGGTTTAAGATATTCATTCCGGGGGCGCGAATTTATAGCAAGGGATTATTAACGACGAGTTCAGACAAGGGTTATCAAAGATGGTTGGTTTGATTTGGGATTTAAATATATCTCGATTTAAAAGTCATATCTAATCAATGAATATCAGGGTGTTTTGTTGAAAGCTGTTCGTGGACATTGCATTCAGCGAACGTCTGCGATCAATGACCTTCTGTCCACTGCGAAAGTAACTTCATTTTAGAATTTGTTCATGAAATGTTCTGTGCTTGATTATTAATTTAATATTTGCTGCGTATGTAACGTTCGCAAGTTTTTCTTAGTCCAATGTGGTGAATAATTAATCACACACATCATACATCAGAAATGGGCAAGCTTACCAACAGGTTTCATGATTTCATCATTCGCTTCAAGAATGTCAATCAATGTAACACGTCATTCATCAAATTCAGTTCAACGATTTAGGCGTGAAAGCGCTGCACCTAAACTTTCGCATGAATATGAGTAAGGATTTGCATTTCCATATTAAAAGGCGCTATAATGCTGCGAATGGCTGGTTTAAAACGTACTACGGTGTTAATGAGTGCGTAATAGGTGTAACGCGGTACGGCGATCCGCTGTTCACTCCCCGCCCTCTATTAGCAGCCGTTTAATGTTCCCGAGGGAATCCGCTCTGGATTACACTCCACTATGTACGATAAATATATTTAACACTGCAAACTCCATTCTGATTTGAATTGAGTTTTTAAAATCAGAATATTGGAAAATCAGAATATTCTACTCTCTTCTCTTCTACTATTAAAACAACATTTAAATATATGTACATAAATCAAAATCTAAGTTTTACATTCCGTATTATATTTACTTAGCTCATACTATTCGAAGATCATTACTATCAACGATGAGGTATCCACTGCCATGCACCTAGACCAAAGTTAATTTATAGGATTTCTCGACCTTTATGACACTGTCATATAAAAATAGGCAGATCTAAAATCCGAATTTGAAGAAAGATTTCTAAACAATTTGAGGTAAGCCTCAAACATAAAATTCTATCATACCCCTGATTTTGTCTTTTATGCTCAGGATTACCAAAATTCTCTAGAATAAAATTGCTGCTTTTGCATTTAATTCTTTCGTTTTAGATAAAGCAGTGTAATCCAGCAATAAAACGACATCTTTTGGCGCATGATATAATTACTTTCTGCTCTAAGCTTAACTCATGTTTAATCACATAATAACCTCGCATTGTTCAGTATTCACAAAATAATAGGGCCACATTTACTAACATTAATCATTCCTAAAATGTATATAATTACACTATAACGACGGTATTATTAAACGACGATTAAGGGAATAGCTTAATGCTATGCTGGATTGGTAATTATAAGCACCATTTTGGTTAGGATTTATGAACTTGTATTAAGGGCTTATGATTGGTTCACTTTTACTTATTGTTCTATTGGCAGCTAATAAAGAATTTATATATCTGAGAAAGTTTGATGTTGCATTTGATACTCGACTTATTGGCCTTGTGTTAAAGGCAGAAAATCGAAGTTTTTTTTGGAATAAAAGATAGACCTTGCCACTGGCTAGTACATAGCACTAGGTGAAAAATACTCACACCATATGATAGTATTTGTACTGGGTATTATAAGACGGAAAAGTCCCTCGTAGATTTTTTGACTGCTGGTAAGAATTACCTCTAGATTTGATTTTTTGTAAATTGATGAACTGAAATTTCAATTTGTATCTGGTTGTAGATGTATTTATTTATAATTGGAAAACTTAATACCGCATATTCCACATATTTAAATGTAGATTGAAAAATGGATTAACAGATTTGTAAATAAAGTATGCATACGTTGATATCCGCGAATGTATCCACCATTTCTGTGCATTATTGAAAGCTTTGGCTTTAAATTTTATATGCTCTTTGTAACAGCAGTACATATTTTATCAATATCTAAAGGGGATATTATGTGACGAAATAATTAAAGTTCAGATTTCGAATAGTTGAACGCCCTATCGTTTGAGAAGCAGAAATTAAATGTCTTGGATATTCTTGTCACATCCAATTTATTGACAATATCAGTCAAAGGTGTTTTCTTTCAACGTTAATTCGGTTGGCAATTAGTTATCTTAATACCTGTGTATTTTTTATTGAAGTGCGTGATGGCTTAAGGATTACGTGCGCGGTTTAAAGAGACATAATCTCGGCAGATAAATATAATGTGACATGTGTGTTCAAAATGGATTATCGTGAACTTTAAAGGCGGAGGAAAACGTGATGAGGCCTGCGCGCTGAGAAGTTCTTGGGAATTCCTTAGGTGACTAGTCCGCCAACTCGCACTAGGCCAGCGTGGTGGAAAAAGGCCTACAACCTCTCGAAGGTAAATCTCTCAAACATTGGGACGAATGATGACGATGATTGCGTTACATGGGTGTTAAAAGCAAATTATCATAAAGGAAAAATCATAAGAAAAATTAATACTTCTAAAAGAACATAAAGCCCATCTCTTAATGATAGAAGAGATCTATATCAAGTTAAAATGGCTAAGCAAGAACATAGATACCTTTCATATTTTTACATCTAACATTGCTAAAAGTAATAATTTGTCATAGCCGATAACGCAAAGAAATGGAGACACAATATAAAGAGAAATGCTATAGATTAAAAACCCATTGAATAAGAGAATTACACGACGTTACAAGAGCTATCGTGGCTTCCTTTTTATTTTTATCCCGCATTTTGTAAAAACGACATAAAAGCGAAGATAAGGAAGTTATACGGCCTCCTCGAAGCTCGAACTGAGGCAATCCATCTAACATAATTGCATTATATTCGGAATGCGTGCTCGAGTGTTCCGCCGGGCTGTTAGTTACGATTCCTTTTTCTATAACTTTATCAGTTTGTTATATCGATATCCCGAGCGGTATAACACGTGAATTTTGCTTACTGTACAACGAACGTAAACGCAAAAGTTTGCGTTACTCTACTATATGTAAATTGTTAAACTATTACGTAATGGGTTTTAGTGAATATTAATGGACGGACTGTATCTAGTTTATCCTCCCTGGGAAATCTGTTTGAAGTCAATCACCTATGCTTACGTACGAGTTTTATTCGGTGTAAAATTGTGTTAATGGATGGAATGATTTTGTATTACTTGAAACGGTATTCAATTGAAGGCGCCGATTCATATGTTTCAAGTATACGGGTTATAAGTAAATAACTGTAATAAAACTATTAACACATTTTGCGTCGATCTTTCATCGCGTCAAGTTTATTTTTTAGACTGCCTTGTAGTTTCGCCGCAAAAGTAAGTGCTGTGCGAACTAGTGGTCCCGAGCTCGACTCCTGCGTCGGGTAAAGTGTTATAAAGTTTTCTTTAGGAAACTCTCAGTAGCAACATGGAGGCTTGAAATAGGCCCGTAAAACGGAAATTGGCTCGTTTCCCATTACGAGTGACTGATACTTAGCAAAATGTGGGTGCATTTCTGCACCATTTTGCCTATGCCTACGGGCTTTAGGAAACACAGACGTGAAATTATATATGTACAATGTTCATATTATATTTGTATTTATTCAACTGCTGCAATTTTTTAGAGCTTAAGGGCGCTCCAACATTTTTGACGCGCTCGATTTCGTCGATCCGCGGCGAGCCAGCGCTCGCCCGCCGCCCGCGCACCGCACGCCGCCGCGGCCGCACGCACACACTCACATAATTACCGCGTCGCTTGCGACAGCACGCGTCCCTGTCTCGCTCTAGTCTGACCGTGCGCGCCAAAACACAATACTGTTCAATTATTGGTATTTACGTATATTTATATTATTGAAAATGTGTACAAATTAAGACGTGTATGTGTTTAAAATATAAAGTATAAAGTTAAAACATATCAATATATCTATTTATACATTGACATTTAGCTAGACATCAGTGGCGAAACTAAAGGCCGCGGGTTCGATTCCGCACCAATAGTTTCTCGTAGTATGTGATACTTACGACTAAAGACTGATACGGGGTCATTGAGATAATATTACTACGTATAGAGAAGACACCCTAAGCAAAAATCATGCTCCATTTTATGACGAGATAAAACTAAAACCGCAGCAGCACTCAAATAATCAATTAGCTGTCTAACCAAACGCTTACAAGTGTAGTTTTCTCGCGACCAAAAGGTCGAAAGCGCCGTGTATTTCATGGCGTTACGCGTTTCGTTCACATCCTTCAATGAATTGTCATTTTCATAGACTAACACAAATGAATGTGATTCCTGGATGTATTTATTTATAACTAGCTGTTGCCCGCGACTTCGTCCGCGTAGACTAAGGGTTGAGTTCAGAAAGAAAATAAGTTATAGTCTATTTTACTCCTCAGAGTCTTATTTATGTCCATACCAAAAATCATACAAATCAGTCAAATTACGTGGAACCGTTACGCGCCGGTCGGCGCCTTGTACATAATTATTGGTCATTATTTTAAAACTGCGATATCTTCTAAGATATTCATTAGAATTTGAAATCAAATGATGTAAAGTGCAAACTTCTTTAAAATTAAATACTTATACTTAATATCGCATTTTTTTGGATAAGGATTAATATAATCCTTATAAAAACATCTTCACAAACAATGCTTTATGTTAGAACAAATTTCGTTAGCATAAAAGAGGTTATAAGAACCAACCCTAAAAGAGAACCAACCCTAAAAGTCAGACATATGCTATTGCTGTCTTTTTTGTAGGTATTATCAAGCTCTCCAACTTCTCTTTAGGACTCAACTATATATTTCCCATGGGTAAGGCAGCGTTTGCAAAAAACGCTTTCGTTCGCCCATTTTTTCACCGACTTACTTCGGAAATCCGGCTACAAGGAAAAAGACTTATCATTTTTGGACTAACATATTATTATAAGCCTATAACATCCGGAGATTGATTTCTACAACGTCACAAACATACAAATTCACAAACGTTACCTGATTATAATATTAGTATACATAGTATAGAAGTATAGATTATAATTTATTGACTGCCTCGTGGTCTCACGGTACATATATTGGCTACGCGATCTAGAGGTCTTGGGTTAGATTCCCAGGTCGGGCAAATTATTATCGAGTTTTTTTATTGGCAATTTCTTAGTAGTTTGAGTACTTTACACTGGCTCCTTATAGACATGGGATTGAAAACATTTTGGCGAAAAGCTGGTTCAGATAAGTTAGTAAATGTATAAAATGGTAAGTAAGTAAGTGGTACAAAACGGATTCAGTTAAAAACTTTAATAAATGCCGCAGCGGAATTGGCCTAGAGTCCGAAACTTTAGGCCTGCAATATATGTACATGTATCTACATAATACCTAGTTGCTACATATTATGCTAAATATGAAAATACCCGAAAATTTTCCCATTCGTGTATATTTTTCGGGTATTTTCCCTATTTTTTCCATATTTGGGGTTTTTCCGGGCAAAATCCCATCTATAAACCCCTCGGACTCCTATTTATGCCCATAGCAAAAATCATACAAATCGGTAAAATCTATACTAATATTATAAAGCTAAAGAGTTTGTTTGTTTGTTTGTTTGAACGCTAGGATCTCAGGAACTTCTGGTCCGATTTGAAAAATTCTTTCAGTGTTAGCTAGCACATTTACCGGGGAAGGTTATAGGCTATATATCATCACGCTGAGACCAATAGGAGCGGAGCAGCAATAAAGAATGTTTCAAAATCGGGGACATTTTTTCCTTTTCGTGAGCTTCCGCTGCGTGCGCTGCGGAAACGGTTAAAGTTTCGCTAAAATAATGTATGAGAGAATTGTTCCTCTTTAAAAGTTCTAAAAAAAAGTCCGCGACAGCATATGTCTATTCTTTAAAGTTGGCACACTATAACGTTTTTTATCCTAACCAAATTTATTTTAAAATAATGTTTTATTTGTGAAGGTGTTTTTATTAATATGGTATTAATCCTTATCCAAATAAATACATTATTAATTATAAGTATTTAATTTTAAATAAAATTGCCTTTTACATCATTTGATTTCAATGAGTATCTTAGAAGATATCGCAGTTTCAAAATAATCATCAAGCGCGCAAAAATATGTACAAGGCGCCGACCGGCGCGTTACGGTTTCACGTTTAAATTATCTTGCTGATTTGTGTGATTTTTGGTATGGGCATAAATAGGAATCTAAGAATTAAAATAGA
Organism: Cephonodes hylas; assembly: GCA_030295005.1. Taxonomy (NCBI): domain Eukaryota; kingdom Metazoa; phylum Arthropoda; class Insecta; order Lepidoptera; family Sphingidae; genus Cephonodes; species Cephonodes hylas. The sequence continues at coordinate 12,843,291 of AP025368.1, read as the reverse complement.
CTACAACATATTTTCTTTCTGAACCCAACCCTGTAGTCCACGCGGACGGAGTTGCGGGCAAAAGCTAGTTTTTTATACGTGAAACCGTAACGCGACGGTCGGCGCCTTGTACATAATTGTTGCGCGCTTGATGATTATTTTGAAACTGCGATATCTTCTAAGATACTCATTGACATCAAATGATGTAAAGGGCTAATTTCGTCTAAATTAAATACTTATAATGGATAACGCATTCATTTCGATAAGGATTAACATAATGTTCATTAAAATACCTTCACAAACAATACTTTATTTTAGAAAAAATTTGGTTAGCATAAAAGTGATTATAGTGAAGTAATCCTAAAAGATAGATATATGCTGTCGCGGACTTTTTTTTAGAACTTTTAAAGGAGAACAATTTTATCATACATTATTTCAGTGTAACTTTAACCGTTTCCGCAGCGCACGCGGAGGAATCTTTCAAAAGGAAAAAAATATCCCCGATTTTGAAACATTCTTTATTGCTGCTCCGCTCCTATTGGTCGTAGCGTGATGATATATAGCCTATAACCTTCTTCGATAAATATGCTAACTAACACTGAAAGAATTTTTCAAATCGGACCAGTAGTTCCTGAGATCCTAGCGTACAACCAAACTCTTCAGCTTTATAATATTAGTATAGATAGTATGAATTGGCAATCGCATGAAAACATAATGTACTTATCTCAATTTAGTGACTGACCCTGTTTACTATCTAGTACAAAATACCCGTCAAGACGAATGAAACGAGCCCATACTCGATTAGGTAGGATTGTTTAATTGCCGAGTTCTTATGAACATCTTTCAGCTCCATCATCAGACCCTCGATACCATCTAACAGCAAATTATTCGACAAGACGAATCAAACGAGCCCATACTCGATTAGGTAGGATTGTTTAATTACCGAGTTCTTATGAACATCTTTCAGCTCCAACATCAGACCCTCGATACCATTTAACAGCAAAGTATTCGACAAGACGAATCAAACGAGCCCATACTCGATTAGGTAGGATTGTTTTATTACCGAGTTCTTATGAACATCTTTCAGCTCCATCATCAGATCAGCATCATGTCAGCATGATATAGCGGCGTCATGCGATTTAAAATTGCAGCTCAGTAGGCAACTAAAATGAGTGAAACTAAATAAAACACTCTATAAAATAATTAAAACTAATTACTTATATTTTATCTTTATGTAATAAAACTAATATTTTTAAACAAATAAATTCACCCAACAGTCACTTTTTCAGTTAGACTCCGTACTAAGTTTTGTATTGAAAGTACCAGAGACTACGAGATCCCGGAGCGGGAATCGAACCCGTGGCCTTTTATTTAACTGCGCTATGGGTCTGTCAAATAAATAACCTAATAATAATATCTAAGATCTTCACAAGAGGGCCAATGTATTCATAATTGGCAACAGCAAATTATTGAATTATTTTTTAAATATGACGTATAAAAACCATCATCATTTACTGAACTTACGAAATTATTTACACTAAAATTCAATGTCATATAAGGACACATAACCCAATTCAAATTCCAATACTACAATACGTCCGAAAGAATACTCATTCATTGATTGTAAACAACAATGTTATCTATCGGAACGGCTATTGGCTAATGCCTGTTCTATTGCTACGCTCACACACACATCGATAGGTAGATACTTCGTTGTCAATTTTATCTAGGACGAGAGGGGGGAAGCGACGAGAGAAGCGACATAGACATGCTTCCAAGACCGCGGCTCACCGCGGAATGGCACTCGGTCGGCGAAAAATGTATGGGGGAATTTACATGCGTTGACGTTTTAGCCTATAATTAAAAAACTATATATTTCTATGTCCAAAATGTTTGCTTTTTGTATTGAGGAGTATATAGGTCGCAATATTATGTATATTTAAAGTCGAAACATTGATTAATTTTAATGTATAGGGTACCTACTTAGACCCTATTTTTCTCAATTTTGAGCGATCATTGTGTTGGTAAAATCGTCTTTGTGTATACATTTTATATGGTGACATATACTTTTTTTTAATTACATGTATAGATGAATATATGCTCTTTGATTGTATATATAATTTGTTAACATTTGAAAGATTTTAATTCAATAAAACGGCACGTGAAAAGCGTCGATTTTTGCATAAAAGTGTAATAGCGCCCTTAACAGAATCAGACAGAGATAAATGATTTAAAAGCAGTTCTTTTATTTGTGCATCCCTTTTGTTTGTATCTGTTATTTCGCAACTACAAACAGTTAAATTTTGTACATTTCAATAAAGTTACAAGAGAGACGGCGTTTCCAAAACAGCATAAAGGGGCTGGAATGTGTCATGTGCTCGTCCTGTACCGTCGACAGAGCTGTGTTGGAAGGAATGTCTACAGGGCCCGGCTAACCGTGTGTCTGCCAACTATATTTACTTCATATTGCATGTATAGCAAGACAAGGTTGAAGACAGAAATGTTAGGCATTATTTCATAAGACGCAACAGACCAAGTCCAACGTCTTGGTAGGTTTTATATACTTTTTGGTACATAGGAGGGTCTTCGAAGATTGAGAGCTTGTGGGCGACTTTTAAGTCTAGTCTAATGAATATAATATTTTAGGATGGAAATAGTACAATCAAATTTAAGGTTCCATATTCGTGTGTCAATATACCAATAAAATATTTGAAAAACAAACAAACTTAATGTAAATTCTATTATAGAAGTAAACCTTATATCAATCGATAATGGTCTTTCTCGCTGCTTTAGGGTGATACAGTTTTTCTTTATTTACACTTAATACATAATATGTAAGGTATACATCATACATAAGGTTTTTACATCATCTGAGGTAAAGATGGAAGGCGAGGGTACGTAAATAAACGTAAGGCATATAAAATACACTATTACAGATCTCAATTACCTCTTTACCAAATGCGATAATAGAGGATTCATATCTTGTTAAATGATATTAGGTACTTTTGAATTATCCAAAGGTAATGGTGGTATATAAAACATTTTTATTTTTATGGAAAAAGGAGACCAACGAGCAAGTGATGTTAAGTGGCGAACATCGCCCATGAACACCCATAATACCACAGGAATCATCCGTTTTTCCGATGTTTGACATAACTTGTAGTAATTGTATGTAAAAATACCAATTCTTTCAACAGTATTGGCGCGTGAACCGTATTATCATTCGTAGCATATTGAATATGTGATTAATCAAAGCATATTACATGTCTCAGCAGCAACAAGGAGGGCTAAGTGTGAGGCGTGATTAATCCAAGCGTTGAGCCATCATTGTGCCCGTCATTATAATTATTGATCTAGCTTTGAGCCGCGTGCACAATTGCGTGGCTCACACGCTTCGCTGGGTCACATCCAAACATTCGAATTGAGGACGTCGACGTAAGGAATACGCGGAATTTGATTGCGAATCAAATATATCATTAAAACTTCGGGATTTCCGCGTGTTTGCGATTGAAATTATGCGTTAGGTATCTCGGTTGTTCAAGTAGGAACCTGTGCCGCTTAGTTATAGATTCGACTCCTGGGTAAGCCAGAGTAATTTTTTTTTATTATGATTTTCTGAGTAAAGGCCTAAGAAAGAGATTGGTTTCTGCTGATTAGGATTTCTAATTAAAATGCTAATAATACTCGGAGTTATGCTAGTCGGATATAAGTATGTACATAAGCTGATCTCAGATCATTAGGTATACATTTATACAGGTCACTAGGTCTAAAGGGAATTAATATCATACCAGCAGTCAATTCGTATTTAAATATTTATATGCAGCTTAAATCAAATCCATAATATATTCATTACACAAATGTCTTATAGTTATGAATACGAAATCTTTTAATTTATTAGACATTACCTCATGTGTTAACCGGAGAAGATACATATGAATTTATACCAAAACTTAATTTTATTACTTTTCTTAAAATCTCAGCAACTTTCGAGGCTTCAATGAAATCATTACTTAGGCAAAGTGTAAAAAATATAGCCAATTTACTGCAGCCACCAGATCGGGAAGGCAAAGTCCATTAGCCCAGTGATTTGTCACAATAGCTGATTCATTAGACGGACATTAATCTTTGAGGTGAGCGGTGTGCGGTCTGCATGGGGAGTGAGGGGAAGTGAAGAGGAGGACGGGGTAGTGCCAAGGCTACCGTGCGGGTGATAACACTTTACTTTGTTTAAGATACCGTGACGAGTTCAGAGAGCCCGATAGCCCAACGCTAGAATTTAATTAACCCAAATCTGTCCCTTTGTCTGGACAGAATGAGAACGACCCTTTTCGGCAAGACGACGGCGAGCGTGCTACGAACCTCTCGGTAAAGTACAGTGATGATTGATGTGCAAATATGTTGTTGGAGGATGGTTTCTTAATTGTTTTCAGTTTTGGTGGTGTTTGTAGATAATTTTTTCATCGCAATGTTGTGTTACCAAAAGCAAAAAAATAAGGGGATTACTCTAAGGTGACTCAAAAACAAAACGTATAGTTTGGAAGTTTATTTACCCGTAAAATGTAGGTAGAAATGTATTTTTGCTGCGTTTTTTTAAATATTTTTTTTAAAGTATTTTTCCAAAGTGCTTACGTAATTTTCTATTCGATAAATATGCACAAAAATAACGTAAAACATCAAGAAATGCTAAGCTTATTCCCGGCGTACAAACAAAATTTCCCTCTTTATAATGTCAGTACAGATAATGAAGATAACGCGAGGCTCCACACAGCCCGGCGACTTCCAAAGAGGTCGCAGTGTTTATAAATTCAATAGTCCCTTGTTGACCGAGCGCGCTCCGGCAAAAACTAGTTCAATTTTGTCTCGTGAAATATTAGAAGTCTCCTCAATCCTTTGTTCCGCGTAGATAGCAGACGGTTCCAAAAACCCTGACCTTATAGGGCTACGGAAATGAAAATAAGGCATCCAATGGCACAGACAGGCTAAGTCGGCTGGCATCGTAAGTTGAACGTTCGATGTCTGAGTAAGATCTATAATTATTATTTCTTGGAGTAGCTTTTACTCCCTAAGTAAATCGTAAACGTGAATTTAAAAATAGTAGTGCTAAAAGACTTAAGCCACCTAGATACTATTTAAGGCTTCTTTATTATCCAGAGAAGTTATTATTACGAATATCTGTATTATAAAATGTGATCTCTGTAAAAAATATGAAATTACCCAATAAATTATGTATACATATGTATTTTTGTAGAGAGCGACAATGTAACCGTTTGTTAAATATTCACTATTTAAAAATTTTATTTTACGGATATTGAAAATAACATAAGACGATATGTATCTCTTAAAGTTTTTGTCATGTTTTGTAAAAAATATATGCGCATATTTCCCAAAAATAAGCAACTTAGTTTGAGATATATTAACCACATGATTTGATGCAACCCACTTGATTTAATTTAAAGTTTTCAGTGAGTTACAAACAAAACAATTCTAACTTAGGCATCCTGTAAAAGCCATTATCAACGGAATTATCTCGATCAATAATGTTACATTATGATGAATAGATTATATAGTTAAAGGAGCTATCTGAAGAGTGATTAATGTTTGCTCTGACAACTTGGAAGATTGTTGAAACTTTGAAGCGATCACTTTCAACTTTAATATCACGAGATTTGATTAAGATAAGTATTATTCTCTTTCAAACTATTTTTCAAATGTTAAAGATGATCATACTTGTTATAGATGTATCAGCGGCGATCTGTTTTAATTTTTTTTTAATTTCTATTAATTTAAATTATATTGTCTTACTTTTGTTTAAATTTTCGTTTATGTTTAAGTGTGATTTAAAATTAGAACAGTTTGGCACCGACAAGCATACGCAATGCATTTCGATTTTTTCTTTTAAATTTTAAAATGACATAAAACTCTGCTCAAAGGAAAGGGGATTTTAAAACTCGCGTCGCCCGCAGATTTTAAAATATTTAATGAAAATTTCCCAGCATTTTTAAATTTCATTACTGCGTTTACCAAGAGTATCTCTGCAAGCCAGTATTATTGTGTTTCTCTAAACCTATTATAAAACCATATACGCTACAGTGAGTTTGCTAGTACGACACCAGTAGGTATAGCAATTTTGCTTCCATAGACTATTATGAACCAAAAAGTATGTTATTCCATTTTCAAATTGGGATATTCCTTTTTTAATTCACTCAATTGCTTTTACAGTTTTGTGTATACACGAGATATTCCATTTTAAAAAATAGGTTGTTTGCGATGTAATAAAATACTTCCTTGTCATTTATAGGGGCCATCTTGAAACGTTACATTATATTGTCGCTTTCTTTTCCTGTAGGGAAATTAATATTTGCGAAGGTTAATTAAAGAATTATTATTACGAGAAAGAAAATTGGAGGCGAGTTGCTAAGGTAATTGTAGCAGACGCGACGGCTTGTTTGTCTTTCATCAGTGTTCATTTATTATCTCAGTGTGCGTGTTGGAAGTGAGACTTATTCTGTGTCTAGGAATGATTGATTACGATATATTCAGAATAGACTTACTAGGGCGTATCCTGAAATACCTTTGATGCGAATGGCTGTAGGATAAATTTAGTTATTTGGAATATCAACGAAATTATATTCTAAAAGATAATTTTGCGTATGTATTGTGGAAATCTGTAGTTAAGGATATATGTACATACATACATACCGTCCCGTATTCCATTAAGGGATAAGTGGAGGTACAATTTGGACAAATATTTCACCAGGTATAGGTCGGGCCACATGACAGACGACGAGCCTATTGCAGTTTTTCGGGTATTTATCCAAATACCGTGCTCCTACTGAGAGTTTCTGAGACCACAAGACACAGTCAATTGTGGATAAAATGCGGCAAAATTTTAATTAATTAACTATTTGTAGCCCTAAATGACGACTGTATAAATCAGCATTGTTTTCTGCTCCAGGTCGCAACGTTGATAATATCAAGGAAAAGAGTTGAACAAAAAAGCCGTCGAGTCACGTAGCAGTAATTTGGAAATGGTTCCGCCTTGTCGATCTCGACAAGATCTGAATGAACGGGTTGGGGAAACAATGTGAGCGCCACGTCGAAACAATTTAAAGGTTATTAGTCGAGTTTAACAAGTATTTGAAATCTTTGTGAGTCCGGAAAGGATTTCAATGGTCTCTTCTCTTGTTTATTGGCTCAAGTTTGTCTGGTTGTGTGGTGTAAGATTTTATGTTGAGGAATAATTATGTATATCAAGAATTTGATGTACATATATCAGACGTGTTTGTTACTTAATACGACTTCAAGTAATTATTTATCACCTTCTGTGTCACTACGTGATTCTCTATTGTATTTCTTGCAGTCTGTTTTGGAAACATTATTATCATCAGTGTCTGTACAGATTATTTTGTAAATATGCGGAACCTAAACTACCTAGGTAATACAAGGGCGAATGTAAAACATCCTCAAAACTTTCATATATATAGGCTTCTTCACGATCGTCGTCTTAATAATAATTACATCATAAAAGCAAGATAATGTAATTTTGTCGTACAAGAAGTTTTTTTCTCAACAACATAAGGCGTGTTTCCGTGCCGTGGTAACGTAATTTGAAATTTCAAATGAACAGCTAAGTGAGTCGGCTATGATGCATGATTATATTGGTCTTGACAGAACTTCAGCCGGGGAGGAACGTAAAGAAACTTGGGCCGACCCAAAACTTTTGTCATGTAACAATGTAATTAGCCCTCCGGAGGCTGTTGGCTCACAAACTTGTAGCAAATTCTTTATCTCGCCTCACAGTTTTCACTTACTACAATTAAATTCTTACGTTTAATTATTTCAAAGGGAAGGAGAAATGAAGTTTTGCTCTAGTAAATTGCAGCTGGATAATTTTACGCTCTCAAACGACGGTGTTATGTTGCACTAAGATCTTCTTTTCATTAAAACTTGTGTTTAGAGCGAAGACAAGCGACGTTTATTGCTCCAGCGTAATTCGGTATATTTGATACTTTTTGTTTTTTATGACAGCAACTGCTATATTAAACCATTTCTGTGTATTGTTGCATTCTACTGTACAGGGGAAACTGGTTATGTCTTGCATCATAACGTCTCATAAAGTTAGATCCTCTGGTATAATCAGGTCACGTTTCCTTATGTTTCCCTCTAGTGATGTGACGGGTGTAAATTGAATGATCATTTATAATTAAATAAAACATTCAAAATAACAATGCAACCAGCAAAAGATTGGCGTGTATTTCGAATTAATTATCCCTTCCTAACGTATGGTTTCTGGTTGGCTTGATACGTTTTTATAACGAAACGCTCTTTGTATTTCCATGCGAATAAATCCAAAATAAAATTAATTTTAAATATAAACCGGTGGAAAGCGGAGTTTGTAACAATTAATTGTCTGAAAAGGTTTGATAAAACGCGAACGGTTGAATTAATATTTGATCGTAATTAAAGTTGTGGCATGCGATTAATCCTCGAGTTAATCTTGTCGGCCTAAGTTCCTAAGGTTGTTAGGAGTGGCCTCAACGCATGTTTATTTCAGAGATTGCGAGGGTAACTTGAGAATGTTTACTGGTTTCGGCAGCGGCAAACACGGCCCCGCACACCGACTTAACGAGCCAACTCGGAATCATCGGGGAATTTCGTGTTGCAGATGGGAGCTATCTTAAAATTGTGTCAATAAAACTTTAGCGCGCGCAGCTAACAGAATATTTACCTTTAGTGTTGGAGATCTGTTTGGTAGTTTCGGTTCGGATGTGCCTGCTAATCTTCACATTGCTACTCATTTGCTGATTTAGGGGCGGTTTGTGGTTCTTCTTTGGGTGTATATGTTAAGACTTCTACGAATGAGGGAAGAGTGGTTTCCAGTTTGATAAATATTTATTGCTTATACTAAATTAATTTTTTTATTAAAACAACCATTTGCATTAATAAACGCTAAAGCCGTGTAACAAATCTAGATAAACGTTACCTTTTCTTTTTAATACAAATTTATCGAGTAATTGTTGAGTAGTAATACCTAGTGTAAAATCTTAGTACACATTAGTAGACCAAAACAGTTTTTCATCTGAATAGATCATAAAAAAATTCTTCATCATTATATTTCTAAAACGAGATGTCGATAAAAAGTCGTCATATTCGCAGAGAAATGTATCATAAAAAAGCTACAGAAATCAGGTTTACACGCACGGCGCGCTAAGTGCCTTTGTATCTACGCATTAAAACCTGCGTCTGGCGTGTTTTTATATTTTACAACAGTGTAGGGGGCGTGTCCCCACAGCCACACTGGGTCCTAAATGTTCTCGCGTGGAGGAACGAACAGAGTGACAATGAGGCCTGGCGAATGGAGTTTTCGTTATCGTACCGAGTTGGAGCTGGCGGGCGGCCGCGGGGGAAGGGGGCCGGCTGAATACACACGCTGCGTTCATTCTGTGACGGATATTGGGTAGGCGAGCGCGACGCTCTAACTGAACACTTTCCTTACAAAGCGAAAAGTTTGTGTCCGACTAAATGCATACGCGGTGCAGTTTGCACGCGCAACTTTGCATTGAACGTGAGAATTTTCACCGCTTCGTTTGGCGCGATGTGTGTCGTGGACTCGCCCGCACACCACGTACAGCGCTTTGCGGAATTACTTCATCTTGATTTTAACTGAGTTGCGTCTCGTGATGGTATGAGATGGTACGCAATCTTCAACATTTTTCATGTTTTTAAGCAAAGCATAGTTATGTTATGCCAACTGCATTTATTTGATCAGTGCAGATCATTAATATGACAACTACTCGATTTTGATAAGAATGTCTTCTCCCGTTAACCAATTTTAAGCACTTCATGCTTGGCTTGATATTCGCATTCGTCAATTGTTGATAAACCCGTGTAAAGGAGGTAACCTGTGTAACGCAGCACGGAGTCTAGAAATGTGCCTGAAAAAACGTATTAAGCTCACCCCTTATTATGAAAAAGAAAAGTGTCAGATAAGCATCTCTACCTACTCGGGCGGGGAATATAGGCGTGACGTTATGTACGTATGAGATACTATAGTAGAGAACCTGCCAGACTTCAACATTCATTTGTTTCTTATTAAATCCATTATATTGTTGGTCCAACTAAAAGAATAAGCCTCATATTTGAACAAAATCATTCTTGTAGCTTCTCTGAAAATATCTTACATTACTAATAATTTTATAGACATTTTTCCAGAAAGCTGGATAAATTATTTGTTCAGTTAATACTTTCGGAGTATTTGGAATTAAAAAAAAACATATTTGGTAAAGCCTAACAATTTTACCTGGAACTTGTTACACGGTATCTGTTCAATAAAAAGTTAATTCTAATATCAGCATTAATTTCGGTTAGACATAGAATATATTTTTTCTTTTCTTTTGCTATTATCTGTCTGATAGTCGTATAGCATAAAAGGTGCTCCTTTGAAAATTTGTCTCCTGACACCAGCCGAAAGATTCACTTTTGAACTAGAATTTCTAAAGCGCTCTGCTAAAAGCGGCTTCCCGTGATTTTCGTGACGTCTTCGGACCATCTTGTGGACCAAGTACAAGTTTGTCATATTGTCACCTGCTTGGGTCGAATTATTGATATTTTAATCATTAGTTACATCTATATTGCATAGTCTTTTTCTTACTTTTCTGTTATATTTCCGATTATTTTACAGATTGATAACGTGGTGACCATGGCAGGTAATTTTGAAAACAACCTTTACTTCGTGTATAACTACGTCATAATAACCTTTTTCCGTGTTGAATTTCAGCGCAATCCGTTTAGCAGTGTGTTCCGTGCGTTAATTGATCTGTCAGTCAGTAAATAACGATTACTTTTGATGCATATAGAGTTTATGTACACTGACTGTGCAATTCAATCGCACTGTCATTTTGTGAGAAAGCAAAACTATTCATCTTTAAATGCCAAGCCAAAAATTATAATAATATGCAGAAGTATATCTGTGTCAGTGAAGTAGTGGTTTCTTAACTTGAACGCTATTGTCTGTGTCAAAGAGGTGCTTCTTATCGTCATTGGTAGAATATCCTAGCAAGTAAATAGACCTCCAATCGGAGAAATAGTTTATTTAGATGATTTAATAAAAAAAAGCAAAATCCCTCATCAAGTTGACAAGTAATTGTAGTTTCATGAACCCATATAAATCGCTTTAATATGTTTATGAGGCGGGCGAAGTGCATTTGATATTCTCGGCGGGAACAGGCCGCTTGACATGAAAATGTGTCCTATTTTCGGCAAGGCGATGCGCTGCAAATGTTTTATTGAACGCTCCTCACGCCAGTATTTTATTCGCATTTCGACTACAATGCGACGTTCAACCTTTACTGTAGTGCGCGTAGATTGATGAGTCTGCTCCATGGATTTTTTACTCCATTATTTCAGGATTCATAATGGATGGTGTGCTATTACGGCGCGCCATTTCAGCGGTTGGCACTTGTGCGTTGAGAAATACTGTCTGCACGTTCAAATGTTGCGATTGTTTGTTCTGTCTTTATTGATGGAGTTATTGGAAGGAATAAGTGTTTTTTTTATAATAAATAAAAGTTTAGAGATTTTGAAGTCAGGCAGAAACGATAGACTAAAGTAAATTAGATTTTTTTTTGCGTATTGTATTTTAAATGTAGGTATCTTGTATTGTTTTTAGCAGTTAAAGTCGAAGTTATAGCTTTTTTGCAACTGATTACCGAATAGTACAGAGTTGTTTTTACGATAAAAATTTAAAAAGTAAATCACAGTTGGTTCGCTTTAGATAATCTTCGGGTCATCCGGACCTATTTTCACGATAATTTTATTGGAAACATCCAAATAAGTAGTTTAGTTATGTAAGTCTTTTTTACAGATTCAATTCTAACCATACGAAGTCTCGGAAACAGTCTTTTAGACAACGTCATGAAATAGTACCGTACACTACTGTCTTTGTATTATTATTTTTCCGTCTACTCTCTTAAGATCAAGACGAGCTTCGAAGGCGTCTGGAACGTCGAAACACGAATACCGTCTTTATTATCCCTGTAACATCAGAAAAATTCGCAATACAAACGTCTAGATGTTTAGTAAAAACCTACACATTTCGTTGGCGTTGTAAGCTGTGCGTACATTACAAGGATTATGGCCAAAGAATTTCATATTTCACACGGCGCAAGTATTATCCGTTGGCAGACAGATGTCGCTCGGGTGTACCTCCCAAATTCATCTTGGTGCCGGCAGGTGCACACACACGGAGCCCTAATCCGCGTGCGACGCTCTCTGCTGAGCCACTGAATAATAGACCGAGGTGCTGTCAAAGTACCTCGGAGTTCACGATGCTGAGAGACTATTTGTTTACACTGAGCTAATGGTAAATAGTTTGCGTTGACGCGCTGCGCTCCAGACGTAATGCGCTTCGCTGTCTCGCTTTATAAATGTTGATAACTTTATTTTATGCCTTGTCTCGGGCTGTTTAATGACTTTTATGATAGAGAAAGTGAGTCAACGAATGCGATTTGAGAAAGACGTAAGAAAAGTTTGTAAGGAAATGCTCTTAATTATCATAAGTGTGTCTTTTAAGGTTTAATGGCAAATTTACATATGTAATTGCTTTTAAACTTAGTGCGTTCTTAATAGAATACAAAAGCAATTAATAAAAAAGCGATTGTCCTAATAATGGAATATCTAATTATTTCTTTGGATTTTATCCAGTACTTTAAACTTCATTTACGATATGAATGAAGATAGTTAGGCTTTTGACCAAGTTTTAAACATCGAAACCTGACCTCTCCCTTTAACCAACAAAATTATGTCTTACTTTTAATTGTTTATAAACTGGATTTAAGTGCATTTTAGTAGGTTTATTGCCTCAATATGGTAGTTATTCTAGCGGCTACGAATAACCTTGCAGCAACAAAATACGTTAATCTATTTCAAAGTAAGTTCACACGTTCTTGCCTCGGAATATGATATTGTTGCTGAAGTAAACACACTGCGAGGAAGCAGACGCTAGTAAAACCATAACCTAGAATCTGTGCTGCGCGGGTATAAACGTGTTTTGCCAAATTGTGAAATTTCGTAACTGTTCACTTTAAGATTTTGTTTTTATATTTGGCTTATTGTAGAGAACGCTGAATTTTATGGATTAGGTGTAAAAAATACTTCTTTTACTTTATTATGAAATTTAGTACCAGGTTCAAATCTTGGGCACATAGAAGTTGTGGCGGTGGCTTTTGCACAATTCTTGGACATGACTACGATAGATTTCAGACTGTAACTTCATCCACCCAAGATGCGTCTCAAGGTAAATAATTAAAAATATTGAAGTATTAAACTTTAAAAAAATCCAGTTTTTAAGTACCTACAAGTTCGTTATACTGCAAAGCTATGCTTTTATAAAACGAAGCAATAATGTCTAAATATTTTTTAGCATACATTTCCCGTAGTTTCCAAGCCCATATGACAAAACCGACAAGAGTCCACTCACCATTTTCATATATTTTATAACTCAATCATATAAAGCGTACGAAGCGTACTCGTCAGAAACAATAACGCGGGAACAAGGCTTGAGTATCAATTTGGTTGTGACAAACAAAAACCGGCTATGGCACAGGTAGGAAGTGTTATCTTGGCAGAGATGTACGACCGGTATTTGTTCGTGTGAGTCGTGATAAGCCCACGCCTATCCATCAATCCGCGACGACGGATACAATCGGCAGGTACGCACGTGTATTTTATATGTTATGTCATGGATCTAATTAAATGAGAATATTTTTGTTTAAGAATAACTAAGTAGGTACATCAAAGTCCTACAATTTTCATATACAAATACGTGTTGATTCCAAAAGTTGGTGTCTAGTTTACTATACCATCGAGGTTGCAACAATTTGATCATGTTCTGCTTGGCTCTTGGATAAACCATACAGTCCTACAAAACAGCTTTTCGAAATTTTCTGCTTATGCACAACGGATAATTACGCGTTTTAATAGTGTAGGGAAATAAGGCTGTGCTGGAGGACCTTAAAAGTCTTTGTAACAAATTTCTAACGTTTAATAAATGCGATTCTGTCAGTTGAAAAAAAAAACAATGTGTGGTGATTGGACATCTACGGACTGATATAGATCACCTGCGTCACCCGAAGGTAATCTGTATCCTGGGTACCAGTGGTTTTTTCTTTCAGCATTTAAGTTTTTGACAGTAATCATGAAATATAAACATATTTTGGAAAGAAAAAGAACTTTGCTAGAGGGTATCTTGAAAGATTAAGCTTCTGATCGACAAACCTTTTGCGAACGTCTTACCAAAAGTAAACAAAAAATATATATAAGAAAACAATAAATTTACATTCAATAACATTATTTAGAGGACGTTGATTCGTAAGTCTCACATTTTCCTCGTTCCTTTGTTCTGCAAGAGTATTACGAACGAATTGTGTTCGGTTGTCATCGAATGGAAAGGCAGTTTCACTAACAATACAACGAATTATAAGAAAGCAAAAGTCATTGGTCGTTCATTTCGTCCTTTTCCGGACCATCGGTTTTTACTGGGAGGAGCAGATCGATAGTTGGGTAGGTGCCTGGTCTTAGTATTGGCAAATATTGCAAAAGAATCCACGAGTTTGATTAAAGTAATTCCTTAACTTTTATCTTACGTCCAGTTTTTAATTATCAAATCGTCTAGCTCAAAAATGGCGTGTGAAGGGTTTATTGGAAACGAAGGCTAATGGGTTTTCATTTCATAGATTTTTTATATATATTTTTAGTGCGTTCCTAATGGTGTCCAAATTGATCCAAATAGTTGCCGATGTTACTGAAATTTGCTACCATTAATTAATTATAAAGTAAAAAGAAATAAAGACATAAAAGCAAACAGTGATGACCTTGAAGTTTAAGCGCGCAGCCGAGAATCTCGGCAGTCACGAGTTCAAACCCGAGACACACAACTCTGACTTTACGAAGTTACGCGTGTATTCACAATTATTAATCAGTTTTTCAATAGTGAAGGAAAACATCGCTAATTGCGATGAAACCTGCACACCTAAAATTTCTTTAGAATTTCTTAGGTGGGTATAGAAAAAAAGTCGCGATTGTGGTAGATAAGTCGTGAATAGCTGCGTGTAACAAGGCGTTGCAACATGCTAATTGGATAACAATTACAAATCTTCTTCTTCTTCTTCATCATCAACCCATATACGCCCACTGCTGAGCACGGGTCTCCTCTACCATTGAGAGGGTTTAGGCCATAGTCCGCCACGCTGGCCTAGTGCGGGTTGGCGGACTGCACACCTAAGAAATTCCTAAGAACTTTTTAGGTGTGCAGGTTTCATCACGATGTTTTCCTTCACCGTTAAAGCAAGTGATAATTCAATTTGAATACACACATAACTTCGAAAAGTCAGAGGTGTGTGCCTGGGGTTCGAACCCGCGACCGCCGAGATTCTCGACCGCGCGCCTAAACCTCGAGGCCATCACTGCTCAACAATTACAAATACTGCTGATGAAATGTAAGTTTGTTTTAATTTGAACTAGATGCCGTACAATGCATTAGTGTTGAGTCGGCTAGTAATCAAAAGTTCCAGCAGTGGATTGTATACTCCGCATTTGAACACAAGATTAAAACATCTCCAAGTAATGATTAGCCGACGCCGAACTACCTCGCCGGAGACAAACAATAAGCGATATGAAAATCGATACACAAATGTGAACAACACACTGAATAATGAGTTTCACCAAGCCCATTGTCTTCGGGGGTTCATTAAAATTACTTCCGCGG
This sequence comes from Cephonodes hylas, assembly GCA_030295005.1. NCBI lineage: Eukaryota > Metazoa > Arthropoda > Insecta > Lepidoptera > Sphingidae > Cephonodes > Cephonodes hylas. Next base: position 12,827,549 of record AP025368.1, on the reverse strand, counting down.
GGCTGTGTCTTAATACATGTTTTACTATAACCGTGCCGAGCAAACAATGCTTTGTAATATCAATCTGCAGCTTTTGTGTCGCGCCAATGCAGGTTACTGGAACACCTTCAATACTTGCTGGGAATAAAGAAAACAGTTGATTGTCAAATTATTTTCAGTTAAGATTGCAGCGGAGTTTTCTGCGTCGAAAATTGCAAGAATTCGTCATGTTGTATAAGGTTACCACATTATTGGTACTGTAGTATAAACAGCGTCATTGAAATTCAACATTATCCCGTATAAGTCCCCATGTCATGGGCCACCTCTACAAATGAGAGTGCTTAGTCTTAGTCCATCACACTGGCCAGGGCCAGGGCACTAGGCCTAGTGCGGGGTGATGGACTTTACACTTAAAAAATCCTAAAAGAACTATCAGGTGTCCAAGTTTCCTCACCCTATTTTCCTTCACCGTTAAAGTACGAGATAATTCATTATGAATACACTCAAAACTTGAAAAAGTCATACGTGTGTTCCTGGGATTTGAATCCGCAACCGCCGTGATTCTCGACCGTGTTTCTAAATAATATTTTTTGTTTTCTATCAATAAGTTTTAATATTACTACAACTGACAATTATTTTGGGATCTTGTACTGATGCTGATCCACCTTCGTGAATACGATAAATAAAAAACATATGTCCAAGTTGCGCAAAAATAAGTATATTTACTGAATGTACACCAAGGGTCCTCTTTATAAACCATAAAATTTATAATAAGTTTGTATTGCGGGAAACAGCTCAAGCTAACAGCACTAGGGATCGTGCAAACATCGTCAAGTTACTGTCGGTTGAGCCCATTTCTTTTATAAACGATAGCTGGGACACTAAAACGGCCTTTTTTGTTCTAGTGGTAAATAATACGAGCTTCCAAGTCTTAAAATAAATTTTCTTAAACATTGGGGAGTACTTTGTGTCCACGGTTTTAGTTCTGACGTAATTTAGGGGCGAAGTTAAAGTTTCAGGACTAGAATTCCAGGTTTTCATTAAAAGTTAAGACATATGTACGTAAAACCGAAATTGACAGATTACGTTTGCTAATAACATGACTTGAAATTTATGACTAATAATAATTATCATACTATTACCTAAAATACATATTTTAACTATACGGAACTGCAAAAATATATAACTAGTTAACAGAGCTGTAAAATTTTGTCATAATTATTGCCGTAAGAAAGTGAAATTTGTAAATTATCTCGTTTTGAAGATTGAACCCGCGGCCTCATATTTCACAAGTTGGTTTAGCCAATTTTGCTACGGAACATTGAGTAGTGATCATTGAGAGGCGTGGATGATATGTGAACTTAGCCCAAACACGTCCACACAGTTAGTAGCGGAGGTGTCAAGTCGAACTGTTCCGGGATAATTTACCATTCCACCGGGCTCCTTGCGTAATTACTGCGACAACTGAAACGATAAGATGATTCAGTGTGGTATAGGCTTGCCTAAAACAGTTGAAGCTTGAAGAGTGTTATTATTTACGTTGTTTAGTAATAAGATGTTAACCTAATTGCTATCCCTGTTGTAATTGCTATTATAATTGCTTTTGATGATACTGTGAAAAACTGGTGACTTAAAATGAGAATGACAACGTAAAGAGTAAGCAAGCAAGGAGTGGTTAGGTCATTCCTTCTGATAATTTGGTCCAACTTGACTACAGGTTAGCTCTTTTATTTAACCGCGATAAATTTTCACCAGGTATAAGACTTTTAATGTCGAATACAGATTTAATTACAGTTAATCATTATATTTTGCAGTCAATCAATTCACCACTAAGCAAAATAAATGTAAATATATGATGGCATTTATCAAGCTGCTTCGTCTCCAATAGCGTCCCCCTAAAGCGGTGTCATAAAATTCAGTTGTCACAGAATAACATTAAGAGAATTGCAAGGAACCCTCGGAGGCAATAAGCAATAGAAATCGTTTGCTTGGAGAGCGGACAATTACATTCGGGCTCCGGGGCGATCCTTCTTTCAATTCACATTTCTTTATTGGAATCCAAACGATTAGGTACCTACTGTGGATTTAACTAGATGTTACCCAACTTTATAAATAGCTGGGAATCTTTCAGCGCTGCTTTTAACTTTGAATTTGTTAGTGTGCTAGAATTGTTCTATTGTGAGGTTGCGGTTTCCAAATAAATGAACTTTTACAATGATTATATTTCATTCATACGTACAATTATTTCCACTTTGGGCAAATGTCATATCTTGAACATTTCGTATTCAAGCCAAGCGAATGCTGTAGAAACAAAAAAGATCAATACTCTCACATAAGCAATGTTACATAATTTTTACATTACAGTATTTTCAAATATGTCAACTCCAAAACTCCAAAAATATTCAAATCAATATTACGCTAGAAGGTATTCTACTTTTAGCTCGTCGACCAGCATTCTGGTGTATTACAGACTAAAGCTTATAGCGCGGGTAACAGTACGAAAATACCCACAATTCCAAGCTTTGCATCATTATACTTGCAGCGGTTATCGTGTATTATCAGATACTCCGCTAATTGTAGCTTCGCTAATACCTCGACTTCCTAGATTTCCATTATGGCTGGAGTGGATTTAGCTGGAATTATTTAGTTCAGATGTTTGTAAACTGGCTACGTTCCATAACAATGGATGTGAAAAAAACAATGGGAACATGCCAAAAGTAAAATTGTAGATAGTTTTGTTGGCATTCTATGCGATGGGTAAAAATGTGAGGCACAAATAATTGGTGATAGTTCTATAGTCTAGTTCTTTTTTGTTTAGGACTTTGTGAAAAAAGGCTCATATTTGAGTTTAGCATGTCAATCTGACAATCTCCGCTGCTTAGCACACACAAGTAAGGGTAGTGATCGGGGATTCGATCTTCATAACGAAATAGTTTATTATGCTGGGATGATCTTCAGATATTTATTTAGTGTCTGCATGCGTAACACTGAGATGTGGTGTTCATTGTTATTTTATTTCGTAAATTTAGCAGTAAAGATGCTATTGGTTCGAATGGCTCAGTCAGTTTTAATTTTTCTATGCAAGATAAATTAAAGTAACAATTTCTGGTTAAAATGATGATGATAATGATGTTTTCTCGCTTATTACCGCCATAAAAATAAAGACATCCATTTACTTACACTTCATGGCAGCTGTCCTGTACATCTTCTGTACATCTGTAAATAATAGGACCCTATTTGTACCAATATTTTTTTAGCGAGTTCCACAAAATGATATTTAGTATACGTGATACAAGCAACCCTAACACCGAATCATTAATTAAAATCGAATACGTCTCCTAGTAAAAATTCCGTTGAAACAGGTCAATTTATTCTGAACTGCGTACGTGCGAATGTTCAAAAAGTGCTTCGAATGCTTTTACCCACCGCACTTGGCACTCATATTTTTAAAATGCCCAACGCACAAACCCCGGCTTCGACTATTTCATGTACACAACGGCCAGGGTTGCCGCCAATACGAAACTCCAATTGTGAATTTATCGTCTGCAGATGTGAATCCCACTTGGCTTACACACCCAACGGTTTGATAGTAAAATTACGTTAGACCATTTTTGTAAGCGGAGTTTTGGTGAAATTCCATGGTGCATTAGTTTACTATTGTAAATCTGTACTAATGTTGAAAATATTTGTTGTGCTGATTGATGGCAATATGTTTACCACGTTTAATCACGGTTTTGATGATATTTAGTATGATCTCAGATGGGACTATATAACATTTTAATATCCTGGCCAATTGGCATCGTTCAGGGTATTCGAAACAATAGTTAATTAAGGTGGGGCAAAAAGTATAGGAATAGTCTCCAATCAAATTTTCTTCGGCTAGAATAGATTGTGTTTATGGTTTGTTGTGTCTGACCTTGCCTGTCTAAGGCTTGGCGAAAAATCTTTGTTGGATCTCTATAAATAGTATGACCAGATTAGTTTTTAAAAAGACGCCAAATGGAATATTTAACATAAAGCGAATATAAATAAAAAACCTTTTCCAAATTCAAGGCCATTTCCATTGAGGTAGAAGAAATCACAAAATCTGTTCGCTCAAACGATTCTAAAACAAATTTTGCTGGCACGTAATTAAAAAAGTGGTTTGAGTGTTCAGATTTTTTTTGAATTTACGGCAATATATTTTTCACCGTTAGTATTTGGTGCTGAAATGCTTCGAGTGCAGACGAAACATGCCATGTGGCTTTCAATTCTGTTACAAAGCAAAGCGCTGCGTAAAAATATATCATTGAATTACATTTTCACTTGTCTTTTGTATAATCTCGTTGGGCTCTTGGTATATAGTAAATAAATAAATAGTAAATACATCCAACAGTCACATACATTGTTCTGACCCTACACTAGGATACAAGCAGACCTGCATCGTCGTATTCAGAAATTGCTAGACTTTTCGGTACCACTAACATCTAGACCCAAAAATAAAATCGAACCAACAGCTGCTCCTTTCGCAAGGCGGTATCTAGCCAACTGACCTGGTTCTTTAAATAGTTTTGGGGTCTCCTTTTGCAAAATTTTTAGTAGTACGAAGTATCCTAAAACTATGAGTAATAGGTAATAGGATCCCCTTCTATGACGTGACACTTAAAATTAGCGTCGCGTTTGTATGGCTACACTTCAGGCTTACTCTTAAAATATACAGGCATAAGCAAATGTATTTTTACCTGCATATATATTCCCAACTGGTCAATCGAAAACATTGTCCATAATCCATATCTAATGCAGAGAAGTGTGAATATTCGGCTACAAATAGCTGGCTGGCTTTATTTATTAGGTTTAGCTATTCCGAGAACTGGATTCGGTATTCCATTTCCACCTCTCTTGCCATTGGACAAATCCGGCGACAGAGCACAACGATGTATGTAAATAGCTAAAGCGGAATCTGACATTGTTTGTTTATTGATTTTAGTACAGGTTTTGCGAAACCACAATTAAATTTCACAGTTATAAGCAAAATTTGTGAAACATGGCAAATGCGTGAATTGAGGTCGTATTTGCTTTAAAAAAATTGCTGTGAAAATTCATTTTCGGCGATGTGAATAATGGTTAAAACAAAATTTTGTTGAGAGAAAATTGAAAATGTTTTTTGAAGATTACTTTAATCCTAACTTGGTAACTTGATAACACCGAACCTCATATTAAATACGCTTACATTTAAATACAATATTGGATCGTCAGTCTTTTATTGGTTAAGATACTCCTTGTCATGTTCTTTACCGTTGAAGAAAAACATCGTGAGGAAACCTTCACCCCTAAAAGCTCTTAGGAATTTCTTAGGTGTGTAGTCCGCCAACTCGCACTAGGCCAGCGTGGTTGACTAAGGCCTATATTCCCTCAGTAGTAATACACCTAACTAAACCGCATGTTGGCACCTAACCAACCGCATCAAGAATGCCACGATATTATTGAATAGTGAGGTTTAACCATTATTTATTCATTTTGGTTTAGTATACATACATGATTTTCTTCTATGGTTGCGCGTTACAAGTGTACAGATTGCGTGACGATTTCTCAAACAGGCGATGAGATTGGGGGTACTTCCATTAGGAAAATTTTCTGCATTATCACCAAGTCTTGAAATGTCTGAATCAGATCAACAGGCTCATCATTAAAAGGAACTTAAGCACTAACTAAATGTGATTCTTAAACAATATTGGAAAAATTTAAATTTAATATCGTTTACGTCTGTCGTTTATGCCCTTATACCCCTGCCCCCCTAACCTAATTACAGATAAATGTCGAATGACGCGAAAGAGCAACGCTGGAAGGTTCCAGTGAATGGCGAATAAAGAAAAACAGCCCTTAATAGGGGTTCATCTCGAAATGGGTTATTTATTGAAACGGTTGTTTTTACAAATAACATTTTACAAACTGTACGAAGTATCGGAAATTTCCGCATGACGGCCCCTTTCAAAACAAGTAATTTCATTTTAAGGCCGATGTTTATTGAAAAATACAAGCTATTCATATTTTTTTATAAAAGTTTTGCGAATATTCCTGTTGACGGGGATATATGTAGTTAGACTCCAGAATTAATTTGTAATTTTTGATGTAAAATAAAACCCACACACCTAAGAGTTCTTAACTAGAATTTTGATGGTACAGAAAGGCTAACAATACATATGAGGGAATTGAAGGTAAGCACTAGAAACCCAGCTAATCAATAAAATATTAATTAACATTATTTTGAGTATTTTTGAGTAGTAATAGCTTCATGCGTGGTTTAGGCACACGTTCCAAAATCTCGTCGGTTGCGGTTTAAAACCCCCGTCATACATACTCAACTGACTTTTCGAAGTTATGTTTGTTATCGTGAAGAAACATGCACACTTGAATTTATTTAGGAATTTCTTAGTTTAGTCTAAACCTGCACTGGGCCAGTAGACTAAGGCCTGATGATGACTATTTAGAGCCTGGAAAAAGTGCCTGTCATATTTTAGGCATCAAAAAGTCATGACTAGTAATAACATAACCGCCGTGCCTGAATATAGAAATTCGTTTGAGGTATGCGTATTAAATTGAAGAGTAGACGTCGCAGGCATACAGGAATACCTTTGTAGTCGATTCATGTGTATGGAATGTAATAGAGCCCGCCAGACTGCCTCTGGGACTCGGGATTACGAATGTGGCGAGCATGTGCGTAAGCCACGGATATTGCATTTGGATTCTTTGATACAGCCGCTTTGTTGTAAGGGTTTTAGGTGGGTAGTATGATACTTTTGAAACCAAATTATGGTTTCGTACATCATATAATATTGCACATTTTAACCCACCACTTGCACATTTGAAACCACACTTGGAAGTTGTTTTCGGATTTGTTGTTAGGGTTTTAGTTTGTAAGTATAATATATTTGAAACCAAATTTTTGGTTTCGTTAATGATCATCATCATCATCATCATTAACAGCCAATATTCGTCCACAGCTGGACATAGGCCTCCCCCAATGACTATCGTTAATGATATAATGGAAATATTAGTATTGTTTACTAATAAACCATAAGAGGCTCCGTTATATATAATGATGTAGTTTGTTCTAATCTGGTTGTGTAATAAAAGGTTGTAAGATCTGTCATAGCACAGGACTTAATGTATGAGTGAATGACATAAATATATGTATTCGCTTATAGGCTTTCGTTCCTTGTAGATGTTTGTCATAATTAAAACTTTGAACTTTCTACCATCATCACCCATTATCACCAAAAAATGTGTGCGCCATAGGTTGTAAAGACGTCCATTATTGGACATGGGTCTTCCCCTTGAATTCCAAAGTGCTCTGCTGGAAGTTACCTTTATTCAGCTGCATGGGCCCATGATGTCCAAAATATTATTTGTCTAAAAATTGTCTGAAATGTAAAGTGATCTTAAATGGCATACCAACACACCTTCAAAATTCCAAGATTAATTGAACGATTACGAACGGGCCTCAACACATCGATATTAAAATTAATGTCAGCAACTCCATCCCAATGTAAACACTGCTTAGTTATTGCGTAAGTAATAAGTAATAGTAAGTACTTTCATAATGTTAATGACGAGCTGAATGCCAGTTAATTACTTACTGTATCACATTTGTTTAGAATTTAGATGGTAACACACGGTCTAATTACTCACCTACGCTATTGCTTTTTATAAAATGGAATGAGGAAACGGGTCACCTGGTGGTATGTAATCAGTACTTTCCATGAACCAGTACAATACCACAGGGACTGTAGATGCTATTACCTATACAACTTTTTAATGTAGGTAAACACTTTATACCTAGATAAGTTTCGGGAGCGCGAGGGAGTCTTTTAAAATAAACGAATTAATTAAAGAGACGCGTTTATTCTTCAAAATAATTCTTAAGACTAACTTATGTACTCGAGGCGTTCAACACCAGCCTCCGTTATCTTTGCTGACTATGCGTCTAGACTACATCCGTGGCCCGACAGTATGCCGTCATGTGCAAGTAAGCAAAACTATTCTTAAAACTAGTGATGGGAATATAACGCCTTCCCCCTTAGACCGAAGTTATGGAAAACAAGGTTTTTCCTATAACTTCGCTTACAAAATTATAAAATCTTATCGAGTTATGATTACATTTCTAATTCTAAGGTAAACTATATAACTAAAACATACAATTAAAATAATGTAAAGTAATACGGTCGCGACACTAACACTTTGAATTTGAACACTATATTGCCCATTTTCACTATTAACACTTTTCACAACATTTTTCTTCAAGATGTAGTTAAGATGCTGTACGTCGTCCAGGTTGACCCCTTTTAGGTCTACAGGTTCGGTGATTGCAGAAAGTTGCTTCTGCCGCAGTTCGTTAACATCAGGTAGAGTTATAAGTGGAATGGGTTTATAACCGGCTCCTATTTGGTGTCGATGTTTCCCATGTATGATGACGTCATTAATAGTGGCGTCACATTCTTTAGGTACGGTGAGTATGTATGTCCCTAATACAGTTTCTCGAATGATGTCATTACTACAGGTCTGTGTTAAAACCGTACTATGTCGTGAATATAGTATCCAGCTTTCAGCTGTTATCCTCTGAAGTTTCCGGTCTTCCGGTAGGACTCTATGTGGAAAACACATGGACAAGTTGCGTTGATACTCCATGAGTTGCTCAACACAAGTCTTCTGAGCATATAGAATAAGGTCATCTTCAGAACATAAGTATTCGTTAGCTGTTATCTCACGGCATTGGTGGGCGGTTGGATAGTACTTGGTACCTTCTACTAATAGGAAAGGGAATTCAGGAATTATGATGAATGTTTCAGATTCATGGGATACAGGTAAAGGGTACAATTTGAAAAAGTTATAACTATGGTTATTAACTAATGGAACATCAATAATGAACCTTATTACATTGTTCTTGAGGTAAATTTTAATACAAAGTGTTTCCTCAATGTTAATTAGGTTTTTGTCAAACACTGAATACATCAAATGATCATACTTTTCAATTTCAAGCAATACACATAAAAGTTCATTAGAATCAATTAAAGATTTATGTAAAACAAATACCTTACTAAGTGCTATAGCCGTCTCTATATCATTTATTTTCATGTATATCGTTCTAAAGTTAGCCATAAACATATATAGGACGTTATTTAAATATGAGAGGAAAATGTACATATTTTCTTTCGATAAATCTGTTACAATGTTTTCAATTCGTTTTAAACGTTCATCCATAATTTTCATATTACTATTAATGATCTGTGTAGAGTTAAGAAAGTGATCCATGATATCAGAGAGCAAGGTTATTTTATATAAGATTATCATAGTGCATCGCATCGCTGTTATCAAGATTACCTATTACAACTTTAATTAAGGAGCCGAAAGGATCTACGAGACCACGCTTAAACGTTTAGAGGGATTCAATTGCCGAACTTTCTCTATTGCTTCGTCACGAACATACTCTACCTGACCTTTTAATTCTTTTACTTCATTAATAATGTATTTATTGTAACTAATACTTATTATTTAATTCAGAATATTTCGCAATATTGTAATTCAAATCCCTAATAAGGCTTTCTTAGTTAAGTGTCTTAATGATTGACCATTTATCATGTTCTACGAAGGCACATCCTAGCTTAACTGAAAGTATTCCGGCGTTTGCTCAAGTTTTATCAGTTGAAGGTCCTGGTTTGGGTTAGCTTGACCACGAACTAGCCTTATCTGTGGAGGGCGTTTGATATTTTTAATTGGAACTTTTGTGTCTCTACTTTTTTATTTTTACAGGTACTACATTTCGGCACACCTTTCCCGTTTCTATAGCTTTTTGATATATCGGTTTGTCTTTTGACTGTCTTTTATTTACAGGCTTTGCGTAAACTGTTTGTCCTACTTTTAATTCAAGTCCTATTTGACCTCCCAGTTTCTTAATAACGTTTCCTTTACCTTTAATCATTTTTTTGTGATAAATGCTTATACAATAAATGGGTCTTTTTTCTATGATCCTTAACCACTAATTGTTTGTAAGCTTTATCAAAATCAATGTCAAACGTAGATCTTAATTCTGTATAACCGAATCCTGCCTCAAACTGTGTTAGGGCAGTAGCGCTGTGTATACTATTGTTATATGCCATTATAGCGTAAGTCATTACGGATGCAGGGTCAGTAAACTTTCTTTCGTATTTAGCTAAGCGGTAAATTTCTATTAAGGTCGAATGAAATCGTTCTACCAAACCCATGGAATTTGGGTTATTTGGTGTGCCTATGTGTAATTTAATTTTGTAAAAATCTGTCATCTCTCTTAAGAGTTCATTGTTGAATTCGGTTCCAGGGTCACAACTAACTTTTCGTGGAATACCGTAAAAACTGAAATATTTTATTAGAGCTCTTGTTATTTCAGGAGTAGAACGACTTTGAATTTTGAATGCTTGGCTTAATCCGCTGAAGGCGTCTATTATAGTAAGATAATGCTTGGATTCTATGGAAAATACATCGATAAATATTTCTTGAAACGGAGCATTTTGTGTTTCTGTAAGTTGCAATATTGGTTTCAATGGTTTTCGGTCATATTTTTCGGTTTTGCATTTTTCGCATGAATTAATGCCTACTGATACAGTTTCATGTAAACTCAGCCAATAGTAATTACGTCGTACTCTTTTAACAGTTTCTGTAATTCCACGATGACAGATTTTACCTTCGTGTAACCTTTGAACTACAAATTTTTGTTCATTTTCGTCATCAATTAACACAACGCGTTTTGTGCACTCAAAGAAATTGATAGTTCCCTTTTTGAAATATGTCATAATAACATTACTGAATTCTTTCCTATGTTGGCCTGTTTCAAAGTAAATGAAGTATTTAATTTTAGGTCTGATATAGTCTTTTAAGAATTTTGAAACTAAATCCGTTTTGTAAAATGGTAAGAAAACTTCTAGAACTTTCTGATGTTTCGTGGATACATCTGTTACTTGTACTCGTATGTCATTACCGAATTTTTGAAAAACTAATATTTGATTTGATTTTGTGTCTACGGCTTCGTCTAAAATTGGAATACCTAGGGATTCCGTATCTTTTCCTGAATGAATTGTTTCCGTAGCATCGGTGCCACTAGAGTCCGATCTAATTAACCAACCTGATTCTTTCGTACAAAAATCTGCGTCGACTGAATTTGCATCGGATATAGTAATAGGGCTTGCTGTCATAGTTCCGTCCGAGTCGGATATTGTAATAGTTTTAGAGTCGTCGGTACTTCGTCGTCTAGCTATTTTAGTTATTTTCTTTGTTGCGTCTTTCGACTGTCTTTGTAATTCATTTTCACTTTCGTTTAAATTAACTACGTTAAATGAACTTTTTAATGAACTACGAACAATTGAAATGTCGTCATTAAGTTCGTTCGCACCCAGAGTATTTACCCTGAGTCTAGATAGCGCATCGGCGTTTGCGTTTAGTTTACAATTTTTATGTTTAATATCAAAGTCAAATTCGATTACCTCGGGTCTTTGGGAAGACACTTCTAGACGAAAATTTTCAGCCTTGATAAGTTCATTTTCATTGTCGAGGGAACCACTGTAGTTCTCCTGGTGTTCTCCCGTTTCCTGGTAAGATGCTTCGTCATAAGACTGAGGTTCATCATATGTCTGATGCCCGTTATGAGTATCATAACCGATGTCATGAGGACCGTATATATAATGGTTGTTGTACTCACCTTCATCTGTAGTGTACATCTCATTCACGTTTGCCTTTGGCGGATGCGCCGGAGCCGTCCGCATTGACACGTCATTAGGATACTGTATGGGATGTCGATAGCCTTGAGGCTGTGGAGTCCTATAACCAAATTGTCCTACCTGAGGTCGGAACCCGAACTGAGGTGGTCTGTATCCAAACTGTAATGGTTGTGGTTTAAAGCCTGTCTGCATGGGTTGCAGTTGGGGTCTGTAGCCAAACTGACCTACTTGAGGCTTAAATCCAAACTGACTTACCTGTTGTTGTCTAGGTCCAAACGGAGGCCGCTGACCAAACTGTTGGGCTAAAGCGTGAGGGTTGAATTGAGGTTTGTACCCCAACTGTATAGGCATAGATGCGCGGTATGAAGTATTTAAGAAACTAGGCTGTGTGTTAATCTGATTTGGAATTCCGAATTTAAATTGACCTTGAGGTGTAGTTAACTGTGGTTTAAAGTTAACTTGAACGGGTTTGTTTTGTAACATTTTTGAACGCATATTGTATTGTTCTTGGAAATTAACTTCCTCCAAAACGTGCTTTAAAGCTTCCTCTAAGGAATTAGGTTCTTTAATTCTAACTATTCGCACCATGTGTTCGGATAGGTTGTATAAGAATACATTGAGTGATGTGTTGTTATAAATGACGCGTTTAGCCTCGCGTAACATGCCTGAACTATTTTGATTGACTTTAGCGATAAGGATTGCGCGCACGTCTTGAATTCGCCCGCAAAATTCTAAGTATGACTCATTAGGTCTGATCTTAAGGGTCTCTAATTCTAGGGCAATGCATTCTTCACTTCGTGGATCCCCAAAATGCTGGATCAAAAGTGATTCTAGCTCCTCATATGTCTCAAAATCACTGCGTTCACTTATTAATGCTGCTGCTTTACCAATTAATTTACTTGTTATACATTGCATCAGAAACTCATTACGCGCGGTTGTTCCCTGATACCGCTTGATAACATATGTACATTTTCGCAAAAATAAACTTAAGGTATTTGTTTCACCATTATATTGCGGAATTAAATTTAACACTTCTTTTGGTATATCCGTATCAATAGTAGGTGTCATGTTATGTGACGTAGATGATTGTCCTTGTGAAACAGACATTTTAATACACTAAAGCGTTTAATTATATATCACTATTTAATTTAAATATAGACAAAAATAATATAGTAAACTATACTTTAAATGCAATTTTAGCAACACTTTAAACCTTTACTTAACTAACTCTATTTCGCTTTTGAACATAGAGTACGTCACGATTTTAGCAACACTTAAAATTTTATCTTAAAATTAATACACCGATTTTAGGTAATGGGCAGGGAAAGAAAGGAAGTAGAAGGATTTTACTTCATATGTACTCACAGTTTAACCGCTGCCGTATTCATCACGTCCCCACTTATTCTTATTTATATTGGTTCGAGGATTGCCGCGGAGAGCGCGTAATTTTTACACACTTTCACAGAGTTCCGATCGCGATATATACTTTTCGGATTTTACGAAAATTACGTACTTCACGACAGGATCAGCCAGCAATCCTACCGGCTGCGCCAGATAAGTTTCGGGAGCGCGAGGGAGTCTTTTAAAATAAACGAATTAATTAAAGAGACGCGTTTATTCTTCAAAATAATTCTTAAGACTAACTTATGTACTCGAGGCGTTCAACACCAGCCTCCGTTATCTTTGCTGACTATGCGTCTAGACTACATCCGTGGCCCGACAGTATGCCGTCATGTGCAAGTAAGCAAAACTATTCTTAAAACTAGTGATGGGAATATAACGACCTCGTGATTTATTATTGACTGCATGGTCTTGCGTCATAAGTTTGTACTTTTCGGCTTAATGATCCTGGGTTTGATTTCCAAGACGGACAGCGTTACTCGGTTTTTTCATTAGGGAATTCTCAGTAGCGAGAGAAGAGTCTGAAGATGTGACCAAAAAATGGCGATAAGGTTGGCCCTTTTTACCTGGAACTGATACATATTATGTATATACCTGGTGAAGCGTGGGTGGTGTACCTTTCGGGAATACGTTGTTATTTCTCTTGTCACAGACTTCCTCTGTTTATTTATCGGTGAAGTGATAATTTATTTAAGGGTAAAATACAGAGTCCTCAACATCGACGTGCAAACGTGAAGAGGATAATAATAGCTAAGGAAGCGAAAGAGGTGTGTTTCTAGGATTTGGCTCCCTATAGTCTACAGTGAGTTTACGTACAATTTAGTTAAAACATTATTTTAAGCACAAAAAAGCATCTTACGTGTAACGCATTGTGCATAGACATTCTCAATTAGACAGCAGACATGAAGACGGCGACAGGTCCTGGCAAATCCCTAATACGCGCAGATTAAATACGCCGCATTCCTTGGAAGTCTGCGAGCCAATCTCGACGGCTGGAGCTACCTCGAGAACCAATCCGGCTCTAATAAGTTGCCATCCGATACTGGTACGTTCTGTTCCAATACTGGGGAACGCGAATAGACTGATAGATTGTAAGAGATTATATTTAATTTGACTTGAAAGCGCTTCAGAGAGTATAAGAGGAACTCTATAGGGTATTGTTGTCATCAAGGAGAACTAAACTATTAGTGGTACTTTATATTGTTATTTTATATTGGTATTTTGTATTGTTCTAATGACTATTAAAGACTTGGGTGTACGGTCTTTCAAGACATAATCTAGGTAGTGGCGTCACAAAATAAATGCACATATATTTGTTAATGTCAAACGGAGAAGAAAGACATCCGAAATGTTTGTTGACTTAACAAGGCTGAATGATTGATGCCTTAAAACTGAAGCAGGTGTTGTGTATATATTTTATATACCGATCTAGACCACCAAAATATTCGCTTGCTACATTATCACTATATATACACATGAGTAAGAAATACTGACTAGAACGACTGATAATTCTTTCAATAAACGTTACGTGTAAGTAAAAATCTTTTAAAATATTATCTTTATTTAAGATTAAAACCCACTTCCCACCCCACATCAGAAACGGTTCTATTTCAAACTAAAAGTCCTTGTTATATTTCTGTACGTCAAGTAAGTAATTGAAGTGTTTTTCAACGCTCCCTCTCGGCGAGTCTAGTTGTGTTCTATACATTTTTGATGTGATTTGAGTTAATTGCTTCCACTTTTATTCGTCGCAACCTTTGGAAAAAACTTTAGGTCTAAGGGTGACTTGAAGGTAATTGGGAATAGAAAAGTGTATTTTAAGCCCGGAACTTTATATTTTGTTGTAGGAAAATATGGAATTTCAATAAAAAAATGTCACGCTTTCAGCAGTCTAAAAGCCCGAGGTTCCATCCGTGACAGGAATAGAACCGACATATTTGCTGCAATTTGAATAAGATGAAATTTTTACGAATCAGTTAGAGACATATTGTTACTCCCCAACTTTAAATAATTATCTTTGTTATTGCAAGCTGGTCTGGCAGTCGTGGATATGCCATTTTTTAATTAGGTTATTTCATCAATCCTATTTTTACAAAATTAGTCATAAGTCGGTACTGTAGCTTCGTTAGTATCTCTCACAAGAGCATTAATGAGCCTTTTATGCGATAATTCATAACTGCCGCATAAAACAAGTCCCGATGGGGGAATACATTGTTCTTTTACTTTCGTTATGGACTTGTGTAAACACGGCAGCTTTCAATTAGCTAAATGTCAGATAGGCCGACCTACTTTTACAATACTTTTTGCACATGGCACGGCAATTCGGCTCTGGTATATTAATAAATTCAATTTGTTAGTAGTGTTTTGGGAAGAGTATTCAATGGCTGTTGGGTTGTTTTTTACGATGGGCGGGAAATAATTACGAAATGTGGAGTGACTCCACGTAATACGAAGTGCGATGTTACTTTAGATATTTTAACAGTATTCTTTTCCTTATAGTGTAAATTTTATATGTAGGATGTAGGATATCTCCTGCGTAATACCACCTTAGACAGTAAATGTTAAAGCCGAGAAGCTTAAAATTGATCGATAACAAATTATTAGTAAATTTATTTCTTTACATTTTGAGTCGGTAATTCATCGTACTTACGTTGATTTAAAGACCAAATCAAACACGTGAGCAAATAAAATGTCTTTTTCCCGTACAGCTAAAGTAACAATAAAGCTCTAATCATTGTTATAGCTCAATTCCAGCTAAGCGAAAATAGAATGAATCCGAACCTGACCTTGACTATCTTTCATAGTAGCCATTTATGTCAAGACCGCAGCGACAAAGCGCCGCAAATAAAGCAAAAAGTATGGACCCACAAAAGCGGCCTTGAAGCACAAACGCTGGCAAGATATTAAAAAGAACATCACCTAATGCTCTTAAAAAAGGCCGGGCGACATTCATATCACGTGTAATAAGAAGTATTCATGCACGCGGTATCTCGTCACGGCTCCATTATTCCGCCGGTAGGAGCACCACTATTCATGATTATCTACACAAGAGCGGAGTGAAAAGATTTATGCTCTCGCCGATACCTTCTCTTTTGCATTTTCCTATTTCATTGAATCATGTTGCATTATTCGCGGGAATTGGGTGTGCATGCCGGCAGTTTGTTGCAGGTGCTAAATATTCATCAGGTTTGTGTGTGGTGTTTCTATTAGATATAATGAATATGTTTAGAATAAAATGAGGATATTTTGCGTTGCTTTGAAGTATAAACGAATTCGGATCACGCTTTGGTCTACTCCTAAACTGGGTAATAATGAATAATCAACAAAATTGCAAGGAATACGTAATTAATTTGATTACATCATGTCAACAATTGATGAAACACTGGAAAAATAGTTCTCAGGATTTTTTTAGGTGTGTAGTCCGCCAACCATCACTAGGCCGGCGTCATGGACTAAGGTCTAAACCCTCTCAATGATAGCGGTTGTCCGTTCCCAGCAGCTGGACGCATACGGGCTGATGATGATAAAATATCATAGATGAACAATGGAATAATTATTATTGACAAACATTTATTCCACTCGGATGCCACAATTATGAGCGTAGAAAATGAGGCAACAAGCGCAAGCCAATTATAGCTATTAATTCCGCTGCATTAGTATCGGCCGATAGAGCCGGCCAATCGAAATGATGCGAACCCCGCGCCCCAAATTAAATGTATTTATTGCCAGTGTCCTGATTTATGCTGGTTCTGAAATTTGAACTTAATTTCCGTTGTTATCCGCTTATGCATTTGTGATTACTGTTTGTATTACTTTTATGATTTGTACGTGTATTAGTGGCGGTGATTGATCACCCCGTTGTTTGCTTTCTATCGGTTTGTGCATGGCTTATCTGATTTAGCGAGTACCGTTACTCGAAATAAATGGAAGGTGCAAATAGTAAAATTTTATACATCTATAAATCTATCGCATCGTAAATGTCTCGTGATTTCGCAGTGCACGTATGGGACGTGCAATCTAAAGATCCTTCCCGGGTCGGGATTTTTTTATTTTTTTAAATTTAGCAATAGACTCGCCTTTTATTACGTAGGACGTCAGTCATGCATCAGCATATCATATGTGCATATTTCTATTAGTCGTTGGCTGCAGGAGGACTCCGACCGTTCCCGGTGGAAGTCATCGGGGGAGATCTATGTCCAGCAGTGGACCAATATCGGTTGCTGATGATGATGATGATAATGATGCATATCTGGCAAAATGTGAGAGCAGACACGTACCTGTGTACCTTTCACTTCTCACATTTCCCTGTGTCTATCTTGTTCTGCTCTCACAACAAGATAGACATAGGTCTATCTTCGGTGAATGCAGGTGTGAGGTTACGATACATTCATAAGTATTTGTATGTATAAATCTAACGCTTTTATTCCCAAGAATTGGTATTCCTAGTACGCTGACTATATTAAAATGCCACGTAATACGAGGCGAGTTTATCTAGCGCCGTTTGGCGGACACGTTCCCAGATTCCTAGCTGCTGCTAAGATTTTTTAACTGAAATTTCCAACAGAATTTGCCTTACGCAGATATAAAACCCGGGAGCAATCGATCGCCAGGCTGCAGATTTATTCCACAGAATCAACGAAGCAGTTGCGAAATGGATTCTTATTCTTAAATCCGCTTCGATGTGTATTGAAATTTCATAAGGAATATCGATGAAATCTTTAAGTAAAGTAAATTTAAATCTTCTTTTTGTTTTCAATACGAATAGATTTTTTTGCGAAGTGAAGTTACAATTTTAATACGTGCCCTTGAATTTTATCCAGGACTAACCAGTAGGTAATATTCTAAAAACAACCTAAGATTTTGTTTTCTAATATAACCGAAGAATTATCTAATAGCCATAATGCAGGTGCAATTTAAAAACAGATTTCATTTAATAGTGGCAAAACTGCGCCACCAACAAAGGCTTAAAGGGCTTGGGAGCTATTGAAAATTTTTGATTACGCCATTCTGTCCCCTATTCTTATAACTTTTTCACCACGATGCTCTAGGGATGTCATTCTATATTTATTTTGTTGTTAAGCCCGGCTTACATTGTTGAAATATTAATGTCATTTAAATATTCATGACTGGGCTTACTGATAAATTGAAACGCGAAATTGAGCCAAAATATTTAGATTTTGTACACATGTCTGTGCACTCTTCAATCGTTGCTCGAATCCGGATATGAATAATGTCATGTGAATTTAATTGGAAAATATTGTTGTGTCAATTTTATTTTGTATAGTTTCACGAGTAGTGGGGAATGCAGTATTCAAATAATTGTGTTTCAATTTATTGTTTTTTACTGTCAATATGTGTTATACTCGAGTGGTTTATTTAGACTATAATATAATAAATGCGAAAGTAACTCTGTCTGTCTGTCTGTCTGTAACGGTTTCACGTAAAAACTACTGAATGGATGTTAAAGAAACTTTACAATTATATAGCTTAAACATTAGGATAAAACATAGGATACTTTTTATCCCGGAAAATCTAGTATTCCCGTGGGAATGAGTATTTCGTGATCTACCAAAGCGATTTGAATGAAATTTGGTATAGAGAGAGGTAGAGCTCACAGAATTAACATGGGATAATTTTATCCTGGAAAATGTATTCCCGTGGGATAAACATGTTATAAATGCAAAATTTTTTCTGCACTTAACCCTAGAGTTTACGCGGACGGAGTCGCGGGCAAAAGCTAGTGTTGTATAAGTATTCGATATTTATTAATATGTGTGATTATTTTAACTATCCCATTTAAGTCTATCACCATTGGATATTTCGGTTTTAGCGTTGATAAATTCTTGTCTGAAATGTGACATGTCTTTTGAACTTGTCTCATAGGAGCTACAGTAGCATTTTGAAATCTCTGCGAAGGCAATACGTTCAGTGGTCTATGTTTCCTTCTTCTTCTTTTTATATCGTTACGGGTTAAAGAATAAATCCTTTTGTGTCTAGTACTTTACAGTTAAAGGGATTGCGGTGGCTGGTGTGTGCTAGTTAAGCCTCCACTACAACTACATTCTTTAATAAGTCATTCTGTTATGGACGGTGCGGTGATTTGCTCATTAAGTCTTGATGAATGTACCTTCAGATAAGAAAGAGAAACTAATTACTTCTGAATGGTAATCAGGGTACGTGATAGCTTGTCATTTGAAAAATAAGGCTATCTTAATAGGGGTGTACTACTGAATGAAAAGATACATTCTTTGGAAAAATATTTACTTCTGTACATATTTACAACAGTGAATAAAAAAATTGTATAGAGTAACATTTGGACACAGTTTCGTCGGATACAATAAAAATATAACGCCGTTTAGTTTTGTGAAGTAAAATGTCTCATCATATTAGTGAGTAATTTATGTATAAGGTCTACGTAACTAAAACTTGCGCTGATAACTCGAAACTGATAAGTCCGCCCACCCATTCTATTGAACCGTTCCGTTGAACATTTTAGACAAAAGTAACAAAGGTACGTTTCAATTAGATCAAACTATTGATTTCCATTTATCAGAATTATCAGGTTTCGAATGGCTATAAATAAAATAATTTTGGGTCACGGCTTTCAAGAAATTTAGGTATAAAGCGTTATGTATAGCAACTAATTTAGGTATACATTTTCAAATTCGAAGAATTTTCATTAATAAGGAATTTAGTTTGGGGGGCGATTGAAAATCAATAGTTTTATTGGGCGTAACATTTTTATAACTGTAAGAAAAACCAATTATTACAAATTGTACAGGTATTTTTGATCCCATAAAGTCCAAATCTGAATGTAATATATACATTTATACAAAACAAACATTGGATCCAAATTGAACTGAGAGCACTATTTGAGGCTTGAAATAATTATAATGAAAAAGCAAAGACTAAAGATAGATATCGTTATTACCTATTAGATGCTATATTTGAATAGCTAGTATCCTGTACTGCATATTTATTCTGATACAAAATAATAAAAGTACTCAATATGTTAATAAAACATCCGAGCGGACTCACCATTTTCATCAACACAACCCGTGCTTATGTTACAATCACAGACATCTACTTATAATTTATCACCATTTGGAAAATGTCACTTAACAGCCTATCTATGCACATTCACATCTACTGTGAGTATAAAAATTTGCTACAGTCCGTTCAGTTACTCTGGACATCATCTGAGGAGTAGTGTCCATACAGCGGGAGCTATTGCGTAGAGAACGTGCGTGTAGTTTGGCTGGGCGTCGCTGGACAGGGCGCTGGCGTGGCACTCCGCCTCGTCGGTCCTCAGCTGGAGGAGCTGGACCCGCCTCCCGTGCTGGTCGCTGCACGTGGCTCCGTGGACTGCCCGCTGCAGCTCACCTCCAGACTCGTTCTCTTGCAGCCATCGACGCAGCCACGCCCCGAGCCAGGCGAGCTCGCAGTCGCATCGCAATGGGTTGCCAGTGAGAATTAATCCACCTGGTAGCAACAGTTATTAGATGTGAAATTTGGAAGTTTTCGTAGGCAGGTTAGTTTAACATTGTATGTTATGTATCATTTTCATAATAGGATAATAAAAATACAAAGAAAACAGGGAAATAAAACTGATAATAATGTTTGATTGTCATTGCTTTTTAGGCTATTGATTCTTGTTTCTATAATCACACTGCTACAACAAGGTACATAACGATTCATTTTTATTGGAACGGTAGCGCAAATGTATATCTAAGTTTAATCGTTTATTAGACATCCAGAGTATAACATCTGTTAGTTCAATTTATACATCATCTTTAAAGTGTCACAAAATTAACTCAAAGATTTAAATAAAAAAAAAATTGTTGAGTATTTTGCAAAGAATTCAAAACCTTGCGGAATGAATGCAACAGCAATAAAATATGATATTAATTGAAGCAGTCGCTACATTCAACGCGGAGGAGCTTAAGATTGTCCGCTGTGAAGAAGTTTGGAGAAGGGCTGGAACGGGCGGGGACAATAAGTGGGCCGAAGTAGTAAGCAAAATGTCAGCGAGCGAGACTTGTTAATTTAGCTCTCCTGGAAAAGTTTCGAGTGGTGTATTAAGAATTAAAACTCATTACGAAGAGTTGCCCGGCTTATTCTGTGTGGCGAGAGGCTCGGTAAATTTTAATAAAATACTCGCATTTGCTGGCCACAGTTCACCCGTCCAACTGTAAATTTTTAATAAAGTATCTAACTAATTTTTGCTATATCATCACGTCGCGCTAATTGCGACCTTAATATTACAACATCAGGTACTAAAATTAACTGAATACGTATGTAACCGACGTACCTGCGAGTAGTTTGGTGGCTACATGGCTCCAACTAGTAAAGTTTGGGTAGAAAATTGCGGGATTCAGAGTTGTTAGTTTATTGTAACTGATATCAACGCCCAGCTGCGGAACCCGGCCGAGATGCTTCATAAACGCTGCCGGTAACTTTGTTAATGACGTCGCAGTGATCCTTATGAACAACTCTTGACTGCTTTCAAAAGGCTCGAACGCGTCGTCCAGCATTTTCTGCAGGTTGGCACCTCTGATTTCCAAGTACCGTATATTAGTTGTGTCTATACCGTGCAGCTGTTTGTTCATGACTTCATCGGTCCAATGTATCACTAATTTGTACAAGGAAGGCAAGGAGGAGGTGATGTTGGCGATACGGAATGTGGAATGGTTTATCGTCGACCACGTCTGTATGTGCAGCGAGCGCAGGGATATTAGGGGACGGAAGGAATCTTGATCAATTATATTTAAGTGCTTCAAACCGACTAAATTCAAATGAGATAGATTACTCAACCATTTAAAACTATTTGGCGTTATTCTTATTATAGGGTTGTAGGATATATCGAGTGTGTTCAACTTGTTTAAAGGAACCCACATTTTTGGCACGAGAGAGGTAAGACGATTACTGCCTAAATCTAAATGGCGCAGATTAACCAACCGTTTAAAATCAGTCTCTTTAAAACTGTTAATGAAATTTGATGACAAATTGAGATAAGTTAAGTTCGTCAATGACAGATAAGGCACCGACTTTAAGGTAATGTTAGCAAGGTTCAAATGCCTCAAGTTGAGAAGATTGTGAAATAGTTCCTTAAAGTTTGCCTTTATTAAGTTAAAACTCAGGTCCAGTTTGCGTAGCCCGCCTAGACTCGAGAACGTGTTATCTGGGAGAACGGTTAATAGATTACGGGCCAAATTCAAGCTGGACAGAAACTGCGTGTTTCTGAATATATTACTATCAAGATATTCTATACGGTTGTTGGACAAGTCGAGATATCTTAGCGTAAAACCGATTTGCGAGAGAGCCGTGACGGGGAATAAAGATATGTCATTGTAACCTAAATCCAAATGTTCTATGATAGTGTTTTTGAACACGTCCCGGGGGAGCAGCCGCAGGGCGTTGTGGTCCAGTTTCAGATATCTCAGCTTGTTTAAATTGTAGAATTGTTCTACGGACAATTGAGTTATTGTATTAAAAGACAAGTCCAAAATTTGCAACGATAAAAGAGTCAAAAAAGATTTCCTTTTGACGAGATTTATATTGTTTTTATGTACGTCTAATATTTCCAAGGAGGCAGCGTCTCCGAACGCCTCATTAGGTATCTGAGTGATCTTGTTGTACGATAAAATTATTTGCCGTACAGAGGATTCGATTGCTGTAAAGAAATCGCTCGGCACTTCAGTGAGTGAATTGTGTGAGCCGTCAAATATATTAACGGCTAAAGGAGAGCCCACTTCAATGTACTTCAAAGAGTTTCTACTCACGTTCAACGTGAAGGTTACGGAACTGGACACGTTGTAAAACGAACTTAGCGATAGCGATGTCAAATTGTTCCCCTGAAGCTCCAATATTTCTAGTTTTGGCAAATTAACGAACGTGTCGACCTCCATTGAATCGATTATGTTACCCGCCACAGATAAATATCTCAAGTTCGGTAAGTTGGTAAAGCTGTGCTTAGTTAAGTTGCTGATTCTGTTGTAAGATAAATCTAAGTTTCTTAACTCCGCTATATGAGCGAACGTGCCGCTTTGTAACGAGTTTAGAAAATTATACGCCATCCTTATGTTGCTTAATGCCAACGACACGCTTCTGTTGTCGCTGTCTACTACGATATCTACTATCCTGTTGTAGTCTAAATTTAAATATTTCAAATTCGGAAACGCCGCCATGTCTGACAACTTGAGAATATGAAAGTCATTGTTGTCAAACGATAGCCAGCTGAGATTCTCCAAACCGTTTTCTATTTCGAATGGAAAGTGTCCACTGAAGAGCGTCGACGAAGATTCTAGAACATGCAGCGAACCGGTCACGTTCGAGAACGATTGCGGATGCACGTAGTAAAGGTCGTTAAAGCTGAGATTTATCTCTTTTACGGGCATATTTGCAGGGAAAACATTGTTGTATATTTGAGCTATCCTATTGCCCCTCAAGTTAATAGTCCCCAGGGAGCTCGACCACTCGTAGAACTCGCTGGGGAGCAAAGTTGATATTCTATTGTAGCTCAAGTCGAGATATCGTATGGAGCCGGGCTCGAGCGCCTGCAACGCCGAAGGTATAACAGTGAGAAAGTTACCGGCGAGCGAAAGCGTTTGTATACGAGACGGTAGTTGGGGCGACTCCTCTAACCGGTTGTAAGCTAAAGATAAATGTCTGAGCCTCGCGACCTGAGCCAGGCTGTCCGGCAAGTGAAACAATATGTTGTGCTCCAATTCCAGATGTTCCAGCGAATTTTTCAACGACAAAAATAGATCCCGACTGACGGAGGTAAGCTTGTTGTACGATACAGATAATCTTTCGATTCGATTGCTCGCTAAAAGTGATCTTCTTATCGTAGTTAATTCGTTGAGATCTAAAATAATTTGTCTTACTTGTAAATCCTGCCTTAACAGTATCTCCGAGGAGTCATTAATTTTATTGTTACTTAAGTCTATTTTTTCTAATTTCTTACTTCTATTGTTTGGGCACGTGTTTCTATCCAACGATATAAAGTTGTGTCGTAAATGTATTGATTGTAGCCTTGGAAGATTTACTAACAGAGGGCACGATAATTCGTGTAGGAAATTGTTTGATAACTTAAGGAGCGTTAAAGAGGGAGGTAAGGCGTCTGGACTTATGGATCGTAGATGGTTTCCTTCTAAATCTAATTGCACAAGATGGTGCAGAGAACTAAGTGCTTGTGATCGCAACTGCGTGATCTGATTGCTCGATAATACTAAGCTCGTGAGAGTCTCCTCAAGATGATGCCATTTAATATCGCTTCCAACGTATACGATATTGTTACTGAAACAAATTAAACAGATTAATTAAAAGCCGAGTGAAAAGTTAATACAAACGAGAGTAAAGCACTTACTTCTGAAGATTCAGCCAGTTTAAGACTTTTAGATCCTTTAAGCCCTGCTGTGGTATATCAGTGAATTCATTGAATCCCAGATCTAAAGACGCTAGGGTGTTTGCCATTGAACTGTGGATCAAAGAATTCTTCAGTAAATTAAATAAAAATACATTTTCTTAAAGCGCTGTGCTATTTTTGCGTTTATTATTTTTAAACATTTTTTATCAATCATCATATTTCTTATTTCGTCTGACAACGTTTTAAAATGCGTAGTTTAAAGAAAATTATTTTTGAATAAATTTTATTTCAATGTTAATTTTGCGCTTTACTTTCATGATATTGCAGACTTTTTATAATAATGTATGGATATTCTTCAAATTATTACCTATGATTTTCATTTAGCCACATTATACTATTATAATGTTTCTTTCATGACCTTATAGAGTATATCTCTTTTAATA
Organism: Cephonodes hylas; assembly: GCA_030295005.1. Lineage (NCBI taxonomy): Eukaryota > Metazoa > Arthropoda > Insecta > Lepidoptera > Sphingidae > Cephonodes > Cephonodes hylas. The sequence goes on along the minus strand of AP025368.1, from coordinate 12,802,635 downwards.
TTTAAAAAAAGCAATGGTATCATCATTAGTAACTAATTGAGACTTCTTAAATTTTTTGTCCAATATTTTAGTTACCTTAAAGCGTTTTGTTCAATATGGTGCAATTTGTTATCTACTAGAACTAAAGTTTGCAGTCGCAGACCGTCTAGAGCGCTCTCCGAGAGCACCTCTAGGTACGACATGCTTATGTCCAAGTGGTGGAGCTCTATCCGCGGCCATTCTGGAACAAATAACCTATTTAGTCTCAAGTGGGATTATCGGCGTTGTTGAGTCTAGACTCCTTTATTCTAAAGTGGAACTTTGCAAAAAATGTTTTATATGACATTGAAAAAATTGTATCAGTACGGAAACTCTAGGATTTTGTATCGTTAAAACAGTTTATTTCCTCTTAAAATATTTTAATTCTAGAAGTTTTCAGAGGCACCGCACGTTCACTCGTGGCCCGAAGTAGAGTTGTCGAATGTGTATGGCTACACATAATTTTCGACAGTTTTAATCCTCCAGGTAAATGGGGACGAGCCTTTTATTGTTTGCCAATCAAGTGTCCAGTCTGCGTGTTTGATGCGATTCAAGGTCTTTTACCACAAAAATCGTTGACTTTAATATTTATGTAAAACTCCAAAAAGTAATTAAAATAAAAGCTGTGCTATTCGAATACATGACCGCTGTTATAATGTGTCAGTAGAACACACGCAAATAACGCATGTAAAACCAGGAATATTCAAATCACTACAATACGTAGAATCACCCTTAAGCCACAACGCACTCATCTTACTAGACCTACAATTACAAAAATCTTCAACAAAAATCCCTTCGATACCTGGGAACCTGTGCAGTGGGACCGCGATGCAGGACATGTGAGCCGCCCTGCAGGAGCACAGCGGGCTGCCGGCGCACGGCTCGAGCCGCTGCGGCGCCGAGCCCACCAGCAGGCACGCCACCACCGCCACCCGCTGCAGCGCACTCCACGCCACGTCCTCGCCCAACACCATCACTGGGGTGGATTGGTTATTATTATTACGGAGAATAAACAAAAGATCACTTTTTTGACGATTTTTTCGTACTGTTCGCCACTTCGTCACCCAGCACCATGGTCAAATTGTTTATGATTACGAAGAATCAACAAAAGACGGTTTTGGCAGGTAGGAAAACGAAATTTGGTTGTCGGTGTTTTGTACTGTAAATAAATAAATTATTTATTTATTCCTTAGAAATTTAACGTGTGCATATTTCATCATCATGTCTTTGTGGTAGGTCACATCTTATTTCAACGTTAAAGCAAGTAATAATTCATTGTGAATGCACAATTTTATGTTTGCCTAATAATTTTCACTTATTACAAAACAAAACTGCTTTAATGAAAACTTATGCCTAAATAGTGAGAATGAATTGGAATTAGTAATCGTATATTCACCAATATTCAGTTAATTTCGACCACCACACCATACAATTTTAGAAATGTGATATTTTACAAAACAATGCAATACAGATTTTGATGCCGAGCGTGTATTACTGACCGCTAGTTAGTGAATTCAACGTACCGTATTATTTTTACATAATTGGATTCATAACCTATTGTTAAATGTGTCTAAAATGTAATATCTGTGTTTTGATATTACACTAGCGGTATTTTATTTAATTTTGTTTATAACGCTGTTGGACACTTAAAATGTACATATATAACATTAGAAAAGAGTCCATAAAATTGACATCTTGACTCTAGTGGAGCGTCGCATCTATGGTAGCGGAGCGGCCATCTTGAGTTGGCATTCAAAAAAAGATGGCGCACCTGCACCATACTTTCGGCGAATGGCTTTTAATCTATAGTTAATTTCATTATTTACGTTAATGTAATAATATGCAAGAGTAAAGTTAGTTTTCTGCTAAATAAAATTGATTTGTAATAAAAATTAGATCATTTATTTGGCTCCGATTTCCTATGACCCCTACGGTATTCAAGATGAGTTTTATTGACGACGCTCCTGCGCTTTCATAAACTTATCCACATAACTGTAAAAAATATTCATTTTGAATTTTTCGAACATGAAGTTGCGAGAAACAACTACCATAGTCTAAACTCAGCAGTTTTACGAATATAGAATGTATTTATTCAATTATACTCCGTTACGATTGAGCGCCCCCTACGGATTTAACTTTTCATAAATTGGTTATACTTAATATAAATCCTGAAGTTGGATTGTTTGCGGTTTCGTTTGTAGTTTGGAGTAAAGCTCCGGATAGCTTATACCGGTGGATGGAAAGTTGAGCGTGGATATAAATCAACACGGGAAAACTGCAATAACTATTGCTGTACCGTTAGTTCAGCAGCATTTAGTTGGACGAACTAAAAATAAATGTATTTTAAATCTTTATTCTATATAGGGATAGAGATTTAGTGTCGTGACGTAGTTGTTATAAGAGCTTGTGAAACGAGAGGCTATATATCCGTGTGTGACCCTGTGTGACTGATTTAGGGTATTTTAGCATATACAGAGCAGTACAATAAGCCAGTCACACAAAACTTCAATGAAATTATTTAGTTATATCATTTAAGTTTAATGAATAGTTAAGCAGTAAAGTTTAATACCCGAAACTTACTTAAATGATTTGCATAGTTTTAAGTGCGGATATGTATTTTACCTCGAGCAATAAAATAGCTACTCTTTTATCAAAGTGCGCTCGGACAGGATCAAGCAAGAGTAAAATAAATAGAATAAGCATGTCACAAAACAATTCGCCGCCCAAACTGTCACGTTTATATTTGTGATATCTCTGTTTACTTGTCAACATACATCCCGATTTTCTATCAGTTTCCTGTATAATATTTTCAAATACACGATGTTTTTTTATGCAAACAACTGACCCGATAGAATGCGGTTATCGACGCCCGTGGACATTTCCAGCCGACATTGACGGGATCGCCGGCACTGAAAAACATTTATCCGATGGTAAGCATTAAACTCGACAGCTCTGGTCACAGCGAAAAGTTTAACTTGAAGGAATTTCCTTTTTTTTTAAAACGGGAAAGGAAAATGATAATATACTAATTGGTTGCCATCAACTGTCAATTGCTGAAGTAGTTTTTGCTTATTTTAGAATGGAGATTAGATCTTGAAGAAAATATCATACCACGTTTGTTGGACAACAAAACTTTTGAAAGCGATTCTTTATATCGCGATTCGTGTTCGATCAGGTTAATACCCGATTAATATAATTATTAAAATCATATCTAAATAAGGAAACAGACTTTGAAGTAACTTCTCATCATGTTAAGAAAATTATATGCACTAACATGCAATATCTGATTGTAAATCTGTCTCAGTCAATCATATATTTAATTTCTCGGAAACAACAATACGTAATACAATAAAACAAGCAGACGAGAACAAGCACCTATATAAGACCAAATATTTGTTCCCCGTCGTAACAACTTCTGTGTAGGTACTAAAGTAAGTTGCGATCACAGGAACAACAATTACTCAGGACCAAGTTTTATTTTCCGGCTCGTTTAGTTAGAACTATACTATTGGCCGGAATGAACAAAATTGTTTAATTTATAATGCCTCGTTTGTGTGCGGCAGTGAGAATGTTATCAACAAGTCTCAGGTTCGATTTTTTGGTCGTGTAATGTTTATTATTATCATCAGCGTGTACAGATATGTTCCCCTGCTGGGCACGATCCTACTCTACCATTGAGAGGGTTTATATCTTGGTCCACCATGCTGGCCAAGTGCGGGTTGATGATCTACACACATTAAATCTGCCTTTATACATTCATTGTATGTATATACAGCCCCGTGGCGCAGTTGGCTAAACACCAGCTTGCGAAACGAGCGGCCGCGGGTTCGATCCCCGCGCCGAGACAAATGTTTGTGTGGTCCACAAATATTTGATTCGGGTCTGGGTGTTTGTGAGACCGAAAAGTCTCTCGTAGTTTCTGATACCCACGACACAAGACTTGTATCTTAGTGTGGGGTCAGGACTATGTGTGTGACTGTTGGGTGTATTTTTTATGTTATTTGAATCCAAAAAGAATTAAAATCATGACTTTTCGTGTTGGTGAGGGATTTTCTTGTAATTTCTTCTTGACTACATTATACATTACTGTGTGGGGTCAGGACTATGTATGTGAGTACTGGGTGTATTTATTTATTTATATAAAGCATAAAATATAAATAAATAAATTTCTTAAGACATAAAAAGTGAATTAAGATTCTGAAACACTACAATACTAACTACTGAAATACACTTACTTATTTTTATAGTTCCAACAAAAATCTGCTCAGTTTTCTGATGAAAATAATGAATAACAAGGAAGACAGTATGTTAGATGCTCTGATCGTGATTAATTTGTTTAATTACAACTGCATTCCTTTGTGGTGAAGGGAATAGATTCAGGGCGCGTTTCCGTCAACCAGACGATGGCGAATCCTTTGTACCCACATCCCAGTCAAGTAATTAGGACTCGTCTATTTGATTGAATAGACATCAATTGACTAGGAAGTAATTTATTTTAAGCTAGTAAGAATACTAGGATAGGTCTTTCGGAAATTTCTGGGTAATTTTTTTATAACAAAGTTTATCAAATAAATCAGTTCATATTTATTTTTATTGACTAAAAGCTAGATCGTTTTAATCTTAACTATTTGTAATTGTGAGACCGATAAGTCTCTCGTAGTTTATATTTCTAATAAGCACAATAAAAGACTCAAAAGCCTTCAAAGGGGCAGGTAAATATGTAGGTACACATACATTACGTCATTTATGTTTCGGCTAGTCTACATCTTTTTCGGATAAATTTCTATTTTTAATACCAAGGTGAATATTGGAGAACGAAAAACTGGAAAAGATAAAATCCTCTAGTTTTTTGTATTACACACGAATTTTATATTAATGTTTGTAAAATTAACTAATGTTTGTATTCAGAATGTTTTTTCACAAATTTATCAAAGCTAGTATGTTTACAATATTCAGGTTGTAATTACATATTCAAAAGGATTATAAAAAATGTGTTAAAAGCGAAAAGCTTTGATATCCGAAGCAATCTCGTTTATCAAAGGGCTGTTCGATAATAATATTAAGGTTGATTTAAAATAGTAACTACTAAACTGGACTTTAGTTTTAAATCCTTTGAATGTTGACTACGTCTAAAATACGACGAAACGGTACTTAATTAATTCAATAGAATTTACTTTTAAATACCGAATAATCCCTTAATCAGATTACAAACCACAAGCTCCCAGGATTGTTTGTCGGTGAGAAATATTTAATTGGGAAAATGATTTCAACTATATAAAAAAAATATTTGATTCCAGGTAAAAATGTTTTCTTTGAATTTATGTTATTAATTACAGATTACCGTCACCTCCACACAGCCTGGATATAATATTGCTAACACAAGATAAGTTTTATTCACTTAGCACTTGAAAATTCTTTGGAATTTCTTAAGAATTACTTAGGTGTGTAGTAGGCGTGGTCGACTAAGGCCTAAATCTTCCCAGTTGCATAAGAGGTTGCATAGGTACCCAAAAGTGACGACAGTTTTCTTTTAATAGAAAAAATAAATGCCCCCACAGTAACATACATACATAATTTTGACCCCACACTAGGATACAAGTCTTGTGTCGTGGGTGTCAGAAACCACGAGAGATTTCCGATTCGAATCAAAATGTGTGAGATTGATCAATTATTTCCTAACTTAATTCAGTAGTAATGATGTCTGAAAAGCAATTCTAGTTTTTGCAAAGGCATCTGGATATCTTACGATCATTATTTAATAACGGTTTATAAAACTATATCAAAGTTCACTTAACTAATTAACGAGTTTTATAGTCAAGTTCACAGAACAAAAGCTAATACATTAACTTAATACATCATATCCCTATCTGAACTATTACAGCCTTTTCATCCTCTATTGTTTCAACTTCTATCAACAAATGCAAATTGCTCTGTATATTAAGTGGTTCCCGCGGATTTATTGTATAATATGAGAACTGTAGAACAGGTAATTACTTACCACATGCATTTGTTGGTCGTGTACCTGTACATGTGATGTGAGATTATTGCTATTCATGTCACTGACTGTAGCTTAGCCGGGATTACCGCAGTACCTGATGTTACGCGCAGTTGCGTCCACAATGAAAATCAGATGACAATCGCTCTATCTTAATGAATTAATGCAACCAACAGTCACTTTAAGTGCAGTACTGAGCTCATGTAACACAATATCTTGGGTTGTGGGCTTTGGTTAGCAAATTACATTGGTCTTAAAAACCGCCACAAAACTTTGATAAGTGTATACACTTATTGATATTCTATATTGTTTATTCACAACAATGACAGTCAAAAATATTAAGTAAAAAAAATAGTTCATAATCTAAAACAGTAAATATGTACTTAAAAGTAAGGAATGAGTTTTGGAACACTGAACCAAACAACTGACTAAATAAAGAAAATCTTCTGCAGCCTATCGCTTCGCAAGCTGGTATCTATCTAGGAGTTTACCACAACATCTTCGATTTCTTTAATGGTAAACTGGTCAGACTGTCAGTATCAAAATCAATGACACGGCCAAAATAATAAATTCACCTGGTGCCTAGCTTACATCCAACGTGCAGGTGAACATTGAAATTCAATTATTTTCCTCAAAAGTTTCGACACGCCAGAAGTTAAATTAAAATGCTTGTAACAAACGGCACAATCGATTGCTTTGTTTTCCAACTTTTTTAATGGAATCGGCGGCAAAATGGTTGAAGGGTCACGCTGTAAATGACCTCTTCATACATAAACACTCATAACAACAAAGTTATTAATTAAAATAGTGTCTGTAAATAAGTAAAAAAATAACGTGTTGCCGGTTCTTAAGACTCTTTAAGGTCAAATTATTAATATTCTATAACTCTGACACTTAGTATAATAAGATATCCCTTTGCCAGGCCCTATGCCGCCTGAACCAGGATCAACAGCGGCACGCACAATATTGACGCGGAGGAATCTAAGGGATTCTCTTTTGTGACGATCTTCTAACGAAACTAAGCCGATTTTTTTTTGTTTCTGATTGAACTCGTCCCTTAGAATGAGTTGGAAAATCAAGAGTTGTTCACTATCCTCTACAGCAAAGCGAGGAATGAAATACTGAACAATGAGGTCTTCACCTTCACTAAAAAAATTCCCGTCGTCAAAGTGTTTTTGAGGTTGTTACATGAATAACTGACCTCATGCCTTTTTTCCATGAAGTCGAAGACAAAAGTGCAGTTTTAAACCCAAATTTCTTCAGGTACGTATCAGTCCTTGTCAAAAAAGATGTAAAATACAGTTAACATGATAGAATTTTTGGTGATAGAAATGTGAGGGTTGTGTATGGATTCCTAATTCTTAGTTGAGAGAGCCGTATTTTCTCGAAGTCATGCTAAGGCTTATTCCACAAGGAATCCCACGTTTATTCGTTTTCAACATTGCTTATAATATGAGCTGTTATTACTAAGCGCGTGATGATATGTCTCCCAAGAGGGCTCTTTGTCTTCCTCAAATAAACCCGATGATATTTTATGTCGGAGTGTATGGGAGTTTCATAAGAAGGAAAGGAAATGTAACTAATCAATATAAAGCGAGCAATAGTTCAGTTGGGAGTGTGGAGTATGCAGGTTCGAGTCAGTTTAGTTACACTCTACTCAAGATTTGAAAAAGGAAATATTAACTTATATGAAAACTTGGTCATTTTTTGTTAATATATAGCATGAAATAATCCACTTTGTTTATTTATTTATTTATTTATTTATTTATTCGATCAATACGGTAAAACCAATTACACTAAACACTTTGTTACATCATCAGTCCATATACGTCCCACTTGAGAGGGTTGTCTTATTCCGCCAACCCACACTAGGCCAGCGTGGTGGAATAAGACCTAAACCCTATCAAAAGTAGAAGAGGTCCATGTTACTATACTATACTAGTAATAAAAATAATAATTTTGGCCAATCATACATTAACTTATTTGAAATTAATAAATGAAATTTAATAAAACACAAGGATGTTGATCCTGGAATAATAAAATGTCGGACAAATGAGGCGCACCGTTCGATTTCGGCGCGGGGAATATTTGTCTACGTAGCAAAATCAATTTGCCGGGACAGGTTCGCCTCAATTTTTCCCGTAGCGAGACATACTGCCTCACTGCTTGTTATTTAATTAAAATTTCGATGTTTCATTGTAGGATGCTTCATATCGAAAGTATATTCATGTTTAATTTAAATTGAAATGAAAAAAATGTTCAAGGATTCGGAGGGAATAAATGTTTATCTGGCTGTTCGAAGATTTTACACAAGTTTTGGCAACCCTATTGCGCACTTGCCTTAATACCAGCATGCGAAACGAGAGGCCGCGTGTTCGATCCCCGCACGGAAACAAATGTTTATGTAACATACTTTTGCCACGGGATCACGAGGCCGTCATTTCATATCAACGATAAAATCTCCCAATCAGCTTTTTATTTTTCTTTGCAAAACCATCTAATTGGTTGTGAAAAATAAGGGGGCACTTCGAAAAGCTCGTCTCGAAGAACACAACTCTAACTAAAATGGTGAATATAATCCTAAAATGTGTGAGATGTATGAAAAGTCATGGTTTCGACGAAATAAAGATTGGAGTAGCGCCAACGGTTTGAGGTCGGTGAATAAATGCAAGTTTGGTTTTAAATTGGATTGGAGGTAAGGTCTCGCCGAATGCTTCACGTTCACTCTTTTAATTTAATGACATTAAAGTTGTGGTGACTGTATTTAGTACACATTGATTTGATTTTTTATATTCTCAAACTCCTATTGGAGTATACAGAGACTATAGAGATAGCAGTGATGGCCTCGAGGTTTAGGCGCGCGGTCGAGAATCTCGGCGGTCGCGGGTTCGAACCCCAGGCACACACCTCTGACTTTTCGAAGTTATGTGTGTATTCAAAATTGAATTATCACTTGCTTTAACGGTGAAGGAAAACATCGTGATGAAACCTGCACACCTAAAAGTTCTTAGGAATTTCTTAGGTGTGTAGTCCGCCAACCCGCACTAGGCCAGCGTGGTGGACTATGGCCTAAACCCTCTCAATGGTAGAGGAGACCCGTGCTCAGCAGTGGGCGTATATGGGTTGATGAAGAAGAAGAAGAAGAAGATAGAGATCCAATTGCTATTATTCGCTTCGAGTTCTCAACTGGTAATATTCTCTTTAGGCTTGAGTTTCGATTTCGAGGCCTCTTTATTTGTTTTTCTTTGATAAATCACAGTTATCATCAGCTAATATACATCTCACTGCTAAGCACAGGTTGGCGGTCTACATACATGCATCTAAGGGCTTCTAAAAGTTGTTTATTCAATTGAAATAACTTTTAATATAATTTGAAATAGTTCTGGTTGTGTGTATTTCACCAGGATGTTAGTTTTGATTTACAAACTGCTTATAATTTGATGTCATTATCATGAAAGGTCCAAATACTTTCTACTGTTGGGCACAGACCTTTTCTAACGCAAAGAGGCGTTACGCTTTAGAAATCTACGTCAGCGTATTGTAAGTTAGTGCATTTGACATACTTGGAAAATTGTTTTGAACGCATTTTCCCCTTAGCTGACCTTATTAGCAATTCGCTGAATGAAATCAGAGCTTTGCTTTGAATAACATTTCAAATTAGAGTTCTATTAATTTCACAAGAAATTTACAGTTGGATTCGTTGATAGTTGATACTATGTAATAGATTAAAAATAGTTACAAAGATGACAAAAAACATAATATGTGTGTCTTTATTTTGTATGCTGATATTAATTATTCACCAACAGTCGAGAGGAGAGAGAGTTATATTATTTGTGTGTTTATTTGGTAACGAATTACCCAACACAATTGTATCCACTTGTGAAAGATAGTTAGTCGTCAATCGAAACCCTATTTGAATGGCACTTAGTTCCACTTCACCGTTTCATCCAAGAGATCCTGTCTCGACGCTCAATCCTTGAGACGATTTATTAAATTTTTAATACTTTATACCGTGATACAATAATGCGATTGAAAAATAAGAAATGTATAAACAAAAGTCTGCCTTCTTTAATTACTTGAAAGCAACATGTCAAGACGCGGCAAATCGACTTAAACAAAGAAACCAATCCACGGTTTCTTAAGTTAACTTAGTTGAAACAATGACGCCAGAGAGAAATTCACTTAGGACTACAAAGAACCAGGAAACTAATTTAGAAAGAGAATCGAACACAAGCATAAAGCGAGCGAGCATTAGCGTTGGCAGTGCGCAAACTCAAATCGGATAAAAACAAACGATGCAAAAAAGTAATTTAAACACGTGGAGTCCACAACAGACTGTCCCCTCGGGAGATGTAAAAATGATTTGGAACCTCCTTGAGGTTGTGAGCGGCGCGAAGTTCCCTCAAACATTTTCACTTTGGATCGAAATCTGTGAAATTTCCAAGTGCGGTAATCCGATTAGCTGTCACCTTAAGTGTATTTGGAAAATGTTTTAAGTTATTCGCGAGTTGGATTTTGGCATTAGCTATTAATACAATTTTGCTTGATGAGATTTAGGCAGGGATTGTATGAGATTGTGGAGAGGGATAAAGCCGGTGTTGGGTTCGGTTTATTCCCGGCTTATTGCGTCTATTCCTGGGCTCTGCGCTTCGTTCACATTATTGAGAAATTAGTCAAGGAGCGCCGTGGCTAACGATGATGGATTCTTGTACTGCTTGCTGAATTTGATTTTTCGTTCGATTTGATTTTTCGTTCGACAAACAAATATAAACAGTTTAGTCAAAACGTAACCTATAAAATCGTTACTTAAGATCATTAATTGTAAAGAAGTATCTCATTTGGATGAATCTGTGTACGTACTAGGGAATGCAATCCCGACTCGAGATTGCAAATTCGAGATCCCGCGGGATTAGAAATATCAATCCCGCGGGATCCCGGAATTTTCGGGATCCCGTCTAGTTTAAAAAAAATAATTAATTTGGATGACTAAAGAAACTAATAACTGCTTGTTTGTGATAGTGAGGTTAAGTAAAATAACATAATGAAATGTGACATGACCACGTCTCTGAATTTCGTGATAAACTCAAGTGGGTATCTATGCGCCTTTGCCGGAATACTCGTATTCTTTTGCTACTCTTTCAAATTTTATTCAATCCCACTGCTCTCCGTTATCTAAAATATAGGTTTTCTAAGCGCTACACATGCACGACCGCTTAGGTCCTCAGAAAATTTAACACTTGAAATTCCTCAGCATAGCACCAAATTTCTTTATAATACTTTTACAGTCCATGCTGCACGTCTGTGGAATGAATTGCCACTAACAATTCGTAAAGCTAAATCGCTTTCCACTTTTAAAAAACTTCTCAGAACTTACTATTCTTAACTTTATATTTTATTTAGTAAATTCGTATTCGTATATGTATGTCGTTTAGTATTTATATTATTGTATTAATAGTGTTTTTTTGATTTCTGTAAATTACTCATGCAATCTTTACACTAATATCTTCTATTCAATGTTAAGTTAACATATCTTCTTTTTACATTCATGTATGTTTATGTATGTATTTGTTATTGATATTAATTATAAGACTTTTTTCTGTTTCTATTATACAATTCTGAAGACAACTGCCAGAACTAGGACCTTTCATTCCAGTCGCGTAGGTTGTCTGGAAGAGATCGCAGCTAGCAATAAGACCGCCTAATGTGCCTATATTGTATTCGTTATGTTTCATTAATGATTTATATTTATTTTATTGTATAGGATACAAAAAGTATACAAATAAATAAATAAATATTACTCGAAAGAAAATAAAAACCTTTATTCTTTAATCTTACCAATCAAAAATAATTATCAGGTATTAAGGAAATTAACATAGGTAAATTAGATAATCAAAATAATAAACATATTTCAAAGGAATTAGGAAGTAGTTACCTAAAACGAGTGATTTTGAAAATTACTCCTTAAAAAACAAATGGTACCTTTTAATAGTATCATGCCCTCTCCGACCCAACACTGGTTGGCAATAGCGAGGCGAAACAATTATATGCAAACTGCAAAAATCGCTCCTTTGTTCCTCCACACTGAAATAAATCGTGACTATTGCCGCCCAATCCCGTCAATCTCGAACGGGATCTCGTCATATGATGCGTCGGGATTGATCCCGAAAAATTACTCGGGATCCCGCGGGATCCCGATCTCGCGGGATCGGGATTGCATTCCCTAGTACGTACATATTTCTATTTACATTATAAAAAAGTAAAAGCATTTTGGCTTCGGCATAACTGATAAGTGTTTGTTTATCGTCAGTATTATCGATCATAAAAAGGCTTTACATATGTCTCGTAGCCGTGACATGTCCGAATGAACTAAAATAAATAATTTTATTGTCTAGACACAAATGACAGCTTTTTATTTTACGTTGAGCTATAAATATCTTAATTGAGTAATTGTGTCGGCGGCTAAGACAATCTATTAGAATTAAAAGGTCAGCGGTCATATTTGTAGATATTTTAGTATAACCAATTTTTTTTTAAATATATACTTACCAAGTTATGTATGTACATTAGGGACTAAATATATACATTAATGTCAGTGTCGTTAATAAATAAGAACAGACGAAGCCCACGTCATAAAAGGCGAGTTTGCTGCCGTTTTTCGATATTTTTATAAAATGAAAAATCCAAGAACAATTTGCCTAACGCAGGGATTTGTCATAGGACCTATTGTTATATCTATCCCATTATATAAACTTGTATTTTGACAGCCCCCTGGCGCAGTTGGCTAGACACCAGCTTGCGAAACGAGAGGCTGCGGGTTCGATCCCCGCACCGAGACAAATGTTTGTGTGAACAACAAACATTTGTCTCGGGTCTGGGTGTTTGTGAGACCGAAAATGTCTCTCGTAGTGTCTGATACCCACGACACAGGTCTTGTAACCTAGTGTGGGGTCAGAACTATGTATGTGACTGTTGGGTGTATTTATTATTATTTATTTATTATTATCACGTTTTCTTTATCACCACGTACATTTGATAAGAACCAAGGAGCATCAGCTTTTAGGCAAATGTATTAGAAAAATTGGCGAGATTTTTAACGTTATGGGTTTCTTAATCATTGTAACTATTCGCTGTCTTAGTTTTCGTTCACGGTCTTTTTGTGTATAAATTGTCCCTACTTTTCCAATATTAATTGTTTAACAAATATTTAATTACAGTATGTATTTACACTTGTATAAATGTGAAATATAATTAAGTTGTAACTTGACAATTCACCACATTCAACTCGTTACAAAAATTATAATGTTCATTTAAAAATAATTGCATAAATGTTCGTCCCCATTTCCGCTCGCATCCATTTGGATTTCGTGGTAATGTGTAACTTTTTGAGTTCACATCAATTATTTTATTTTATTACTTATATTACAAATATAGAAGTAACTCAGTCTGTCTGTTGCGCTTTTACGTATAAACCGTTAATATTTCTTGAATAATTTTTGGTATGGAGAACTTTGAAGAATGCATTTCTGCATCCTCATTTCGCCAGGTTTGTATTATCATCTTCTTCAGTCAATATATGCCCACTATTGGGCATGGGTCTCCCTAATAATGGAGAGGACTGTATGTAAGTTTTAGGGTATGTGTCCCTCCTACGTAACAGGGGACACGAACATTGCCATTTTTCGGGCACATTTCTAGACCCTGTGCTATTGAAAGTTTTCCTAATAGAAAATCTCAACAACACCTACTTCTATTATTTATGTGAAATCTGTGCACGGTTTTTGCTACGTGTAACTCGAATAATCCATACTTGTGGCAATTAACGGTCACAAAGCCTTGAGGGCTTGCGATATTCAATACGAAGTGGAGGTATTTGAACCACTGTTTACATAATAGTAACAACGACCTAGCTTCGGTACATACACCCTGCTTCTAGGAATGGTTTTGAATAACTGTGTGTTTTAGTAGTGATTAGCTTAAGTCAGTAGCAGTACTTCCATAGAAGCCACAAAGTCAGATTGCCCTACGTAATTCCGAATAATGTTCTTAAAGCTTCATATATTTGACAAAAGCGATACGACATATAAATGGGATTATCCCGTTTCCACACTAAACAATATAGGTAAACTAAATATTACACATACTTCTAAAATTTTAGAGGAAGCCTGTGCCTAGCAGTAGGACATATTTATAGGTGATGATGATAATCACACAATTAACGTGTAACGCTTTTGTACTTCTATGCTAGTACCGCCACTTAATCACGTATAAAAATGCCATTTCTAGCCCCCATTAGTTAATCAATTTTCGAATACGGTTTGGATACAGCTCGACGAGGGAATCAAAACCACGACCTTTGGTTATCTGGAAATTGAGCTACGTACCTACTCGTAGGCATCTAACATTATTGGTTTAAACACTTGATAAACATTAATATTGACAGCTTCATATGCCCCGTGTAATACATACAATCGTAAAATCTTAGGTTCTGTATTCGAAAAAGAGTAATATTGCTCTTCCCTCAATTCTCAATAGAAGCACGAAGTTTGTGTTGCCTAATTAGAAATACGTTCGTCCCCAATTACCTATGACCTAATACAGCTGAACCACGTGGGTATTGCTCTGTCTACCTCTTCAAGCATTTCTTAGTATAAATAACAAAACAAACGAACATCAATCGTAAAGAAACATGCCTTGCTGTTAAGAAGCTGAGAATAATTCAGATTGTTCAAGTGTACTTATGTCAATTTCTTCATTCCTTAATCAACGCGAGGTTTTCCGCCAAGGTCGGGCCGGTACGTTCCGAATTAATAATTTACTTTGTGTAGTAAGCCGCCTTTATGTATGCAACTACGTGTATTCAGGTCTGTATTCTTCAAGGAGTAGGCAAAGATGAAATTTTAGTCACATCTCTATGATTACAGATACAATCCGAATTAATATGACTATATATATATGTCGGAGAAGGATGATTTTCACTATCACCTTCATTAATGATTGCGTGTTTCGTGGGCGTCATGAGGGTTAAACGCGAGCACAAAACACACTGTTCACAGTTATTCACAATTTTATTACGTAATTACAAAATAATTGGACAGCAAGACCGAGCAGCGGGTTCAGGGCACCGATCTTGCATTTACTCTCCACAATCCAACTCAATGGATAAACATCACTCCAAAACAATGTGCAACACATCTGCCAGCCAGTCAAGATATGGCTGCCACGAACACCGCTCTAGAACGTGCTTCTACGCGTCCTCTGCTCTGATTGGTCATTCAAGCTTTTCAAATTTAGAATACAAAACTAAACAATTTAAGAAACATAATGAAAGTGACATCTAATGAGGTTTGTACATTCTTCTTGCAATCAACTATCAACTCGACTCATGGCGTCCTCCGACATATATATATTTGTATTTTCGCTTGTATTCTTTGAGGGATGACGTGACGTAGGTCTCAAGCCATGGGGTTAAGAAGTTTGGTATTACAGTTTGTAGAGGAAATATTCTGAATACTCTGTTGTGTTGACAATTTGCTTATCGAGACGCTCCAATCAAATTTTGCCTGACACAGAAATCGAACTGGAGATAACTCGATTGAGCATTTTTCTGCCGTAGAGCCTTTGATTCAGTTACTTATGTATAATATTTATGTGAAATTATTACTAATAAGTGTTGGTTTTTGCATTGATATGCCCATCAGTGGTGGTATTACCACAGCAGCCCAAAAGCCGAGTATGTCGAACAAAATTCCGAATAATTCCTTATATGTATCTTTGTTAACAAAAGCAATTTGACATATAAATGAGAATATTCCGATCACACAATGAACAATTATAAACTAGATATTAAACTTCTAACGAGAATCGCTTACAGCGTTCTATGGAAGTACCGCTGAAGCCCATAACAATCGAATAATGATTATAATAACAATACGGCTACGTAAAGTTACTAATAGTTTCGGTTTAAAAACGTATTACATATTTATTATTGTTAAATACCAGTCGACATAGTTATGCCGGTCTTTACAAGGATTTATCCCGAAAGACGGCACACTAACCTGTATTTATGATTTTACATCTTCTGTGCGATGTTCTACGGGCGTTTAAAAATATTTTACTATCAGAGCTTTAGGATTTGTTATGGGTATGCTAAACTGAGCATAAAATGCGCAGTATGGAAGAATTTGAAACATTATTTTATGTTTTCTTCATGAAAATATTTCAGAAAGAATGCGAGCGACTGCTAACCGAACATTGGAGTTGTAAATAATTAATTTTCTCAGTTCCAAGGTTCTTTATAAGTGGGGGTTTTCGCTTCGGAATACTGTATTTCAATAACATCTGTTGTAAACCAGCCTTAATATAAAACCGTCCGTAAAAATGATTAATTAATTCGGCCCCGTGGTTTGTGATTTTATTGTTTACTTCCGTTGCTGAATATTTAACGCGAATCCGTTCGTAACGTTCAACCACGACAATTTCGAGGAAAATGTTTGCTCTTTTTTATACGCCTCAACAATTACATAAACCACAAGTCTTGTGAGTATCAAAAGTGAGCAGGTTACTTAGTCATCTAATAAAAACGTAGTAGAAAACAAAATCCTAATCACATTAATTTTACCTATGCAGAATTGAACCGACTGTCTTTTGTTTTACAGCGGATCCAAGCAACCGCGCTTTAGATTCACAATTCTTCGGAATTTAAAAAGGCAGTTTAAAAAGAAATCGAAGACATTTTAAATATCGAACAAATACCACAATAAAATCAAATCACCTGTTTAAGTTCCTTTATATTCTGCATGATAAAAAAAAAACACTTCAAAACTAAAACAGCCAGTAATCACATCGCAATCACTGTGCACAAAAAGTTTGATACGTTAATACGATCGCACGGGGTAGTTCAGTCAGTCCCGAAGGTGCATGTTGGGGTATTTACATTAGGCATTACGAAGTTGCCGCACTGTATCGGCTGTGGGGTAGAGACGGCGTGTAGTATACACAACCAGCTCGGTCGACAGCTCGCGACAGACTGAAGGCTGGAGCCTGCGGGCGCAGCGCTACCTCTCAGGTGCCCGCCGTGTATTCTTGGCCCGTTATAAACTGATTCGCTCCTAATTAATTTGATTTACTAAAGAGCATTTCAATGTGTTGCATCGATCTGTATTAGATTTACACTGATTTACTGGTGATTAAGTGAGTTAGACTAGAAGTGTGTTGCCTTTGAAGTGGTGTTAGGCTATCGTGATACTAAAAAGGATTGCGCTGCTGGTGAGTAGATCGTAGTCTGTATGTAGAATATAAGGTTTTTTTTAATAGGATGACTTCTGTTCAAATTCAGTTTGTGAAAATTACGATTAGAAACAAAAACCGTCCAATGCATGTGTCCGAGCTTTAAAACATTAGACTCAAGACTTTAATTTTCTTTCACGAAATTACTAACATTATGTTGAAAATCGAAAACCATTTTAGATTATTCTACCGCTTCATATCCAGGTTGCAGTAGAAGTTATCTTTTAGAATTCAGACGAATATCGTAATTCCCAGAATGTTCTGCCAAGTTACGAATGATTTGGAAGTTTCACGTTTTCTATCAAAACTAATCAGACGACAACCGATCAATATCCATCATTTCATAATATTTATGCTGAAATAATTCTGTTACTAGGTCCCGCCTTAACCACTAGACCAAAAATGATATGATTACAAAACAAAACAAAACAAACAAACAAACATATCTCACGCCTATATTCCCCGAAGGGGTAGGCAGAGATGCATTTCTGCACCCACATTTCGCCAGGTATGTCAGTCCCACGTAATAGGGGGCGAACCTATTGCCGTTTTTCGGGCACATTTCCAGACTCCGTGCTGCTACTGAGAATTTCCTAATGGAAAAACCCAATAACACTTTGCCCGACCCGGGAATCGAACCCAGGACCTCTAGATCGCACGGCACATATTTGTACCGCGAGACCACGAGGCAGTCACGAGATGATTACAAATGATACAAATATGAGTTTTAGTACGGAAACCTAAATTCTCTTAGTTGTAAAGGAGGCCCGAGGTCTGATGCCCGTGATGATTAGTATGGAGAAGCAAAGGACCTTGGAAATATCTAAGTTGACAGTTGACAGCCCCCGTGGCGCAGTTGGCTAGACACCAGCTTGCGAAACGAGAGGCCGCGGGTTCGATCCCCGCATCGAGACAAATGTTTGTGTGATCCGCAAATATTTGTTTCGGGTCTGGGTGTTTGTGAGACCGAAAAAGTCTCTCGTAGTGTCTGATACCCACGACACAGGTCTTGTAACCTAGTGTGGGGTCAGAGCTATGTATGTGACTGTTGGGTGTATTTATTTATTTACTGGATCTTATAAGAATCCGCGCGGGCGAAGCTAGTGCCATCGCCAGTATTCCAATATATTTTACATTCAGATGATTCGCAGTGTATATTTCACATGAATATAATAGTTCCCAGTATTTACCTTCATAGTTTTGTTGTTTAGGTAAAGCTTTGATTTTATAACAAGAATTTCTAATGAAGTCTCGTATTTATGACTGAATATTTTATCATATTTATTGCGAATGATAAAATAGTAGCATAAATAACTTGTATTTCTTTGATTAGCTCGTACAGTATCATTGTATGGGTAGTATTTTCTGTTCCACTAAACACCGCAATTTTATTTTGTAGTTACAATGTAATTTATTCGAGACTATATTTTAGGATAGGCTTAAACTATGACAATTTAACCAAATGCTTTTATTAACATGTTTCAGGAACTATCATAATTAAAATTAGGATGTGTATCTTTTCGTAGAGGTCTAAAGAATGTTTTGTATACGCTCTTTCACTCTTCACAATTTCATTACGAAATAGGGGTACGAATTATCAAAGGGCAAGAAGCATGAATCGGTTTCTTCTACTACGTAGCATATTTTCCACAACCTCCTAAATATTGTAGGGGCTAGAGTTGCCCCCACTTGACCTTATTTTGGGCGGCCACTCCGAGTGAACGCCCGTGACAGCCACGAGGCCACGCGCTAGGCTAACCTTGGGATCGCTTGAAAACTAACAATTTTGTTAAGATACAACTTGTTATACTGGAAATAGAGATTGATTTTATGTAACTAGCCTTTGTCCGCGATTTCATCCGAGTAGACTACAGGGTTGGGTTCAAAAGGAAAATAAGTTATAGTCTATTTTAATTCTCAGAGTCCCATTTATGTCCATACCAAAAATCATTCAAATCGGTCAAATGATTTCGGTGTAAAAGCGTAAAGGACATAAAAGTAGCCTATGTTGCTTCTAATTCTCCCAAGAATATGTTTACAAAGTTTCATGACGATCGATTTAGTAGTTTTTGCGTGTTAGCCTAACATCCCTTCATTCACATTTGTTATACAGGTAAGGATTTAAAAAAAATAATTCCATACACGAATAGACTTATTCTGGCATCAGTTTTTTTAAACTATCAACAATATAGGCCTTCCTGCAAAACTATACGCATATTCTGTAGAAGTGAAGTGTGCCGCTTAAAATCCGTTCTAGCATAAGAATCAAAGCCGTCTGGATGTGGAAATGGGGCAAGTTCCAACGTGTCTGTGGTTTATCATCCCATGACAAAACAAGTGGGCCGTGAAATAAAAACCGTGAGGGCGTGAGTGACGCGATTGTACGCGGGTTCTGTAGCCACGCTTTAGTATATGCTATAACACGTTTGTCAACGAATGTAGAAACGGTTCGACAAGTTTGTGTGATACATATGGTTTCTACCTAATATTATTAAGCTTTGTTAGTCGGTGTATGAAATAGTTTATCATATAGGGTCAATAGTAATTGGAGTTATGCGTAATCACTATGAATAAGCCTTAGTCCACCATGCCTCCTAGTGCGTGTTGGCGGATTACTCACTTAAGAAATTCCTAAGAATTTTTAGGTTGCCACGCGATTTTTGTTATTTCACCGTTAAAGTATGTGATAGTTTATTTTATCACACAAATTATAAGTTCGAAAATTTAGCGGTATATGCTTGGGGTACGAATCTGCAACCCTCTAGAATCTCAACAGCGTGCCTAAATCTCAAGACCATCACATCACCACTGTCAATAATCATAAAGATGTATTTATGTAATTACAATCCGTGTGTACAACCGCCTATTTCGTATAAAAAAGTAAGTTAGCTAACCTTGAGGCCCTTACTACTTTTTACCGATATTACATAATAAATATTTTTGCACACAGATCCCTAAAAGCGTGAAGATAGGTGGCGAGGAGACAACGGTTGAACTAAATTTCCAAGCGCTCACTTAGTGACGGGCAGTTTGCTTCTTTCGTTTTCAAAAGATTAAATATTTGGAACAAACGCTGTAATTTGAAAGGAAGCGCAATTCAAACATTTAATCCTCGGGAATTATCTTAAAAAAGTATTATTACGGTTATGGAAAAATATGGTTTGTAGTGAAAGGAAATTCCTTGTAGCTTCGTTGATAAAATTGTGGAAGAACCGAGCACCGTAATCCAGAGTTCGAATCTAAACAAGTTAGTTCTTTTTTATATTATTGTTTCTTGTTTGCATTATGAGTATGTTGTGTTCAATCAAAGATATAATAAAAAAATCCCTTAAAACATTTTTGTTCTATCTTTCACGGCAAATTTTTAACCAATAATAGTGTTCAAGTACATTTCTATCTGTGTCGAAAACGGTACGTCAAAGTCTCTTTATCATACGAAAATACTATTAAGAAGTAAACAGTAAGGCTCTAGTCAACTATCAACAGAGCCTAGTCATAGTCGCTGTGGGTTTCATACACGAATGAGCTAGTTGGGTGGTAAGATAGTCTCAAGTGAAAGCGGCTTAAAACAATACTGTTTTGTTCGGCAAGTGAGAATGCTGCAGGCACAATTTGTCGTACCATGTTCAACCGCATGGGTTAATATATAGTTACATGTACAATGTTAAGTAGGAACTTATAATAGGCAGGTTGTAACCGGAGGATTACGCTCTATATGAAGCAATATAATAGGGAAATATTTTGGTCTTTTTACCTCGCCTGAGTAGAAAAAAGGTGAGGACAGAAAAATATTTCCAATATTTTTTTTAAGAGAGTATAAAGTCTTATAATTCTTAGTTGTAAAGGAGACTCGTACCCTGTAGTGGGACGAGTATGGATTGATGATGATAAGCCTAACAAGATACTGACGAAAAACTCACTTAGATGCACTCTACTGAGTGTCTAATATCGTAGTTGTATTTTAGATAGAAGTCCTCTAAAGTATGACTCGCTATACATAACACGACTTCAAATCTTTCGGTTCGTACCAGGTCAATGTGACACAGTAGTAATGCTCCATTAATATTGCACCATCTAAACGGTACTTCGACAATATAAATCATAGTTATTCCATCAAGATAAGTTTAAAAGCTTAACTTCCCGACTGCTATCGTAATACCAGTTAATATCCTGTATATTCGCAGTTTCGAATAGTATTTCAATGTATAGTTTTATTAGGATCTCTCTGTATTGTCACGTTTAGTTAACATGTACGGCGATTTACTAGAAGCTCTTGTTCGCGATGTTTTACGATACTTTAGGTCGTTGATTTAAAATTTTATTTTGCATTTTCTAAACTTCCTTTTGCTACTGTTAATATTTACGAAAAAACTGCTGAATAATGAGTATTTATATACATGGAATTGTAAAAAAAAGGAGGTAATCAAATAGCCAAATAAATTTCCCAACCGGGTACTCAAGCCCATGTCAGATATTTTTTCAAATAGTCTTACGTCTAAAAGCGAAACAGTTGAATGAGTCACATAGGTAAATTTCAAACCTTAGTTTTTTTTTCGTTATTTATTCCACATTTCTTAAGATACTTGATAAGTAATAATAATAAGCCAACCCACACTAGGCCAGCGTGGTGGACTATGGCCTAAACCCTCTCAATGGTAGAGGAGACCCGTGCTCAGCAGTGGGCGTATATGGGTTGATGAAGAAGAAGAAGAAGAATAATAATAATAACTCTTTATTTATCCACACCACATGTGCAGATAGTTATAAAAAAAAAAAACAATAAACTAAGATAAATTGGCGGCCTTATCGCTTAAAGCGATCTCTGCCAGGCAACCTTGCAGGGAGAGGAATATGCAAACTGGACGTATGGGCGGTGCTATGAAATAAATAGATAGAAGTAATGCGAATAGCCGAATATTTAAAATTCATATATTAGTTTAATACGCTTTATTGTATACCACGAGTACACAAGTATATATACAACATATGATTTAAACAACAATGACTTTAATTTAGCTCCATATGAAAATTTATAGTCGCGGCATATGTCTTCAAAAATGATCAGTCATTTAAATGCATCAATTGTTACTTAAATTGATAATAGTCTATCTCTATAACCATTCTCACCTGTATCGTTATGAACAATTCATAAATTAAATATTTAATATTCGTGAGGTGATCTAGGTATTGTTTATACAAACTGTCTGGACTTTACTCCTAGTTAATAGCTAAACGACTTTGGCAAAGGTTAGGCTTAAAATTACTTAATACTATTCCATCTGCTACTATGAAAACTTTTATAGGAGACCATAAAATATAATAGGCATGAATGTGATTGTGAAAGTTGAAAATTGTAAAGGTAATTGAAAATGTGAGCCTGGAAAAGTGTCCGAAAAATGGGCTACCTGTGACAGTATTTTTGGTTACTTTTTAAATTGTACTTAAAAATGGTCAAATATGGCATAAATGCCTCCCACCCTATGTATTTGAAGAAACAGGAGTAAGTTTTTATGTATTTACTCACCATTATCCGCAAAGGGTGTAGA
Source organism: Cephonodes hylas (assembly GCA_030295005.1). NCBI lineage: Eukaryota > Metazoa > Arthropoda > Insecta > Lepidoptera > Sphingidae > Cephonodes > Cephonodes hylas. The sequence continues at coordinate 12,779,790 of AP025368.1, read as the reverse complement.
AATATAAGGCGGTATATTTCGATTTCTGTGGTATCATAAAAATGAACCGGAAAAAAGTATCCGTAGTTTTTAATTACTCAACCTTTTTCATTTCCTGACCCGATTCCGAAATATAGACGGAGTCGCGAGGAAAAACTAGCGATTTATATGGATTCCATGCTAAGTAATTACTATTAGGGAATAGGTTTTTAAATACTTCTAAATACTAAACTATCAATATACAAAGCAGTGATGGCCTCGAGGTTTGGGCGCGCGGTCGAGAATCTCGACGGTCGCGGGTTCGAACCCCAGGCACACACCTCTGACTTTTCGAAGTTATGTGTGTATTCACATTGAATTATCACTTGCTTTAACGGTGAAGGAAAACATCGTGATGAAACCTGCACACCTAAGAGTTCTTAGGAATTTCTTAGGTGTGTAGTCCGCCAACCCGCACTAGGCCAGCGTGGTGGACTATGGCCTAAACCCTCTCAATGGTAGAGGAGACCCGTGCTCAGCAGTGGGCGAATATGGGTTGATGAAGAAGAAGAAGAAGACTAAACTATCTCGGTGGTCGTGGGTTCGAACCCCAGGCACACACCTCTGACTTTTCGAACTTATGTGTGTATTAATATTGTATCACTTGCTTTAACGGTGAAAGAAAACATCTTGATGAAACCTGCACACCTGAAAATTCTTAGGAATTTCTTCGGTGTGTAGTCCGCCAACCCGGCACAAGGCCAGCGTGGTGGACTACGGCCTAAACCCTCTCAATGGTAGAGGAGACCCGTGCCCAGCAGTGGGACGTATATGGATTAATGAAGAGACTCTCTAGTCGGGTTTCAAGAAGGTGTCAACAAAATCTGTAACAAACAATGTAGGTGCTAAGTCTGGACGATATTAAATTAATGTGACGCCGTAAACAAAGGTTCGGACGATGCGACGCGAAATGAATTAGAAGTTTCTTCGTTATTTTTAACTTTGGCTGGCTGCTGCGCTTCTCGGAGGTAATTAGGGAAGTTTAGCTCTGGACATCACTCTGTCATTTTGTTAATCAGATTTCAAAGAGCTAGAAAACCTTTTTTAGTATTATTTACAGTAGGTTCTATGTAAAAATGGTCCTCGTTTCGACACAGGCGTAGAACGCCTTTGCAATGCTTTTGGCATTGCTGAATTTCATAGGCCATATCTGGTTACTATCAAGTGCGCCTGTGGTTCATATATATTTTAAGTATTCAAAAAATACCCTTTTCTAAAAATTACATCAAATCAATAAAAAAATGATTGCTAACGTCATGGATATGCTACAGTTGCGAAGATATAACTTAAAGAAACCTAATAGGTCCATATTGCTTTTCATTTTAAAATGTCCACTCATCCTCATTTTCAATCGTACTAGGGGCTCGTACAGAATAAATATAAATTGTACGTTCTTTTTGCAATGACTCTGTATTCGTCAAGTCGTAAGCATTTTTTTTATTTTGAATTCAATAAGATTCTCTTTGATTGAGAAACTTAATCAGCCCAAAGCAGCATTCTATTAGCGAACTGTCATTTGCAATAAATTAAAATTCAAATAATTAAAACTTAATAATTTTGCTGTGTGTAATATTTTTTTGTTTACGTTACTTTTTATTACTTTGTTACTTTATTAGATGATCAAATAATTTCTTTGTAACAATTTTCATTAAGCATTTTTATTGCTTCAATCAGGAGAAGTGGTATAAGTATTAAATATTAATTAATACAATTATAATAAGGTGTAAGTTGCCTGTCTATGAAAATTAACAAAACAAAATTGGTACCTACGTAAATGACCTTACAGGTTAAGATAGTAAGATATACTATTTATATATAACTAGTGTCTCGACGGTCGCGGGTTCGAACCCCAGGTACACACCTCTGACTTTTCGAAGTTATGTGTGTATTCACATTGAATCATCACTTGCTTTAACGGTGAAGGAAAACATCGTGATGAAACCTGCACACCTAAGAGTTCTTAGGAATTTCTTAGGTGTGTAGTTCGCCAAAGGATTAGGTTAGGTGGACTATGGCCTAAACCCTCTCAATGGTAGAGGAGACCCGTGCTCAGCAGTGGGCGAAAATGGGTTGATGAAGAAGAAGAAGAAGATATAACTAGTAAAACGTAAGGATATTACATACAGTACTTTTCCCTAAATCGACATATGTATAAATAATATAAGAGTATAAATTATGCCAAACAGAAATGGAGCTATCAAAGATGTATTACTGGTCCGAAACCCTTAAGATTAAGTTGAGTAAATAGAAGGCATCGTAGAAAATGATGGTGAGTATCACCCTACCCTCTGGTCTTACTTTCCTTTAATAGCTTTTATATGTATAGCATAGTGATATATGGTCTTCGACGTATCAAATCCATTTAACCCCGGGCGACTGAATCTGTGTCGAGTGGTCACTTACAAACTTGAAATTAAAACTCCATACAATAAAACAAACCTTCAATATTTTAAAAACTAAAAATAACTTTATCAATCGTGTTGGATGCAGGCATTTGAATGACACGTGAACCGAACCCGGGACCTTTTCACACGCGCCAATTTATTTCAACCGTTTGAAGATAAAATAAACATTTGCTTGTTTTTATTTTACGCAAACTACGCCTGTGTCCCCGTATGCTTTACGCAGTATATTTCTGCACCCACGTTTTGTCAGTTGTGTTTTTAGTCCAAGTTTATCATATAACTACATTTTCTGCATATTTCACGACATCGGGAGTATTAGTATTATCATCAGCCCACATACGTCTCACGGCTGGGCACACAACTGAGATGGTTTAGGCACTAGTCCACCACGCTGGCCTAGTGTTTAAATTATATTTTTTATCTCACATCCTACTAATAATAGCAACACCAAAATTGTTACCGAATTTAAAATACTATACCCCCTTTACAAACGCCAGTACAATTAAAACCAATTAGCCTTCAGTAGCTAGCTAAGCAGATGTTGCATGACGATTAATGTGCAACACAATCTCCGTCCACAGTCTTACATCAAGGTGTTAGGCGAGTTGGCTCAGGTGGGGCGCAGGAGTTAAAATAAAGCCCAAGTAATTGTCAAGTGGAGTGGTATTCGCCTACAGTCGCAATTATTTACTGGCGAGACGTGGGGAATGAAGGGGCCTTGAGTCGCAGCCAAGAGCTCGTGAGCCATCGCGCCGCTCGTGTTAAGAACTGCCGCCCGCTATGCATTTATAGCCGTTTATAACGCTGGCTGTTTTTTTATATTTTTAATTCTATTTCTCAATAGTTATATTTGTAAGTTTTATTTTTTATTGTAAGAACACAAAAGATTGAATTATACAAACATTTTTATAGTGCTTAGTCGTGCCCGTGAGAGGAAGGCAAATTCGCTATCCATACGGTCTTAGTGTATTATGTAAACACAGTGTGATGTAGCATAGTGTGTGTGTGACAGAGATTTCTGGTTCATTTAAAAAAAATTGCAATTACATAACAATTAAATTAATTGAATACAAATATAAATACATATACAATACAATACATACACAATATAAAGAGATGGTGTGTGGTGGGATAGGGCTAAAAGAGCAAAATACCACATTTTCATGTTGTTTGAGCACTTCACGACTTTATGCATGTCAGAAGTGCATTAATTTTACACTTGTTTCGCCAGCTGCGTTTTAAGTTTCGAATCAAACAGAGTATGTGGCTAATGGATACTCAATAAGACGTTTGCCTTTGTGCCGCGAGAGTGGTCGCAATCTTTTCCAATATGGAACAACAATATTTTTTTTGTAAGCTACACTGTATTCAGCTTTAAGTATGATATTAATTTGTTTTAGTTGAGCACGTCTCTGATAATGCTCCTAAATAAAGTAATATATATGTATTGATTATGATCATCAGACGAAAGACCACTTCTGGATATAGGCCTAAACGCATTTAAAAGGCTTTGGAGGTCTTTTGTTACATCATCAGTATACGTTGTCGCTAGACGTCCAACGCTATATCAAGTACCATGACATATCAAGTTATTATGGACAGTTTACTGCTTCGAGTGTGGAGTATGCGGTTGCAGATATTGTAGACTGTAGTATAAATCTCTTAATAAAAATATTTGTAGCATTCAACATATTATTTACTTTTCAGTCACTTTGTCTATGCATGGCTATTGAACAATTTAACGCAAACTAATATTAGGGAATGAAACCATGTTGACAATATAAAAATGGAATTAAATAGTTAAAAACTGAAAAGACCATATTATAAAGAAATACTAAGCGAATAAAGTACATGAATAAAGTTATCATTCATGAACGTAAATTTGCTCACGTAACGTACTGAAACTAGTTTATAACAGCTTTTTACCCAAGAAACATTCATTAACCATTAAAGATAAAAATGAAATTACGCTCGTAATGTACGTCAAACAATAACAATTAAAAGTTTCTGCTTGAAATAATTAAGAAACGGTTCGCTAAAGGCGGTATAATTAATTCAAGCCGAGAACTTTTCAAGAATTCCTTATGATGTCGCGACATAGAAGAATTGAATCTTGGTGTCGGCTGTAACTCAATGGTTTTACATAAACTAGATTATGAAACTTGGTTAATATTGTCAGTTGGTGCAGACAAGTGTTGGAGTGGAGACCGCGCTTAGGCAGACGTAATGCAGGACGACCTGCAGTATGATGCTTCGACGGCTTGTGAAAGGTGGCGGGTAGCGGTTGGATGAGGACTGCTCATGACCGGGATGGTTGGCGCCTATAAGAGGATGCCTTCGTTCATTAGTGGACAGTGAGGGGTTGGGAATAGAATTGTCAGTTTGGGCAATATTATTAATGATCGTGGTTTAATCGAGGTTTCCTGGTTTCAATTTCTTATCTGTGACATTATATCTAAAAAACCGTCAGTATTGGATTAATTTGTAGTATACATTTAAGACCTGTGTAAGCTGTTTCTCTCGTTCTATTTTTTCCAAATTTGGGGGCATAATCTCTCTTCTATACTGAGCGAGTTGGGAACCTTTCTTCTGCTCGCCACTTTAAGATCTTTGACTCTCATATACATATGCGTTAAAGGCTTTTGAGTCCTTCGTTGTTGATGTCATGGTATCCATGATATTTTTCCAAAATTTGAGCGTCATTCGAATTAACTTCTGTGAAACTTGTAATCCAAATCGTCATTTTGTCGAACAAATATAAAGAAGTTGAACTACTTTGCAATGCCAATATAAATAAAGTAGAAATAAGGGTCTGGCCGATTTAGTTTAAGGGCTATGTTATAAATAGCGCTCCGAACTTTTATCTGCCACAAAATGTTATTCAAAGCAATAAATATTAAAATATTTTTTATATCTCTTATTTGATAAATGGGTACTTTTTCGTAAATAAAAATATCGTTATAATTTATGTTTAGTTATTATTTAATCTCCTTCAAGATTTATTTTTGGGCCAAAAAAGCGACATCTGTATGTAGATCTTATTCCACGATCTAATCTGGGAACAAACATGCAAAACATTGAGTCTGATATTTACTACTAAGTTTGTGACCTTATGATTATTTAATGTTTCATTTCAATTCTTCTCTAATACACTAGAACCATATCAAATAATTCAGAGCGAACAGAAAGTGAAAACATATATTTTTTTCACCTTGCATAAATTAGGCTATATATTAAGCAAAGAGGTAACCTTTCGCGAGAACAGAAAAGAGGGATTAACACAAACGATTCACGGAACACAGTAATATAATAACTGACAAAATACGTCGGATGGCATTATGGTTTTGTGTTGGCGAGGTTTACGCCCGCGGCGAAATATGTTAAGTAAGCTGCGGCCTCGTAAGCTATAGTAGAAAAGATAATAGCTGTTCTTAAAGCCTTTCCCTCATTATACGGAGCGATACAGGCCCACAGTGGCTTGCCAAGCGTTTTTGCTTATAACTACGTACCGCAGAATATTCTCTTAGGTTAATAAAGCGTTGCTAAATCTTTGCGCGCTCGTCACGGGATATTTCGCAGTGTTAGCGGGTTGTATAGACGGGTTTTTTAACTATGTTTTTGACTTGGTTAAATTACTAGTCAAACTGGTGAAGGAAGGAATGTCTTGCTCGCGTGCTGTGTCAAGCAAGGCTCAAAGGATGAGGCTATGCCATGTCTTGGCGATCTAATGTTCTTATTAAACAAACCTCTGACATTTAGAAGTTACGTCTAAGTGTTATAGAGTTTCTCGAAATTAAAGATTCTTAATAAAAGCATGAAATATAAGTATGTGCCCAGAAAAAAGGCAACGGGCTTGCTTCCGATTAAGTCGGATTTAGCGAAATAGGTATGGGTGCACAAATGCCCCTTACCAGATGTGTTAAGGTTACCAATTATTATTAATTTAATAGCGAAGGCAAAGATAGAATCCATGATTTCTTCACAAATATTTTTTTATGTATAGCCAGTGAACCGCACTAAGTCGGCGTGGCATACTAAGTTGCTGACGTAGATAGAATTTAAATATGTGTTCAGAGCGGTCACTATGTCAGCTCAGTAAAAAGCGCATGAAATAGATTTTAACTAGACTCAACTTTATCGTATTGTTATAGATATCACTAGCGCACAATAGGTGCTCCAGATATTATGCTAGTTTTAGTATTTTGCACCGTTTATTTCCAACTGTGGCTAGTTTTATTCATTTGCTTCTAGTTGTAGAAACAATTGTCGGTCTGACAATCTGTTTAAGCAAGCGAAACGTTTATTGTACAAAGCTATTATACTTTTATGGGTTTCGTCTGCCCAATTTCTTTCTCGACTGATTTTGAAACGCTGTTTAGATTGTTTTGATATGCAGAAATAACTTTTATCATTTAATTTGTTTAATTTTGTTATTCATTTATTTCTTTACATTTGGACATTTTTATAGAAACCTTTTAATGCATAGTAATGGAAGAGGAAAATAAAGTGTAGCTTTAAACAGGTTTTAACATAATTATAAAACAAATGTATGCATATACATGCACAATGCACATACATTTAAAAAAATAACGCAATATTTTTATTTTGTACTATACCTATTTATTCAGATTGCTCGCTCGTTTCTCAGATTTATGCGATAAAAATGTATTTTAAAACTATTTGAGATTTCTCTAAGAACGGTATTGGCGGAACTCTCGGTATAAAATCTTGCAGTTAGCGTCTTGCTTGTCGATAAAGAGCGGTTTAGTATCGTATTTACTTTAACTTAAAGGAAAGCAGTGCAGCAGTGTTGCCAAGGTTTCATATTTTACACATTCTTTCAATGTTTTAAATTTTTATAATTTTTACACGATAGCATTTTTACCAAGCTGACGCAATTTCGTCTTAACAATCGAGTTGTGCGGATATTGAGAATTACTAGTGAAAACAGTAAAAAAAATCGCTGTTTATTTTGTGCAAATTCTTTAAGAATGTGCCATTTTTTCCAAACGACCAGATCTATAATTACAAGTTTCCACTTATTTTGTTTCAGAATTTAGCAATATTTGATGAGCAGTTTAGGCGTTAATACGTAAAATACAAACACTACTACACTGAATCGTGTTGTAATAGCATAAAGTTATGTCACCGAAGAATTTAAATTACCGCAATTCGTATCATAACAGAAAAATTTATATTTTCGAGTGTTTATAAACCGAAGAGTCTCATAGTCTCACCTACTGACTTATTAGTTAATTAAATTCGGAATTCGAGTAATGTGCACATAGAGGTAAGAAGAATGCGCTCAAAGGCAAAAGGCAGAAATTAGTCCAAGATACACGGCCGTAGTAGATAGTGCGCCGCCCACTCGAGAATACAAAATCTAGCGAGTTAGGCAAGTAGGTCTCGCTAACAATCTAGTGTTTCCACGCCGAGCTGAGGGCTTCTCAACAGTTCCACGTCTCACACAATTTTTCTACTGAAATTGTGAGCTGTTTGTCACAAAACAATCATCGGAATGCGTGTTTAAGCTTAAATATTTGTTTCGGCTCTGGGTGTTTGTGAGTCCGAAAAGTCTCTCGTAGTTTCTGATACCCACGACACAGGACTCGAATATTGATGTGGGGTCAGGACTTTGTGTGTGACTAATGTGTATTTATTTATTTAAGCGTATTCAGAGCATAAATTGTAATTCCGATGAATAAAACCACATTAGCGTTGCACGTAAAGAAAAGTAAATAGAATTTGCAAACGTAGTAATGAATAAATATTGTAGTTACGTGACAAACATTGGAAATTCTCTTAATGGAATTACAATAAAAAGAATTGTTTTATAATTGACAGCCCCGTGGTGTAAGCTAGCTAATAGCTTGCTCATTGAGAGGCCGGGGGTTCGATTACCGCACCGTAACAATTTTTTGAGTGACTCGCAAATATTTGTTTCGGGTTTGTTTTTGTGGTACTGAAAAAAGTCTCGTAGTTTCTGACACTTATGTCTTTATGTGGGGTCAGAACTATGTATGTACATGACTGATGGGTGTATTTATTTATTTTTCTAATTATTATTTGCATCTGATGTGTAGTGTGTAAGCAAGAGTTACTTACTGATGTGTTCAAAATGTACTATTAAAAAAAATGCAATTACAATTAAAAATATATGCAAATGTCCAACCAAAATTGGGCAGGTTAATTGTGATTATTTAAATTTGAATAATTTAATAATTGACTAACTGATAAGGTCGGTTGTTATAAAAATAAACGGGCAAATTACAGCTTAATTTATGTACATAATTATGTATTGAGACCTTTAGACATTGATGTAGCAATTCCAAATTCCTACTATCGTTTTAGATTGAATGCTGAATACAACGATTAAATTAAGTATAGTTTCGTATAAACATTGTTTGCCAACCCGCACTAGGCTAGCGATGGACTAAGGGCTTAACTCGTTCAGTTGTAGAGAAGGCCTGTGTCCAGACGTGAGACGTATCTATAGGTATATATTATACGGCCTATGCTGATAATGAAACATTATTTGCTTGGTTTGCTGCTGTACTCACACAAGCAAGCATGTTCTTCAAAAAACACTAACATTTCATCAATTGTTTTAGACTACGTTCTTACCAGTGGCGTGCCTAGGGTGTCAAACTAAGGCAAGCTCAAATGTTTATTTAGTAGCAGCATATTTTTTTTTGGTACGTAGGACTAATAAATATCTACCGGTTAGTACTCACATTCACGTTTATAGCGTTATTTTATAAATAAACAATCGTTAAGTTCGTTATTCGGAACTATGTAAGGCAAGTCGGGCTTTCGGGCTTCTATGGAAGTACCGCCACTGGTTCTTACGTGTTAAAAAGTTAAAGCCCAACAAATTGGCTTGGGAATCGAACCTGAACTCCAGTTACTTGTTCTCAAAGGCATTATGCACTGAATTATAACGGCATAGTGACCCCAGTGTTGCGCTTTTCAGAACCAGCTTACAACACAATGAGTGCATTATACTTGAGTGTCGAGGGCTCTTGGGCTGAGTGTATTGGGACCTTGGACTAGAACCCAAGGTTAGGTCGGTTCGCAGAGTGCTGACATAGTACTTAGTAATGGAAACCTCGACTTAAATGTGAATGATAAAGAATAAGTTCTTGTACTTGCAATTCAGGTAGCGCGTAATATCAAGATCTTTATAAATGTGTGACAACTAATAGCCCTTCATTTATGTTTGACATTTTTGTCATTGGACGTGTTAGCGTAGTAGATTGAACAGGTGACCGACAAGTCCGTGCAAAATACTATTCTTCTTCTTCTTCATCAACCCATATACCACCACCGTTAAAGCAAGTGATAATTCAATGTGAATACACACACACATAACTTCGAAAAGTCAGAGGTGTGTGCCTGGGGTTCGAACCCGCGACCGCCGAGATTCTCGACCGCGCGCCCAAACCTCGTGGCCATCACTGCCTACTATACAAAATAATATACTTGCAAATACTATTATTATAATATTATTCAGCTATTCTATGTATTAATCGTATACATAATAGATTAGTAACAGTGTACTTTCACCAAGAGATCATATTTTTCCTATTAGAAAAATCTCAATCACAACACGCAGTCTAAAAATGTGTCTGGAAAACAGCAGTAGTTTCGTCATGCATTAGATAGGACTTAAATACTGCTAACATAACGCCATTTAGAACCCATCCTGTCTACCACTTAGAGGTAAAGTCATGTATGTTTCTATTTATTTCCAATTAAGAGAATATTATTTGATAAACCACAAATTATGGGCATCACCTCCAATGGCTGAACACGCAAAAGCGTGCCATAGGAGAGGCTTAGGTCCAACAGTGGACGAATAAAGGCTGATGATGATGATGAAACCACAAATTGAATGGTTTTAGGCCTTGTTGAATACCACGCTGATTTACTCCATATTGCCGGACTACACACCTACATAAGAAATTCCGTAGAACTTTTACGATGTTTTCCCTAGCCGTTAAAGTTCGTCATAATTGTCAACATAAAAGTCAAAGGAATTTGGGGTTTGAACAGGCAACCGCCGAGAATCTCGACCATATTGTGTCAACCGCAAAATGCGCTGAGGCCGTCATTACGTATCGTATAATCGTAGTAAGAATTTATTTGAAACTATGGTTGATATTATAGTAAAATATATTTTTTTGGCGTTATACTTTCTGATGGACGATAGGGACCGTCGTGATTGTCGAGAACTCTCTTCACTAGCTGAAGCAAGGAGAGTGGAAACATTAGCGTCACTCCAAACAAAATTAGTTCATTAGCAAGGTCTAGTGCGCGGCGCCGGCTAATTCGGACACTTCTCGCTCAGGGATGGATTTTCAACCCCACTACGATATTTTGCCGTGTGTAAATTTAAATTGTATTAAATCAGGACAACATTCTCTTATAATTGAGAAAAAATCTTACTTTCAAGATGTTGAGTCTGATAGAAAGTAATCTTTTACGCACTCCTAAGTGAAGTTTTTCTTATAGAGAAATATATTAAAAAAATGCATCAAATTAATTGTTCATTTTATTATGCCGAATTTAAATATTTCATTCCGAAAAATCTGAGGTACAATCCTAAATAAGACCCGGCACTGCTCATGATTTCATTTCGAATCCAGCCTGCGCATTAATGTGCTAAAATTCATAATGAAAATAGACGCAAAACTAAAAAAAACGCAATATAAAATGCACACGTGAAAATAATTTTAAAACAGTCACTCCTTCAGCTATACTAGAAGATATCAGCTATATCTGAGTTTAAAATAATGCAAGCGTGCGGCCTACAAAAGTATTACTCTTTTGGACGTTGAGACTGCAACGGGGTCAAGCGGCGCGGCAGCGGGGATTGCGGGGCGACTGCGGGGCGGCTGCGGGGCGACTCCGTGGTGACTGCGTGGCGACAGCGGGGCGACAGCGGGGCGACTGCAGGACGGCTGTGGCAGCGGCGCGGCGGAGCAGTCGTTGTTCTCAAAATAACGCGCAGCCTGCGCGCTATATTTGAAGTGTCTCGCAACTTGAATAATTTATAAGTCGGGCTTTCGAAGCGCACTGCATTTCCGTAGCAAAGCTTGTACGGAATAGTTTACACAGAGTTAACTATCGACTCAACTCGCTGGCCCCCGCTTTGTCATCGCGTCATAATAAAAATAACTTTTAATGATAGCACTTCTCTTTGTTGCCCCGTTTGTAATATTGAAATAGGAGCGCTTATTACACACAATAACTCGTGAAAAATATCACGTGAAGGCAATTATTTGGCTTATTAAAGTAATTATCGGGCTTAGCCTTCATACGGCATTATTAAGGGTAACATTATAGTAATACAACATGTTACAAATTAAGGCATTGTTTTATAATAGTCGGTAAATGTTTTCTTCTTTCTTAATTTTCCTGCATATTTCAGATGCGTATGTTAATAGAAATAGTATACAGAGTGTAAATAAATCGTAATTGAAAACTAAGATGGGTAATAATTGCGGCGATAGCAAACAGATAAACTTTAAGGAAACCCTGACCAAAAATAAACAGAATATCATTTTCCTTAACACCATGTTTTACTGTTACCATTTTTACTGCACACCTGCATAGCATATTATATTCGCTGGAGAAATATTTAGATCAACAAAATGATCAACTGAAATGGATTTGTTGGTGTCCAATGGTAATAAATTATTACGAATATTCAATATTCTGATTTAGCCACGTGTCAATTTTAATTATTTAAACTAACTCAAATACTATTTATATCTGGCAGTGGTGGTTAGCTGCTCTATGAATAAGTTGAAATTTAGTTTTAGCAGTGGCAGTTTCGGATATATTTTGAGAAGTGATGTTAATTTATCAAAGGAAAAATCTTTTTCTATAGCCTAAAAATATAATGAACTTTAAGTGCATACTGATCGAACTCGCGGCCTCTCGTTTCACAATCTGGTGTTAACCAACCTGCGCCATGGGGTGGTATATGTATGGATGAATAAATTATCCTCGTTTTTACATTACTAAGGTTTACAAACGGTTTCCGCATTACTAAGGTGCGTTTATGTTTATTCGGAGTTTTGGTGTGGACGCACAACTCTATGTCTCTTTTATTTACTTCTTACGACGGGTTAGAGCACTGTAATGTTTTATGCATATATATAGACGCCGTAGAAAAATACTGCAGGTTCTCGATGCTTCTATTTTAAAGCCAACTAAATTACTTCCTCTACAACTGAAAGGGTTAGGCCGTATCCACCATGCTCGCTTGTATTTTCACAGGGGTAGGTAGAAAAGCGGTACTGGACCAGATTTCGCCAGGTATGTATCAGTCCCATGTAATAGGGGTTGAGGCTATTGCCGCTCTTTGGCACTTTTCGAAACTTCATGCTGCTATTGAGATTTCCTCACTGAAAATCCAATAATTTTTTTCCTGAGCCGGGAATAGATCCCTAGACCTCTTGATCGCAGGACACATACTTGTGCCGCAAGACCTCGAGGTTATAAAAAAAGGTAATGTATTATTAGTTCCTCACGGTTGTTACTACAAATAATTGACTATCAATAGACAAAGTAACAAATGGGCCAACCACAATAGGTCGACGGCCCGCAGGTTGAGTCAAGCTGTGCTATCGGAATCCTAGCCGCGCAACTTCTATTTACACTTGGCCAGCAAACTTGTACATTTAAATACCCTGAATTTAATTAGAGTTCGAGCTTTTTCAACCTAAATTTACTTCATCAAACCTCATAAATATTAGAATCTTATTTTAGCATTTCACTAACAAAAATAAACATTGATAAAGATAATTAAATCTACGTCTATAATTTACTTTGAATACGCAAAAAATAATTTTAATTATCGCAACGTTGTTCATTAAGCATTCAAAGGAGCGAGTTTGGCGTCGCGATATCCTTTAAACGACTCCTACTTACCTTTTAAGAACAGAGCAAACTCGAAATTCGCTCACTTTGAAGCGGAGACTCATATTTTGTTTATTCAAATTATAATAACTCGTGCCGGGAACTATTTCTGTTTGCTAGTTCCGCGTTTAAACTTGCTAAGCAATTTTAAGTTTTTCCTTTAATAACGAGCTATTGTTTTGCCACGGTTTGGGGAAATGGTCGGCCCCAAGCTCCTGCGTAAATATTGTTTATAGAAATACAATTTCGTAACGAATACCGAATGTAATAGAACTCCAATCAGATTTTATTGTTATGGTAGTTTCGCATAATGGCTTATTTATTGCTGACGTAAACAGGTTTGTTTATGTTAATTTGTTATCACTTTGGGTTATTGTTTGGTATGGTAAGTTAGCCAATGAGTTGAAACATTTGCATCAATAAATAACTTCGTAAATAAAAGCAAAAATCCACAAGATCCTGATAGCTCTGACGCTGTTTTTGTTGTGAAATTTGAATACGAAGACCTTTAAATGCAAGACTGTTATTCAACAGTTGTTTATGGCTACGTAAAAGTCTATACGTCTATTGCGATAAATAACCTTTACAATACCAGTGGGACGTCACTTCAACAGCACTGCCCTGCCATAACGTATTGTTAACGAAGCTATTGAAATTGAGGATACCTCGTCTGTCAATACACACGACTATAGCAAAGTGACGCAAATATTAGTGCGGAAGGCAGTCTACTCCCACGATGTTAGTAATATATCTTACCCACCCCCGCACTACCCCGCACCACCCGCACACCCCCGCGCCCCGCCATCTCTTCGCATGAATATACATCAGTTATTATACCATTTCCATTTATGTTTTGTGTAAACAAGATAGCTGGAAGGTGGGCTTTCATTCGCTAATTGATTCAGCGGCTAAGATAAATACAGTGGCCGAATTCGGTCAGTTTTGCTTTCATAAGTCGGGAAGAATTTTTCCCACCTCTTAGCTCTAACTTTAACTTTTAACTAATTAAATTAATATTCGTAATCCGTTGATCAAGAAGCTTTTGAACGCTTTTACCGTTTTGGCCGAGTCTTTTGATGGGGACAAGTAATTTGGTAAAAATGTTACTCTCGCTTCGAATCGCTACGACGTTTCGCCGAGTGGAAAGTTCGAAAGTCATTTAGAAAATCTCAAAGGGTACAAATGGAACGCTCAGAATGGCCGAAGTTTTCTGTATCTTTTAATTTTAATTATATATTTTTGTTATTTCAAGTTTTAAATGTTTGCTTTTCATTAAAATTTTGGATTGAGCGTGGCCATTGTCTTTTATGGCGCTACTGGAGAGTGCCTTGTCTCGTTAAGGCGGCGATGCTGCTTGTTGTTGCCTGTAGCTGCAGTGATTAACAAATGCTGAACAGTTACTACGTTTCTTAGCAATAATACCCTGATGGACTAATTAAATTTGTATACTCTCAAACGACCAGAAAGGTTTGATGAGATGTATTCAAAACGTAGATATATTGCAAGCAAAGAATTGAGTCCTTGTGATGCTCTCTTATCGTACGGCGATTTTTAATGATTTTTTGTAACTTTAGATACAAATATGATCGCATTTCATTGACAAAATTAATAACTTCAAATGTTGCTTTTCTAAATTAACGCTAAGCCTATTTTGTTTCAAGGCCCGCATTACATAAACTGGACGAAAAAGTTCTTTATATCTACCTAACCCGGGAATTGAAACCAAAGCCTCTCGTTCGATGCACACTCACGCCGCGGAGCAAACGACCCAATTTAAAAAAGTTGAAAAGCAAGAAAATAACGCGATACACAAAGCATCAATGTTTAATAACCACGAGGTCTATTGTGGGGCGTATCTTTACTGCAATCACAGCGAACCCTTTGAAAAAATGTCTGAATAAGTAGACCATCTCGGCCCATAATAGTCCGTAGCGCGCTCGCGACAATACAGATTGACACATAAATTGCTATGCGATTCCCCTTTATTGTACGAAATTGGACATTCAAACTCAGCCAAGAGCCCAATTTTGAATGCAATTTACGGCTAATTACACCCTTAAGTACAGAAGCTGTGGACAGCTAGTCTCTAAGGAAGTTGGAAATGGGCGCGTTTGTGCCGGCCCTTACACGCCTCATGTAATAGTCAGTTTTCCAAAATTGTGATTGTGGCTCTAAGATTTTGGTTGTTTGGTTCATAATGTACGGCGAATTTTGAGTCTGTTTTAGACAGGATCTATGGGTGGTAGAAGAAAATTTCTAAAGTAATACAGTCATTTTTTCTGTGTAACTGGCCATTGATCGAATTTTGACATTTTTCAGAGACGTTCCTGGAATCGGTGCTGCTAGTGAGAATTATAACGGAAACACCCCTTTTTTCAACAGGAATCAAACGTAGGATCTTGATCGCACATACGCTTACCACTTATGGACGGGAAGATTATATTGATCCGGGTTAATTACGAATTTGCCCCTAAACTTTAACATTTTATCATGACTATAACATTGATACTCTAATAATTAATACCACATAAGGTTCGACTGGGAGAGAATGCCTAAGGCATTAAGTCCACGTTGACAATGTTATGTATAAAACGTAAAAAATTAAGTATGTTTTTTCAGATAATACTTTCTCTATAAATCACTACTTAACCCAATACCATGTATAGTAACCCGTATGGATAATATGAAACGCGTACATTCAATGGTTCACCTTACCTGCTTAATTTACGCTTATTAAACAAATTTATTTGTCAATTTCCATCAAAAGCGTTTGAGACTGCTTCTGATAGGTGGGTCCGAAATTAATTTGTTGAAGCTCCGAGAAATCAAAAGGCAAATCAAATTTTCCCCTCCAGCTTGATAATTTGACAACAAAACGTAGGCAATACGCCCAAATGAACAACATTTTAAAATTGAATTTTCTTTATGAGCTGGGTTGGGAAATATTTTTTAAAATATCCGATTTTATGAAGCTTGTAACAGGAATCCTTGTTTGAATATTTAATGCTTGGTATTTTTCGTTTTTGTGTTTATGCAGGATTAAAACACCGGGTCAAGTCAACTAGTTGTAACAATAACTACTAAAGTACGTTTGGCAGTGGCGGTACTTCCATAGAAGTTAAAAAGCGTTACATGTAAGTTGTGTAATTTCTACTTTATAATTGCTTAATATAGAGTCAGGATATTATCACTTATAATATGTCAAATTGGTTTCGTAAAGATTTTAAGCTTAAACATTATTCGAAATTATGAAGTCACTCTAGGCTTTTGGTCGAGGTTAAAAGGCGCGGTCGAGAAATTCGGCTGTCGCGGGTTCGAACCTCAGGCAAATACCTCTGACTTTTCGAAGCGATATGTGTATTCACAATGAATTGTCCCTTGTTTTAACGGTGAAAAAAAAACATTGTAAAAAACTCTGCACACCTAAAAGTTCTTAGGATTTTATTAGGGAACCCCTACTAAGCCAGCGTGGTGGACTAAAGCCTCAACCCTATGATGTAGAGAAGGCCCAGCAGTGGGACGTATATGGGCTGACGAAAATCATTCAATCATCATCATTCTCCTGTCCTGATTCCAATTCTTGTTTGGGGTCGGCGCAGCATGTTTTGTCCTTCCTTCCTGTGTGGAAGGACAAAACATGCTGCATAAGAGTTTTGGCAGATGTTTTAGGCCGGCCGCCTGCCTGACGCAAATACCATTCAAACAAGCACAAAGAGCGTATTTGGCACGATCGGTATGTAAGCCGCGACGATGTAAGACAGTAATGGGTAGCGCCGGTTCGCCGAGTGAAGTGATTACGTGTTCGGGAGGAGCTTGAATATTAACGCGCCTCCGATTCCTCAGCGTGCCGCCATGTATTATGGACATGTTGGGAAATTAAAAGCAATTTATGCACAGCTTTGTGACTTCGCGACTCACCAACTTGGTTGGGTATGGTGAATCTTAGTGATGGTTGTAAAGGCGGTGATAGGCGTGAGGTGGTCTTCAAAATTATTTTATTTTATAATTTGAGGTGGCAATTTAAAAAAGGTACGTAAACCAGGCTGAATTAGACGTAAACAAATCTCCAGAAAATAACAATTACGCGTGAATTAATTTTTAAATTTTAAAATGAATTCCAAACCTGTATCTTAAAGCAGGTGATAAGTTATAGATATACCAATTAAAGTACAGTTTTCCGAGACACTTTAGTAGTATACGCATTGAGCTTACAATATACGGTAGTGCAGTGGCGTGCCTAGGGTGTCAAACTAAGGCAAGCCCAAATGTTTATTTAGTAGCAGCATATTTTTTTTGGTACGTAGGACTAATAAATACCTACCGGTTAGTACTGACATTCACGTTTATAGCGTTATTTTATAAATAAACAATCGTTAAGTTCGTTATTCGGAACTATGTAAGGCAAGTCGGGCTTTCGGGCTTCTATGGAAGTACCGCCACTGCGGTAGTGCATCTTGTTGTGTCTTGAAAATATTCCCCATTCAAGGCAGATACTAGTGAGTTAGGTTTAGAGATTAACCATGTATGATTAGTTTCAAACGAGGTTACAACGTCCAAAGGGACACTTCTCTTCAGCTTATAATGTATTATTCATTGACATCGCCGAGCCTTGCCATAGTTATCGACTCGTTACGGATAATTTAGCTGTTTAGTCGACAAATAGGTGTTGTGTTGCCTATAACAAGACAAAGATTTCAAGCTAAACTTGACTTTGCTCAAAGAAAGTAAAAGATAAATAAGCTTAAAACAACCTAGTCACTGCTTTCAAACGAACAATCCATCTTTTTCTTTTTGTGTCTGCCCGCGTAACCGCAGATTTGTGGTAACTGCCGTTCTGGCTTTAAGAATTCACAAGCTTGTGTGTTCGCTCAAACAATGGAATACTTTCTACCCATGGGGTACATTTCGCGCGAGCTATCACGTTTTTAAACTATGTTTTTCCACCCCTCACGCCGCGGTCTTGTCACGTGGTGCGCCTATACCATGCAAGATACGTCACAGTATTTATTTTTTAATTATTATTAGCTTACACAAGGTTTATTCAGTTATCAGTACCAATATTATAAAAACGTGGGTGAATTGACACACCCCTACCCTTTCGAGAACAAATACTTATGTAGGTGTGATTGTAATAATAAATGTTTTTCTACACAATTTTATATTTGTAACGTTTTATGAAGCCTCTTCGTTAAAGAGGAGGCTTGTGGAACGATATTTTTTAAAAAAGGAAAATACTAATTATCAGTAACATTGGTCTGAATTAATGCAGACTGTGCTACGAAAATCTTAACTCTTAATTATAGCGTATTGGGACGTATCTATGTCAGACACATACATACAACAAATTAATGATTGCGGGAAATGTAATCGCACATTTCATTGTTTAACATAAAATCAAAAACATTTTCACTCATATCACAGCATTCAGTAACGTAGCGGTTGCGAAGTTCAAAAGTAAATAACAAATGAGCAAACGAGCCGGAACGATTCTTAGTACCAACGTGAACAGATTGCGTAAACGATCCTGTATATACTGAAATTAAGAAACTGCGTTTGTATAAAGCCACTTGACGTTGTATTCAGAAACGTTTATTTACGGGCCACAGTCGCGTAAACAGCTAAACACAACAAAGAAATTGAAAGTAAAACGGTTGAAAGTTGAGAGTTAATTTATTTGGAAGTTGTTTGTCAGTAATTTGTTGTGGCCGAGTCCTTGGGCGGGGTACGTCGACTCGCCAAGTTTTTCGTGTTGCGAAATTCACTAAATTGGCTGCTTACCTGCCTTCTTAAACGGGCTTATAAATTGTTGTAATCGTTTATTATTCGCCACACTTTATTGCTTTAATCTGTAATCTTAACGCTGTTCTTGTTGATGAGATGTGATAATACAATTCTTTTAAGGCTTTGGAATGTATTGTTTGTAGTGTTTCTACTACGTAACGATGCGCAGGGCCGTGGGAGAAAAAACTAAATTAAATACAAACATTTGTGGTACAATTTGGGTGGCATTTTTATTTAAAATCGTAGTTACATGTTTCATTCAATTGTTGATTAGGACAGCTAACAAAGTGCTAAACTCTGCACATCTAGATGAATAAATACACCAAACATTCAACGGTTACATATATGATTTCACATGCACTGACATACAGACATATTAAGTTGTGAGTATCGGAAACTCCAAGAGACATTTCGTTTTCAAAAAAACTTAGACCCGAAACAAATACCTATCAGTGTACCACACAAACATTTTTCTCAGTTCAGGAATCAAACTCACGGCCTCGCTTTCCAAAGCTTAGTGTCTTCCCAACTGCGCCTATCAATAATACCAATACGAATTTGATATCAGCAGTGATCGAAGCTAAAACATCCCTTCCATACAATTTGCGCCGTCGACACTGTAATTTTCCTCCCGAACGTGTTCCAGTCATCAGGGAAGAATTCATTTAAGGAAAATTTACACGGTGTTTACGACCCGCCCCCGGCCGCCACTCGCATCTTCCAAACACGATTTTATAATAATTACATTTAGTATCGGCACTTTATACGTTTTTACACCTGAGGCGAAAATATCAGGCGAAATTTCAACTTTATTAAAATCTGCGAGAACTTTTTAAATGAGCATCGGAGAGATGGTGTAGAGTTGTTTAGAATTATGCGTGGTATCAGATTTTTGGACTAAATGGAGTAAATTATTTTAGTTAAAATGCTAAGTTATAATTAATGCAAAATATTGCACATTAAGAATTATGAAAATAAGTTTTAAGGTCGAAAGGATGACTGCTAAACGCTTTACACAATTACGGAGGTGAATAATAAGAATAATGCATAATGAATGCAAGAAGATTGTGTGCATGAAAGAGTTTATAAGAATATGTGTATTGGCAGACAACATACATCCCTAAGATGTGTAGGTGTTTTTCTTCACCGTCAAGTGCATAATGATTCAGTGTGAATACACACATATCTTCGAAAAGTAAGAGGTGTATACCTGGAGTTAGAACCCGCAGCCGTCGAGACTCTTCACCGCACGCCTAAGCCTCGAAGCCATCACTGCTTAGTTTAATTTATTTATTTTTATTACTATCAATCTCAAGTAATTGCATGTAGGCGGAGTAAATGTCAAAGGTATTCTTTCTCGTCGACCTTTAAGCACTTTATAGTGCACATATGATCCGGAGTGGGTGTATAAATAATATTTAATAAATGAGGTACTTTATGTCTGCTGCGCGTGTTTTCTACAAAATTAATCAATTTCCAAGTAAAACGTATTAAAGAGTATAGTAGAGTTATTCAATTAAAATTTCTAAGAGATACTAAGCCTGCAAAATGTCATTAGATACGACTTTGGTTATCCCGTTTCTAAATATAAGAAGGCCCTTGCCCTTTCTTTTAGACGAAAGATGCCGTTGTATACAAATATTGTAATGACATAAATGCATGTTTATGTTTAAGCAAGGTTGGATGAGGAGGGCCGAAGATCGAGCCCAGTGGCGTGACATAGGAGAGGCTTGTGTCCAACAGTGGACGAATTAAAGGTTGTTGATGATCATTTTTATGGTAGCGGTACATTAGTCTTCAACAATTGTTTAAAAATTTAGACATTTAATCTAATATTTGAATCCGAATCATAATTGTGTACCTAAAAGCACGTAAAAACAGCTTTCTTAAAAAAACCTTGCGCTCGCAGATACCTTATCAGCGTGTCATAGTAAGATTTATGCGGCGCACGTGAAATGAATTCCGAGCCTTAATCAAAACTCATAAAATACATAAATCACACGAGGAACCGACTGATAATGAAAATATTATTGTTCTGTAACTTATGTTCTTCAACGTATATTGATGTAACGAACGGAGTGGAAGTTCGAAGTTGTAACAGCAATAATTTTGTAGTAACTACTTTAGGAGACTAAAAATGCTTTTCAGCCAATATTACATAACTTGCGGTAATCTTATATTATCTTGATTCTTTAATTAGGTTGTCTTCATACTGAATGTAAAGGTGAAATTTCGATTTTTGTGGTGTTACCCACCTGGTATAGTTAACATTTTGTTTGGATTGAATTTAGTTTCATGACTACAAAAAGTTTCATCACGCTTGTATCCCCAAAAAGGTAGTCAGAGCTATACCTTCACAAATAATTTAGAGAGAACATAGCGTCGTTTTTTAGGAATGTTTTTAGAATGATTTTCTTTATTGAAGAAACACTTTTCTGTATCCAGTAATTTAATTCGGGACCTCTAAAAGCACGCCAAGCAACGAACTAATCCTTTAAAAAATCCTGTTCCTAAGTTCTATCTTCTATTTTCGTCCTTCTATAAAAATATGTCACAGTACTTACGATACATAATAGATATTATGGAATTGTTTAAAATTCGTATGCCGAAGCGAAAACGTGATCAAAATACTTCAGATCCCTGAGTGTCATGATTAGGGTCTAATGCAAAGTAATTTCCAAGTCTAGACTGTATCACACCTTTTATAAATAACTCTGACACTGGATTACTCGCCTATATTCGAGGGTCACGTCTTCTATCACTGTGAGTAAATAAGCACTTGATCAAAAACTCGACACCTTTTCAGCCACGCAATGGGTCTTAGATATACATATAGTGGAGGTTATTAACAAAGACGAGTGAGTATAACTAAGGTCTTCAGCAGTTATGGAAAGAATTAAATTATATTTGAATAAAGATAATTTTGATTTCGACTTTGCCTTTGAATTGAATTTATGTGGTCTACGAATATATTTACCGGTCAGCATGTTTCAACACATCATTCGTGTTTTATTAAGCAGCCACGATAAAGTAAAGATCCAAAAATTTGAGGCAAGTTTTTTCTTAATAATAAACTAAGTTATAACATTATTTACGTTCAAATTCAGTGAATTACAAGAAAATAACGTGTCAAGAAGATATAAACGGGCGATTCATTCGCCGCGGGGCTAGGTTGATAAATACCGCCAATAAAGCAGAAAAAAAAAAACAAAATTTTCAACGACAAAAATTATTGCGGTCTCATCCTTTTGTTTTACTCTCATTGAATACAATTTATTACATTTTACGACAAAAGTGTGCCGCGCATGACAAATGAGTGATGATTCCGCTTTTTGTGTAATAAAAATAAATATAATTTTCTACCTTTCTTAAGTGGAAAATAAATAAGAGGTGTGATGACCCCGAGGTTTAGGCGTGCGATAGAGAACCTAGGCGGTCGGTCAAATTTATGTGTGTATTTATCAGTGGCGGTACTTCCATAGAAGCCCGAAAGCCCGACTTGCCTTACATAGTTCCGAATAACGAACTTAACGATTGTTTATTTATAAAATAACGCTATAAACGTGAATGTGAGTACTAACCGGTAGGTATTTATTAGTCCTACGTACCAAAAAAAATATGCTGCTACTAAATAAACATTTGGGCTTGCTTTAGTTTGACACCCTAGGCACGCCACTGGTATTTATAATGAATTATCACGTACTTCAAGGATGAAGGAATAAATCCTGAAGTGACTAGTAAACCTATATGTACTTAGGAATTTCTGAGATGAGCCTATACTTAAGCATATGCCCACTCAATTTTAAGGGAGGCTCGGGCCGAGCGGTGAGACGTTTATGGGCAGATGATGATGATGATGATGAAGCGGAACAGAGTAATTATTTGGTCTACGATAATTTGTCATCTAATTTGCATATGCTTTCAAAAAAGCTTCTGGGCACAATTTTATACAAAATATCAGAATTATTAAAAAAATTTAAAGATCACCTCTAAATTTACTTACGCTTTCTGATGGAAATGTTTTCGTAACTATCTACTTTGAGCTCGTCAAATATATGAAAGTTTCTTGTACAATTTTTATTTTTCTTTGTCAGTATAATCCGTTCTTTATGTGATTTGGAACACGTTTTCATTTTTGGAGCGTTATTTTTTCTGAGAAAAATATATCTAATTCTTATCTAAATTTCAAAGTATGGTTTTCATCCTGTATTAAAATATTATCAGATATCTGGCAAAATTACTAAATGACTATCTAATGGTCTTTGCTATTTAATTTACTTCATGCTGGGTCACTAAATTTAATTCATATTTAAAAAACCTTTCTAAAATACTGCAACATTTAGGACGCAATCCCCGTCTAAAACTACTTTACTCTTCGGAATTAAAGCCGCTGCAACCGTTTAGTTAGACCTCGCATTTTTGCCCACAACATTTTTGATGTAAATACCTGGCAAAAATGTTATTTACCGCGATAGTTAATGAACTGTGTCGTGCATGTCGCGTGTAATTGATGATTACCGAGCATCGGTCACGTCTCCCCCCCTCCCCTACTTCCCCACCTCCCCACCTTCCCCTCTGGCCCTCCAACTCGTAAATATTCAGGGCCTAGCAACCAGCGCTCCGCGATACATCAAAGTCATGTCGACTCTCATACGCCACTAGGTAACCTCCTGTTTTCTAACGTCGCTCGGATATTTTCACTATATTAACCAGAACCCTTGTAAAGCCCCGCTTCAGATGTAAAAGGCCGTATGTTGATGTACACTGAACTGTATTGAGGTTTTGGCTTCTGAAATATATTTAAGATACTTGGAATGTTGGTTTACTATTTATATGAAGTTTATGTCGATTGAGACGCAGAGTTTCAATTTTAGTTTGTCAAACAAACAAACATACCTCACGCCTATATTCCCCGAAGGGGTAGGCAGAGATGCATTTCTGCACCCACATTTCGCCAGGTATGTATCAGTCCCACGTAATAGGGGGGAGCCTATTGCCGATTCTCGGGCACATTTCCAGACTCCGTGTTGCTACTGAGAATTTTCTAATGGAAAAACTCAATAACACTTTGCCCGACCCGGGAATCGAACCCAGGACCTCTAGATCGCACGGCACATACTTGTACCGCGAGACCACGAGGCAGATTTTAGTTTGTATATAATTTAATTATTGTGCAAAATGCGGTTATTATGCCCAAGGACTAATGAATAAATAAAATGTTTATTACAATTTTTAACGGGTTTTCGTTTTATCCAATATTTATTTGATTTTTATAGCGAAAATTATACTAGTAACAAAACCATTGATATTAATATAGAACTACACTGTTTATGTCATATCAACAGGCCCGAATCTGCGACTAAAATAATAATGAATCGGAAATTAACTCATATTGTATGAATAAATTTCCAAAGGATTAGTATGCAGGAGCGCTGTGCAAAAGGGCTCATAGTTTTGGTACATACGGAAACTAACCATTTGCGGAGATTATGATATCAAACAACTCGACTTTTGTTGCATAATATTTTAATCTGATGAATTTCATTTTGTTATGAAAAATGCAATGGTTTAGAGTTTAGACAGTCAAGTAGCATATTTTATTCGCAAGCTTATGAAACGAGAGGCCGCAGGTTTGATGCCCGCACCGAAATATAGTCTTGTGTGATATCAAAATATTTGTTTCGGTTCTGGGTGTGACCGAAAAGTCTCTCATAGTTTCTAGTACTCACGATACAAAAATAGTTCTCAACAATTTACCATCTTGTTTTTCTTAAAAACTAGTCAAGCTGCTCTTTTCGCATCGAAGCCCTAGTAGCTATTACTTCAAAGGAAATCTCTACCAATATAAAATGTTGAATATTATTCTGCAAATATGTTTTGTGATAAATCGACTGGCCGTTTAAAAATGTCCGAATTATATTAATAGCACTAATTACAGCTAATGACGGTTGGAACTAATCTTCGTGTTGCTTTAGCTTGGCTAGTGTATTGCCAGGTTGTATGCCATTTACACGTTATGTGTGGATTTCGCCAATCCGAACTAGGCCAGCGTGATAGACTAAGGGCTAAACTTTCTGAGCTGTATGTGTGTGTAATCATTATCATCACCACCACCACTACCATTATCATTATCATCATCGTCATCACCATCATCACCACCGCCATCAACACCATAATCATTATCAGTATCACAATTATCACCATCATCACCTATATACATGCCACTGTTGCAAGCAATTCGTTGGCGATCACACTGCCATAATGATGTGGACTAAAATGTCCATTAAAGCGATGCAACAGTCTAGCGATTGCTTCAAACCCTCCGTGGGCCTTCTGTTCTGCAATTCCATAAACTATTCTACAAGTCTCAACTCCACACAATATTAACTTCATCGACATACAGACTTAGTTAGAACTATCAGACAAATTAACTATTAACAGTTTTGCAATATGAGTTAGTTGTGTTTGACTTTCATTGTAAGTCAATTAATTATTATATTTTGATAGTATTTTTTCTAACAATCTAAGTAGGAGTAGTGTGGCAGAATAAGAAGAAAAAGTGGTGCTGGCTTCGTGGTTTAGACACGCTGTCAGGAATCTCGATGGTCGCAGCTTCAAACCCCCGGCACACACCTTCAACTTTTCGAAGTTATGTGTGTATTCACAACATATTATCACGTTCTTTATCGGTGAAAGAAAACGTAGTAATATAATATATGCGGGCATTAGCCCGTATCATCAGATGATGATCATAAAAAAGGTCAGCTTACATTAATTGTTATTAGAGAAATTTTCCCTACATTGATAAAGTGGAGTGCGTTATAAAAAAAACTCAGCTTTTTCACCACAAAGTTAAGTCTCTGTTTTCAGTACAAAAAGGAATTAAGTTGCCATTCGAGGCTTTAAACAATTATAACCATTGTGCAAATTATTTAGTCAATTATTCCTGATCGATTTGCAAAATCACGTGTTATTCATTAACAACTCCGTAGCGCTGTTTGATAGACACCAGTTTGTGTAATAGAGCCTCGGATTTGCTCGGAGACAAATGTTTGTGTAACCACAAATATTTATTCCGGGTGTGCGTGTTTGTAACACCGAAAAGTGCTAGTACAGTGTTACAAAGAGCAAAAACTTTACGATTTTTTTAAATAAAATTTTGAACGTTCTGTAATTGAATATAAGTATTATACAACACATTTTTCTAGGAATATATTTATTAAACTTGCGTAATTTCTTATTTTAAGTCTTGCGCCGACGATGCATATTCGCCATTCGGTTAATAAAATCCTTAAAGACGTCATTATTTCTTACTCTTCAAATGCCAAATTCAATTCCGTATGCTTTCTCTATGTTAGTCACCATATTCTTGAACAATACATTTTGAAACACAAACACACCCACACGGTTCATAGCAGCATTAACTCCCCTATGATGAGCCCAAAAAAATGGCTTCCGCGGATAAGCGCGGCTCAAACGTGATAACGGCGAGTGGATTCGATCAAATCAGTTAAATGTAGCTGTAAATTGGTCGGTTCCACTTCACTGATATTGAGTAATGGTCGCCGCGACAGTATTGATGCGTGGACCGAACGGGATACGACAGGACTCGGAGGGGGGAGGCTTCAGGGGGAGATTTCGGAGGGGGGGGGGCATCTGTATGGACTCCTCTCCCGGTGTCGAATGACGTGTTAATTTGTCAACAGTTGGCGTCATAAAGAAAAAGCCAGGAACTCGGTGACGCGGATGACGGTCCATCTGTAATACTCGACGGTTTGCGCGCGTGACAGCGGAATGATTTGTACAACTGTTATGGATGTTTGGAATGGAGGTGTAAAGTAGTGAAGTTCCATGAAAGCCTAAAAGTGTTGCAGGTCGGTTGTGTAATGTCTAGGTTATTGTTTATTGTGGGGTCGGGATATACTTATACAAATGTGAAATTACTTTTATTGAATAGGATTTTTTTAAGGCAAGCAACTGTAGTATGTTATAGTAATTAACATAAAACAACGGATAATTACTGCGAAATAATTGATTAGGTTTCAAGAAGGAAAGATAATATCGACCTATGCATAGAATAAGGTTACTTATGACTATAACACCAAAGTACTTTTTATGTCTATAATAGAGTTAAAATTGTTTATATATTGCACTAGTAAAGTAATAATGATCATAAATTTTGTTGTTGTTTGAAGAACATAAAAATTTACTGATAATTTGTCCAATTAAGTTTAAATCGCTGAGAAAGAGAAGTTGTGCAAAAGCACATATAACTTTATTCGATGCATAGGTCGATATATAGACATTCGTCAGTGACTGGAAGTAACGCCAAGCAATTAGCAACAAGCAACGTATTCAGAAACATTGCTAACCCTGCAATAGACCCTTTTAAACTAAAATGTAGCTAGTTAAAAATTCACGTGATTATAACAGTCTGCCTAGCCCTGAGATACAATTGATAATGTTACTTTTTCGCTTAACTTTTACGATAAATCTTCCAAAAAGGTTGATGTTCAAGTCAATAGATATTTGTCAGAAAAATCATTTGAATATTAGCCGTGTTAGTAACTGACAGCGGCGCCACCTGACGTTGTCATGTGTCCGTGTTTATTACTCACTTTTATATTGACATTTTATTTTATATATTTTAAAAACAATTTCTATTTAATAGCGAATGTAAATTTTTAGTTTATTGCAGTTGTAATTTTTTGATACCCTCCGAAAAAGGGGTACCTACATAAGTCAAAATCTACCAGAGATTTTGAAAAGAGAATTCATTGCGTCAATTCCTGAACTTATAATCGTTTACAAAATCTACAATTTTTCGTTTAGTCTTGGTGCCTCTTTTAGTATCTTTTACACAATTCTTGTATTACAACGATTCGTATATATAAGTTGGGCCTATTGATTCTGATAGAGCTAAAATCTTCAACGATGTACGAAAATATAGCGGATTTTCCTGAGTTTTTACAGACTTTATTAGATTAATTACGTTGTTCTGCCAAACTGCACTACACGCCAGCATGCTAGACTAAGTAGTACTGTAGAGGTCCGTGCCCAGCAGTAGATTATGATAATGATGATTGACTTCAGCATATTCCGTCTCAACCAAAAGTCCTCATTTAAAAAAATATCATAGAACTGAAAAAAGTAGAAAAAACTGAGCCACAATTCACAAATCATATGACATTGTATTGCCTCATAACCTTTAACATTGGTAATATTTCCCCAATGCAGCTTAATCCTTTATAATGCGTCAGTGATAAAGGAGGGAGGGGGTTGTTAGTAAGGGGTAAGGGGTGGACACTAAAGGCGGACGTGCTAACGTGACATTTAGTTTTAACACTACTTAAGACAGGTTCTTGTTGCTGAAGGTCCGACACGTTTCAGTTGTTACAAGCACTGCAGAGGAAACTATGAAGTTTGTACAGCGTATTACACTTTTTAATAAAACTTTTAACAGATTTTGTTGTATATTATTAATTTAATTTAAAATGCAACGTCGGCTGTGTCTTGGTGTGCTGCTCAATTGAGAGTGAAAGGTTCTAGGTTCAATTTTCCGGTCGGGAAGAGTAAACTCTCAGTAGTAAATCCGAGTCTGGAAATATATACAGAAATGGCAATATACTTGCCTCTATTACGTAAAATAACTGACGAATTGTGCTTTTGGTGTCCAAAGGCATTTTTTCTGTTATCCAACCACATAAGATCCTCAGTTCACGTTAATCTCTATACTTCAGCATTGATTAATAAAAAATAATTGATAAATAAAACCAAAAATCACATTCATAATTCTGATCCTACACTAAGATACAAGTCTTGTGTCGTGGGTATCAGCAACTAAGAGACACTTTCGGTCCTACAACCACCCTAGATTTTGTCTCGTTGAAGATATCGAACACACGGCCTCTCGTTTAACAAGCTGGTGTGAAGGCAACTACGCCACCAAGCTGTTAAATAAATTAATAATTCCATGCTCGTAAAATAAGCAACAAAACAGATGAAAATATAAAAATCTATAGAGTATAAAACTGATTTGAAATATAAAAGGGAGGCGTAAAAATACACTAATTGCAGCAGAGACGGCGCGGCTGAAAGTAAGCTTGAACTGGCAATATAGAGCCCGGTGATTTCATAATCAAGTACCAGATGTAATGTGATTTGCCGGTGTGCGCTAATGAATGTGTATTTTGTTTCATCCGCGAGCGGAGCGTACAGCGCGTGCACCGGACGCCATTTCCCGTCCGTCTGTTTCGTATTTTTCCATCTCGCAAATGTAATTAAAAATGTCGCAGCTCCGTCTGCTCGATATGTAATAATTCGAATTTGGAATTATAGATTTATAGTCTGTGACTTTTTTTGGTGAGGCACTAATTGAAAAGAGTATTACTTGGGTTTAACACGTTGTGTACGATGGTCACCTTGCAGTAGTGAAGTCTTTTTAGTATGTGACTTATGTGTACGTTTCAATATAAAAAGAACTTAGTATTACATTAGTTTCAACGGCATAATTGCAATAGTCATAATTAATCGGCATCGGTATTCAATACTCATTAGAACTACATAATAATTCAACAATCATTAGCGCAAATCACACATATCATGTTATGATTATGTTAATTTTCATTTACATAATATGTAAATAGGATTTGCTTAGGTTACTGTCACAGAGTTTTTGAATAATTGCTTATTGCAGTCTTTGGGACAAAGATATCAACCCGGAGATTTGATTCTCAATGAAAAAAATGTTTTTATTTATTAACTATTCACTTAATAAATAATTCTGTGCCCCCAAAAATATACAAATTATGGCATCGTTTGAGATTACAAACGACAATTCTAATACACTTTTATATTTTAATCCATCATTAAAATTAGTTTCATATACATATCTCTTGAAGAAATCTCTATTCATATCAGACCAGTCCATTTGAAATAGAAATTTAATATAAAATGTGCAAACGTGGGTTCATGTCGAAGTGTCACGGAGATAAATAGCACGTGACTCTATAGGCCGGTACTCCGGGCATACCCAATACCCATATACCGGGCATATACCCACGGAAGTTGCGTGATGTACCCGCTACCCGCAACTCCCATAAATCCTCTTCTTATAAATTAGGTTAAAACACAATGCCCTCGTGAGATTGCCACGATCCTTGTATCTAAAGGTATAGTTCGTACGTGCTCTCGTGTTTTTGTAGGCCTGTGTTGCAGCGATTGTTCAATCGATTGTAGAGTGTGTTAATCGATTGTCTTTTATCGATTAATGAATTTGATAAATTGTTTTTTGCAATGTTTAAATACTTTTAGAAAAGCGTCGTATGGTTAACTTGGGGTTTCGATTATGGTATAAATCGTTCGGCTGTACTAGAGTAGACTCGTTTCAAAGAAAAAGTACATGGAATAAAAACTATCTTCTATTTACTACCACGTTTAGAAAAACTAGATAATTCATTTCATACGTAAACTAATTCACTCTTCAAATATCTGAAGAACTAACTGCAAAAATATCATCAACATAACATTGCAAACGTCCCACTCACAAAGCCTTACTATTTAGAGCTATTATCAATCCCATTCAGATATCGATTAAACAATGACACTAATTCCAACACAGATAGTACAATAGCCAATCGATTTGACAAAGCGCGTCCCTATTCGCCCCGTTACAGGATTAGTTTGGTTGAAATTAATAAGCGCCTCACGCTACAGACTTGTGTTCGTGAGTCACACTACTACGGAACCGCTGTTTGTTGGTTCCAAGGAGCTACTCTATGAAATTTTCACTAAAGATTATAGGGAATTCTGAATTTGTTTTGTACTTATAGTACAGTACGTGCGTATATGGGTATTGTGAATTAAAATCGTGGTTGTGTTGTGTGATTGCATCGAGGCCTAGGTGGTTGAGAATGTTGGCGGTCACGTGTTCGAACCTCAGTTTTCTACTTTTTGAAGTAAAGTTGTTCATTATGAATTATCACAGTCTTTGAGATTGAAGCATTTTTTTTATGGAAACCTTCACACCTAAAAGTTCTCAGGAATTTCTTAGGTGTGTAATCTGCCCACCCGCACTACGCCGATATGTCTAATAACTAATATTTCTTATTCAAATATAATTAATAAGTACATATGTATTTTGTTAGTGGTCTACCTAAAATTGCTTTGATTTATTAATATTTTTATTGTTTATGTACCTCCTTTGGTCAGGGATGCTCCCATCTAGTGGTCATGGCCTACCCTAGAATGGGTGCTACGAGTACGCGACCTCGGCCCCCGAGCTGCTGCAGTCACTACCAACCTTCCCTTCCGTGACTGCAGTATCCACTCCTACAGGCCACATTTTCCTCTCCCATAACTTCCTCTCTCTCTCTCACTATTCCCTTCACCCCCGCTTGATGACGGGCAGCAGCGTCATCAATGCGATTCCCCTACTGCGCTCGCCAACCCGCCTGCCAAGCGTGGCGAGAATTGGCAATATCCCCCTACATGATCGAAACTAGGACCAGGCCCCCAGTCCCCGGCAGCCCCACTATTCCTGGCTACGGTAGCGGCCATGGTAACGGTGGGGCGGGGGGTGCTAAGAATCCCCGGGTTGGCCCCGGCTACCACCCCCGACGACGACTGGCCCTGGTAACACACAACGTACGCACTTTGAGGACGGACGAGAAGATTGTCGAACTGGAAGAAGAATTGAGCGGGTTACACTGGGACATTCTGGGGTTGTCGGAAGTCCGCAGGATTGGGGAGGACACGATAACCCTGAAGTCCGGTAACCTGCTCTTCTACCGGGGGGACGACCAACAGTCCAGAGGAGGTGTCGGATTTCTCGTCCACAGGTCTCTCATTAACAACATCGTATCCATCGAAAGTGTGTCGAGCAGGGTAGTGTACCTTATACTCAGAATATCCAAAAGGTATTCGTTGAAGGTCATACAGGTATACGCGCCGACCTCGACACACCCAGATGAAGAAGTAGAGGAGATGTATGAGGACATAAGTCGGGCCATACATACTTCCAAAACCTACTTCAATGTTGTTATGGGAGACTTTAACGCAAAGTTGGGCATGAGGAGCGATGCGGAGTTGAAAGTGGGGCAATTTGGATATGGGCAACGGAACCCCAGGGGTCAGAGGCTGGCTGAATTTCTGGAGAAAGAGGGACTCTTTGCGATGAACTCTTTCTTCCAGAAGCCGCCTCACAGGAAATGGACCTGGCTGAGCCCTGATGGTTCCACGAGAAATGAGATAGATTTCATCTTGACGACGAAACGACGGATATTCAGTGATGTCTCTGTGATCAACAGGGTGAAAACCGGTAGCGATCACCGAATGGTTAGAGGCTCATTGAATATCAACGTCCAATTAGAAAGGCGTCGCTTGATGAAGTCTACGCTCCGACCTACTCGCGCTCATATCCAAAACCCCGAAAGCTTTCAACTCGAGCTGAAAAATCGCTTCGAGTGCCTGGAAGAAAACCTTGCCGTGGACGAGTTAAACAGCGGTTTGGTAGAAGCTGTCCATGCGGTGGGATCTAAGCATTTTAGACCTCGCCGCAGAGATAGACCTCAAAAACTCTCGGTCCACACTCTTGACCTCATGGCCGAACGTCGATCTATGGCGCTGCAGTCTTCCGAGGACGCCGAAGCATATCGTCAGCTCAATAGACAGATCTGGAAGTCCTTGCGATACGATGTCCGTGCTCACAACACTGTGAGCATTAAAGAGATAATAGAGCGGAACGGAGGCTCCAAAGTGTTTGCAAGAGACTTGTCTATTGGGCAAAGACAGTTGTCTAGGCTGAAGACGGAGGGCGGCCGCGTAGTGTCGACGAAGGCAGAGGTTTTAAGGGAGATCGAGAGGTTCTACGGACAGCTTTACACCTCGGTTGCCAAGCCCGCTGTTCGCTCGGCCGAAGACCCGAGAGCCGAGTTGATCCGCCACTTCAGTGATGATATCCCGGACATCAGCCTGTGTGAGATTGAGATGGCCCTGAAGCAACTTAAGAACAACAAGGCGCCGGGTGAGGACGGAATCACTTCAGAGCTTCTGAAAGCGGGCGGAACGCCGGTACTTAAAGTCCTTCAGAGGCTCTTCAATTCCGTTCTCCTCGAGGGCTCAACGCCAGAGGCATGGAGCAGGAGCGTGGTGGTACTGTTCTTCAAAAAAGGTGACAACACCTTGCTGAAGAATTACAGGCCCATCTCGCTCCTGAGCCATGTCTATAAGTTGTTTTCGAGGGTCATCACAAATCGTCTCGAACGCAGGTTTGATGACTTCCAGCCGCCCGAACAAGCTGGTTTCCGAAAAGGCTTTAGCACCATAGACCACATCCATACGCTTCGGCAAGTTATCCAGAAAACCGAGGAATACAACTTGCCGCTTTGTTTAGCGTTTGTGGACTATGAGAAAGCCTTTGATTCGATCGAGACGTGGGCGGTGCTAGAGTCTCTCCAGCGGTGCCACATTGACTGTCGGTACATCGAGGTGTTGAAAAGTATATACAACAACGCCACCATGTCGGTCCGAGTACAAGATCAGAGCACGAAGGCTATTCCACTACAGAGAGGCGTGAGACAGGGAGATGTTATATCTCCGAAACTGTTCACTGCCGCGCTGGAAAACGCCTTCAAGCTCTTGGAGTGGAAAGGATTCGGCATCAACATCAACGGCGAGTATATCACACACCTTCGGTTTGCCGACGATATTGTAGTCATGGCAGAATCGCTGGAGGACCTTAGCACTATGCTCGAAGACCTCAATCGAGTCTCCCAACAGGTGGGTCTTAAAATGAACATGGACAAGACGAAAATCATGTCGAATGTCCATGTTGTGCCCACCCCAATCGCAGTTGGGGGCTCGACTCTCGAAGTTGTAGACGAATATGTCTATTTGGGACAAGTGGTCCGGTTAGGCAGGTCCAACTTCGAGAGAGAGGTCAATCGTCGAATCCAACTCGGTTGGGCAGCGTTCGGAAAGTTAGGAGACGTCTTCTCGTCCAATATACCTCAGTGCCTGAAGACGAAAGTCTTCAATAGTTGTGTGTTACCAGTGATGACATATGGCACTGAGACGTGGCCTCTCACTAAAGGCGTCATGGGTCGGCTCAGGGTCACTCAACGAGCTATGGAGAGGGCTATGCTCGGGGTTTCCCTACGTGATCGAATCAGAAATGAGGAGATCCGTAGGAGAACTAAAGTAACCGACATAGCCCAACGGATTAGCTCGTTGAAGTGGCAATGGGCCGGCCACATGGCGCGGAGAACTGATGGCCGATGGGGCCAAAAAGTTCTCCAGTGGAGGCCACGAACGGGAAAGCGCAGCGTGGGACGTCCCCCAACAAGGTGGTCCGATGACCTTGTCAAGGTGGCGGGACGTCGCTGGCTGCAGGAGGCTTCCGACCGTTCCCGGTGGAAGTCATTGGGGGAGGCCTATGTCCAGCAGTGGACGAATATGGGCTGCTGATGATGATGATGATGACCTCCTTTTTATGTCTGAATCAAGCATAAGTTGATTGAAAGAGATTGCCTTAGGCACTTAGTATAGGAAAGTAAAAAAATATTTTTTGAGGCTTCTTACACCTTACAACATAATTCTTGACTTGAAATTTGGAATACATCATTACAAACACGTTTAAACTCAAAAATATAAATGTCTACAATGGTGCTACGAGCGTAGCAGGTGTGCTACGGTAATGCTACAATTTGCCATCCTATTAAATATTATGTTCCTTGAATTTCTTATACTACTTTATTTCTATGACAACTTTTGCAAAGGGAATCTAAGCCTTGTTGGGGACATTGTAGAACGACATTATTATTAAGATTTAAGACTGGATTATTCAATATAAATAAGTAAAAATACAGTAACAATATAAATTAATGATTATTTTGCGTAATGTATCAAGCAATATTGTGAGCCGCGTGTTTAAAACGAGTAATTATAAGACCTCGCCAGCACTTATAATACGCCCAGTATAATACAAGTATTAATTTCGAATGTAACCCTGTGAACTATAATAATAAATAACATATTAATATTTAAGTTGTGAGATTAATTAATATTGCTTAATCCCTCTTAATGCCTGAATTGGTACACATTTTAGAGTATTCTATCTCGTACTTATTTAACAATAGCGACCCGCCCCGGCTTCGCACGGGTGCAATGCTGATATTTAATGGATGTTATCATACATATAAACCTTCCTCTTCAATCACTCTATCTATTAAAAAAAACCGCATCAAAATCCGTTGCGTAGTTTCAAAGATTTAAGCATACAAAAGGACATAGGGACAGAGAAAGCGACTTT
Source organism: Cephonodes hylas (assembly GCA_030295005.1). Taxonomy (NCBI): domain Eukaryota; kingdom Metazoa; phylum Arthropoda; class Insecta; order Lepidoptera; family Sphingidae; genus Cephonodes; species Cephonodes hylas. The sequence goes on along the minus strand of AP025368.1, from coordinate 12,744,348 downwards.
GTTTTATACTATGTAGTGATACCTTTATTCCCCAAAGTGTAGATAGAGCTGGATTTCTACACCCACATTCCTCCAGCTATGTACCAGTCTACGTAGTAGGGGGCGAGCATATTGCCATTTTTAGCACAACTCGCTCCTCCGTGCTGTTTATTATTTCTAATTAACCTAATAACAACTTTCTTTGAGCGGGGAAATGAATTGTAGATCGTATGCCACTTGGTTGTGCCGCGAAATCACTAAGGATACTTAATTCTCAATCTCAACGTTTTAGTGGTACAAGGGAGTGTCGGAAAAAAAATAGGGGTAGGAATAGTGATTTGGATATTTTCACTATCACCTCTCGGTAGTAGAGGGGAGACGCGAAATATGCCTGAAAAACGGAATTATCACTTACCTCAACGGTATTTAAAACATCTTCCTTCTTCAGTCCTTGGGAATTTCTTAGGTGTGTAGTCCACCAACCCCCAATAGGCCAGCGTTTTTAACTGACCCTTTAAGCCTCTAATTGTCAAGAGGAGCTTAGTAACTAGCCGTGGGACGTATATAGACTGATGATGAACGTCAATTTCTTTATACCCGCAAATATTTTTGTATAATATTGGTTTTAATAGCAAATTTAAATATAACAGCTTTTGAAAGGGCGATTATACGGCGCGGGAAATTTCCCCTCATTGAGGCACGTTGCGCTGGAATTTTGTCCGGAATGCGAATCACCCACGCCGCTTCAATTATTATATCATTAAAAATAATTTATTAATTAGGCGCCAATTTTGTGAGGATTCTGAGTAAATTCCACGTTGTATCACGTAATGAAAGTTAAATGGATATCATAATTTTGTGATACTTTTTAAACGATTTGTAGTATTTCGATACGTTGTTTTGAAGTATGTACTACTAGTTATGTGCATGTATGTACACTGGAGTATATACTAAAATCGTGACGTCGTTAGTTCGATTCCCAGATCAAGTAGTGTTGATGAGGTTATGTGCGTTGAGTTAAACTAATTACGTTAATAAGGAATAAGTAAAATTTTTTTGTTATTTTCTTCAGAATAAATACTAATAAAATTGACGTTTAAGCAAAAACGTGACTTAGTTTACGGGCATATGAACCTTTTGAAAAAATCTACAACCGATAAATATTCAGAAAAGTTGGGAATCAACTTTATACCAGTAAATTCGGAAGCACCATTTTATCGTTATTTCGATTTTAAAGGCAACACTAATACCTACGTGACGAAGCTTAAGCCGCATGCTTTTAAAGCCGTTATTCTTAGAATGGGTAATCTCCACTGAATATAAGTGGTAAATATATTCTTCATAGAAAAAATTGGACCTAGAACACAAACGTTCTAGGTCCAATTTTTTCTAAAGTACAGACTTTCAACTCCAAACCGTAGGTAGCACTTTTCATATTCAATATATTTTTTGTACATTACCCAGCTTAGCAATACTAATTATAAATGACATAGACTTAAAAGTGGTACATTATAATAGCAGAAAGAGTCGCCGTAGCGATTCTTAAAAATACATCACGTTTACGAATTCTTTTTCACCCAGTATAGAAAGATCAGGGACAATATTGTCTGATTAGTATTGATTAGTGAAAAGTAGTTGCTTTTCTCATTCGATACTGTTTTAATAGTAATACGGTCGACATGTCAGCATTATCAGCAACATGATATCAAATTCTAATATAACTGTTCCTCCCTAAGATTTTAGAAGTGATTTTGTGGCCTACATTTATCTGTACTTTTTTTCCATATATTTTGGGGCTAGGCGTTCAACAGTGCACTTGCTAATGTAAAATCTCCAATAGAGAATCTTGCAGCTTCGTTGGGTTCAGTTTAAGACATACCCTTAACCTAAATCGAGGCCGTAGCTCATACAAACCTAATTTTAGGGCGAAAAATTGCAAGATACAATTAATATTAGTACTACAAAAGAAAACAACTTAGAAACACGATCAGGCCAGCAAAATAACCTAGTCATCCAGACTCTAAACAATACTCAAAGCAGGCAAGAAAACGCGTTTGCAAGAATCGAATTAAGTCCCAAGCAAGCGGTAGTTTGAACTAAATAAAATTACAGAAATGGTACAATCCACATCGGAGCGCTCAAATATTAGCCGAACGTGACTGTAATGCCGTTGAGCGGTCATGGACGGTCACTTATTTAACTAAAGCTTTCAATTTATATGTGTTCAATTTGCCTTAAACACTGAATATTTTGGCAGCGAGATTAGGGTTAAAGGTTGAAAGCGATGGATGAATTAAATGGAATTATCACTTGCTTTAACGGTGATGGAAAATGTCGTGATGAAGCTTGAACACCTAAAAGTTCTTAGAAATTTCTTAGGTGTGTAGACCGCCAATTAGTACTAGGCCAGCGTGGAGAAATTAATTTGTTAAAGGTGGCCTGTCCGTGCCCAGCATTCGGACGGATATGGGCTGATGATGACGTGAGTATAATATAAAAATATAACTTAACCATAATACATATAAAGCAAATTTAAGCTGAAAATGTAACAACAAATTCACAAGGTAAAAATCATAACACCTTAATCTGGTTAAAATACGAATTTTGGTGCAAATATGCACTCCAAATGCTTAATGCGAAGGCAAGTTTCACAGAAGTAATAAACGTGGAGCACATTTTGTGTGCATCCGTACGCCCTGGGAATGGAATTTTTTTACCTCGGCCTTACTCGTAATTCACACTGTGTTGCGTACCGCTTGTTATTCCGACAAAGTGATTGCGACTCATGATATTTATAAACTCGATATGGGTAAGCCAAGTGTGATCAAATTGTTTGAAAAGTTATTTTGTCTCCTCGACATCATAAAGCTCGCACTATGTAAATTTTAACTTGAAACGCCTGACAAAATGTAAGTGTAGAAATATTTTTTACTATATGTCACAAAGTCGTAACACTGTTTCTAATCGTAAACAAGATGCTGTATGTAGAACATTCAGTTGCAAGAGATCTCTATTTCTCGTCACTTGATACCCTTAAAGAAAAATCTCTATAACTCTTTTTCCGACTTCGGAATTGTGTCCGCATCGCTCGGCACGTAGTTATGCTGCGAGACCACGAGGCATTCTGGATACTTCTTAAAATCCGTGAACTGCTACCTACGCAGATAAAGTGTGGATGAAGCGTTAAGTAAGGTGAGGTGGCTTCGCGGTCGAGTCAAACACGCCTGTGAAGCTAATAGCACATTAGGCAGCCACCCCGGCGTGCCTTTAAATATTAACGCCGGGGGCTCACTCCAACCTGCCGCTGAAAAAGAAGCCTTTTTATTTGTGGATAACGAGATCCTACACGGCTTCTGTTGTATAATGAGGTTTCTTATTTCTTAGTAATGAGTTTCGTATACTTGCGTGAGATAGGGCATCGGGACATGAGATGTATCAAGTTATCAGTGCTGGTAAATTAGTTGTACGTTATTATAGGATTTTTAGTATATAGACAATATAAAGGTATTTAGCTAAGTATTTAAAATAATAATGGTGTGATACAGTAAAATCCTAGAAAACCTGATTTGTCATGGTGCTGCAAAACGTATATCAAAAAATATATATAAAGAAGAAATTTGAAACAAACATTTTTCCTCTTCCCTCCTCAGCAATATAAGAGACAACACATAGAAACTATGAGGTTTCACCCTCCCTCAAAACAAATACAGTTGATAAAATTAGACGCAATTAACGCACCACGCGAAGATACCTATATGGTTTTTAGCGGCTAAATGGAATCTAAAGTGCGTTCTATTATATATATGCGTTGTATTTTGAGTGTATGTACCAATATCGATTTCATCATCAGCCCTTATACGTCCTACTACTTAGCACGGGCCTCCCCTACAACTGAGAGGGTTAAGTCCTTAGTCCACCACGCTGGCAAGTGCGATTTAGTGCGCTAAACTACGCTACTACACCCCTAAGAAATCATTATCGATCTCCCTATTGTAATACACTTGTGACATCAACCTTGTCATTGTGAAGTAAAAATAAGCAGAAGAATAGCGGTGACATTTCTAAAACAATCCGGGCGCGACCGCCGACAATCCTTTGAAGGCATTTATCTAAATCTCCCAACAGGAGGCCGGAAGGCGAGCCATTGTACTCGTCTATTTGAACTCTCCTCGCGATATTTTTGTACCCGCCACGATCGTTATTAAAAACTTGCGCCGGTTTTGTGATTTTAATTTTTACGTTAAACTTTCGCAATATTTCTCTTCGGAGGTCGGCACAAAACGGTATTTGCATATTCAGCAGTAAAATTTACGTCACAAACAATGCCCTATTACGGTACAATGGAAATGTCTTTACAGTGTTGCGAGGTGGTGTGGGCTGCGTCACCGCGCTCTAAAGGGCACAGCGGCTGATTTAGGAGGACCTCTGGCGTGTTTAAATGAAAATTATACATAGGAGCCGCCACGGTCCGCGACCTTTGGCTCGTAAAGTAACTAATTTATGAACTCGTCCTACACCGGAGGTGCTGCCGCGCTCTTCAAATTTTAAACGAGCCGTTGTGCACACGCGCCTGATCTGACATTACGTCACGTGTCTCCGACGCGGCCGCTTCTTCAAATATTCTTTTTTCAATTCTGTTATTTTTTTCAGTGGTTGAGAAGTAAAGTATTTTTTTGAGATAACAAACGCTGTATTTTTTTTAATAGCCTATACTAGATCCCACTGCTGGGCAAAGGCCTCCTTCTTTTTCTTCCAAATTTCTCTGTTTGTAGCCAATTTATGCCATTCTCTCTCAAAGGTGTCCAGGCTGTCTCTCCAGCGCATTTTGGGTCTACCGCGTTTTCGGCGGCCCTCGCATGGTATCCACTCAGTGGCGGCCCTCGCCCATCTGTCCGGATTCATCCTGAAAAGATGGCCCAGTCCCACTTCAGTAAGTAAACGCTGTATAGTTACAAAAAAATACAAACTATAGTAAAAGTCGCAATGTTAAATATATTTTCAGTTTATAAATGTGATTTAATTCATAAATTCATGATTTAATAATGAAGTACAAAGTGACGTCGGCGCAAGAAACTGGAAGGGGGTTTTCTGTTAAATGTTATTGGGCTTACTGTTCTATCCATAATTCCTCTGGTAATGTGGGTGTCCATGGGCGGTGTTCAAAACTTAACATCGGATGACACGTTTGCTCGTTTTCCTCGTACAATACAGCACGGAGTTCAAAACTGTTCTCCATAAACAGCCAATGGCTTTACTCATGGTCTTTTTTTTTTATTTGCCTTAGCAGGCAGACGAGCAGACGGCCCGCCTGATGGTAAGCGCTCACCGTCGCTCATGGACTTGGCAATGTCAGGGGCACAGCCACGCCGCTGCCTACCGTGGTCCTATGACATAAGATTCATAACACTCTCGAAATTTCAGTCCACAAATACACTTCAGATCTACAAGCGTTAATATACCTATGTGTTAGAACTTATCTCAAAATAATGAGGAACGCACTGATGTCGGATTATCGGAAGCTTGTCGAAATGAACAATAATAGAAACGCATGAATAATAGAAGAATGTTTACTTGTAGCTTCACAAATACTATGGTAATGTGGAAGACATGGAATAATACGGCGAATAAATGCTAACAACGGTGCGGAAATAATAAAAACAATTTACTGCGAAATTCATGAGATGGGAGGCTTGGCGGAATATGTTGAGTACCACAAGTTTTTAATCGCAATTTAGGATTGGTTAGATGACTTTCTTAAACATATTTATCTCCCATCATCAGCCCATCACATCACTGCTGGATACTCTCCCCCTATATAACTGAGAGAGTTTTTTAAGAGCTTGTAGGTATACAGGTACCACACGATTTTTTCCTTTACTGTAATTCAAAAATTAAGAATTGACTAAAATTAACGCCCCTCTTCTAACTCACAAAATAAAAAACTTGAACCTCGATCTTTGCCATACGCTTTTATTGTTCATAAATAAATAATCTGTATATTCTTCTTATCACAAATCTTCATAACACACTAATAAAACAAAAGCAATCTATTCAAACATAACACGGCTTACTACCTCCATAGTCGGCTTGAATAACTTGGAACGGAAACTTAAATACATTTGCGTATAGGTAAACTTGTGTCATAACTCACGCGGCCGATGTTGGCAAATAAGTAAGTTTGGAGTAAATGCTATTAACTGCTTAGTAGTTTAAGAAACGGCCCCAATTTACCCCGGCGTAATCTAGTTTACACTTAATCAAAATTCCGGGTCAAGCCCGTCGGAATCCGGTTCGTAGTGTACCTGAGTTTTAGTTCCACGCATAAATTATACCGTTTTCCGCGACTTTGTAACGTGTTTCATTCATATCTCTTTTTAGGGTTCTGCCTCAATTTTTTTTTTTTTTTATTAGACTATACTAGATCCTACTGCTGGGCAAAGACCTCCTTCTTTTTCTTCCATATCTCTCTATTTGTTGCCGATTTAGGCCACTCCATCTCAAAGGCGTTCAGGTAGTCTTTCCAGCTCATTTTCTGTCTACCACGTTTTTGGCGGCTCTCACATGGTATCCAATCAGTGGTGGCCCTCGCCTATCTGTCTGGATCCATCCTGCAATTTGCATATGAAAGATGCAAAGATGCAAAAAAAAATATTACAGCTAATTCTCTTCCATTTAAGTTTTTCAGATTTAGGTACTTTGATTAGATCACTGCACCGAGACAAATATTCATGTGACCACGAATAATTGTTTCGTGTCTGAGTGTTTGTGATTTCGTCAAGCCTCCCATAGTTATTTTCCCTTTATGAATTACTTCGTATCACAATGTTGGTAATCAGCAATTCTACTACGCATTTAGTTTTGCAAGCACGGTCTTTACCCAGTATTTTACATAAACAACCAACAAAACCCAAAGAATCACGTTATGAATGACTGAAACACGTCAACACAAACATACAGTTAAGTATAGAAATATTGCGAGCACAGCGTGTAATATTTATTACGTAAGGAGCGCGCGTATCCTTTATACATTTTGCGGAAGAGGAAACCTCTCAGAATTATTATTTGTTGTCACTGAATAGAATCTCTTTGGTGTCGCATATTTCTTGCGTCAAACGTCCTTTATTCGTGGCGTGGTACGTCGCACAATTAAAGGTCAACTGTTTATGCAATTTCATGGCAATTGGTGATAGAAATTGTTATTATATAAACTTACTTTTGAGGTAAGAACATTGTAGGTAAACTGAAAAAAGGCTCGTCTCCATTTCATAGGGCCTAAAGGCTATAATGAAAATATTTGGGAATACTATTTGGTATTTAATTTTTGGTATTTAATAGTAATTATTGCCTTGAGTTACAGGCGCGCGATCGAGAATCTCGGCGGACGCAAGTTCAAAATCCAAGCACTCACTTCTGAGTTTTCGAAGCTGTGTTTGTATTCACAATAAACCATTGCTTATTTTAGGGGTGGAGGCAAATATCATGAGGAAACTTATACAACTAAAAGTTCTCAAGAATTTCTTAAGTGTGTAGTCCACCAACTTGCAGTAGGCCATGTTGGTAGACTAAGGCTTAAAAACCCTCTCAGCTGTAGAGGAGGTCCATGCCCAGCTGTGGGACATATGGGCTGATGCTTGGTATAGAAATACTACTGTACCTACTCTTTCGAAGTTACATGCGTAACATCATTATCTACCTCACAGTCAATAATATATAAATAACTATTAAGGTCTCCAATGTAACCTTTTGATTAAAACAGTGCACTTATCGTGGCCGATTGTCAAGCCCCAAGGATTATGTCCAAGTTAAGTGCTTAATATTAGCTCGGCCAAGCAAAGACCTCGGTGCTAGCTGAATATTTATAAGTTTGTATTGGTGTAAAGGTACGCTAGTCTCCTTTAAGTCTCTGAGCCGAACTTTGCATAACTTGTTTATTGAAATATCCCAGGGCAGTAACTCACCTTTATTCATATTGGAACTGATTTAAATTTCTTTTGTTTTAGAATGGGCTTTTTTTTTAATATAATAATAATAATAAATACACCCAACAGTCACATACATAGTCCTGATCCCACACTAAGATACGAGTCTTGTGTCGTGGGTATCAGAAACTACGAGAGACTTTTCGGTCTCACAAACACCCAGACCCGAAACAAATATTTGTGGATCATACAAACATTTGTCTCGGTGCGGTGATCGAACCCGCGGCCGCTCGTTTCGCAAGCTGGTGTCTAGCCAACTGCGCCACGGGGCTGTCAATTTGTCAATATTGTAGAACCGTATGTAGATATAGATTTTACATGGACGATATAGTATTATCATCATCAGCCCATATAAGTCTCACAGTAAGGCCCAGGCTTCTTCGACAACTGATCGCTTTAAAGCCTTGGTCCACCATGCTGGCTTAGTGCGGGTTGATGGACTACACACCTAAAAAGTTTCTCTTCTTCTCTTCTCTTCATCAACCCATATACGCCCACTGCTGAGCACGGGTCTCCTCTACCATTGAGAGGGTTTAGGCCATAGTCCACCACGCTGGCCTAGTGTTTGTTTTGTGCAATTTTTTTCGATGTTTACATTTACCATGATAAAGTATAAATAATGAATAAATTTGGTGAAATAACTTTTATTGTTTGTGAGAATTATTCTAGAATACGTGGAAACAAAAGGAGAGGGTCGGATAAGGTTCAATCTTTAGAGCATTCGCCATAATAAAAAATTCTACTTTTTCTCGCCCAAAAATAGAACGCAAACAATTGTTTTTTGAGTTGTTGCATTGGATTTTTTGCGAAGTTCGATTCCCATGTTTGTTACTAAACCGCACAAAAGAGGAAACTTTATTGTCACGCAACGAACCTCGCAAAACGTCCAAAACCACAGTTGGCTGGTAACGCAAATAGAATATGTGAAAAATGTTGTTACTGACATTTTTCATGAAAATCGATCAAACCTCTGTGGATGAATGAAAATATTTTTACATCCAGCGGAGTAGGAAATGAGAATCGGCTTTGAATAAAAAAAAAACATTTTCGTTTAAAATGTTTAGGCAAAATAATCTATACACTAAAGAATATCTTATGGAACTCGAGGTTCTTTGTAACGCTTAACTGTAAGACCGATTTTTATAAATTTTAGTACAAAAATGCATAATATTATATAAATCTATTTCGCTAACAAGACCCGGTAGGTCCCAGTATATCATCAAATTTATAAAGTTCTCGTTTTTGAGGCAATTATTTCGTCATTTAAAAAAAAATATCTAAGCATGTAAAATTTTCAACTCAACCATCACCGATCGTCATTACAATTCCATCCAACACAACATTCATAAACAAAACATGCAATAGGAACACACCGGTGCAATTTTCGAACCCGCTAAATCGTTACATTATCCACGTCGAGATGAGAATATCTCCGCTGGGCAGCGTTAGCTCGCCATTAAATCCTGGCAGCCGGCTCCCCCACCTCCCCACCTTCCTCCCCTACCTCCCCTACGTGGAATACACACAAGAGTCCCGCATCGGGCCCGTGCAAATTATTCACAAAGTACGAGAGTAACGCATGCTTATACGCCAGGGTGCCTCGGACACCATTAACAATGTAAGCTCGATTTAAGGATTAGCTGAGTTAATATGTGATTATTGTTTGGTATCTCAAGAAGTTTACACGGTGGTTCATTATTAAATTTATACTCATATAAATTCACGTCTGTCCCCGTTGATCCGTGATCGTCCGTGATGCGAGCGTCAAATGCTCAAATACAAACATATTTCTTTCGCTCCTTCAACTAAAATTGCCCTATTCATACACGCGCTTCGGTTTAGAGGATTCTTTACATTCTCTTCTCTAAGATGTTGTCCTCGGCCGAATACACCACTCACTTCTACACAGTAGGTAAATCACTTTCATTATTCTGTAATCGTTCATAGTTTCAAAGTAGCGAAACTATTTTATCATCTCACTGTCAATTTTGGCGACTACATCGATTTTAAATCCAACTTTAACAATTGGACAGCGCACATGCTTCTTAACGCTCTCACCTCTACTGTTTTTATTCTATTTTCATGTTTCTTCTGCCATACTAAATCTTACTGCCATCGACTACCCGTAGTGTAGGCTCCAGAAGCTCCTTAGTGTTCATTATAAAGCACCTGCAAATAGTTGATAAGAACACATAATTAAGCCTCTTATGAGGCACACACCTGCACAGCGGGTAACACAACATACATATAGGTACCCTACTTCGGCACTCAAATTTCACAGGTTGTGTTTTAAGTCCTACCCAAATAGGAAAACAAATAATAATATTTTTTTGAACGTTGTTAGGCTCCGTGCTGCTATTCAAAATTTTATAATAAAAACACAGAGTTACATATGCTTTGGTTGAGAATAGCGTGTTTGACTTAAGCTGTTTGACTGAAAAGGTAATCGTGACTCATCATCATCAGTTGAAAGACCTTAACTACTGGAGATAGGCCCCTAAAGACTTCCAAAGTGCTCTGTCGAAAGCGGCCTGCATCCAGCGACTTCCCTCAATTTTTGAATCATCGGTCCACTATGCGGGTGTTCAAATACTGGACCGTAAGTGGCCTTTCAATGGTCAGTCAGTGCACATAACGAAAACATCAAAGATGAAAGAGCTGAGAAATCCTCTCGCCACATTATTCTTGTACGTGGGTTAGCTACAGTCTGCAAGAGACACGGTACGTTTATGTTTAATTTTCTCCCAGTATAATCCAATTACCGGCTTTACATTACTTACAATGTGCTATTAATTAAACCCACCTTGAACCGACCTCGCAATGTACCTAATTATAAATGTATCGAAATAATACAAGATTTTAATTTCCTTATTTATAGTCACCTTTATTGTTAGCGTTTGTTCTGACAAAGTTAATTGTCATAGAGAGCTTTTGCAGATATTTTCGCAGAGTTGAGCAAAGATTAAAAATACAAATTATTATTATGGTTATACATTAATAAAATCAAACGTACGATCGAACGAGGACATGACAGCTCTTTGGCGCAGTTGGCTAGATATCAGCTTGCAAAACGAGCGGCCGCGGATTCGATCCCTGGATCGAGACAAATGTTGGTGTGATCCACAAATATTTGGTCTGGGTTTTTGTGAAACCAAAAAGTCTCTCGAAATTTCTGATTGCTACCGCACAGCACGGGTATCTTAGTGTGCGGTCAGACCTAAGAAAGCAATTGTAGAAAAAAATATTATATTTTCGTTAGTCTACACTATGTTTCTAGACAATACCGTTATTGTCATTGATTTTAGAATTGAATTTTCCATGAAAAATAAAACCTCTCAAATGCTCATTTCTTTCTCAAAAACCTAACAAACAAATCCTATTGCATCATCCTCGAGCGAACACCAGCGCATCAATACATAAATTCAAAGTTGCAATTCATAAAGAATATTTTTATGAAATTTTTAATACGGGCCCATGCCGACGGCTCTCATAAATCAAGTGCTTCCGCCCCCTTTGAATTTCCGCGCTATGATATACCACGCTGTGACAATGCCTCCCCACACCAATATTCCCTTTGACGCTAGCACGCTAATTGAAGGGCAGACAAACCGTATTTTTGTACCATTGTAATTAAATACGCTGTTATGATTGCTTCATTTGCTTCTGACGTTTATAAAGAAGACGATAATGACTTGTTGTTGGTAATTTCGGCAGGTATGGGATTTAAACGGACTTATTTGATGAAAGGCCGATACCGGTTCGACCTTTCGTTAATACTGACCTTTAAATAATTCAATAAATATACGAAAACAAAAATTCACTGGCGTCTGGGTTTAAGCATACGGTCGAGAATCTCGGTAGTTGCAGGTTCAATCCTATTATTTTCGAAGTTACGAGTATGAGTGTATTTACAATGAATTATCGCTTGCTTTAACGGTAAAGGAATTTCATAGGTGTATAGTCCGCCAACCTGACGCTAGGCGAGCTTGGTCGGCTAAGAATTTATTCCGCTCAGTTATAGAGGACGCTCATGCCCAGCAGTGAGACATATATGGGATGATGATTATGATGAAAAATACAACAATTCAATTCCTTAGCGCACGTCCAGCCAGTTTGTTTATTTTGTCTACATACAATCAGTTGGTCAGCTTTAAGCACATAATATATGCTATTTATGTAATAGCTTATATTCATAGTTGGTCCTATAAATTATCTTGCAAAATAGGTATATCATATTTGACAAAAACTAAAACAAAACAGCTACGAGTCATTCTTTCGACGTGGAATCTTGTTTGATAATATCAAATAACGGTGCAAGCTACAATGGGACATTACAGAACCCGACTGTCCATTAGTACGAATAATAAAAGGAATCCCATGTGAGGAACTCACAATGCTATACGTCTATATTATACCACACTACGTGTCAATGAACTTGGATAGGTATTTTTTCAATTACATTGTGGATCTTTCTTTATTTTATTAATTATTTATTAATTAGTCCTTTACACCATTTGATTTCAATGAGTATCTTAGAAGATATCGCAGTTTCAAAATAATGATCAAGCGCGCAATAATGATACTCAAGGCGTCGACCGGCGCGTTACGGTTTCACGTTGAAACAATTTAACCGATTTGTATGATTTTTGTATATTTAAGTAAATGGGGCTCTGCGGAGTAAAATACTACAACTTATTTTCTTTCCGAACCCAACCCTGTAGTCCACGCAGACGGAGTTGCGGGCAAAAGCTAGTTTTAAAATAAATTGAATAATCCAGTAGTAATGAATACTTTTCTAAAGGAGTAAGTGTGTGTACTGTATTTTTACGTGTTATTTCCTTGACAAACAAGTCTCTGTCGCGCGGCAAGTCTTATTATTCTCTCGCACTCACGCACTTCACAGACGTCACTGTTGCATAACAATACCCTTTCACAACTGCAAAAGGATTTTCCTTACACATTTCAAAATTATAAAACGTCTGCATTTTTAAACAGGTTTGAAAATTCTACAGAATTAAAAAATACAATGAATTAACACGTAATTTGACTGTGAAGGAAAATATTTTGATTTCCTATGTTGGGTAATATGCTAACTTGCATTAGGCCAGAGTGATGATTGCCTTAAGAGCGTATAAACACCGCGCGGCTCGCCGAGTTTAGGTAAATGCGACGAGTGTCGATGCAGCGACGAGCGCGCGCGCCGGTTCTTACTTATTACTCAAAATATCAAATAAAATGAAATGAAATCATAATTATTGAATATGTATAGTGTCAAATACATCACTTAGATTAATTCCTTTTAAAGTTTAATTAATTACATGTTCGGAAAGCAGAGATAATAGCAAAAATATTTTCGACGCAAATTTCGATGGCGTAGCGCAGAGCGATACGTCCTCTCCTTGGAAGGCCTCGCGGCGGTGTGATTTGCACTGGCCTGGGCCCGGCGTTTTATAGCACATTTTAAAATATTCATAAAAAAATAAAGAAATAAAATTTCTTTAAAACAAAAATTCTACGTTTTCAAGTACACGTTCTTTTATTAAGGAAAGTTGTTATTTTGTTAAATTGAGTATCATACAGGGGTAAAAAAAAATGCTATAGTAACAGTAATTTCCCAATATTTTGAATGCCTTAATTTTTTTTTTACTTGAATATGCAATCTAAATCTTAAAATGTTTTTAACTAACTATTTGCTTGGGGATATATACAATTCAACAAAATTTTATTTTGATTAAATATATTATGAATTAATTCGAATTTTCAGCCTCGAAAATGACTCTAAAAGTGAATTTATGACAACCTTAGCTCAGTTATTTTGTTATTTATTAAAATTTACGCAAAAATCTCAAAATGTTCTTAACTAACTTTTTAGATGACAATATTCCCTATAATAATTGGTAATTAAGGTATTTGTACGATGGGTCTTTCATCCACTTTAAGGGCTTCGAAAAGTACTGTTTTTGCCGAAATATGTATAAACCCTCTTAAGCATCAAAGACGTAGAGGTAGGTGTAAGATCATCAAACAAAAATGCTATTGATAAACTGATCGAACCGAAAATTTCCCAATAATTATAAGTACTTTTCCCCATCCAGATATAGTTACCTCTTGAACAACGAGGCGAGAAAAAGACTCGTGAGTTGAAAAATGTTCTCTCGAGAAGTGAAGCGATATCAGTTCCCTGCCAGTTCGTCGCGCAAACACTATGCATAATGACAGATGATGGCACCTCATCAAGTCGCCACTCGATCTCATTCATTCACGTTTGATTAATTAATTTCTCGCGGTTTTGCTGAGAAAATCATTTCGCGATAAAAAGTTTCTTAACGAGAATGCTCATTTCTGCAATGATATTAATGACTTTACGGATTTAGATAAAACGAATCGGGGTTTTATAAAATAAATTAGGCACTCACGTCTAAATTCTTGTACTGTATGGATAAACTAAGATTAAGTTCAATGTTCCCAGTTTTTGAGAGTGAAATTGGCATAACACAATTTCCGAATATTGCCTGACAATTAAGACAATGAGGATGCAAAACTTCTTGAACAGAAATCGTCCCTTCCCTAGATCAGTCATAACATGTGGTTAAATCCTGTCTTTTATACTCAAAAAGGTAGAGAGAGACTTACGTGTTCATAGTAAAAAGACTCCTCATTCCTTTGCAACATTCAAAACAGCTTAACTGTCCCAATCAAGAAATTTAATTTCTAAATAGCACGCCGCGCCAATACACAACCTACCAGGCACGCATAACATCTGAAGAGCTTCGTCTTCCTTCTCCAAAAATTCAGTACCAAGTGATGTTTAGGCGATAAAACGTGTGTATGAAACAGTCGGGACACGGTGGGGCGGTCGATCGCCGATACATCCTGCTCCCACGGCGACAATAATTTGTTGGTCCGACGCGCTCGTTCCTGCATTGCTCGCGATTTATCCCAGTCAACCGTGCCGTTCTAATCGGACTTGATACTAACGTCTGCTCGTTTCTCTTGAGTATAGAACTTTTTGTGCCAATCGCACACTTAAGTGGTGTTGCCGTATGGAATAAATACGTGCAGAGTGTGAACAGACCGTAAAGGAAAACTACGGTAAGAGATAGGCTGATTAGAAACATATTAACGGTAATAGGATTCAAAAAATAAATCACAAATTATGACGTGTTTCTAAGTCCATAACTGTTGCTTATATTAATTTTCGATCACGGTCTGTTTATAATCTGTTTGTAATTTGAAATTAAATCGAAATTTAACTTGAACTATGCTACCAAAATTATATTTAGCGTTAACGGATTATATTTAGAGTTGGTCTAATAAGAGCACATTAAATTGATTTTGCCTCCTGTCAAATGGTATTCAGTAACTTTGTTGGGAATTTTGGTGACACAAATAGTCTTCATTTACTATAACGTGAGTTTTGGAAACTTGCTCCACAATATCGAGTTCTAATTCGACAATATTCGGACTAAATTGTATACTGCAATTTTATATGAAATTAAAATCATGAACAACTAAATTAGGTATTAAATCACAATTAAAAAAATAAACTTCGTTGGTGCTGAAGCATAAATTTCCGCGTACAATTAAGAGGCTTAAGATTCTATTACTAAAAAATAAGATAACATCGGATATTTCCGAAAGTATATTTTAGTTGCAGCGAAATTTGAAAAATGCCCAAGAAAATTTGCTTTAATAGCTTGTCTAATCGATTTCAATAAATTTTGTTATTAATACGACACAAACAACATTAACAGCAATGCCAACAAACTACCGAAGAAAAGCTATCACAAAGTAAATTAGTTTTAATAATGAAATGCATCGGCAAAGTAGCGTTGCACATGACTCAGTGAAATTAGACTTAAGTATCGGCACGGGCGATATTTCAGGGGCGGCGCGGAGTAAATCTGCTAGACTCGACGCCATACCACGTTCCACCAATATTTGTCTACACCGGCATAATAAAGTTATTTAGTTTACGACTACAGCCACACCGAGAATTTAAGTATTGAAAATTGTATTGTTGGGCGGTTTTAGGTTTTGGAGTCGTAGGTCGAGTAAGGAAAGTTTACAAGGGATTTTTTACGGAACATATAAGCAATTTATTTTAGGATGATAGGTTAATTAGATTGTTTTGTAAAATAATAAACAAAACACATCTCAATTTCACGTATTTTATTCAAACACGATAAAACACTAATTTATGTGTCTAAGTTATCGCAGAAGATATAAGATGTTTTTCTTTCTCGCAAAACGTAGGAGACCGAGAATGCGATAACACAACACATGTGCAGTACTATACAAACAGTCAAATGGCGTCAAATCAACGTTTAAAAAGTGTGAAGAAAATAAAATAAGGATAACGCTTAAAGATTAAGAAGAACCAATTGATCTCTCGGAGTAGGTATTTCATAGCTCAGTACATCATCGTCAGCTTACACGTATACGACCTACTACTGGGCACGAGCCTCCTGCACAATTGAGAGTGTTTGGGCCTTAGTCCTTATGCGGATTGAGAAACCTAAGACCTTATTGGTGTGCAGATTTCCTCACGATGTTATCACTGTTAAAATACGTGACAATTAAACAAATGCCAAACGTCAAAACAACTGCCAACAAAAGAATCACGTTATCATGTCGGGCGAACAAAACAGCGAAATTAATTCAGCGAGCTTCCATTATCCCGTATTACACAGTTCCCGTGAACAGTAATGGCTGGTGAGCTCATCGCAGCCTTTATGTTCTAATAAAAACGTCAACACTACATCCGATACACATTAGCCATTTAGTCGGTTTAATTTGTGACATTGTAGTCTATTTTAGTTTACTTTTACCCTCACGTTTGTATAAAAGTATGGGTATTTTGAAATCGACATGTTCCGTATAACATAACGTAAAACTAGACATGAGCTAAATACGGGTTACAATAACTTGGATATTAGAACTAAGACAAATGATGCGAAAATTTGTTTCTAGTCCCAAAAGTATCTCGTTGTTTAAAATACGATACTACACTCGCGACATTAACGATTATGCGTTATTATTACTAATTAATTACATTGCCGGTCCCAGGAATCGAACAGGGGACTTCTTAATCGCTCTAACTATTTATACTGGAAGACAAGCGGACACGTGAACATCACTTAATATGTTACGTAGTTTTATGTTCCTTCAACATTGTAAGAGAGAGCCACGCCGTACTTTGTTGGATATAATAGGATATAATTCGATATAATAGGACTATCGTGAAGAATTGAAACCGTTTTTTTTGCTGACATGTTAAGATTATTGTAAATAAAGTTTTACCATTCATCAAATTGATGTCCATCGAACAATTGAGTAAGCTAAGAAGGGAAATAGACAGCATTTTGTGTGGGAACGAGTGTCACCGCTTGTCTTTTAAAGTATTCATTCTACGTCAAACATGACCAATGATAAAAACAAAAATGAAGGGCTGGTATTAGTTGTTACACATTTATAAAAGTCTTGATGTTAAACTACCTTACCTACTAATAATACGTGTTCGACTGTTTGTTTAAGTCCCCGAGTAGAAATTTTTTCGTGTTCCTGATCTGGACCCGATCAGGAATGCCTGATCGGGTCCAGATAAGGCATGTAACGCAGAACATTGGTCTGGACCCGATCAGGCATGCCTGATCGGGTCCAGATCGGGCATGCCTGATCGGGTCCAGATCGGGCATGCCTGATCGGGTCCAGATCGGGCATGCCTGATCGGGTCCAGATCGGGCAAGCCTGATCGGGTCCAGATAGGGCATGCCTGATCGGGTCCAGATCGGGCATGCCTGATCGGGTCCAGGTCGGACATGTAACGCAGAACATTGGTCTGGACCCGATCAGGAATGCCTGATCGGGTCCAGATCGGGCATGCCTGATCGGGTCCAGACTAGGAATGGCTGATCGGGTCCAGACTAGGAATGCCTGATCGGGTCCAAACTAGGAATGCCTGATCGGGTCCCAATCAATCATCTGTATCATGTAATACCTTGCCTGATCCAAATTGAGTATGCCCAGTCCGGTCCTTTTAAAAAACATGAATATAATATTATAGTCATGAAAAAATTGTTTGTTAAAAAAATATGAATTGTTATTATAAATATGTTACTTAACATTTTATTATTTATTTTTTATCAATTCGTTATTTATTTAATTATCAATGATTTTATAAATATTGAATATTATAATAAATAATAATAATTAACAACTCAATATTAATGAATTTATTTATTTTTTGTATGGTAAAACATATTTAAACAATAAAAAAAAAATACAAGGAATTTAAATAAAAGCTGTTAGTGTCTTTTATTGACCTTCTTAAAAAGGCTTTTTAAGCAGTAACCATCCCAATCGTTAGCTTTATTTAATATTGACGACAATGCTTGCTGTAATTTACTGTCAGGAATATCTTGCTTATTTAGAAATTTCTGTCTCATTGCAGCTGAAATACAAAATTTGATTCAATTATGTTGTAATTTAATAAGTAATAATAATAAAAAATATTATAATATATATAAAGTAATAACATACAATTAAGAAATAATTAATTTGGTATCAATGAAAGTATCCTGCACTATATAATGATTAACATACTTTTTACCAAAGTGAAAAAAGTTGTATCTTTTAAAACTTTTTTTGGAGTTGCAGCTACATATGACATGGCCATATCTCTTGAAATATAAAAAACGAATAATATTGCCCATATTATGGGTAATAGTGTTTTCCATCAATGGAAAAGTATATAAGTTTATTCTGGAAAAGCAAATTTATTATTATTTATAATGAGGAGCATTTTTTTAAATATGACAATTTCAATAATATGGTCAGATAGAGCAAATATTAGTTCTTTCATATATTTATATATAAGAGTATAGTTTTTTAGAAACTCACATTTTTTTATTGTCTTTCAACTTTTCATTGAATTTATCAAAGTTTTCCATTGTTGATAGTGGAAATTCTAATTTTTGAGCCACATCTGTTGATCCTTCAGTATCTATTCGACTGGAATCTAACAGTTGAGTACTGTTATTCTTTTTAATTTCAGACAGGATTTGGGCAACAACAGCAGATATGCTTACAATTTGACCTCTTAAATTCCCTAATTGTTTTGATAGACTGTTATAATTATGCCTGAAACATTCAAGCAAAGAATCTGTTAAAAATAAAATATATATTAATACAATTTTTTACACTGATTATACATTTATTAAAATATCAAAATTCCAACACTGATGTAAATATAAATATTATAACAATTACCAACACTCCACAATTTCAGAATAGAATCCATATTATGACCTTAGTTACTAATAATTATTAGATAGGTATTGTAATGATTAATTTGTTTTTTACCATTGGATACAGTATTTTTTGTTGATGATCTAGCTGCTAATATAGTCATTTCAGTTTCTGTTTTGGATTTATTACTATAAAGATGCTAAATAGATTATCAGCAATTATTGATAATGTACTATTATTATTAGAAGTAAAACAACAGTAGTATAACTTAATTATTTGTATCAAAATTAACAATAATAAAAATATGTCAGTTAATATGCTTTGTTAAAAAAAATCATTAGTAAAAAAATATTAGAAATTAATCAACAATATTTACATTTTTAAATAAGAGATATTACCTCAAATTTCAGTGGGTTTATCGGTTAACTCCAAAGCTGTTTGGCTGAATATTTTATCTATTTTTAATTGATTCTTTGATAATGCTTTTATTTTGAAAGTTTTTTCAACAGCAGCTGCTTTTGCTTTAGTGGACTCCTCATTATCAGTAGAGAAAGCATAGGGTTATTTTTCCAATCTTATTAATTTTTCCTCTGCCTCTTTCATAGTTTCTGATAACATTAATTGTATAAATTAATTACTGTTTTATTGTTTTGACAATAAGATATCAATTCCCATAAATCTATAATTCAAATAACAATAAATTACCTGCTGTGCCACATATTTGAACATGAAATGTTGGTCTTGTCGGATCAGGCTCTTCACAATGTTTCACTATTGTTTGTAATAATTTACAATACTTAGTACTTTTTAACAATGATGCAGGCATATAATATTTACATCCAGTACCACTATATTCTATGTAATGATCTAACCAAGAACTTGATACTATATCAATTACTTCATTGGATAAATCATTTACAAATAAAACTATAATGTCATCTGAAAAAAAATACGGATTATTGAAATATAAATTTATAATGAAAAATAGCAAAGAATTGTAATGTATTTTTAAATACTTTTTTACTATCCTTGAATGTTTTAGGTAATTCAATTTAATAACGAAACTTTACACACAACATGTAAATTTTTATCTACTTAAGTAGTTTACTCCACAATTTAGTATTTTATACACAATACACACTTAGTAAATGTCTAGATATAAGTTTATAGTCCTTGATACACTTTGTTTTGGTAAACACACAATATATTAATTATTCTGTAACTACTGTTAAGGCGATTTAGTTTTTGTAATGAACTTATTTAATCTTTACATTAATATACCAATCGGCATATTCAATCAATTCAATCCACTGATACCGTCTTCTTGACATAAAATAAAAATTAACTCCCGTGTTCTATAGACTGTATGTAGAATTGCCGTTTGTAGTAAAAGGCGGGAAATGCCCAAAAGCGGTATTGCATTATTTTAAGTTGCGCACCAAGTTAGTAACATCCGCAATACTTGTTTTTAATTATAATGGTTTTATCACGTATTATTTTACCTAACATTTTCTGGAAAAAAATAAATACGATAATAAGTAACTTTCTATTTATGCACCTAATTCCTACACTTCCTGTTGTCGCCTGTCGGTTTATCAAGTACCTAATGTTGCCATAACAAATAAAATACTTTTCATGCGTAATCAAATCTATACTAATATTATAAAGAGATAATGTTTGTGAATTTGTAACGTTGTAGAAATTCGTTATTGACAAACAAAATTTATGGTAAAAGATTTTTGTAAAATAAATTACCAGTATAACCTGATCTGATGCAAATAAAATTTACACCGTGACATAAATATGGCAATTATGATATGATACACGTCATGAGTTGAGTTTCACCGTTCACGTCCAAAACAATAATAAGTTTTGAATTGTATTTGACAATTAGGATAACGGTATCTGGGCTTGATACTACATGTCTTATCATACTGAATATTTTTTAATACCAGGCTAGCCCTATTTGATCCAGACCTTGGCCTAATGCAGTATGCCTTACAATACTTGAAAACATTTAACATAAGGCTATCCTGATCTGGTCCCGATCTGGTCCTGATCCAATATACCTTACAATACTTGATAACATTTAACATAAGGCTATCCTTATCTGGTCCCGATCTGGTCCTGATCCAATATACCTTACAATATTTGATAACATTTAACATAAGGCTATCCTGATCTGGTCCCGATCTGGTCCTGATCGGGCTTGCCTTACAATACTTGAAAACATTTAACATAAGGCTATCCTGATCAGGTCCCGATCTGGTCCTGATCGGGCTTGCCTTACAATATTTGATAACATTTAACATAAGGCTATCCTGATCAGGTCCCGATCTGGTCCTGATCGGGCTTGCCTTACAATATTTGATAACATTTAACATAAGGCTATCCTGATCAGGTCCCGATCTGGTCCTGATCGGGCTGGCCGTACAATACTTGAAAACATTTAACATAAGGCTATCCTGATCTGGTCCCGATCTGATCCTGGTCGGGCTGGCCGTACAATACTTGAAAACATTTAACATAAGGCTATCCTGATCAGGTCCCGATCTGGTCCTGATCGGGCTTGTCGTACAATACTTGACAACATTTAACATAAGGCTATCCTGATCAGGTCCCGATCTGGTCCTGATCGGGCTTGCCTTACAATATTTAATAACATTTAACATAAGGCTATCCTGATCAGGTCCCGATCTGGTCCTGATCGGGCTTGCCTTACAATACTTGAAAACATTTAACATAAGGCTATCCTGATCTGGTCCCGATCTGGTCCTGATCGGACTTGCCGTACAATACTTGAAAACATTTTAAATAAGGCTATCCTGATCTGGTCCCGATCTGGTCCTGATTCAATATGCCTTACAATATTTGATAACATTTAACATAAGGCTATCCTGATCAGGTCCCGATCTGGTCCTGATCGGGCTTGCCGTACAATACTTGAAAACATTTAAAATAAGGCTATCCTGATCAGGTCCCGATCTGGTCCTGATCGGGCTTGCCTTACAATACTTGAAAACATTTAAAATAAGGCTATCCTGATCAGGTCCCGATCGGGTCCTGATCGGGCTTGCCGGATCGGGCATGCCTTATTCTATCCTGATCAGGACCCGATACATGATCTGGTTGTGCCTTATTTGATTTCTACTCGGGTCGCTATGACAGATACCACCACTACCGCTTGCCGGACATAAGCAATAGTTTTCGAAGTTTAGTATCGTTGGAATGTTCAAGCGCAAAGCTAAAGTGTAGGAAACATCGGGATTTGCATAGATAACATATATTCCCTTAACATCGCACGAGAATAAAAATTGCGAACCGAAACTTGCAAACTTGTGCGCTTGGCGTTGTTTACGACTGAACTTGGTCGCTTTACCGTGTGCAGCCGTACTCAAATGTGCTTCTTATTTTTTCTAGCAGATGTTTGACACAATTACGCCCCGATCCCTCAAGGGGTAGGCAGAGTAAGTACATCCACGTTCTCCAATTATATGTGATTTAAGTCTCATGTAGTTGAGAGCAAGTCTATAACCGTTTTTCAAGTGGACAACTCTTTGTTTTCCAACTCCTCCTTTACATTGCTTTTCTGATTAACTTCGTTGCAGGATTGTGACAATTTAGGTCCCCTTAGATTCGCTGAGCTTCATTGCTCGGCGCCAATACTGTGCGTGCCGCTGTTGATCCTGTAGTACAGGAGTTGCAGTGGCGGGTGTGTGGTGGGATAGGGCCACCAAAACCCTTTTTCAAGTGCTTTTCCAGACTCCGTGCTTCTACTTAAAATAATAATAGAGAATCCCATTTTACCCCAACATAAAAATAAAGAAAACCACAACAGCTGGTCCCTTTAGCCTCAGTTTCGTGATAAGCAAAACAGTTATTTTTCAATTGGAATACTCAGTAGCTGTAAAGAATTTGAAAACGAACTCAATAATTAACCACTAAATTCAGGAATACATTCCTCCGTGTCTTTCAACCTTATTAAATATAAGACCATATTATTATTAATTTTGAATTAAGCGACAAAACCTCAACGATTACAAAACAATTTGAACAAGTCCCCAAGTCATTGCCGACACGACAAAGCGTTCACGTGAACTCCATTATGAATGACGAGTGCTCACAATATTTTCATTAAAAGTTGTACGAACGCAAGCTTCGCACAAAGCAGGCGACAACAATTAACACGGCTTGCCAAAACACACACACATTTGGGCAAAGCTATTAAATGAGCCAAATACTCGAGGTTCAGGCTTTTTTTAGCTCATTTTTAGGGTTCCGTACTCAAAGCGTCCGTGGCGCAGTTGAAAAGGTTATTGTAGTTCCTGATACCCACGGCAGAAGACTCGAATCTCAGTGTAGGTTCAGAACTATGCACATACTTTTGTGAGGGTTATGTGTATTTATTATTAATTTTTGTTACATATAAATTTGACATTCTTTGACAAAGAGATTGTAACAATGATTGTAAAAAAGCAATATATTCTTAAAGTAACCGAATTCTGAATCGCTGGCATAATATTATTTTAACATTTTCAATATAATTGTAGTCTTGGATATCATCTGCCATGAATATTCAATCATATTGCAATAAATCAAAGCAAATATATCAAGCATTTGCGAAATATTAAAGCCAAGTATTTTGACTACGTATGTAATAAAATCAACGAAATTGACCCAAAACTGTTTGTGTACAATGTATAATATATAAAAAACCAAGTATATTTTACGAAGTAAAAAAGAAAAACACAATTGAAAAACCGCGGAAAGTATTTAAAACCGAAAGCGGTCCGAGTGCGCACTTTAATCAATACAAGTGAGGGAAAAGAGGTCACAGCCAGATCCCCAGAGGTCAGCCGAGATAATTTTCATAATAAAACATCCCTTTTCTCAGGCACTTTGGTGTAAATCAAGTTTTCCGGCCACCCTTTCAATTTCCTGACCGCAGCACAGTTCCGCTCGGCCGGGAGTCCCGATGTACGGTGGAACACGCCGCTCGCGACAGTATCTTCGCCCGACCATTAATAACACGGTTTGTTAAATATTTTTTAAATATATTTTCGAATATAATTGGATGGAAATCATATTATAGGTATTGAGAAACGTGCTCAAATGAAGCGTGTAAGTCATGGATTTGTGGTATGAAAGATCAATTGATCTGTCTCAAAGGCTGTGTAATAACAAACCTTACACCTTCACAGCCAAGTTTCGCCAGCTATACTAACACACTCATGAAATCCATATACACTTCAAAACATGTTTATTAAATAAACCACATACACAAACGTATCTTCCGTTCAAATAATGAAGACGGCACGGGAAATATTTGCAAGCCCGCTCGTTACGAAACATAATAATGTTTTTAATTTTGAATAACCCTTTGCGGTGTTTCCGACTGGATTTTGTGTTATCAAAGGCTGAGCAGGCCGGCGATCCCGCGGGATTTCATTATTCTAAATTAACACTTGTTTATTTTTCTTAAAACAACAATGCTCTGTAAATATCCGTGTTTATTCGTAAACTCCGATTCGTTTTAATATCGCCAAGTGCCGCTCTTGTGTTGTTCGGGAGAGTTGTAAAACATTTTGTAAGATATAGCTATGCAATTTTGTCTTTACCGGAATATAAAGTAAGTCTTCTTTATACCATACGCAACCTAACCTTTGTATTCCCTTAGATGTTAGACAGAGGTGAAATGCTGCATCCAAGTATCGCCAGTTGTGTTGTGTTAATAAGAGGCGGGCCTAATAGACGGCATCGGTCCAATTTCGAGACTCTTGTTGAAATCCTAATAGAAAAACGCAATAACACTTCTCCGGACAAGGGAATCGAACCCGGAACCACTTGTACCACGATGTAGCCCAATGACGATAATTAAAATGTTAAGCGAGATATTTCTTTCTTTGTATAAGTTATTTTTATCATTTGCAGCGCTTTATGCTACGTCAGAAATTGAGGTTCCATCCCTATCATCTGGATGAATGGCGTTCCTCAACAGTGCGGTTCAAACGCTGTTTTCTTCCTCGCACAACATCTTTGTGAAATCAGCTTCCTTCGGCGGTATTCCCAAACAAGTACGATTTAGGGACCTTCAAGAAGAGAGCTTATATCTTCCTCAAAGGCCGGCAACACACCGATGATTCCTCTGGTATTGTGGGTGTTCATGGGCGGTGTTGACCACTTAACATCAGGTGGCTCATTTGCTCGTTTGCCTCCTTTTTCCATAAAAAAAAATAAATAAATAAATTAAAAAAAAAATATTAATTATATCAACAGTTTTTAAAACATTCTGCCTTTTCCAAATTGCATAAAAAATGTATACCCCAATTATGAATATTGCGAATATTATTATGAATGTGGCAAATTCCGCAAAAGAAATTAATTTTAACCGCGTTACCTATTTAGAAACATTTTTTATTATTCGAGTCCGATATAACGCATAATAAATTTAGAATACAACTGCATGCATACTAAATAAGTATGAGTTATATATATGTACATGTATTTATATACACAGACGCGTATGTATGTATTAATGCTTCCTAGTTTCGTCAATTAAATGATAAGTCCTACGTTAGAATTCTGATGCTAAGTCTACGCTGAGCGTGCCGAACTTACGATTAAAATATCATATGTTCAACACGGTCGCTGCCCGCTTCTTAATAATCAAGACAGCGTGCAAAATCAGAACTTTTATACATGTGTGACAACTAATAGCAGCCCTTCATTTTTTAATGAAATGTTTATCAGAGATCGTGCTATCATAGTAGAATGAACAGGAGACAGACAAGCGGCGGCACTCGTTCCAATACAAAATACATTGAAGCAATAAATTGAAGTGAAAACAGAATTCACCCTTTTCTCCTGCAAAGAGTTTGCAAGCGAAATAGGAAATCAAAGGGCATATAATAAGCCGTAATATTTCCCCATGTCTGTTTTTGATCTATCTCATACCTGACGAGCGAGCGAGAAATTGGCATCGCGGCTTTAACCAACATGAAAGAACAGCTTTTCGTGTGGGGAGGAAAGAACAAATTGAATTATGTATTTATAGTATATTTTTGATGTATTTTTTTCAATACATTGCACAAAGACTCGTATCTTAGTGTGGGGTCAGGACTATGTGTGTGACTGTTGGGTGTATTCTGTGCCACGAATATAAAGTATGTATGCATAAAACATATTATGTAGTTACAAAACAAAAATACGTCACAAATGAATCGGCATTCGAAATGCAAAATTCAAATTTCAACACTTCCCAACCACCCAAATTTCAAATCGCAATACCTATTTCGCCAATAGCATCTACCCGTACATATCCAATTATTGCAAATCAATCCAACCGTTTTCAAAAAACGAATTCACGTTCCACATTCAAAATTTTACTCTTTTTAAACCTCAATTTCCCGCCAATATTAAAGTGAATAGGTATTTATTGGCAGCAAGGAGGACCGTATTTCACGTGCCGTGATTCAATGAAGAGCCCATAAAACCTCCACAAAACAATTGCTATTATTCTTTGTTATTACAGTACAGGTGTGCGCGAGTGATATATTGCTAACATTGCGTCGCTCCGCGGTAACGATCCATTGGCAAATGTTTAGATGTGGTTTTGTGAGAATTTAAGTTTAGATAACGCGCTGAGCCTTGTTAATCCTTTTGATATTTCGATAATGGAAACATTTTTACATTGAATTTTTGGTTGGTTGATATTTACCTGTTTTATTGGATGCAGGCTCGCTCGCTTCCGAGAGACAACTTTGGGAGTGGTTGGGTTATGGCCTATGTCCAGCAGTAGACGTCTATAGTCTGATGATAAAATTGAACAATCTTGAACAACACAATGTCTACCAAGCCTTCATATACATTTTGCCTTTCAAAGGTTCTTCCTACGCAGTAGAATCTTCAACCAACGGTACTTATACTAAGAACATTTAATCTACTTCATGTTGAAGCAACTGATTTTTCAAGTTGAGGCTGCTTCAAGAATCAACGTGAGTTTTTTTCTTAATCGTTTCACACACACACGCACACTGCACCAGTACCAACGACTAGGATAAAAAGCCCTAATTTAAGAAAGCTGTAAGAAACTAGGAAAACTCGATTACAAAAGGCCGCGACAGTAGTTTACGAGGCAAACGTTATTGCCTTTCGAATGTCCCGTTTTTCACCTTTACCGATGATGGGGCTCCACGTATCTTTCCACACATTACCAACAGATGTCGCTTCGATACAAAAGTTTTATAGCTGGCCGTGTTATCTGGCGTGCATCTTTTGCTTATATTTGGGGCCGTTGACTTCAGTATCGGGAGTTTTAAGGGCAAACATTTTATTATTTGATAATTCCCTGGGCAAGCTTCTGAACAGCAACTCTACTTTTTGCGTTGTGTGTTGGTTACGGTTTATCTTAAAAACCACACGACCAATTTGATTGATTTTAAGTATGGACATAAAAAGGCTCCTGGGAAGTTCCTTAAACTACTTTCCCAGGGTTATTTCCGTGGTTCTAAATTCAAGACTGCGACCAAAACTAAACCAAACCGCTAGTTATACACAATAATATTTACTGTAAAATTAATAGCATACACAGGGTCGCGACCCGTAGGCGTACATTGTACATCAAATCGGATTAATTGAGAATCCTGTTAGCGGAACAATAATGTTTAAACACATTCCGTTGTCTGCGCCGTCTCCTGCCGCCTGTAGCTCGCAATTAGTTTGCGTAATTTGTAACTACACGCCCGCATGAATTGTGAGCCGCGTATGAAAATACGTGCTGCTTGTGCGACACATCGGTTTCAACAGTTTTGATTTAGACTTACCGGAATATGTCAGTTTTATACTTGGTTCTGCTATCAAAAAATCTTTGGTCGAAAATCCATTAAATATTTGCGTTAACTCGGTATAAATTCACCTGTATATATATATGACAGCACAGCGCAGTTGGCTAGACACCAGCTTGCAAAACGAGAGGCTGTGGGCTCGATCCCTGCACCGAGACAAATGTTGTGTGATGCAAAAATATTTGTTTTTGTTCGGGGTGTTAGTGTATACGTAAAGTGTCTCTGATATTATACATAAGTGTGGGATCATAACAGTGTATGTGACTGTTGGATGTATTTATTAATTCATCACAATTCCATGTTGAACTAAATGGTAAATTAACCGTGCCGATATAAAAATTTCAAAAAGTATTTTGATTTGAGTTGCCATGTTCTCCAAGCCACATAAAAATTAAATAACTTTCCGCCTGTCAAAGAGTATGATGCTTAAAAATGGCTCTATAATAATAAAACATACATTCCCTTGGACTGCAGTAAATTATTTTAATCCGATTAACAATCAGTTCAAGGCTAGCTTATAGATAGTAATTGAGGCTACGACCGCAAAATGTGGCTCGGTGCGGGTCTCCACATATTCGACAACCGTAGTAAATACTGGCATTTTACAATCAATCCCATATTTTAAATGTATCAAACGAATTATTAATTTAATTTCGTGAACAGAAAATTAATGTTACAACCTCGTCGCGTTTCAACTTTTTTTTAAATAATGACATACACCTTTTGCTTTTTCATAAATAGAACTAAGTTTAAATTTCGAACGTTGAATATAACACATTTTCTGTGAGTAGTTAAAAAAAGATTTCATAATCAGTTAGAGCGACAGTTTTGAAACACAATATTGACAAAGCCAAACGCGGACCGAATAGAGTTAAAAATTATTAATACTAGGAAATATGCCTAGTTTCAAAAAGTACCTAGTTCGTTTGTTTGACCTTCAACTCATTTTATCGAGCCAAAAAGTGGAAAGTCTTTGTACTTTTACAGCGATTGGTAGACAATTTACAATATACTTTTATTAGCAGAAGCCAGGAAGGCATTATGTGAGGATACAACAAAGAATATATATCTTCGGAAATAAAAAAAAAAACATAACCAAAACATATTCTCCACTTGCATTTCGCCGAAATTAAATTAATTATGAAATTAATATGAGTTCCACGTAACCTCCAGACACGTCTATGCTGGTGCTTGCTATGGTTCCGCCAAGAATTGTCCAGCATAACTACTAAAACCATGAAAATTTTTTGAACCCATTGTCATATCTACCTTTATACATTTCCTATCGAACTCACCTTTAAAGTATCGTTTTCAGAAACAGAAATTGCTCCACACCTTGCCGGTTCGTATCGGCTCAATGAGCAAGCGAACAAAGCATTGTTCGTAGCCGCGCGGGATGAGCCCAGTACAAAGCAAATCTGCGTTAATTCGATTTTGGGCGACCTCCGTCGTGCTGCAGACAAGTAACTGATAAAAGTTTGAATTAGTAGCGAGTGTTCATTTTGTTGCGCTGTACTATCTTTTGTCCCATGGAAAAAAATTTGTGGGTTGGTTTAAGTGCTATTTTTATCTGAAATTCTCAGTAGCGCGGAGTCTGAATGTGACCGAATGGGGGTAGTAGGCTCCCCCTATTACGAAGGGTTTAATGCAATTGGCGAACTATTTGTACAGATCTCTGCTGACCCTTCGGGTCCAAAGTGTCGATGAAACGGTAAAATTATTAAAACAGTAATAGGTGTATTTTGTGAACCAGTTGAAAGTTTCTTTTCCGTAATTATCTAGTGGAAAATTTCGTTCGAACTGAATAGAAAGTAGTAATATAACGTATTCCATGTTGTATAGCTGAAATAAACTATTTCCATTTTTAAAGCGTTTTTAAAGCGAAATAAAAATCATTTTTAAAGCAAAATAAAAATGGAGTTCATGGGCGGTGCTGGCTTCTTAATATCGCGACCAAAATTTCACACCTGAAAGTTCTTCTTTCTTAAATGTGAAGTCCGCCAACCCGCACTAGGCCAGCATAGTGGTCTAAGGCCTCACCCTCTAAGTTGTAAAGGAGAGCCTTGCCCAGCATTGGGACGAATAGCGGATGAAAATATCCTCATATGTTTTTGATATTAAAGATCGCCTTCCCGTCGATTCTGGAAAAACATCAATACATATTTTAATATTGTTTTTCTCTATAAATTTCATTTATAGTGTCCCAGATAAAAGCCTGTGTCCGATTCGAATGTGTTTATATGTCGAACACGCATATCAATCAATATTAATCAACATTGTTTTAAGAGTGCATGCCAAAATATTTTTATACAATATCCGAAATGATTGATGTCTACATTTTAAAAATGAATTTGGTTTTGTTTCGTAACTGACTGATGTTTATGCGTTTGAATGTTTATTGAAATTTTAGCTTTTTTTACTAAAACTGTTTTTAGGGTTATTTATATTTAGTTAAATATAGTCACAGCCGCTTCATATAATACTGAGAACAATCAGGTATCAAATACATATTTTATTTATATTTCAGTACACGGCTGTCCTCTGTTAGTGCAATGAGTGTAATCAAAAAACAATTACTTATACCAATCTGTACAGAATACCAAAACGAGCAATCGTAGGAATTTTAAATCCATACATCCATAAATTGTGAACAAACAAGATCAATAAAAGCGCAGAGTAAAACCATACAGAGAAATCAGTTGAAGTAAAATCGAATGTAAGGATTATTATAACAATGCGCTTAATGGTTGAGCAAACAGCGCTCCCCGGGGCAAAGAAACAAGCTTTGCTGATTGCAAATTGTGCTTACCGAATACAAAATGTAAGCGAATTTCCTGCAAACTTGATTCGCGAACGACGAATTGACCTTAAGTAGACATTTTTTGTCAAAAAACTCTAAGCTCTCGTTTATTAAAATATTCAGTTATTTCGAGGGGAAGACGGCGTCGGTATTACAGAGCGAAGGGCGCGAGATGATTTTTATTTAGCTCCAGATCGAGTTGTTCATTGTGTACCGGCTGTCTGCTTTACTCTTTGTCTCGGCGACACTTTTTACATGTTTTAGGTTAATTAAAAGGTCTAGAAACGACAAATAATGTTCAGTTTCTCTTTAAATTCACTCAACCGATTCTTTTGATAATTTTTAGACGGTTGGCAATTAAAATTAGCATTGTTGACTGAAGTATACATAAGTGCTTATACCTCATTCACGATAAGTTGATTCTTTTGGCAGATGTAAATTTTTCTGAGACATGACTTTGAAATAAAAAAGTATTATTTTATTATTTTAATGATTTGATAAATATAAAAAAATACATACAACACAAAAGTCTCTAAAGATATAAGCGTTATCCGAAAATTTTGAGACTTTATTGCTTCAAAGTAAAAATAAAATAGGAATACTGAAACTAATTGACGTTTGTATAATGTTACATCGGTCGGACAGAAAGGGACGTAACATCGTTCATATCGATCTCCACGTCGATTATTTTATTGAACACTATGATGACCATGGCTGTGCTCCTTTTTCTTAATAAAAATTGTTTTAAATATAAAACTATTTTATTTTTTAACCTTTATTTTTACATACTGCGTTATTTTTGGACCTCCTGTCAACTTAAAATAGGTGGTTTAGACCATGAAACTAAACAACTTTTCCAAAGAAACATGGGTCGAAACGTGATAAATAATTCGACTCTCCCATAGAAAACTGCTCACATGGTCGATTTCGTGTAGAAGGTCTAATTTTTTTTTCACTTTTCGACCCGTGTTTCTTTGAGGAAGTTGTTTACTTTCGTGGTCTAAAACACCTATTTAAATTTGGCGGGAGGTCTAAAAATAACCCTGTTATATTAAACAGGTACTTATTATGAACTTTGACCCACCATCGCTTATCTACATAATATTTTACATGTCGAAAGTAATAAAGAATTTCACAAATAATGCAGTACTTTAAAACGCAATATTTTTGAACTACTCGATATGTTCTGTTTCCCATCATTAGTCGATATGCCAAAAGAATCAACTTATCGTGAATGAGATATAGAGAGTTGCCTTTCGGACTATGTTCTATTTTCTGACCAAATTGTTGCGAATTTGCGGCTGATCAAATCGACAGATACCTAGTAATGCAAACATGCAAACAGGTTCATATTTGTGTATAAAAAGGTAATTTTAAAAGGCAGAAAGAGAAAACTGACGAATTATGTTAATTTTTACTTTACTATTTTAATACACAATTCACCTCTGAAATAGCTATTAAAAATTTAATCCAACCATAATCTAAACGACATCGATAATAACCAATTAAATTAATCCGTTACATATTAATAAGCACATTAATAAAATTGATAGCGAAGTGTCAAAAGTAAACGCTACAATCTAGCTACAAACACGTAAATATTTGACGTCACTAAACTAATTGATTTGCCAAATGAGATATTTAATGTGTACTATTTAATATTTTGATCGCATACCGCCGATAATGTATTAAACTGCAATGTATCGAAATTCTCCTCTCCACAGGTCATTAGCTTAAATGAAACGATGTCATCAGCATGCGTAATGTTGCACGCTGCTCTTAAATCTCCTTTTATTCGGGTATTTTTACTTTAATAATACTTTATTATGGTTAGTTATGTATATACCATGCGGATATTTTGTTCTTTTTAATAGTAAAATTAATGGAAGTAGAAGAATTCGAACAGAGAGATTGGTGGTCGAAAATCTCGGCACAGAATGCCATAGGCATGAAGTCCACCTTTACAATAATTGTATCAAGTGTAAATAAATGAATTATCACTAACTTCAACGATGAAGATAAACATCGTGATGAAATGATGAAATTCTTAGGAATTTCTTACTAATCTCGTAATGCACGTAAAGTATGTATGCAATAATTTTAGTCCTTTTTAAGGACACTACAGACAAGAATCGGTGGATAACGTAGAGAAATCCAAAAAGAGTGTTATAAAGTAACAATCCAGTCGAATTATACCGTTCTATTTAAAACAGTGTTTCAGACTAACAAAACTCCCATTACAACGGGCTCGCTTTGAAATTTGTGGATCTTAGTCCAAAGTAGTTTTAATAATGTGATTTTAAAACAACATGCCAAACGGCCGGCAGAACGGTTTAAAACTCTGTGAAACTTTATTAATTACTTGTCGGAAACGTTTATTTTTGTATTCGCCAGTAAACTCGGTATGAGGGAAAATACACAATCACATATGAGATTGTTAAAGTCCTGTAAATACAATTTAGTTGGTCCTATGGCGTAGTGACTTGGGATTTAGTGGTTCTTGGGTTTCTTTCCCGGGTTCGTTAGTGTTACTGACTTTTCCTTGACGTCATTTTTAATGGCTTAATTAAATTTATTTATTTTTTTTTTTTTTTTTTTTTTTTTTTTATGGGAAAGGAGGCAAACGAGCCAGTGAGCCACCTGATGTTAAGTGGTCAACACCGCCCATGAACACCCACAATACCGGAGGAATCATCGGTGCGTTGCCGGCCTTTGAGAAAGATAAAGGCTCTTTTTTTGAAGGTCCCTAGATCGTATCCATTTGGAAATACTGCCGACGGAAGCTGATTCCACAAAGTTGTTGTGCGTGGAATGAAACACCGTTTGAACCGCACTGTCGAAGAGCGCCATTCATCCAGATGGTAGGGATGAAACTTTAATTTTTGACGTGTGGTGCGGTGGTGAAATTCAGCAGCCGGTATTAACCCAAAAAGTTCATCTGAGCACTCCCCATGGTACATGCGATATAGGACACATAGAGACGCGACGTCTCTTCGCAATGAGAGGGGATCGATTTTGTCCGAAAGGATCTGGTTATCGATGATTCGAGCAGCACGTCGTTGAATACGGTCAAATGGAAGAAGCTGGTACTGAGGAGCTCCAGCCCAGAGATGACAACAATACTCCATGTGTGGGCGGACCTGCGCTTTATACAGCTGTAAGCGCTGATCCGGCGTGAAATAATGTCTCGCTCTGCTGAGCACACCGAGCTTTTTCGAAGCTAGCTTCGCTTTATCTTCCAGATGACCGCAAAACTGAACGGTACTCGAAACATCGACACCAAGGATTCCAATACTAGACGAAATACCAAGGGAAGCGCCCAGGAACCGAGGTGATACGGAAAAGGGAGTTTTTTTAGCAGTAAATGCGCAAACTTGAGTCTTAGACCGATTAAATTGGACCAAATTCTGCCTGCCCCAGTCGGCGGCTTGGTCCAACAAGTAGTCGATTTCTGACACAAGCCTATTTCGGCACTCATTGACTTGTTCCTGAGAGGAATTAGCACGGCCAGTGTATAAGGCATCCCCGGTACTGTCATCTGCATAACAATGAATGTTATTATGAGTTAACAAGTCATTAATATGCAGAAGGAACAGAGTAGGGGATAGCACACAACCTTGTGGTACACCAGCATTCACAGGCATAGAGTCCGAGCTAGAACCGTCGACTACGACTTTTATGCTTCGCTCTGTGAGAAAACTGGTGACCCAGTTGCAGAGCCTCTCAGGAAGTCCAAAAGAAGAGAGCTTGGAAAGTAAAGCTCCATGCCAAACCCGATCAAAAGCCTTCGCTATATCCAACCCTACCGCCAAGGCCTCCCCCTTGCTTTCGATCGCCTCTGCCCACCTGTGGGTTAGATACACAAGAAGATCACCAGCTGATCGGCCCCGTCTAAAACCATATTGACGATCATTAATCAGCTGATGAGTCTCCAGGTAGCACAGAAGCTGGCTGTTTATTATGGTTTCCATAATTTTAGAAAACAAGGAGGTTATGGTAATGGGCCTGTAGTTAGAAGGATCAGATCGGTCGCCTTTTTTTGGGATCGGGTGCACTAAGCCAACCCTCCAAGATTTTGGAACTACACCTGATAAGTATGAATGCCGAAAAAGACGCGTGAGCACTGGTGCCAGCTCAGGAGCACATGTCTTCAGCACAATAGGAGGGATTCCATCCGGCCCACACGACTTATGGATATCCAGGGAAAGTAGTACTTTACGCACAGAGCTCTGGTGAAAACGGATCTCTGGCATAGAGTTTTCACAGCAAGTGATCGTAGGTGCTAGACTTCCCTGGTCATCCAGAGTCGAATTAGACGCAAACAGAGCACCCAAGAGATCAGCTTTCTCTTTTGCGCTGTGGGCCAGCGAACTATCCTCCCTGCGCAATGAAGGAAATGAAGGCTTACAGAAATTGCCGAGAACAGCTTTAGCCAGAGACCAGTAGGCCCGAGTTCCTGAAGGAAGACGAACTAATCTCCTGCCTATGCTCTCGATGTATTTAGACTTAGCCATAGCGATCGTTTTCTTGAAACCCCGAGCGGCAAAGTTATACTGCTTCCTAAGAGCACTGGTGTTAGCATCGTGCGACAAAATGGCATTAGCCCAGGCTTGATAACGCTCCTGTTTCAGGCGAGATGCCGCTTTACAGGTACGGTCAAACCAGGGTTGAGACTTACCACCGACCGGCACCATAGAGTTAGGGATGAATAGTTCCATACCCTGAAGTACTACATCGGTAACTGAGTCGGCAATAGTGTCAACATCGCCCAGAGAGAAGCAAACCCGCCCCCAGGGGTAGGAAGCGAAAAATGTACGCATCGCGTCCCAATCCGCTGACCTAAAGTGCCAAACACGTCGCCAAGCAGTACGGGGACGTGCAGGACGCTGGCACGGCACTTTACTCTTAACAAGTGAATGGTCTGATGAACCAAGAGGAGCATCGATGGTAATCTGATAGGCATCGGGATGAGAGGTCAGCAGTAGGTCTAACAGCGACGGCGTATGGTTCTCCACATCAGGTATCCTGGTTGGCGAAGCAACCAATTGTGTAAGACCATAAGCTAAGGCAAAATCGTGAACAGATCTCCCAGTGTGGTCAGTTGTACGTGAACCTAGCCATTCGGCGTGATGAGCGTTAAAGTCACCAAGGATGACAATCTCAGCGGAAGGGATCTGTTCAAGTACTGTATCTGTAGCCATCTGCACGCACTCAATGAGACGGTCACTTTCTGCGTTACCGCTATGGGACCTGTAGAGGCAAGCGTAGACGCGAGGATGATCCTGGCAATCTACACGCAGCCACAAGATGGAAAGGTCCTTACCTTCAAGATTGCTGAGGCGACGGTAGCACAGATCCTCTCTGACATATGCACATACACCAGCTCGACACATAAATGTGTGTTCAATGCTGTAGCCCGGGTAGCGCAGCGGGTTATACGAAAATGAATTCATAAACATGAAAGTGCAGGAGATTTGAATTCACAACTTCCAAAATTATGTCTCAGCACATCACGATCCCGATTATACAAACCACCGAGAGCTACCATATCAAATAATCCGAATCATTCTTTGAATTTGGATGTATAACTAAAAAATAATAAAATCACCAAACACACGGTAACAACAACCCTGAATTGAGTTATTTCCACCGTATTTTATGTTAAGATCCAATACTCATTAAAGTTCTGGAGTAGTGATTTGTAAGGCTTAATGTCCACTAAAGTCGGGCGAAAGTGATATAACAATCAAACGCCATAATTGCATCGATCGCTAAAATTTCGATATGAATTTATACGGAATAATTTCTTTACTTTTTGATACTAAAAGTTTTATACAATATTTAGAGTCAAAACTGTTTGATCAAATTACTTTATAAAAATATAATCAGGCTGTACAGACTGCGATTCCTTAGCTTATCCTCTTATGATAAATGAGTTTCATACAACACAGTATTCCATTTTCGTTTATTTTTACTAAAAAACTATTTCAAATCATGTTGAATTCGTAAAAAAGGTACTAAGATTTCCTCCAACAATGGGTACTATTTATTTAAATTGATAAGCAATTTTGTTCATACTATGACGTAAAAATTTCCCACATCTCCGTCTTCTTACTTTAAGTCAAGATTTATACATACGAAATAAAAGATTTTTGGAGCTACATTTCCTGCCTCATGTAATGGACGCTCAGCTTACCCGGCCAACTTCGAAGTCGGTTATCTGACATGTCCCGCGAAACTTGGTCGGCAGCTCTCCAAACAATATGTCCGAAATGACCCACGTCACTAAACGTTACTGACGCCAATTCAACAACTTAACTAGTTGTAAACTGACGAAAGCTTTTAGCCGAGATGATCGTTTGGTCTGCTTGTGACGGCCAGTAATAAGATTTTAGGGGCATTTTCAAAATTTCGATTAACTCTTCAAATTACCTAGATGTCTTTATCTTGTTAGCCTCCTATATTACCTGGTTCTGAACGGAAAGCAGATTGAACAAAAATGGTCTTGTTGCCCTTTTTCATAAGCCTTGGAGAATGTTTCAATGTTTTTGGACACAAAATAGCTTGAAACCGTCTCTACGGCCCGTTCTGTATCTGGACCAAAATTCATCAAAATCGGCTTAGCGGTTTTTCTATTCCAGCCCAAAAACGTGAAACTGCTGGGCACTGACCTCCTTTACAATATAAAACACTTAGATTTAAGTCTACTACGGAACACTATTGCAAGTTTTCGACAACACAAACCTAAAAAGAGCAGTATTATATAAAAGTATTTGGACCAAATGTTTGTTCCAACACCCTTTAACTTCTAACTGGCAATGTTTCATCTTTTGAAAAGTGTTAAAGCATTAGGATACCGTCGTGTTTCTTTTTTTTTAATTTAGGTAATGGCTCTTTTATCCTCTTTTCATTTAGCCTTCAAGGAATACAACTTGAACATCAAAGTGGCTACCAAAGTGTTCCCTTCAGAATAAAAAATTACAAAATAAACTTGTTACGGCCTGCTAATAACTTTCAATTAAAATTGTTTTGGATAACTTACGATAGAAGATCCAAGTTTAAATGAGCTGCTTTTTGATACTTCGTGTACCTGTTAAGAGTTCTGTCTATTTTGGATATTAAATAAATATTAATACAAATAAAATGTGTGGTAAATAATATTCGCATTGTATCGGATTACTGTAATTATTGTATTAACAACATACCATCTGATTTAATGTAGTTATCGCATCAGCAGGTATATATTTTATTATAAAATTGAAATGTATATTATTTAATGTACATTAATTAAATTACAATATATAATTTAGAAGTAGTAGGCCTCGTGATTAAGGTGCGTGGGCGAAAAAAAATGTTGACAGTCTCGACTTCAAATCCCAGACACACATCTCTGAATAAAATAAGTAACAAATGTATGTATGTATTTACAATCAGGTAACGGTGTAGGAAAACTTCTTTACTATATGTATTTGCATACCTAAAAAATCTTTAAAATTTCTTAGAAGTGTAACCCCGCTCTAGGTGGTAGATGAAGCCTAACCACTTTTAGTTATGAAGATGGCCCGAGGCCGCTAGTGGGACGTATATAATGATTTAATTCTATTAAAGTAAACGAACAACTACTTACTCACACACTAACATTCACCAAACCTTTTAAGAACAATGTAGTATAATGGTGTCGAGGAAAATTTGTCATCGCAAGAAACAATAAATTACTAATCGTAGAAACAACTGCTATTACTCTTCATCAACCCATATACGCCCACTGCTGAGCACGGCTCTCCTCTACCATTGAGAGGGTTTAGGCCATAGTCCACCTAGTGCGGGTTGGCGGACTATACACCTAGGCAATTCCTATGAACTTTTAGGTGTGTAGGTTTCATCACGATGTTTTCCTTCACCGTTAAAGCAAGTGATAATTCAATGTGAATACATACATAACTTCGACACGTGTCTGCTAACTTTTCTAGACCGGACCTACTATTCGCGTGTATGAGTAAGAGTCCGTCATCCGCATATCCTATTAAAGAGCAACACGGTGGTAAAGGAATCGCGAGAAAGTCATCAAAGCCTAGATTCCATAAGTAAGGGCCGACAACAGAGCCCTGGGGGCAACCCATTGTCAGTGACTTCGACACTGCGTGGTGACCTAAGCGCAATTTAGTTGATCCATGGATAAAATAAGAGTTGATCATAGAAAATATATTCCTTGGGCAACCACGAGATTTTAATTTCAGAAGTAACATAGGCCACCAGGCATTATCGAATGCACCAGAGATATCTAAAAATATCCCTAACACATACTTATGCTCCGATTTGTTAACCGCTCTTCTAACCGATAAAGCTGCGTCCACGGTTGATTTACCAATCGTAAAACCGAATTGATTATCGTGGAATTTCGGTCCGCCTGGTAGTAAGCGAGGCACAATAAGGCGTTCAAGTAGCTTGCCCAACGATGGTAATAACGTTATAGGACGATAGGATTTTGGGTCTTCAGGAGGCTTATTGCCTCCTTTTGGTATAAGTTTAATGAGACCACACCGCCAAATTCGCGGAAAAACACCCTCAGCTATACATCGATTAAAAACGCACATTATAGCGACACTGGACAGTTTACACGCTTCCTTTATCATCTTGTTGGAAATTTTGTCATCGCCAGAAGCTTTATTAAGCGGCAGGGAGCTAACTACTTCTAGAAATTCGCGAAGAGATGGGCTATCCGAATCAGGAGTCGACGGTGAAACGGAGGCCCATAGTCGTACTTGACTATGATATGCGGAATCGTTATTAAGGCTATCGTCCGGGATAAGTGAGTTTAATAAGGTTTCCGTGGTCTCCTCAATACCAGTAGTGTATGTTCCATTAACCTTTATGTTTTCAATATATGCTGAATCAATTGATTTATTAGCTTTAAACTCATGGTAAAGGGGGGACCAGGGACCCTCAGCATTAAGACGGTCAACTACTCTTCGCAACAAATCGCCTTTTGCTTTAATAATCGCGGCTCTATAACGCGATCTGGCTACTTTTAGAGAGTTAAAAGCACTTTCAAGTAAATCACTATTAATACACTTTTTCCTAAGCGAATTGAACCTCCTACGCGCTCGACGAAATAGTTGACGAAGGTGGACTAAGGTATTGTTCCACCAATCACATCTGCGAGTATTAGTTACAAATGCACGACCGAAAGTCATATCCGCACAGTATGTAAAGGTATCGGTCATAATTTCAGCGCAAGCTTCGGCTGAAAGTTCATTGCGAGTGAAATCTCTGGTATGATTAGCAAAAAGCGAGCCAAAAGACTCCCAATTAGCCCCTCTTAATTTATATCTATAGTTGTAATAATTATTATGATGCCCTCGTGTAAATCCAGGTAAAAACTCGTACACTATCAGGCGGTGATCACTACAAGACGCGTCAGGTATAACACGCCATTTGTCGAGATGGACGTCTCCACAGGAAAGTGTGACGTCGATTGAAGATTCGCCCATAGGACTGCTATACGTAGGTGGTGCGTCGGGTGTATTATGAATTACTAAATTTAATTCTGCAATGAAGTCTTCGACGGCACAGCGTCGCTCCGAATCGGTCGGTCTTAATTT
Source organism: Cephonodes hylas (assembly GCA_030295005.1). NCBI lineage: Eukaryota > Metazoa > Arthropoda > Insecta > Lepidoptera > Sphingidae > Cephonodes > Cephonodes hylas. The sequence continues at coordinate 12,703,895 of AP025368.1, read as the reverse complement.
GCCATACCAAAGAGTGGAAGACGCATTGACATCCGCGCCAACAACTATTTTATTTCCCGAAAGAGACCTCAGGACATGCCGCAAATGGTATAAATGTGGACCCACGGGGTCCGAGTATTGAAAATAACAGCTCACAACGTATAATTTAGTTGAGGGAGTAGTAACCTCCGCGACCGCACAGTGTGACGTCATAAGATTACGCACTGATGTGACTGTAAACACAGAACTCGACACGTAAATACCAGCTCGCGACCTGTTATCCAGTTGTATTAATCTAGTACGTAACCGAGCGTGTTGGTACTGCTCTTGGACGAGGACAATGTCGAGCTTATATTCGTTAATTAAGATATTTAACTCCGACGTTGCCGCCCTATCATTGTGTAAATTAAGCTGTCCGATCGTGAGACTATCCATTTACAATCAGTAATTAGTTGAAAGTAATAAAATCTGCAATTTATGTTTGTACGATGGACATTCCTGAGACCCGCACCGGTGGTCGTGCGGTTTGTTAAACTTCTTGCACGTCGCGCAAATAGGTTTGAACGCGGCATCACTCTTATGTGGGCACGATCTTGAATCGTGTTCACCGGCACACAGAGCGCAAGTCGGGGATTTTATCGTGCAGAACTTATGCACATGTCCATACTGCTGACAGTTAAGGCACCGGACTAGTTCGACGTCGTCGAAGAATCTACATGTCGCCCAGTCAATAAATAATTTGTCTTTAGTGGACATAAGATGATTACGAACTTCCGAGTCCACTTCAATTCCGACCCATTTGCGACCGTTATCTAATACACGCCTGCGGACCACCCTAACTGACTTAACAAAATCCTCCTCTTTTATAGGGAGCTCCCCCTTAATATTTTGCTTGTACAAAGCACTGACGAAGACGCGATCTTCCATTGACGCCGGTACATCCTTGACTAAAATACGTGGTCTACGCCCTTTTGGTTTTTCTAAACGCAAACCGGCTGATTTTATTGCGTCTACCGATTGGAGTTTCCTAATTTGAGACTCGTTCGCGACACGAAGTACAACTCCAGATTTCGCGGTCTTTTTGACGCCTACAATTTGAAAACCGTCGTCACTAGGCTTTATAACTTTCATTAACGCCTGCTTCGTCGCAGACGATGACGCAAAGTCAGCTGATCGTTCGGCGGCGGGGTATGCGACAACACAAGGCAGCGGCGCGCGCGACTCAATTGCCGGTGTCGGTTTTGCTAATTTGAGCTTAACGCGGTCCGCGTAAGACGCATTTATCGGTGCAGGTTCGCGCACATTTTTACTGTTTTCAAATTCCCGTTGTAAATTTGCAAGTTTGGTCTCGTTGCAGGACGATTTAATTGCTAGTAACGAAATAATGCCTGTGACGCGTTGTGTAAGGTCCATAATTGCCGACTTATTCGCGACGTTGATTCGCGACCCCTGATCGTTCACTAATTCATTTATTTTGCTTAAGAAAGACGACGCATCAGAGACCAAATCGTAATAGCTATTCCGATCCGAATCGCAGCTATCCACAAAAGTCAAGGGAGAATTGTTTGCCGAGCCGGATGGTTTTGACCGTTTGTCGCCTGGTGACATATTAGACGGCGACATGTCACCAAATAGCCGTTTAGGTCGCGAGTTGTTAGGCGACCTAGGTGTCAAAATACTCTTGCCAAAAGGGTCCCTGCCGCGGTCAGGTGGATCGTCATTAAAAACCGACATTATATTAAATTAACCGCAACTAATATGTGAATTATGCAACTAAACTAACAATAAGCCTACCCTCACAACAAAATAAAACGACTTACCGATGTAGCACTGGTCAAAACTATTTAATTTAACGTTAAAATATTAGAACGACTTACGCACTATAATGCACAAACCAACACAACACAACTGGAAACACCCACGAGCCGGCAAACAAACTGAGACACGATAAAACACAATTTTAAATGCGCAGTGTCACACCGTGTCCGCACAGTACGCGTGCGCGGAGGGAAGTGGACAACTCTTTGTTTTTCCAACTCCTCCTTTACATTGTTTTTCTGATTAACTTCGTTGCGGGATTATGACAATTTAGGTCCCCTTAGATTCGCTGAGCTTCATTGCTCGGCGCCAATACTGTGCGTGCCGCTGTTGATCCTGGAATACAGGAGTTGCAGTGGCGGGTGTGTGGTGGGATAGGGCCAAAAAAAAAAAAAAAAAATACATAACTTCGAGAAGTCAGAGGTGTGTGCCTGGGGTTCGAACCCGCGACCGCCGAGATTCTCGACCGCGCGCCTAAACCTCGAGGCCATCACTGTTTATGTCTTTTTTAACTACTTAATACCTATCCCAACTAGATTTGAAAATAATATTATCCTTTCATCGCCAAAGAGAATTATGAAATTCTTAGAACATATAGCAAGGTAAATGTAAGGATTTCAAAGGAATAAAAATTATGAAACGACAACCTTAATCTCCCTGCACGTAATAAGTTTACAGATATCGTATAAAATGCTCGAGAAAATCTAAGTTTTAGTGATCTATCTCTCCCAGACAACCTTGGATTAGAAGAAAACTACAAATATGAAAGGTTCCAATACTAATTTTCAATAATATAAAATGTTATATCATAATATATTGGGTTTATGACAGCAGCGGTACTTCCAAAGTAGCCGACAAGCTTGCCTTAAAAAATTCCGTATCTTTAAACCTTTATTATTAAAAAGCAATTTGATATATGCATGATACTTTATTATTTATATCTTTGCGTATACGCACATCCACTTTAAAATACTTTGAATAATAAAGAAACAAAATACTGTACTGTATAACAAATGAACATTTTAAAATATGTACAAGGGGTGGTGCCTTCAAGGATTGCATATTTATACAAGAATAAAATTTTATAAATAAAATAACACTCTCTCAACAATATAATGACGTGCGCATTAATTTTATATTAAGCTGCAATTTATTTTTAATCATGAAATAATTCCATAATGAAGCATTTTATAAAATGCATAATCGTGAACAAATTATACAAACACATAAGGATTAACGAAATGTTAATATCATTCATAAATACAATTTATTTAATGGAATTCAATAAAATTGCGCTTTACTTCCAATGAACATTTTGTAAATTAATTTTACTTAACCTTTATATAATCTTCGTTGGTCCGGTGTATACGGTACAAGTATTTCTGAATACGTTTAAACATAAATTATCGACTGTCTAAGTTTTTAAATTAGAACAAAGGGGGGCTGAAAAAAGGATATGTTGAATTCTTACCTCACTATAATGTTATTATAGATTTATTTATATTACTATGGATAATTATTACTAAAAGTATAAGGCTATGACAGTTTGCAAGTCATATAGTATGCGGTAACATGATTAGCAAGCGATGCTGCACTCCACGACGCGATGGAGTCACGTTCTGACCTCATACAACATTCATACCAAACATTTTTGTCGCCGCCGATGTGTTACCTTTCTCCGGGATATATTAAAGGGGCGGAGCCTAGTGTGACGTCAGCATGACGTATGATATGGCGCGGTGATTTGGTGGGGGTAACGTGGGCAAGCTCGGAGCTGGTGAAAGCGCCCGCGGGCATTCCTGTTTTGGCTTTTCGTTCAGTTGGATGTGCTAAACATTGTTCTCGCTAATTAAATAGGAAAATATTAAATTATCTATTAATAAATTAATCGACAGTCCTGGGCTACTGAAGAGATTGCAGATAAAACCTAATCTTACTAAGATACAAAAATTATGTCACATGTATAAGAAACAACCAAACATTTTCGGTCTCAATGACTAAGATACGTGATACAAATCGGAAATTCTCAGCAGCCGAAATGGCCTCAGAATTGACAATAGTTTTGACACCATTACCTGAATGGGATTAAAAAAGCAGTTAGCAAATCGTATCAGCAGAAACGCCCCTTATCTGACTCCTTCAAGAACACAAATATAAATATAATCTCTTTCTTAAAATCCCTGTAATGCTAAATCTTGCTACGTAAATATTATTCACAAAATTTATTGTCTCTTATTACGAGAATATTTATTTTATCTGTTCCACAATGGGACAGGCGGCTGTCAACCGATGTCACTCGCTTAAAAATGGATACAATTTGGATATTTATTTTTGAACTTTTCTGGTGAGAATGCAAAGATATTCGAATTTAAATAAAATTTGTAAGTTCAGTGGAGTATTTAATGGTTTGTTTATAATAAAGGAATATTTTGTCAGCTCACTTTTTATTAAAATTTTCTGGTTTATAGAAAGATCTCAAGTTCCATTCCAGCTATAAACTTCAAGCCTTGTATCCATACTTAGTGGGTAGAGGCTATAAAGCTTCAAAAGTAATACAAAGACTTTTCACTTGCTTCTTCAATCTTTATTTCCGCAGACACTCTAGATAAATAACTATGTTTTTACCTTTCCTCTCTAATATATTAAAGAGTGTTAGGCCGCTGTTATATTTTAAAAACAAGAAATATTCATATTGCTTTGTAATCACTTCATATGTTTCCTTCATAGTCGAACTATGAAGTTCAAACAGAAAAAAGCTAAAGCAAACCAATAAAAAATTCAAATACAACCATGGATGTCTCAACAATCACTTCAAATAGAACAAGCGTATCACAAAACAATATTAAAGAGCAACTTAAAACATAAACGTAGATTTCACTTCGCAAATACGCTTTTAATGATAATAGTGTTAGTGCTAATGTGTTCCGAACGGGCGGAAAGGGAGCCGAGAGCGTTCAATATTCATGAGCCGACTCCGGCCGGCCAACCCTTCCACTGAACGTGTTTAAACTAAAATTAAACACTTCAAAGTAAAGCTTGGAAGATTTTCACAATGCAGGCTATTCGTTTCCGATAGCTGACACCGTAAATAAAATGCAAACTTGCTTTAATGACACGTGTTTTTGCAGTCAGCTGATGTATATTCACTACCAAGACTTATTTAGAGTTTTTAAAGAAGGCTCACACATAATACATTACTTGGTCCATGTAGAAAAGAGCATTTTAATATATCTTGGCTATAATCTCAAGAGTCTTTCTATTTCTGGGAATTTAATCATCAAAAGCTTAAATAGAAAAACAATTGGTCATTGCCCAACTTCAAACACACGCCGCTGAACCTAATCCTCGGCCTCCCTCATCCATCTCAGACCGTTTTGCAGAGAACATTGACTCACTCAGTTTCACAGCATATTTCTCTGTGTTTACAAATAGAACACCTCTACTGTAGTTATCGTCTGCTTTGCCCATATACTACTCACATAGTACTCAGCTAAGCAGCTCCAATCAACACGGATTGAATATACTGAAAAAATTGAACAATAGAAAATGCAATCTATAAAAAAACATCGCAAAATTTGGGCTAGCAATTATGAGGGTAACTAAACCAACACAGACTTTAATATCATAATTATCCAAACATGTGACCCAACAACACCCCGAGACAATTTCCCCAGGCCATCCATAAATTCAATCATGCATAACATCCTCGCGAAAGAACCGTGCATGGAGGAACAATGTTGGGATGCACACAGGCGTCCCAGAGCTCCGAGCCACTGCAATCGCACTGCCTCGTCACGTGCGATTCAATTGCAAATGGTTTCGTGTCGGGCCGAGTCCTGGCGGCATTCCCTCCCTCAAGTTTAATATACACGTTACAAATATCCAACGGAGTTCATAAGTTGAAGTTGCAGTGGAATTTCGTTCTGTAAATTCACGATTGCATTCTTGACGAGTTAAGCACGGCTATACCCACAATTCTCTAATAGTAACAAGTAATGGTAACAAGGACCGAGTTTATTGTAATTTATCGAACTTAAAACTTAGTGTCGCTACTGACAATATTCTTGGACAAAACCTGGAATCTTTAGATTTAAATTTACCCGGTTGTAGGATTCCACTAATTAAACTGTAACTTTCGTTTAAAGTGGACGTACGTATTAAAGTATTTTTATATTATTTGTGTATATTTTATCTCATCGTCGACACATATGTACGTATACGTTCCGCAGCTTCACACGGGCTTCTACAACCAAGAGGGTTAACCAACCTTAGTTCACAACGCTGGCTTATGAAATTCCTAAGATTTTTAGGTGGTGCAAGTTTCCTCACAAGTTTTTCCTTCATCGTAGAATTAAGACATAGTTCATTGTGAATCCACAAATAACTTCGACATTATCTATCACAAATTTAGTACGTCGAATAGCGCAGAAGCAGCTTATAAATAAAACGATCAATAAATAATGTCCACGTTTCGTATTGCAGACACACAGAAATAGGCTCCGTTCGAGTGTTGGATTGGGCCACAATGAAAACTAACACGGGCTGGGAATAGCAATGTATCAACGATACAATTTAAGGAGAATTGAAGGAGAATTCTGATAAAGATATTAGGTCTTACATTACACATTTGTCCTTGCTTAGGTTCCAAAGATATGTCGCATCTAAATTTCTACTGCTTTGTTTATTTGTAAATTGTGGGCTATTGCGACTAAATTAACTATGACTTCCTCGTAGTTCTGAATCACAAGTATATGTTGTGAGACTACTAAGCTAAGCTTTGCCCGCAAAATAGTAAGATCGGCTTCAAAATAGAATTTAAAACTATTTTGGTGAAACGTGTGTAGTTGAATGCACCTGTTTCTATTCCCTTAGGAATACAAATGTGAGTATATGTGTTGTATTAAATAGTGCTTTTAAAATATCATGTGCTAATTTCAAGTACTATAAATGCAAAAGCAACTCTTTCTCTGTGTTATGTCTCGCCTAAACGGCTGCACCGATTTGTGGGATTTTTGGTATGGGCGTGGATAGGAATTTGTTTTTTCCACCGGCCAGTGTCGGGCGTAACAGCTGCTAGTATTACATAAACATACCATAGGCCAAAATTAATTGATTTTGGACAAAACATAAAAAAAAAACAGACACAAATACACATACATATTTCAATATGAATTATATCGAATACTTTTAGCACCAGCGAAAGCGCTTATAGAATTTGTTGTAGCATTTTTATTAAAACAATGACGAAACTGGTTTTATAATTAAAATGGTTGTTAAACCTCCGAAAAGAAGATTAACTATCGCAGGCTTAGACTTGCGGACTATTCAATATTCATGAAGAGACAACTCGCTCCGTAAACGTTGGAAGTGTTCTTACTACTAAATCTCGTTCGCTTTATTCACGGATGTTAAACTATTTAAATAAATATTTGCCTTTAGATTCCCCTATTTTTTTAATGAAGCTATTTTTTTTAACCGACGCAATGGTTGAAAGTTAAATAGTGTATCTTATCCATAGAAAATAAAAGTAACCTAGATTAGATTTCTTAACTTGTTAATTAACCACCTTATTCGAAAGATAATTGCCTCTATAAATGTACTGAAAGAAAACTAGAGTTATGGGATCACAAGGCCCGAGATATCCAGAGTTGAACGTAGGCCTCACCCTAACAGATCCTGAGTTACCGTTATACGCCGCCTAGGGTTGAAACGTCCTAATTCAGAACAATTTATTTCAACGTACGGACCCCCAAAACTAGTAACTAGTAGGCAAAATAGTAATGTGTTTAGTCGTATGTCTTGCATATTTTATTTTTGAATACATATTCGTTTTTCTTTAAATATAACCTGAATTCAATAAAAGTAACGTAGCTTAGCTATAGTATACTATTTACTTAAATCATCTCAACAGGTTACATTCAGTTCTAATAAAGGATTATTCGATGAAGTTGACACCACTCCGAGTTACCATAGTTGATCAAAGGCCATATCTTGCTATCTCTTACAAACTGATATTATTGTCGCGGTTTGTGACGATATTAAGAGCTTTGAAAATCCGGTAAGTCATTAGTTTAGTGATATCGTTCATTGACCTGACAACTCTTTTGGAAGGTCTTTCATACTGGTGTTTGGGAGTTAGCGCACGGTTTCTATTTTTCTTGATTATTTTCTATGCTTCCACTGTCGTCAGCCCATTTAAGTCCTACTACTGAACATGGGCCTCCTTTACAACTGAGAGAGTTAAGTTCTTAGTCCAGATCTTTTCTATACATACAAAAGAGCCATAGAGCGCGTAGAGAATCTTACGGCCCATTGTAGTGACCACATACGACGAGCAATTCGTAATTCTTACACTGCCTGATCCTTAGACTAAACTAATATTTTCCAAACTGTTTTTTTTTCATTTATGAATTTATAAAGTATCAAGGTATTTTTTTACAATTTTTTAAGTCAACTAAACTACCAGACAACTACAACTTTTCATCCTAGTACCGTAGGTTGTCTGGAAAAGATCGCACTTAATGATAAAATCGCCTGTTGCAGTTTTTTTCTTATATTTTTTATCATACTTTTGGTGAAATACTTGTATGTACCATAATGTAGATTAATTAAGATTAATTTGGAACAGGATTTTATATTTTTAACGATGAGGTTTAAAAAAATACAAAATAAAATTTGACCCCCCAAAGGTACCAAGCTCAGAATTAAAGACCTCTAATTTTTTAAATCATTACTTTAACTGCTAAAGTAGGTAACTGTCATTTCACATTTTCATTCCGCACGCTCAAATAAAAAGTTGGTAATATTCGTCGTTTATTTTCGTTTAACTTGAAATCCCTCGTATTTATTTACGAAACTTTATTCCAGTACTTGAATTATCAGATTTTTTTAAACATATTTTAGGAAAAATAAAACTAGTTATTGTAAATGTTTCGTAACAGATTTTTGGGACCCTATTTTATAATACAAACCGTTGGTGCTACCTTACTGATTATTTTGTGTTATTGCCATGTTTTTAAACTTTTTAACCGCATTAAAACTCAGACTCAATTTTTTTTATGGGATCCCGCAAACATTTGCCTCGATGCAAGGACCGACCCCGCGGTTTTTCGTTTCACTACCTGATCAACTATGCCACAAGGCTGTCAATTTTTAAATATAATAGTAACTATATATTTAAGACGTCCAAGAAATTGGCCACAGAACTCTGAACACTCGAGGTTGACACAAACTTCACCCAGATTTGACATCACAGAATGCTACAAATAGGTACGAAAGTTTCCGATAGCTTCAACAAAAACTCAATTCTTGCAAAACCTTCGCAGTCTGCTTTCGTTATTCTTGTGGGCTGTTACTTTAAAACTTCAGTAGAAATTCTCCGACGCTGTCCTAAGTAAAAAGTTTACAGTTCCTTTTTATATTTTCACTTGTGATTCTATAGATTCAATATCGTCAAAGGATTTGTGTTTTCGATAGAAAACTTGTGTTCCGTTTTCACCTCGTTTAGAATTTGTTCACCTCGTATTAAACTATTCTTACGGCTACGATTTTTTATTTTTTATTCTGATTATTTCAATACCGCATTGGTTCGCTCATTTTTCTCTACCTTAAATAGTCTTCAAGATGCCAAAATGAACAAGCCGTTGTACTTTTAGAATAATTCGTTGTCGTAGCCCTGACAATGTACCCCAAAATGGTAATAGGCTAAACCTCTGTTACGAAGGGACCGAAAACCTAATAGTAAAATTTTGTGGCAGATATACAGTGTGCACCCATGTCAGGATACAGGCGTGAATTAAAAAATGTAGTAAAAAAATATTTTTAATTGCCATTCATAAAAGTGTTTTCAGCCATTTAAAATAATGTCCCGTAATGAATATACACAAATCCTCATCAATATTAAACGACAACAATGCCTCCTCAACTATTGTCGCTCCATAGTAAAAATGATAAAGAATTTGTTGAACAACGACATTCATCAACGTTCCGTTTCGCGCAGCAATTACGGCCGTCCGGTTTACAATGGGCCACAGTAATCATGGTGTGGCGACGAAGTACGAGAAACTACCACTATTGTTTTAAATGTACGATACCCGAGGATGTTTTTAAAACAGTTAATATAATTTAGGACGAATGTTTATGTTTCCTTTGCCTGTTCTTTCTCCCACCAAGTGATTTTATTTGTAGGTTACTTTTAGCAGATTCAGTTAAATTTAAATGAAGTTGCTTAGTATAAGTCTTAATTTAGGGCAAATTTAAAAGCAGTAAATAATAAACAGAAAAATACTGTAATAAAAATTTTGCGATTCACTAACCATCCGTTTGCGAATCTAAATATAACCTAAATGTGTTAGTGAACTTCGGAAAACATCTTCGACAAAATTATTCCTTCTCAGAAATTGATACTCCGTTTTCAACATAGGTAAACTACGGATTTAGTACATTTAAGTTTATAAGCGTTTCGTATAATAGAATAATCTTTATTCTCGGAAATAATTTAAGCCCCTAAAGAGCTCTTAATACATCATTGATACCCAACAGAGTTCTCAGAATTTTTCCCTATCTCACTTTACTGAATTTATCGTAATAGAACCGTCAAGAAAATATAACATTTGATATTAAATGTATATTTATAGATAGTCGATTGCTGACATACTCGAGACAGAGATATCAAAAATAAATGTAATAAAAACTGAAAGTCTAGTTTGAGGTTTATTTGACATCTCTGTTGCAGTTGGCTATTCAGAATCTTATGAAACGACAAGCCCCAATTTCGATTCCTACAGTGAGACAAATATTTGTGTCATTTTGTGATCCACGTACATACATATATTTCGGATCTGGGTGTTTTGAGATCTAGAAAGTCTTTCGTATTTTTATAGTGGGGTCAAAACCACGTATCTTTATTTTTTCAATTGGATATTATATGTTGTTTTACATTACATTCTATATCATTCGTTGATTGATTTGATCATGGAGGAAGTCCTGCAATGGGTGTGTGACCACCAATCAGTATCAAAAAGGACAATAATTGCAAGTTAAGATTCTCCCTTGAAAATACTGCCTTCGATGCATGACACTTTTCAAAACAATTGACGGAATGCCCAAACAAATTCACAATAAAAAACAATTTTTATTAAAAAAGCAAACTTCGGGTTTTACAAATTATGCGAATAAAACAAATATTTCCAATGCCAACTGTATTTACGGAATGTTGAAATTAAATACACTTTACGTGTGTGATGGGCACTTTGAAGTGTAAGTTAATCAATCTGTTGCATGTTCCGCGGAACTCTGTGCGTGAAACTCATTCGATATCGTTGGTACATTTTTAAATGTTAAACTATATTAATAACAGTGGCGATACTTCCATGGAAGTTACATGCCTAATTCATAACTGTTTGTTGTGGGGTCAGGATATTCTTGTTGTCAGCTTATTTTGTTGTTCAATAAAGGTGATTAGCTAAAAATTAGGAATTTCGCAAGTAAAACTGTCTTTTTGTAAGAAGAGGTAGAAAAGATAGGCAGACATATTTCTCTATGCCCACGTTTCCCAATCATGAATCCGCGCTTATCTGACACAAAAGTAATGACTCAATTTTTAAATTTACATTTTTCTAGTATATTCCTAATTTTGTCTAATTAACAATTTATTCAAATCTATTAATATCTCGATTAAAAAAAGAACATTTTTGAAAAGAGACCAACAAAAAGGAATTTAGACCACCACCCAACACGACATCATTCTGCGAATACAATACAAACTAAAAATGAACTACAATTGTTCACTTATAAAGCTAGGGGCGTAGGCTACGGCAGAACTGTACATCGTCAAAGCTGCGTTCAATCAGCCGTGATAATGCACGTAGTCTTGGCGCAAGCCACGGTTGTCGCGGTGCGCTCGAACAGACCTACAAACATAGCCAATGCCAACAAACCTTTGGACCGTTTGTATGGAACGAGGTATAGAAAAATGATGCATAATTTGAATGGTATATTAAGCATTGCTAGTAAGGCTCGACCGAGATCTCGGTCTCGGTCTCGGTCTCGGCATTCTCGGCTACAAATCCTACCGAGAAATTTGTCTCGGTTCTCGGCTGTTTCCAGCCGAGATTCTCGGTCATAACCGAGACTGTAACTTTTTTCGAATCGGCATTAAAATTTTACCGCGCGTGGCCACGCGTAAATATAGTACAAGCTCGGTAATCAAAGAAATGCTAATATTTTTAAGTATTGGTTTTTGTCACCTTATAAGTTGCTTAGTGCTTAAGCCTGCAACAAATATTTTTTTAACTGCGCCGCCTACTAGTTAAGCAAGTGAACAACTGTTTAGGAGAGCTGGTCAATTTTATGTCGAGGGACATGTAGTAGTAGTAGCGTATTAAAAAAATTAACAGTATTAAAAAAATCACGCTTTGTTTATTCTCGGTCTCGGTTCTCGGTCTCGGCCGAGACTTTATTTTATTCTCGGTCTCGGTCTCGGTCTCGGCCGAGAACAAAAAATCCATCTCGGTCGAGCCCTAATTGCTAGCGTAGGATTCGTATTGTTACAGGCGTTGGAAATCTTGGGAAAATGATGCAGCCTGTTTGAAGCGTGATGCTATCTTGAAACAATGCCATATGAACTTTGCCAGTTGACATTAAAATCTATTTGAAGATACTTGAATTTTTTTTTATTGTTGGCCAATTTACAAAGGCACACAAATAACAATTAGGTGATATAATTTACAAAACCAACAATAATCCTTTCTCTCTGATATACGCGGTAATCCGAATGCGTAACGTAAACGTACCGGCATTTATAAAAAAGAAAAATTTAGTAATAGGTATAATCTAAGTAAACAATCTAGTACAGTAAGTAATCTTAATACGTCAGACGTGACCTGGAACAAATATTTTTTGAACAGTTGTCCCGGTCCGCGGATCGAACCTACGTCCGTGCTTTTCGCAAATTGATGAGTAAAAAATGTGTTATCGGGCAATCAAATTATATTCTCTCAGATAGCAATTTAAGTTTTTAAGGCCCTCGTACTTTCAGAAAATCCCTTGAAAATCTTGAACTTTCAGAAATTCAGAAATCTATGAATAGTTCCCCCAATAAATTCTTCATCCCCATAGCCTATTTCAACCGTTTCATTATAATTCAACAGATATATGTCACAAACATGTTTATCTCATCTAGCTTTCACACTAGACCCGAATATCTGGACATAATCTAGATCTTGAAACATAGTTTAGCACTCCAATCTAGAGATATTAGCAAATTATACCGTAATATGAGGTAAATAGAATGAATTACCATATTTCAAACATTATTATGAACATCTCATGAATTTATATGACCGCGCAAAGAAATGATACTTTCTTATAAAAGAATATTGTAATTTGGAATTTGAATAAAACAAAATCTACGAAAACAATTACTTAAATGTATTGTTATGTGCCTTTTACATCATAAAAGACAAACAGGTTCTATGAATTGCCTTCATGCTGGTTGTCTAAGTAGTATTGGCCGAAATCTCGGTGGTCAAAGTTTCTAACCCCATAAGTATATTGACAACGAATCATTGCTCAGTTTAACGGTGAAGGAAAACATCGTGAGGAAACCTGCACACCAAAAGGTTCTTAGGAATTTCTTAGGTTAGCGTGGTGGATTAAGGCCCATGCCCAGCAGTGAGACTTATCACGTTTATGACCCGATGATAGTAATAGTATACTCCCATTCGTCTGGATGCTCCATGCTCAACCAGCCATAGCATCACACTTAGTCTGTATATAACAATTTTACATCAGGCTTGATTGTCAATTCTTGAAAGAATCATTTTTTGCCAGCCCACACTCTTCGAAGCATATTAATCCTACGTTTTTCCTCTCAATGCTCTCTTCTTTACTTCAGATTCTCAAGGATATTTTATTGCGTCTATTGACATGTCACGTCTCAGAAAAAAAACCAGCAAATCCGCGATGAACTTTATTATGTAACGATAGAAACAGTAAGGCAAAAGTTTCAATACGTTTGTCTTGCTATTAGATAGAAGTTGGCCGTGTGTTCGATCGGCAAACATTTGTTGAACGTGTTCCAAGTGAAAAGGATGGATTTATGTTATACCAGTAGACTTTTGGCCCGCGAGATTCCGCCCCAGACATGCGTTTGTTTTATTCATTTTGTATCAACATTTTGTGGCGAACATAAAAATATTTCTCTTGCTAACACATGTCGCGTGAGGAATTCGAAAATTGCGGAAGAAGAATAGCCTTTTAACATTTGTTCTCCTGTTTGTGGTTGACTTTCTTTGTACTGTATATAACGTATAGGGCATTTTCAACCGTTAAGGTGACCACATTATTTTTACGTTCTATTTGTGACCGTCTTTTTTATAATCCTGGGTCTAGTAATTGTAGTATTCAGAAGGAATAAGGCATCGACTGTCAAGTTACCATTTGTGGTAGTCACTCGCTACTTGAAGCTCTATTTACTTTTTCCAAACATTTAAAAACAAATAAAAATCACCATTATAATAACTGATTACATCCATACGGTAAAATAATTTGAATAAAGTAACTGCATTGCCTCTCCAATCCATACTTGGCGAAATATGGATGCAAAAATCCTTTCCCTTCCCCCTTCGGCAACCACAAGGGTGAGTGATTATGCATGAATATGATACGGTAAAATAGGCCTTCCGTCAAGGAATAAGCACTGAATAACTAGAAAATTTAACCTACACCTGCGACCTTTCAATATAAATAAAGACGTTACGTATTCTAGTCCCTGCTGCCAATACAAAGGGTGCGTGTATTAATAGAGACGAGGCATCTTCGCCACAGACAACGCTATCGAAGTCTATTCAAAACATCTGTATAGTGGTGGCTCTTAAAGGATTGCCGAGGCGTCCAGCAACCCTTGTTAATATTCCGTCTGCCAACACCGGGATCTCGAATCTTGAATACAACGGGCAACAAAAGCCTTACTGAATTTTGAGTAGCCCAAGACAAGTGCACGACAAAATCACCCGAGGTAACTGTAACGTGAAATGTAGGGTACATTCGTGTGGTGATTTAAATATGAAACGGTTTCGAAGCTTCCTTTGTCTAAAGTATTTCGGGTGCTAATCCAAATTATTCGGTTAATAGATGATTACTTATATTGGCAAGTTCAAAAAGGCTACCTAGTTGGTTCCGCAGAATAGTGTTTCGGGCTCTTTCATTAACGAATTCTCCTAGGCAACACGGAGTCTAAAATTGTGATCGAGAGACAATAAGGCAACTTTCCTTTCATATGAGAGCCAAGGACAGTAATTTCTGATAAAAATACATTTACACAGCTTTATCACACCGCTTCGTTCAATTGTATTCCATGGTAAATTACATAAAGTCGAACAATAATCACCAACCCAATACAACAAATACAGCCTTACGACTCAGCAGTTTCTTACAAATACTTGGCAAACTGTGAATCTGAGGTATAATGCCTACAAGAAACACCTAATTAATCCGAATTAAAGTAAGCGAAGATTTCCGTCTGAATGGTCACCAATTTGGAGAATTCACTAAATTACACCGAGCATTATTCATGACCGTGCCCAAGTAATTATACGCTTTTGAGATTACGCGATAAATAAGTTTGCCAACGCCTTCCACAGAAATAGGGGCGGTTGGCTTCGTCCATTTTTGTATATAGGTTTTACTGCTTCGTCGTCTCGCAGTGCATTCGATTTTCAGTGGAGTAAAGTGTTATTGGGTTTTTGCCATAGGAAATTCTCAGTAGCAGCAAGGAGTCTTGAAAACTAGAGTTAATTGGTTGCTAAAATGCACCTCTGTCTTCCTTTCTAAGCAGTACACCTTATGTAATTTTACATAAAGTCATGCTTATTTTAAAGGAAACAGAGGTTACTATACCTACGTTTTACCAGCTTTTTTAAGAGCTATGCAATGTATGGGTGTGTTTCTATACATTTTTTACCCATATTCAACAACTTCGTGATGTTCCTGACAATTAATTAATTCACCAACCGAGTCTTTCAGATCGAGGCGCCGTGCATCAAATGCAATAATAGGTATTATCAGGAATGCTTGAGAAATTAACGCTACGATGAATATCCTTATGATGATACCGAGTCGAAATGAGAATATCTTTCCATCTATCTCATAAATTGCAGTCGATTTTAACATCGAGAACGTTATTCCTTTTTTAGAATATTCTTATTTTAAATCCATATTATTTTTATCGCCAGTTCTAGCTTTTCCTTTCTTTCTACCTTTTTCTCGCCATTGAAATGGAATTATATTTATTGAATCTGTAAAACATGATGCGTTTTTGTTTTACAGCTTATAATAATAATTCGGAATTGACTTCTTTGTGCTAATTGACGTTTAAAAAAAAGGACTGAAAGGTATTTAGTCAACTATAGGAACTGATGTCATTCGTTGTGATTCTATAAACATACTAGCTCACACCTGCATTCCCTAAGAAGGTAGGCAGAGATGTATTTCTGCACCCAAGTTTTACCAACCGCTTAGAGAAAAAAGAATACCATTTTACCCGACTCGAGATACCAAGTTGAGACCTAAAGGTCACACGGCAAGCTAGTGCCGTAAAAGCAGTACGCCTTCTTTTAGGTCTCATTTCAATCAACAACATTTAGCCAGTAATAAAACCTAGATGAGCCTTGTGGATAGTATAGGATCTAGTATAGCGTGTAGTATAAAGGGGAGACGGGGTGTCGTCGCTGACTTTAATGACGTCAATTAGTACACGTCGGTGGTTGTAATTTACGTCCAAGCCGGCCCAACCTCCTTTAACTTTCCCCATAAATAAGCCGACGACAAAAAGTAATGCCCCCGATATAGTAAACAAGGCGAATTGGTTTATTAGCGCGATGATTTAGAAATGGATAGGGTGGATTAGGATTTCGGGCGGTCGAGTACGCCTATTTACATACAGACCGTGTAAACAGATTTTGATACAAAATTAAGTAAGACAGGTAATATTTGCGACGGTTCCAAAAACATGAGGCTGGACAACATTTTTAGAGTTAAATATTTTGACTTCTACCTTATCACTATCACCTGTCTTAGTTCTCAATCACGGTCTGTTTACTCCTGTATGTAGGTAATGTTACAAAATTTCTACATGAATATATTTCTTAGACTTTAATCAAAAACAAACCGTGGTCGAAGGCAATGATCATTCCACCATGAGTAATGTGATCGTGTTGTTTATTTCTGGCATGTAGATGACGACTATGTTTTTTTCTGTACGTAACAACAGCACTACTATTGGCAATTACAATGCTACCCAAATAAATTATCAAATTATTATATTTACTACTATGATACATCTACTTACTAGTTTTTTTAACAAAAGCCAAACCAGACCGGGCGATTACCAAACCAATAATGCGAGTAATTTGACTTTAATAACCAATTCACAATGATGATTTTTCATTGCTAATACACAATTTGCACAACGCAAATGAATGTTACCTGAACCCATTTCACTTTTGACAATTGGCTACAATTTATTGTGTTGCAAAACAAAAGGATTCCTATTGTAAGCCAATTTCTATTGTGCTCATGCGTTTTATTTGAATTATCAATAACAAATGTGAACGCTAGCTTTATTTTAACGTGAGAATAGCTCAGTTGGAAGCCAAAATGTTCGCAAGCTTGAGTCTCGAACACACACAAAGGTAACTGCAAAGATTTAGGTACTAAGTATTGGATATGTTGGTGCCTTCCATGAAAACATTACACACCAACATTCTAATTGTGTCATGTCTAGTTATTTATTTATATAGGTATGGACATTCTCATGTCTATGTCAAATTACTATTTTACTATATTATGTTAAAATGTTCCCAGGCAGAGAATTAAACCCGGTAATTCTCAATCACACGTAGTATTTATAATTCGCGTTAAATGGGGCCAACGAGGCTTCTACTCCAAAGCTGTCAACAAATTTCAAATAAGAGCATAACAGCAATCGCAAATAAATCCTTTAGCTACAAATATTCCTGCGGCGCACTCAAATACAAGAAATTCAGCTTGAGTGAACATTTTACAGAGTGAACAAACATTGATTCTACAATCAAAGCATTGTTCGAATTTCTTTATTGAATACATTTTAAAAATGAATCGCTATTTTCGTTTCGTCTGCGTACAATGTGGTTACGATTCCATACAATACTCGAACATGTATTGTTTTTACAATCAGGATGTTTGTAAATATGATTGGAACTTTTAATAAAAAATCCACCTAGTAACAGTGCTGATTCCATACTAACCTAAATTATATCTAAAACTTCCTTATAGTCTTACGGTACAAGTTTATGCCTTGCGGTCCTAGGTTCTATACCAGGCTCAGACCTCAACCCCAATATTACGGATATTGGGGTTTTCTGGGTAGCCTGTCTTAATTTTCAATCCCGGTCTTTACACCTGTATACATCTGTAATCGATCGCCCATATAAATAGCCAACATTCGCTCACCGTTGGTCTGAAGAGCACGTTAAAAGATAAAAGCCCAGTTTTCCTTTATACACGCGGTCAAAAGAATCCAATTACATAATCTAAGGAGTAAAAAGACTAACATTACTCCTTTGAGCCGGAGGTGGGCGCTATTTAATTATTGGAAGAGGTATTCAAAGACGATAGAACCTAAAAAGGTATAAAATTAATTCACGTTAAGCATTTTGGCTGAAGATTACAAGGTGCCTTTGTCAGGGTTCTAGGGCTTGTTATTTCTACATACATATTGTGGCCGTAATGCTGTAAATGAGGGTAGAGGTTATAGTATGGTCATAACATTTACTAAAACAATTTTTGAATCGTGTCTCTTATACCGGATAGATAGATAGATAGATAGATAACGCTTTATTGATACCCACTTAAAAATTAAGTTACAATAAAAGACGTAGAATTAAAGACAGAGTGGAGCAAAAGGCGGCCTTATCGCTGAAAGCGATTTCTACCAGGCAACCTTTGGGTGGAGTAAAAGGAACGAAGTAAGTACATACATACAAGCAGTGATGGCCTCGAGGTATGGGCGCGCGGTCGAGAATCTCGGCGGTCGCGGGTTCGAACCCCAGGCACACACCTCTGACTTTTCGAAGTTATGTGTGTATTCAAATTGAATTATCACTTGCTTTAACGGTGAAGGAAAACATCGTGATGAAACCTGCACACCTAAGAGTTCTTAGGAGTTTCTTAGGTGTGTAGTCCGCCAACCCGCACTAGGCCAGCGTGGTGGACTATGGCCTAAACCCTCTCAATGGTAGAGGAGACCCGTGCTCAGCAGTGGGCGTATATGGGTTGATGAAGAGAAGTACATAGGGGTAAACATAAGGATACAATAGAAAATAATATATATTTTTAAGAGATCTTTCATCTCGATCGCCCTATACTATACTACCTATACTCTTTTATTCCTATAACTACTTTGTGTCTTTATTTAATACACTCTCTTTCTTTATATTAGGTACACGAAAAGAATAAAGATCAGAATATACTACATAAGATGTTTATTGTTCAATGTACACATGCAATGAATGTAAATGATTTTGATACAGTATTATAAAAATCGTTTACAATAAATTTGCGTTATTCCATGTCAACACATACCTAAATTTATCTACTAAATCCACTAATTTGTAATGTACAAATTATATTTGCTTAATTATGACAAATACAAATATATCGGATGTGAGATATCTTCCAGAAAGCTTAAATTATCCTCTTTTCAACAAAATTCAAACAGAAGGTAAAACCTGGATACACTAATCAATAATTCCCAACACTTGAAGCAAATTAGTCGTAACATGAAATTACTTAATTTAAAAAATACATTTCGCAAGTGTTAATGTTTCAATCTTCTTTGCTGTGTTCGATAATGAACTTTATCTGTGAGTCTGTAAGGTTCTTTTTCTCGAAGGGGAACTCCGGGTGGGGGTACCATTTGGCAGGCGTACGAAGTCTGTAATTGGTGTTGAATTGAGACAGATCTGACAACTCCTCGGCTGAGAGTTGGAAGTCAAACACGTCTATGTTCTGTCTAATGCGCTCCTTGTTCGTTGATCTCGGTATTGCTACTAGCTGACGGTCCAACTGGAAATTATCAGTAATTATATTTATGTTTTTTCATATGCTTGTTTCTTATTTGAATTTTAATTAAGTAGAAACACTACATATATTTCAATTCGCCAGCTAGAACGATAATTTTGATAGCAAGAATCTAATCTTGGTTCCCTCAGTTGCATTAGAAATAGATAGACTTATACCGTATTACGTGCAACTTAATCGAATTAAAATAAACATAATTAAAAACGAAATGATTATAGAACTTATACGAAAATCAATTTTAAATCAAAGTTTTATAATCAAAACTTAATATAACTCATGCAATAACGTGCGCCTCTTTTAATTAAATTATCATATTAAAAAAATATTCCATAAACATTTTGGGCGAAAAAAAAGCAACAAAAATTCCATCACAACTTATTTACAATTCAAAAACACTACAATTAAATACTCATAACTAAAAATATTTATACTCACCAAATATCTGATCAATATCTGCGGTACGGTCTTATTGTATTTCTTCGCCAGTCCTTGTAAGACCGGATGGTCCGCGCGGGGCGGGGGCGCGTCCTTCTTGCGGCCAAGAATGGCCCCGAATGGACTGTAAGCCATCACCACGACGCCGTGCTCGCGACACCATTGGACCAAGTCATCTTGGGTTATCGTTGGGTTAACCTGCACATAGATATACCATGGACTTAGGTTACCCAAGAATGGTTAGGGACCCAACTCAGGTAAGCGGACAATTGTTCTGCGCGCCGAGTCTGTAGACCAGAGACCCCGACATACCTCTCTCGGCCTACCCCGAGGTACCGAATAGGGGAGATTAAGGCGCTTTCTACTCGTAAAAAAAGGCTACTCAAGAAGGATGATTGGAGATTATTTGGAATGACTAGCAGTGGAAGGTAATTAGCATACAGCAGATATATGTAAAAAGAATCACAACTCATGATTAAAATTTTCTTGTATAGCAGGAGAACGGAAAAAAGTAGAAAAAACGCTTGTACTACAGTGTAATAGGAGACGAGCCTTTTGCCTTCTTTCGGCTACATTTTCAGACATAGCTGCTGCTAATGATCATTTCGTAATAAAACAAAACACAATAACCCGCTGCCAAAGACGAGGTTTGATCTTTGCCTATAGAAAGCATGAAAAATCTATTGCAACAAGACCACAAGACAGACCATCCTCTACATATATTACACTATTCAACCACTAACCAGTAACAGTATTACGCAGAAACAAATAGAAGTAGCTCAAAAGCATTCCGATGCCAACAAAAAAATTCCGTTGTGAGCATCGTCATTCCGGCATAGCAGCGGTGAGATAGCAAGCACGCGAATTAACCGATACGCGCCGGCCTCGATAACGTTCCACTTAAAATACGGACATACGCTTCAGCATATAGGCCATTAAAACACTAACAAAAGGTTATAGTGTAGAAAAATAGAAATCTGGTATAGGTAGTTTCACCATCATCACCATCAGTATGCTTTTTTATGCGGTTACGACGAAAAGACTGCATCCTTGCATAAGCAAGGAATGGCGAAGGTTCCAACCACTAGGCAGTCGGTAAACTGAAGCCGGCCTGCTGAGACACGTAATAACACGATACCCTTAAAGAACTCCGGATAAAAAGGAGTTTCCTCCTTTCCACCGTCCACGTGGCAAATTATTCTAAAGATTCATAAGAAGAAATGCATTAGAAATGCATTTGTAATTAAGAAATGCAATTGTGACCTTTTCTTTTCAGTGATTAGCATTAGATTGGTTTGCATCTCGTCAAATTAATTCACAATTTATTCGTACCTTTGTTATATCTAGACCTGATATTGACATTTAGGTAAACAATATCTCAAATAGTATCTTGGCTAAAAATTTTACTCTACCTCAATCTGCAGTACAGCCGGCTTGATCCTTGAATTGTCCCATAATCTCTGCATTTGTGTCAGGTTGAAGTTCGACACTCCGATAGACCTGGTAAGATTCTGTTCTCTCGCGTCTTCCATCCCTTGCCATGTGGTTAAGAAGTCAGTGGTGCTGATGCTGCCATCTTTCTGGAAATTATGATATCAGAATTATTTTTTATCCACAATAGTATGAACTCATCCTAAAAGAATAATAATAATTTACGCCGCGATTAAAAAGCAAACCTATTGAAGCTTCCCAGGCATATTAACAGATTCTGTACTTCTATTAAGAACTTCATTATAGAGACAGTCTCATAACTTCTTGCCCAACTGACTGACTAGGTTTAGGTCTTATTCCACCACGCTGACCTAGTACCTCAACTACTTACATTAACGGTGAAGGAAAACATCGTGATGGAATCTATACACCTTAAATTTCTTAGGATTTTTTAGGTTTTTAGTACGCCTACGCACACTAAGCCAGCGTGATGGACTGAGGCTTAAACCTTCTCAGTAATAGAGGAAACTTGTGCCTAGCAGAGGGACGCATATAAGCTTATAACAAAGATGGTTAATAACCAAACAATTTAGATAAATATTGGTAAACAAAAACCTGTTTTTCGAGTAAGCAATTAATCCGCTTTATGTTTGCGATCCAATCCTATGTCAATGGACGCGCTGACGGGCCGGTGAAGAAACAATATGTACCCGACGTAAACTCGTTATCAAATATTTGTATTCAAAATTCTAAATATTTATTAATATTATCTAAATGTTTATTAATATTTTAAGTAGCCAAAGGGTTATTAAGTTGATCAAAAGGTAACGTGGTATTACCGTAGTATAAAGAATTACCGCATTTTAGTGCGCGATAAAATTTTATGATTATTTTTGCTTACGTAAATACATTTAATTTAATATTCAAGGGTTACCTCATATTTCGCGTGTTTGGCATACTTAATAAAAGGAAAGTATATTGCCCTATTTTTTCTTAAAAAACACTAGAACACTATTTTAATCCAGGATATGAACCTAAGACATTTCAATCGTACACAACCCAATTATGCCGCGAGATCAACAAGAAATCTTTTATATACCAAACATATACCTAAAAGAACTGTTAAGTTTGCTTAAATTTTACCTGACTAGTCCCACGCATACGGAAAGATAGTTTTACCAAGTTAAAGCGACATAGCAACTAGAATACCTGCTATCGAATTGTTATTGGATATGCAAATACACAGCCCCGGGAATACATAATCGAGCTTTGATTGTGTAACAAAACAAAACTCTGGGAACACATAACAGTCTGACGAAATTTACTTCAAGGATTGTTTGCCCTTTGAAACTAAATGAATATCAAGTTAGCAATGCGGTTAAAATTTGAAAAATAACTTCGGAATATTGAATTTGGCATCATTATCCTCCATTACCTTCTCCTCCACGGGCCTCTACTGCTGAGAGGGTTGAGGGACTACTGATCTAAGAAATTCTTAAAAGCTTAACAGTGGTGCAAGTTTTGTTATGATCTCTTGCTTTGAAATATAATTTCCTATTGTGTTTTTTAACACACATAATTTAGAGAAAGTGCGGTGTGCACCTGAGTTTTGAATCCGCAACTGCAAAGTTTCTTAACCGCGCACCTAGGCCTCCATTGAGGTGTATTTTTCGATAGTTACTTACGTGGTACGCCATTGGGTAATGCATCAAATACAGATCTACGTAGTCTACTTGTAACTCTTCTAAAGACTTTTTCAATGCAGGAATAACTTCTTCTCTTTCATGCGCGTCGTTCCACAACTAAAATATTACAAGAGATTTTACATACAAATTAGTCTTCTGTAAACTAATACTTACCTATGTATAACTTAGTCCAAAGGTAAAGGAATCCGTAATAAACTAATATAAAGCAAATATTTGTTCAAACTTTTAAATATTGTTAAAGTACTTATATTAAAAATATAGGTAACGTTAAAACTTAAAGTAAATGTTTGTCTGTACTCCGATAATCCATAAAATGTCTAGTATTTTTTTTAATAATTTTTTCTTGAGTAAATTGACAATCTTTTCATTAACTTATTTCATTCATTATTTCAATTACTCAAACGGATCATACAGAACAACCATCACTACTACTGATCACCCTCTTACCTCCCTGAAAACCCTTATCAAAAACAAAACAAGCACCACATGCAACTCACTTTAGTAGTAAGGTAAAGGTCCCGTCGATCGGCCCCGTTGTGTATGTAAGCTGTCACTCCCCTGCCCACCTCCCCTTCCGTGCGGTATAAGGCGGCGGTGTCGACATGTCTGTACCCTGCCTCCAGCGCCCATTGTACGGCTTGAGCCAGCGAATGGTTCGCAGACAACACTCTCGTACCCTGGCACGTGGAACACAAACCAGGGTATAAGACGTTTATGTTTTACACTGGATGTTTGGTTTTGAATTAACGTGAGCTATGTTAGTGTATATTGGTAGAACAGATTCGCATGTTATTTATCAAACGTGGTCGATGTTTAATAATGATGAAAGGCAACAATTTCAAACAATCGATTTTAGGTATTATACTGAATTGATGGTCTTTTCGCTAATCCTATCTATCTTAATTCTAAAAAATGAGGAGAAATCTTCAATCTGGAAATGGGAGGCTACAGGGTAGATAAAGAACAATAAGTTAGCTTTTTATTCTATTTGATTTAAAACAACAAATATGGCTGTTGAATTAATCTTCTGCACACCTCTTCTGGGATACAGGAAGTATATATAGGTATGAATGTATGTTAAAAATAAACAAAAAGCAATAGATAAGTACTTACATCTGCCAAATGACCGAGGCTGGTACCGAGGGCGATAGCCGGGATTGGATTACCATCGTTCAACATGAACGATAATCCGCTGCACTCCACCTGTCCAATATGTAGGTGATAAGCCGAGCGAATATTTATCTCGTTTTTATGATATTATAGTGTTTTTATTAGGAAAGGGAAGTTTGGTTGAAATATAATTTAGTTAACTTCAGAAATTTTACAAGTGTATATCTTTTTATAATACCATGTTACATGTTACAATCTACGAATCATCTGCTTCGTTGTCGCACTTTTATCAATATTTTCTTCTTAAGACTGAAAGCGCCCCGTAATAGGTCGACGTCAGAATGACAAGCATCTGTCATAATACATCATAGCCTTATTCAAGAATTGGTTAATTAATAAACTAATTAGTTTATATAATAAACGAGTCTGCATATGTAAATCTTATTAGTTTATTAATTTACTAATGCTTTAGATATTTTACATATGCAGACTAACACGCAATTTATGCGATCAAATTAAATCTTCGATTACGTTATATTATAATTGTAGTCAATTTCAAATCTATAAATCTAAACTAAACTGAAAAACTATGATAAAAAACTATGAAAAACTAAAACTATGATATATTATACTACTAGGCCATTTTAATGGTAGAGGAGACCCGTGCTCAGCAGTGGGCGTATATGGGTTGATGAAGAAGAAGAAGAATATTCTAGGGACTTGAATACTACGAAACTACTTAGAGATGTAGCTATACATTTTGGCCCTATCCCACCACACACCCACCACACACCCGCCACTGCAACTCCTGTACTACAGGATCAACAGCGGCACGCACAGTATTGGCGCCGAGCAATGAAGCTCAGCGAATCTAAGGGGACCTAAATTGTCACAATCCCGCAACGAAGTTAATCAGAAAAGCAATGTAAAGGAGGAGTTGGAAAACAAAGAGTTGTCCAGTTCCCTCCACAGCAAAACGGGTGACAAAATATTGAGCTATGAGGTTTAACCTCACATAAAGAAAGACAATTACAATTACCAAAAAATTAGACGCAATTGACGCACCACGGATTAATAAGTATTGCTTAAATTGGACCTAACGTGCGAACTGTTATACAGACTTCCAATAATAGGCATGGCAAAATCGCTGAAAGGCACGGAAATACCTCCTAGATTCAACGAGGTCAGTATAATAAACTACACCAGACGTTACGTGCATACTATTGAGCATACTGTTACGCTCATCCGACCAAAGATTGCACTCCCAAAGGATATGATGTACGGACTGTTCATATTCGCAATCATGTGTTGAGCATTGGCACATAGGAGAATCAACCAACCTAAATGAGAATAATTTACTACGAAAATTGCCGTGACCCGTTAGAAATTGCGACACGTAATGATCAATCTCAAGCCAAGTTTTTGCCAAGCGATCGCTAACCGAAGGAAAATATTGATAAAGATGACGGCCCTATACATGTTTAAAATGCACCTGCTGTACATCTATAACAGTCCCTATACTTCTTTTCTTTATCTTTAAAATGCTAATAATTCATTTTGGATACCCACCTAACTCCTATAACCCGAAGTGTGTAACTCCTATTTGAGTATGGATAGGTTACATTAGCACGTTAATAGTAAAACATACATTGCTTAAACATAAGCTAAAACTGTTATTGCAAAACTAAATTAAATACATTTTCTGCTCAAGAAATTAGTTTCCACAGAAAACACATTAAAATTCTGCTTTAAAATTCTGTTCTCAAAATCACATTTTTGTTACTTTTACATTTACTTTTTATTGTAAATAGAAATGCATAAAAACAGTAATAAAATGCATATCCCTTTAGACATTGTGTTACGGACTGAAATAAAAAAGGAAAATATTATTATCCCATTATTAGAGGGAGCAGTAATGGATATGCTTAGAATAATCAAAGCCTTACCAACGTTGCTATTAGAAGTGCAACGAAGCAGCGAGTCCACAAAGCGTCCATTCTTGCTGATAACATCGGCCAAACTAAACATATGGGGCTTGATGCGGGCTTCCCGATAACCAGACAATATCAACTACAAACGCATTATTATTTCAGCAAAGTAATATCGCACACAATCACGCCTGTATAGACGGATAGGCAGTGATATTTAACCATGAGTATATAGACCAGAGTCACTCAACGAGCTATGGAGAGGGCTATGCTCGGGGTTTCCCTACGTGATCGAATCAGAAATGAGATCCGTAGGAGAACTAAAGTAACCGACATAGCCCAACGGATTAGCTCGTTGAAGTGGCAATGGGCCGGCCACATGGCGCGGAGAACTGATGGCCGATGGGGCCAGAAAGTTCTCCAGTGGAGGCCACGTACTGGCAAGCGCAGCGTGGGACGTCCCCCGACAAGGTGGTCAGACGACCTTGTCAAGGTCGCGGGACGTCGCTGGCTGCAGGCGGCTTCCGACCGTTCCCGGTGGAAGTCATTGGGGGAGGCCTATGTCCAGCAGTGGACCAACACAGGGCTGACATGATGATGATGATGATATAGACCAGATTCCGAGCTATGGCTTGAAGTCCGTAATGACTAATGAGCTTAAGTTTACCTCAAGGGCCGGCAAAGGACCGATGATTACTTGATTATGGGTATTCATGGACGGTATTGACCACTTAACATTAGGTTTCTCAATAGTTGGTGTGCCTTCTTGCCTTTAAAAAGACTGCTTACCCTGACAATGCCGCGAATAATATCGGGGATCTAATGAGGTATTAAGCTGTTTTAAGATAGAGTTTAAATTGATTTGAAGTTTTAGATTTATCTTTCAAATAATACTAGTATTTTTTGCTATCTAAATACTGAAAGTATTAAAACCCAAAAAATATGAAAGTAGCGCGGATTTTAACACAACATTTTTAGAAAGCCTTTGAGACTAAACAGATAAGGGATTCAGCTTAATATAGATAGATATTAAATGTTGAAAACCCATTTACCTGAACCAAATATTCGATCCCCACGCGATCTAATCCAGATTTTAAATAGGCCATTAGCTATTTTGTATAAAGAAGTGAATTTCTTAATACTAACTCTATTTTTTTTTCGTTTTTTCATTTAAACTCTTCATATTTAGGTGGTTGACCCAGTTATGGGTTTATTAAAAATACGAGTGAGTTTTTTATCTATAGACTAGCAAAATTTTTATTTTATTTCTTGTATTTTTGACTGCCTTGTTAGCCTTTTTCATAAATAAACACTAATGGCCGAATACTGAAACGCAACTTAATAATTAAGGTGAACTTAAACGTCTAATCCCGTCTTATTTTAGTCGGTTAAAATCGACTTAAAATTAAGTAGCGTTTCAGTATTCGACCGTTAAGTCTTTTGCGTGGGAATCAGAGATTACGAGAGGAATTTTTATGTCGATAAGGGCCAGTCAAAAAATATTAATGAATCACAAACTTCTCCAAGCCGGAAACTATGTATCGGTTTTCGAATATCCATCTGCCTGAACCACGGAGGAATTCAATGACGAGTTTATATTCTTATAATACATATCCACTTACGCCTGCAATATAAAGTTACGCATAAAATACGACAAACTATTGCCGATTATCACGAAACACTGTTGAGTAATATAAAGCAACACTGCCTCCAGCAAATCTGCCTTTAGTGTGTGTTATAGAAACTACTGGTATTACCTAATATTTTTATGTGATGAGAACTGCGCTAGGCTCACGTGGAATATTAGTTACTTGACCATTCCTAAGAGCAGAAGAAGTCTAGAAAAAGGCCCCAGAATCCCGTCTAAAAAGACAAAATCCAATACTAATCCCGCAAGGCTAGGCTATCTACCTACAGCCTGTTACAAGAATTTCGTCCCATTAATCGCGCTGCAATTTACCAATTGTATTAAGGGCGCAGGACGTTTACCTGCAAGTAAGTGATGTAAAATCGCACAGACGATGCGGCTAGGTGTAATTGCGCCGGCCGCGACGCAGCCGAGTACGACATCGGTAATTGCTCGGCGGGAGCGCGTGACAGTCGCCTGATGAATAGACCCAGTGGAAAATTGAGCCGGAAAAAGCCAGACATCGCGCGAAATTAAAATTGTAACTGCAGCTCTATCTTGTTAGCTTTAAAGATCCCGGCCGCGGGCGGCGCACTGCGGACTTTGTGCAGCTACCTCTCTGTACTTTCTGTGTTAAAAAGTGAAATTAAAGTATGTTTGAAGGAAGATAAAATATATTGTTTATGTGAGATATAATTTAATTACGTATATAGTCACATCTGTATCACAGAAAGTATATGTAAAGATTTTGTTTTTTGTTCCCACGCATCGCCAATTTTATTTTAAGTCCCGTCTATAAAGGGACGAACCTAAGGGCGCTTTCCGAGAACATTATTATGTATACTCCACGCTGGTATTGATAATGTCGTAATGGAAATGCAAAATAAATCGGACCGACCTGAGAAGTGAACCTGGGCCCTCACCACTGCAAACTCTTGCGCCAATATTGTACTAATTAGCAAAAATTTTGAATCCATGCAATAAAAGATACGATAAATTAGTTAATTAAGAGATAGTACTTATATTACAACTAAGCCAACCAACGCATTCTTTGTAATTTCGACTAAGCATTTAATAGACTTAGCAATATTATCTAACCAACGGGATAAGCTTGAACATAGCTGCAAAAAGCGAAAACGACTAAAGTCAACAATTCCAAAAGGGAATTATTTTTGACACTGGAAATTTTTCGACGCCAAAATACGGAATCCCGTTTAAGCTGTCAGTTAGTTTACAAAGTTTATTCCGTGTGTCCGAAGCGATATATTTCATAAAACTGATCTCACGTGAAAGCATATACATACAGTATTTATTTATTGCGTTGTACGCGGCTCTGAACACAATTTGACAACAAACCATTTTGTTCGTGTCATCAGTTAGGTTGTTTTTTTTTAAATTTTTGTAACAGCGCTTATTCGAACTACTACTGATAGAAGTTAGGCTTTAGTCCACCACATTTAGAAGCGATGCGTACTCTATTAAATAAAGAACAGTCACTTATCTACACTACCATGTAAATTGGTCCAAAGATATAAAAAGAATTTTTGAGGGACAAAATAACTTTTATGTTCAAAATACTGGTTCGACATAATTGGGTGCTACATATCTATTGGCCATAAGAATATTTTATTTTTATTTGCCAATGTAGTAAAGAGTTGCAACTTAGAATCTGGAGTTATAGCTCTGCACTCAAATTTGTTTTCTATTCCTAGACACTCGTCTCCTCACGTTGTGTTATTAATTTCACCACAGAACATATGTGTCTCTGTTTCACCTTCCAGTGAATTAAAGAACAAGCTATGGTGTTTTGTGGTTTAGCAGATCTACTAAAGTAGACCGCGATGCAAGAAGCTGCCAATAACTCTAAGCCAAGGAAAAAATACACTTTAAATCTATATTTAACAAAAGCAATTCGACATATATGTAAATGAGAACCTCCTGACCCCACAATAAACCATTACAAACTAGACAATTAACAATTAACGTGATACACTATCAGGCCCCTATGGAAGCACCGCTACTGGTGTGAAGTAACAAAAGACTGTCGTCTGCCATCAATAGCCATGGGTTCAAAATTTTCGCTGCATGCTACGAATATGAGATCACGGTAAAACGTTTATGAAAATAGTTTGTGATCTGCGTCGCCTTTGCCCTTTTGGTGAATCGATACAGCGAAGCACGATCGGAAACCCCGTTCCATTTCTAATAGTTTATTGTGCAACTATTTTGACGTTATTTGGGTCAATCGTTGGCTATTCTTATTGAATTAATACGGTAGGCCCAGAAGCAATAAAATCGGAAGTTAGAGATAATAATATATATAAATGGGGGTTCTGTTTGTTTAGCGATATAGTGGAGCTTGTAAACGATAGGTCCTGGGTTCGATCCTGAATCGGGGAAAGTGTTTTTGTGTTTTGTCAATAGGAATTTTATAGTAGCAATGTGGACACTCCTACTATTACATGAAAATTAAGCTTGGGAGTTGTTGTTGAAGCATTACTCCGGTTATGCCTTGAGGATTTATATACAAATTACTGATGCAATGTCATTAAATTTAGGCACCGACATAGATTTGAATTTAGAGAACATCATAGAAAATACATATTTACATTAATAGAGACTTGATATCATAGACAATGATTTCTTAAACATTGTATCTAAGATAAACTGGGCTAGTCTTAGGCGACCACTTTATGTCACGTCAACTGCACTAGACCAGCGTGGTGGTCTGAAGGTCTAACCGCGGGCTGTACTTATTGCGTTAGATAGGCTAAATGACTAAACAGCAATCATAACATCGCACGTTTCGACGTAATTAAAAATCCCTAAATAATCGATGCATTTACGGACTCGGTACAATCGATGGTTTCATTAATCAAATCCAAATGGAATAGTCGCTGAAGTGAGTGCAGGTGCTCGCTCCGACGGTTATTTATTGAATCGGAATTGTGGTGGCATTGTGGCCCGCTGCGGGCGTCCGCGCCGATTTCTTAACAGTTTAACTTTTCTAAATAACTGTGCGATTGAGTGACGTTCCGAAATCGCGGGGCTGTGACCTGCTTTTAATATTGTGTACAGTATTTCGATGGACGCGTTTTGGAATTAAAATTTGGTTGTTTCTTTTTCGTCGTGTTTTAATGGAATATGATTTTAAAAAGTTAAAAAAAAAATACAACGGGACGGGACGGGAGGACTTGAACGCTAGCTAACGTCCGCGACTACCGCCATTCAAGCATAAGAATTTTCTGACATGCAAAGTTCATATCAAAAATATCTGTCTCATTTTCACATCAAATAAACTCAACTCGACAACAAATTAACTGATTAGTTTCCAGAGTATTTTAACCCGACCCGCCATCAAAACTCGTTAGTTTAGACGATTGGAAGCGTACACTAAAATCATAATGCCTTTCAATATGACACAAGCTATTGTTCCACGTCACAACGGGAGGCTCGCGTCATTTTTTTAAATAAAACATTTCAGTAAATACGTCATTCAATTCAAAAATGTCAACGCGGAACAAGTGAGCGCTCGAATAATAAAAAAGGTAAAATGGTCCGCCGGCGATTTTCAATAACGTTTTCAGGTAAACGAGCGTGTTATTCATATGTTAAAGAGGGCTTTACGCGTCTTAGTGAAAGAACGAATACACCTTTCTTTGTTGTTTTACCAACATGTAAGCAGATAATTCGGAGGTTTGTATTTAGGTACGCATTTGAGAATAAATATCTCGTTGAAGTATGTACGTTCCATTGGTGTGCACAGGTCTTTATGGTTAAAAGGTTTTGGCTTAATTATGTGATGATAATAATGTATTGCGCAGTGATAAACTTATCTTATCATCGCAGTAATAATATAAAATCTGAACATACATAGGTGAAAGAGTAAAGAGCATAAGTACCAATTATGTTAAGCTGAAGGTTATTTTTGTACCCAGTCGAAAACCACAGTAGGTCACTTGTAAAACAAAGTCGCGGACATACCTTAAATTTATACTTATACCTACTATAGTATCTAAATTTTGACTATAATGCATAGATAAATAAAAAAGTAAATCAGACTCTGATTAGCCTCGAATAATACATTTACGTTGAATCACGGTCAGTAATTAACAAAAATACCAATCGCACAATACCAGTAATCGTATTTGCGTTCACACCACAGAATACTATGAGTCACACAAACAGTCCAATTTATCTGTTGGCCGCACTGTAAAAATCGCTTTCGCTCGAATTCACGTCGAGTCACGCCAATTGCGGAGTCAAATCTATTTTATTCGTTTAGAATGTTCCTTTATTTAAAACAATGGCTTTTAAAACGATGCACTGCCAATTTTCAGTGGTTTATTGGTGCTTTTGAATATTTGTTTTTAAGCGGCTAATAGACCATTTTTGTACATAATTTAGGATTATTAAATAGAACAAAATACTCTCGACACTCACATAATTCTGAACTCACACTAAGGTATCATGGCCTCATGGGTATCAGAAACTACGAAAGACTTTTCGGTCTAACCCAATCATTTGCCTCTCTACAGACAGAACTACATTTCCTTGTTTCTGTTTTACCTGTTAACCCATAATAAAAACATAAAATTCATTGTACTTAAATAGGCGTATGTACGTATACACGTGAACGGTGAAAGAACCTACCTACACCCCTATTACTTTAAAGGTTTTCTTCGGTAGTCTGCCAACCCTCTAGCTCTAATAGGTCAGAGTAAGCTCTAACACTTCTCTATAAAAGAGAGGTCCGTGAAAAATATTTGCGCTGTTAATAATAATATTGATAAATGAAAAACTACAATCATAGTTTCCCTTCCCTTCTTCCTCCTAAACCAAACATTATCAAAATTCCAACCGGGATTCTAAGAAGCCATTCAACAGTTTCAAGTGAATATTGACACGTAGTGTACGGCCGTTACAAGCAATCTCCACGAGTGGATCCGACGAATCTGCCAGGTTTTGGCACACATCTCCCGAATCTGAAACTATTGAAACTGGATTAGTTACCGAGAGCCTTTGAAAACCGATTCGTATAACCCGAACGCTTCACTCTATACAGATTTCGTCTTGAATTAATCATTTTGAACGGAGGTTTGGTACGAAATCGGTTACAGGCATCGCTCGGTTTGTATCGTCAATGGATTAACAACGTAGCTAGATTATCAAAACTTTTCTTCTTAGGTATCATAATTCCCAATAAATGATTTTAACAGCCACGTAAAAAAACTATTAAAATCTAAAGTATTTTTCAGTGTTCTCGTATTTAAATTACTGTAAACTAAATTACTAAATTGATTCTATATTAATATTTCTGCCAAATTCCTAAATTTAAGCAAATATTAGTTTAGGTTGTATGAAATTTTACTATACAGGACATTATTTACAAACTCGCATCCGTGTTTCTATGAGTTCTTAGTAAAAAGCTTATATTTCTTATTTAGTGGCACGTTAAAGTATCTACATTATTATGAATTAACTTGCACTGTTTGTAAAAAAAATCATAAAATAAGGTTTCATAACATGTTTATTAGATGCGATCTATTATTACTATACATGCCATACATAGCTTTAACTAAATTTTAGAGCCTTAAGCGTGGGATGAACGGCATAACACTAAACCAACACACACCCAGCTACCATAGCTACTACCTATCACAATAAGCTAATCAGTTAATACGAATATAATTGGGCGATCAATGAAATTCAATAACAACTTTGAGCTAATGTACATTGGTCCGCGATGGACGCCCAACGGGAGGCTGCGGCCTGCGCCCGACAGTTATCTACGTCTAATAGACCATTCGGCTCCCAATGAAACGGTTATTGCCAAATCTGTATCGCGAACGTCCATTTGGCCTGCAAGCTCGACTTTGTTAATACAACGTAAAAGTATCAATGACAAATACGGTGCCATTTCGATACGAGAGATAGCATTAAAAGGGTTCCTTTTTTAATTTGTAAAAAAGATTTATTTTTAAAGTAGAGCCCATTTATTTGTATTTATGAATTAATGTGTTGAGTATACGTTTTACAACCTATGCTTTTAGTCCCATCATCAGCAGCCCACATACGTCCACTGCTCTATAACTGTAAGTATTTAGGCATTAGTACACCACGCCGTCCTAGTACCGGTTGGCGGTCATCACACCTAAGTAATTCCTAAGATTTTTTTAGGCCTGCAGTTTTCATTATGATATTTATCTTCCTCGTCTCTTACGAGCATAATTTATTTTAGTCTCACCTTACTTTTTTATTTTTTTTTATCATCGCCTAAGCAGGCAGACGAGCTGACGGCCCGCCTGATGGTAAGCGGTCACCGCCGCTCATGGACTTGGCAATGCCAGGGGCACAGCCACGCCGCTGCCTACCGTATGGAAAGAACTCTTTTTAAGCCTCGTTTGAAGAAGGCCATGTCATAGCGCTCGGGGAACACCGAGGCAGGGAGTTCATTCCAGAGTTTGCACGTACGTGGTAAGAATGATCTCTGGAAACGCACCGTACGCGTACGGTATTTCTATTGTTCTTTACCAAGAGCATTTGTAGGCTACTACACACACTACTGGGCAATGCCTGACGCTAAAATTGAATAAACACAACAGACTCGTCCTCCTTTATGTGTTTTTAAAAACAAGTTAGACAATTTAGATGCAAAAGAACATTTCCGCCTGCTCCCTAATCCAAAAGTTAACTATCTTTATCAGCTCAACAATGTTCTAGGATTCATGTCCTTTATGGTTGATAAGAAGGATACTAACCCTCTCTAGCTATGGATTTCGCATTTTGAAAATATTCTCAGAGATTGTTTTTGTCACCATGTTTCCTTTAACATTTAAATTTGTGAAATGTATGCATAAAATATTTGTATTCCAACACTTAAACTGAGCCAATAAACGTATTTCTAGAAGTAGATATATTTTGCACTTTTCATCCGACCACGAACAGATACAGATGGAAATGGAATAGATTCTAAATGTCGACCGTACTTTATACGGGTACGTCACAGGCAGATATAAAAATCCAATTTTATAGACTTCATAGCGCAGCCAAAAGATACGATTGTCTACGCAAAAATGGAATATCAATTTCTATCATGTGTTAGCAATATAGTGTTTTGAGAATGCGTTACTTTTTATTTAAATCTATGTCCTTAAGGAAAACAAAACAATTTATTTATTCCCTGACAATTGCAACTAAGAAATAATCTCGGCGGTCACTGGTTCTAATCCCAGGCACATGCCTCTGTCTTTGAAGTTACTTAGGTATTTATTCCCAATAAACTTTCGCTTGCTTGACACATGCAAAAACATGGTAAAGAAACCTGCACAGCTAAATTTTCATAGGTGTGTAGTGTGTAATAGAAGTCCCGAAATTTGAGTCCTCCATCGCCATTCTTTGATTTTCACTTCTGCACTAAACTCTTTAAACTTACAAATTATACGTACTATAAGATTATAGAAGTATAATAATCACTAACGAGAGCAATAAGCAGTTGGCCGAGCGTTGTTCTGCAAACTTGGGCTATAACGGAGGCCTCGCGATTAAAGTTAATATCATTGCAGGACAAGTTCCAAAGTGCACCCTAGTTGTAATGCCACGTTGAACATTCCTCGTAAACTGCTCGCTAACTCGAAGAAAGAAACGGTGTTATTAAATATAAGCGCACTTGACCCATGGCGAAGTTTTAAACTCTTGCAAGTTTGGCACAGTTTGCGGGTAGGTGGAATAACGAATGAATTCTTTGTGCTGGTAAGATGTATTCAAATGAAATTTAAATATTGCGTGACGTTTTTGAATATGTATGTTAAAGTAGTGATGGCCTCGACGTTTAGGCAGGCGTTTGGGAATCCAGGCGGTCGCGAGTTCGAACCCCAGGCACTCACCTCTGACTTTTCGAAGTCATGTGTGTATTCACATTGAATTATCACTTGCTTTAACGGTGAAGGAAAACATCGTTATGAAACCTCCATGCCTAAAAGTTCTTAGAAATTTCTTAGGTGTGTAGTCCGCCAACCCACACTAGGCAACCGTGAGAGGGTTCAGGCTTTAGGCCACCACGCTTGCTTATCTATAAGACTACTACAATATTTAATTGAACCAGATTAAATTACTTCGAGGCCATCTTCGGTACTCCAAAAGCGTAACATCAAACAAAGCAAACATATTATAATATTTAATTACTCTCTGAAAGCTATTATAAATAAAACCCTTATTACATTGTAATCTGGGGATGTAAATGAAGGGCCGCCGTTTGATATATAAGAGTAATCTGACACAACAACCGGTTTCCGTCAAACGTTTCACAATGCGGAACAAGTGAAATGTTACCAATAAAAAAGGTCAAACGGTTGGGCACGGGGCACCGTTTTCAATATCTCACAGGTACGTGGGCGTGAGGCGTCGAACACATCCTCATTTCGCGTGTCACTCGCATTTCACCCGTGTTTGTGAATTTCAATAACATTTAGACGGAGTGAGCTGATTAAACCCGATAATGGCCAGTGCTTTGCTTATACTTCTGCTATTTTTCTTTTTTATTGGCTCGTTAAATCAATACTTATGCTGAGAATTGACCTATTTACAGGATAAGAGGAATTGAAATGAGAATATAATTAGTCAATCGCCCTTATTGCGTTTATCGTTTATGGTCTCTGCTCAAGCAGAGGGCCATATTAGGAGTTTCTCTGAAGGATAGGAAATGATGTCCTCCAACAGAAAACTAAAGTTATCAACATAGCCCAAAGGATTAGTGAGCTGAAGTGCCAGTGTATGGGTCACATCTGTGGCAGAACTTGATTGTTGGGAGATACGTATTCTGGAGTGGAGACCGCGGCTCGGCAAACGTAGTGACGCCCTCTAGCTAAGCTACCATTTCCCAGGACCAACCAACAACCAATTGAATAAACATAAAAACATTCATCAGAGCCGTCAAACGCTTGAGCATAAATCAGCGCCTACGGGATCGCAGCTCCCGCTTGTAGAAAAGTTAAAATCACAAGCTGTATTTATTACGGCTACTTGGGAGGCGGAAGTAAGTTCTTCTGGCGCAAGGAGTAGTTTTAAACGGCGCTTATCGCAGTTACGGTTATTTATGGCGTCGCGTAGACTAAATACCCGGACACTTGCATACTGCATATTGGAAAGAAACGGGAGCATTTGTGCTCGCTTTGCTCTGATTTCTTTCGGGTTAGATATTATGGATTGTCAGGGATGCTCCTATCTAGTGGTCATGGTCTGCCCTAGAATAGGTGCTACGAGTACGCGACCTCGGCCCCCGAGCTGCTGCAGTCACTATCAACTTTCCCTTCCGTGACTGCAGTATCCACTCCTACAGACCATACTTTCCTCTCCCATAGCCTCCTCTCTCATTCACTATTCCCTTCCCCCCGCTTGATGACGGGCAGCAGCGTCATCAATGCGCTTCCCCTACTGCGCTCGCCAACCCGCCTGCCAAGCGTGGCGAGTATCGGCAATATCCCCCTCATGATCGAGACTAGGACCAGGCCCCCAGTCCCCGGCAGCCCCACTATTCCTGGCTACGGTAGCGGCCATGGTAACGGTGGGGCGGGGGGTGCTAAGAATCCCCGGGTTGGCCCCGGCTACCACCCCCGACGACGACTGGCCCTGGTAACACACAACATACGCACGTTGAGGGCGGACGAGAAGATTGTCGAACTGGAAGAAGAATTGAGCGGGTTACACTGGGACATTCTGGGGTTGTCGGAAGTCCGCAGGATTGGGGAGGACACGATAACCCTCAAGTCCGGTAACCTGCTCTTCTACCGGGGGGACGACCAACAGTCCAGAGGAGGTGTCGGATTTCTCGTCCGCAGGTCTCTCATTAACAACATCGTATCCATCGAAAGTGTGTCGAGCAGGGTAGTGTACCTGATACTCAGAATATCCAAAAGATATTCGTTGAAGGTCATACAGGTATACGCGCCGACCTCGACACACCCAGATGAAGAAGTGGAGGAGATGTATGAGGACATAAGTCGGGCCATACATACTTCTAAAACCTACTTCAATGTTGTTATGGGAGACTTTAACGCAAAGTTGGGCATGAGAAGCGATGCGGAGTTGAAAGTGGGGCAATTTGGACATGGGCAACGGAACCCCAGGGGTCAGAGGCTGGCTGAATTCCTGGAGAAAGAGGGACTCTTTGCGATGAACTCTTTCTTCCAGAAGCCGCCTCACAGGAAATGGACCTGGCTGAGCCCTGATGGTTCCACGAGAAATGAGATAGATTTCATCTTGACGACGAAACGACGGATATTCAGTGATGTCTCTGTGATCAACAGGGTGAAAACCGGTAGCGATCACCGAATGGTTAGAGGCTCATTGAATATCAACGTCCAATTAGAAAGACGTCGCTTGATGAAGTCTACGCTACGACCTACTCGCGCCCATATCCAAAACCCCGAGAGCTTTCAACTCGAGCTGAAAAATCGCTTCGAGTGCCTGGAAGAAAACCTTGCCGTGGACGAGTTAAACAGCGGTTTGGTAGAAGCTGTCCATGCGGTGGGATCTAAGCATTTTAGACCTCGCCGTAGAGATAGACCACAAAAACTCTCGGTCCACACTCTTGACCTTATGGCCGAACGTCGATCTATGGCGCTGCAGTCTTCCGAGGATGCCGAAGCATATCGTCAGCTCAATAGACGGATCCGGAAGTCCTTGCGACACGATGTCCGTGCTCACAATACTGTGAGCATTAAAGAGACAATAGAGCGGAACGGAGGCTCCAAAGTGTTTGCAAGAGACTTGTCTATTGGGCAAAGACAGTTGTCTAGGCTGAAGACGGAGGGCGGCCGCGTAGTGTCGACGAGGGCAGAGGTTTTAAGGGAGATCGAGAGGTTCTACGGACAGCTTTACACCTCGGTTGCCAAGCCCGCTGTTCGCTCGGCCGAAGACCCGAGAGCCGAGTTGATCCGCCACTTCAGCGATGATATCCCGGACATCAGCCTGTGTGAGATTGAGATGGCCCTGAAACAACTTAAGAACAACAAGGCGCCGGGTGAGGACGGAATCACTTCAGAGCTTCTGAAAGCGGGCGGAACGCCGGTACTTAAAGTCCTTCAGAGGCTCTTCAATTCCGTTCTCCTCGAGGGCTCAACGCCAGAGGCATGGAGCAGGAGCGTGGTGGTACTGTTCTTCAAAAAAGGTGACAACACCTTGCTGAAGAATTACAGGCCCATCTCGCTCCTGAGCCATGTCTATAAGTTGTTTTCGAGGGTCATCACAAATCGTCTCGAACGCAGGTTTGATGACTTCCAGCCGCCCGAACAAGCTGGTTTCCGAAAAGGCTTTAGCACCATAGACCACATCCATACGCTTCGGCAAGTTATCCAGAAAACCGAGGAATACAACTTGCCGCTTTGTTTAGCGTTTGTGGACTATGAGAAAGCCTTTGATTCGATCGAGACGTGGGCGGTGCTAGAGTCTCTCCAGCGGTGCCACATTGACTGTCGGTACATCGAGGTGTTGAAAAGCATATACAGCAACGCCACCATGTCGGTCCGAGTACAAGATCAGAGCACGAAGGCTATTCCACTACAGAGAGGCGTGAGACAGGGAGATGTTATATCTCCGAAACTGTTCACTGCCGCGCTGGAAAACGCCTTCAAGCTCTTGGAGTGGAAAGGATTCGGCATCAACATCAACGGCGAGTATATCACACACCTTCGGTTTGCCGACGATATTGTAGTCATGGCAGAATCGCTGGAGGACCTTAGCACTATGCTCGAAGACCTCAATCGAGTCTCCCAACAGGTGGGTCTTAAAATGAACATGGACAAGACGAAAATCATGTCGAATGTCCATGTTGTGCCCACCCCAATCGCAGTTGGGGGCTCGACTCTCGAAGTTGTAGACGAATATGTCTATTTGGGACAAGTGGTCCGGTTAGGCAGGTCCAACTTCGAGAGAGAGGTCAATCGTAGAATCCAACTCGGTTGGGCAGCGTTCGGAAAGTTAGGAGACGTCTTCTCGTCCAAAATACCTCAGTGCCTGAAGACAAAAGTCTTCAATAGTTGTGTGTTACCAGTGATGACTTACGGCACTGAGACGTGGCCTCTCACTAAAGGCGTCATGGGACGGCTCAGGGTCACTCAACGAGCTATGGAGAGGGCTATGCTCGGGGTTTCCCTACGTGATCGAATCAGAAATGAGGAGATCCGTAGGAGAACTAAAGTAACCGACATAGCCCAACGG
Source organism: Cephonodes hylas (assembly GCA_030295005.1). Taxonomy (NCBI): domain Eukaryota; kingdom Metazoa; phylum Arthropoda; class Insecta; order Lepidoptera; family Sphingidae; genus Cephonodes; species Cephonodes hylas. The sequence goes on along the minus strand of AP025368.1, from coordinate 12,663,525 downwards.
ATTAGCTCGTTGAAGTGGCAATGGGCCGGCCACATGGCGCGGAGAACTGATGGCCGATGGGGCCAGAAAGTTCTCCAGTGGAGGCCACGTACTGGCAAGCGCAGCGTGGGACGTCCCCCGACAAGGTGGTCCGACGACCTTGTCAAGGTCGCGGGACGTCGCTGGCTGCAGGCGGCTTCCGACCGTTCCCGGTGGAAGTCATTGGGGGAGGCCTATGTCCAGCAGTGGACCACTAATGGCTGATATGATGATGATGATGATTATGGATTGCTGTTCTGGAGTTAAAAGTTTGGATTTTTAAGCAGATGTGTGATGATCAGTTGGTTATTAGTGTGTAAACATAGACAGAATGAGGTCAAAATAAGTTCAAATAAATATGTCGTTCTGTAGTGGCACTAGTATGTACCGTTCTATCTAGGGGACCCGGATACGTTTCCCGGGTAGAACAATGTGTAACTGACTTTTTATTATTGAGACTAAAAAATGTAAAAAAGGTGGGCTCCCTAGAAAGTGGGACGAAATAAAAATTGAAATGTGGATGCAGTAATGCACCTCTGTCTAGCCCTTCGAGGTTGCATCTCTTAATCCAGGAGAAGAACATAGTCGAAATATTTTATCTATTTAATATTTTAATAATTTACTTTATTTTAACTATTTATGTAAAAAAGAAAAATCCAAAATACATTCAAGGTATCAGTGCCATTTCTTTTCTCCTCTCACCATAGCCGCTAAAGCATTTTTACTCAGGGGACATAAGTATGGGATCTTAATGTGGATGTGGGTAACTTTTTCTCATAATTTAAATTTGAAGAGGGTAAAGTATGGGACGAAAGTTTATACGGAAAACCATTTACTTCTAAGCTTGGAATGTATAGTTTTATGTGTTTCTTTGTGTGTGTGTGTGTGTGAGTGTGTGTATGTGTTTACAGTTTCATCACGATGTTTTCCTTCACCGTTAAAGTATATGATCATAATTCATTGCAAATACACACATAACTTCAAAAAGTCAGAATTGTATGCCTGAGCTTTGAACCCGCGACCACCGAGATTACGATTTATCCGGAATAATTAGATGCAAATATATTTTAAGTTCTCTCACTACCTTCATCAGAAAAGCCATCTTTGACCATCACTTACTTGATATGTAAAATCCATTTATTGATTCCTAATCATTTGCTTAGTTTAGAACGTTTTTAACGCCCTAAAACAATATAACTAACTTACAGCGCAGATTATTGATTTGGATCCGATCAGGAAAATCTCATCTGGACCCGATCGAAAATTGCTTATTGGGATCCGATCAGGTTGGACCCGACTGATCAATACCATAAAAATCTTCTGCGTTACATACATACCTTATCTGATCTAGATCGGGCATGCCCGGTCCAGTCCTTCTAACACGTAATTTTTTCTCATCGGGCTACCCACAGAACTGCATTCTATCTCTCCTGTACAGTAACACACCTTCCAACCCTGAACAAACATTTGCTTATAATCCAAGTTGGTGGGAAGGCAAACAGGGGCACCGGGGCCAAGTGGCACGCATAATTGGTAACATTAGTCACACGCGCAGCGGTCGGACCCACGCTTATCTCCCATGATTTGTGACGCAACCGAAATATAAATTATAAACCGTGGATAAATTATGCATTGTAATGTTAATTTTGTTTTATTAGAGCGATAATTACTTATCAATGGTGAGTTGGGAGGTGCTGTATGGAATCTGCACTTGGTTTAAATTAATTAAGGAAATGAGAATTTTCGGTAAAATCAGTCGAAGAATAATTGCGAACTAAACGTGGTAATCTAATGTTATCGGTTTTCGATGACTCCTTATTTAATATTAAGTTGCTAGTCTTGTTTTAAAATTGATTTTCTTTTTTCGCAATGTATCTGTAGTACCTATAGGTCGTGTGCTTTTAATAGTACATACTCGTAAAATCAGAAAAAAAATGTGAGGAAAATTGACAAGAATCTACAAAAATCTGAAGAAAAAAGAAAGTCCATAAAAGTCTTTTAAACCTATCTCTTGTAACCTATAGTTAGGGATGACATTTTATTGTCTTCATTTCAGGTAGTATATAATGAGAATATTTGAAATACCAGTAATTAAATGCAAATTTGTGTCACAACGCCATCTGGCGGAAAAGTTCAATATTAATTCGTAGTTGCAACAGAAGGATTTTTTATATATTTTTACCCATAGTAAAACATACGGATGTATGTTACTTTTTATTATTTTTAATGCTCTGGCAAAATGAAAACGCCATGTTATTATTTATTCTGACAGTGTAATTATACGCAACTTTAGAATTAGGGTTTTAATAAAACAACGTAAATGATCAATATCCTTTTATTAAAAAGACCATTTCAACATTCGGCTAAGAAACCGCATTCTCCTTGAACAAATACAATTCGCTTCTAAAGTAGACATCACAGATAAATTATAGACACAAAATATATTTTTCGCCACTAAACTGTTGTCTATCAAACGCTGTTTAGCTCAATAATCTTTTACATGTACACTTTGTCTATGATATATATAGTCTGTGGCATTTGACAGATTGTCTATGGCATGATTTGACAGATCAATCGAAATACTGAACTAATTTGGACAAGGTTTAACGTTTACATTAAAAGAGAGCAATTATTATTAAGTTGACTAACGCCTATCTTATTTACCATATCTATCCGTACCATATATGTACATATTTATATAGCGTGGTGTTACAACATATTGGCCAAATTATCTATATTACCGATGATTACGTAAAAATATTATTATAATTATTGTAAATGCGTAATTTATTATACAACGTGCAGATTCTTTAGATTCAAAGTGTATTTTTAAAAATTTAGCAACGAGAATTAATAAATGTTCCAAAAATTGCATATAATATCCAAATTTTATATATTTTTTATCTATTTGATGCATCTCGGGCATTGCAAAGTCGTTTCCTTTGCCATAATAACAGTATTTTTGAAACATACACTTCGGATCCAAAGATTTATGACGTAGAAAATTTTGATTTCTCATCACATATAGGGCACTTGCACGGAAAATTTTAATTATTTTTAATGAAGAATTAATACTTATCAAACTACGTACATTAACAAAAGACCCTTCGGAACTGTAACAGCGAAAGTTTGCTATATAAAACTCTTTAACGTTAACTTGTATCTTAATATTCTAGCACATATTATATAGTTATAAATATTTCAATATTCAGACAGACAGCCGATTTTAAAAACAGTAACTTTAAAATAACGATCATTTTTAAGTTAACAGGCTTCAAAGAACAAAATTTCTCATAACAATCGTAAAATAAATATTTTTTGCAAGACGAGGGCGAACCTATGCTTTTCTAAGTGCATATTTAGTAAGAAATCAATCATTCCTCAAAATATTACCAAAAATAGGTGATGTCAGAAGTTTCGTCGCGATTTCATTTTTATTACATTAAGAATACTAGATACTGATATGTTTATATGACACCTATATGATGTTGATAATAAATATAAAATCATATCATTTTCTTGGCATTCGATTTCGTAAAATAAGTAGAATATTGATTTAAAATAATATAAAACATTCACACAAAATAAGGGATCATCCATAAATAATGTATCGGGCTTGGCATTGAAATGTTTAAGTAAGTTTTGAAGGACCCTAAAAGGTAACTAATTGTATTTATGAATATCCCCTTTTAGTCACAAACACTATTTAACTATTAAATGCAGAATTGTTACATTACAACTAGAACACAAAGGACAAGAACAAAAAAATACAACTTTTTAATTTCTATTAGTAACCTCATTAATGACATGACTGTGTTTCATTCAAAGTTTTATGACATCATATACAAGACACAACTAAATATTTAATGAGTAGAAAATGAAATTAAAATATTAAATATATTGTCTGTTCATGAGCGAAAAAGCACAATCATCATCACATAAAACTACAACAGATCTTCAATCCTACTTAACTAATATTATAAAAGACGTTTAGGATATTACCTCGGTGTGAAATCACATATTAAATACCAACTTAAGGACAGTTAACATACATCGTCAAAGGAACTATATAAATACGCCAACAGACAAATAGTTCTACGTTATATTTCAAATCGCAGCGGCGGTACTTCCATACAAACTTTAAAGCCCAGCTTGTCTTTTAAAAAATTGAATAATCCTTAAGATTTAAATATTTAACAAAAGCAATTTGATATTTATTATGTGAATTTCCCGACCCCAATATAAACAATAATCGTTACACAAGTAACGTGGAACGCTGTTGGGCTTCTATGGAAGTACTGCCACTATCAATAGGATATTTTAAGGCGCCCCATACACCTACAATAATATTGCACAATCTTTTTATTGTGCAATAAAATTGAATACTCCCTTTGATTCCAAACGTTCAATAAATTCTGTCAATAAAATTGACAAACCACTCTGATCAATATTTTCATGTCTGACGACAAAGTTTTGGCGGCAGCCACGCTGGTGATTTTGTTGAAAAGAAAAAATATATATATGTTGCGCATTATTAAGCGTACACAGCGCAAGAAAAAAAATTGCACAATAAAAATTAAGCTCGCTCAATCTTTTGTTCAATTTCTGCGCAATGTTTCAATATTATCCCTACACGTTCAATAATATTGTATAATGAGACATATTGTGCAATATTATTGTAGGTGTATGGGGCGCCAAAAGGAATGTAAAACAAACGAATGATAAAACGACGGCTAAACAACATTTCATAGTACAAAACAATTTCGTAACAGAGTGCTATTTATTTTAGTACAATTGTGTTTAGGAAACTCACACACGCAAGCGTAATTTTTGGGTTATTTTTATTAAAATTATTTATGGTCGTGCCTTTGCAGACTTTGCTCACTAAACGAATCGTCATTGCAAATCTGTTGCTTAAAACTTTCGTTTGTAAGTCAGTGGCATTACCCCAGACTAGCTTAACCATTATTAACTTGAAATACGGTTTAGACTTGAAATATCTTTACGCGACTGAACTAATGATATCGTGTTGTGATAATTATGACAACTAACAGATTTTTTAGGCTCTGCAGAATAAAAATTATATAGAGACTGCAAATAACTAAGGAAATAATATTAGGCAGAGGTCTTGTTAATGGGATAACAGACTACGTAATATCATCATAGCATCAATCTTAGTATTGAAAGTTTACACAAAAATATTATATAAAAAAATATTAGGCGACTTCGTTTGCATAATGTGAGTTTTCTAAAACACTGGTAATTCTAATGTATAAGTACAATATTTACAAAGTTATTTTATTATGTACAGTTATGCATGAATTTCGCTATGTTATTATGGATTCACATTAATATAAATACATTGGTTGGGGGGTTTATTTTCAATATTTTCAAAATGTTATTAATAACTTTACTTTGAAATGCATTGAACCGTATATTTTTATTGAATCGATTTATGGAAATTAGAAAAGTAGCGTTCATCTTTTTTTTACATTACTGGATGTGTGTCCTTTAAGCCAGTCTTTTTTCATTATAATTTACGTTGCAAAGACGAACTAAATGTGTTATGTTTTGAATGTCTTTGTTACAATGTTTGCTAATACTGATCTGATTATTGAGCAAATAACTAATAGTGTAACTAATATTGTGATACGATGGCACTTCATTTATTAACTCTTTTCATACAAAAAATAATTTTAATGAGCGTCATAGATTAAAATGAGATTAGTGTAGTTTTTTGAACGCGAAATGTAATAAATCCTTTATACAAATGTATTCACTTTTCTTAAACTTCATTCTTTTTTAATTCGATAAAATTGTCCAAGAAAATTATCCATACGGCCATGATGCGTAGACAAAATAATTATAAAAATGATGACTCAATGGAAAGAGTCTGATGGATGTTACGTCATTGTTTATGGTCTCGTTAAAGATGTATCATAGAGAGCTTGAACGCAATATGTCATTTGATCAATCACTCTCGTTAATATACTCAAACCAAATTCCAACTCTCAACCAAATTGAGCATAAAACACTTACTGTCTCATTGAGTAATATACTTTCTAGCTTTAAACTTACGTCTGTAAGTTATTTTGTTGAGGTATAATTCTACTAACAAATCAATTAAACGCATTGAGCCCAACCATAACCAACACCAACTGTTGGACCAACGGTTGGAATGTTGGCTTAATTTGTTTATACTAATAGCGTACGATGTTATCTTATGATTTATTTTAACTTTCTTTGATTTTTAGAAGTAGAATTTTCAATATCTTTTTCTTCACAGAAAACTGTGTCTTAAGTTCTTGCATTAAGGAACAAAATTCAATGGCACGTGATTATATTTTTGTTCACTCAGAATTTATAACAATGACTTACAAATTGTACTTGATGCACTTACGCATTATATGGTCCATTATTTTATTATGACATTGATATATTATTTGGGGCATTATTTTTATAAACATAATTTATTCCGTATTACAACCAATATCTGTATTAGGCTATTTTCGTGATAGTATGGTACAGTTCACAAATACATTCACGATTGTAAAGTAATTACAAAATTACTGAAAACGGATAAAATAATTACAAATCCATACAAAAAAAATGGATAATAAATATAGAGAATGATTTTCTTAATGTACAGGAACGTAGATAAAAAGCTTACTAATATAATTTTACACATTATTTACTTAAGTTTTTTCGTATTAATATAAGTAAGGACACTATTAGACTTGTCTTCAAACGAGCACAAAGCCAGAGGACAGGACTAAGGCTTACGATACATCGCAGTCCAAGAAAATCTGTAGGACATTTTTAAGACAGCTATAATAGATATTTATTAGTTAAATATACAATAGAATTTACTGTAAAGTATTTCTGTTTGTAGCATCAATATCTAGTACTAGGTACTAGCGAACTCGAGGAATAACTTAGTTTAGACTCATATAAAATAAATTGTAAGGCTAAAGCGAGGTAAGTGAATTTCGAATACACTCTCATTTCACTTAAATTTCAACATTTTAGGTTTTTACTTGACACAAAATTTCCGTATTTTTTCTCAGGATTATAAAGGCCAAAAAATATATTTTTAGTAACAAATCTAATAATGTCCTCACTGTCCAAATAAGCGTAAACCATTAAAATATTCTCAAAGGAAATTTGCACCGGTGTCCTCAGTAGATTGAGTATGAGTGTGACTTATCTGTGGTGTTTACGCGGGACAGACGGCGGCCAGGTTGTTCCTCTCCGCTTGAACCCGCTGCTGCAGCTGGTCGGTCCAGCGGTGCGCCGCGCGGTCCACTGTGGACGGCACTGTGAGGCAGTTCATGCCGCCGAACTCACACGCGATCTAAAGGCCGGCAAAACTTATTAGTAAACTTTGATATATTAAATTTACCATCAGGTCATATGGGTCTTACAGCTGGGCAAGGGCTTCTCTATCATTGAGAGGGTTTAAGGTTTATTCTATCACGCTGGCCTACTACGAGTTGGACTGAACCTAAGAAATTCCTAAGAATTTTTAGGGGTGCACGTTCACAACATATGAGTATTTCGAAAAGTTAGAGGTGTGTGCCGTTTTTATTTTTTCAAAAGAGGAAAGCGCCTTAAGCTGCCCTGTTCGATACCTCGGGGGAGGCCGCAAGGGGTATGTCGGGGTCACTGGCCTACCAACTCGGAGCGCAGGAGAGTTGTCCGCTTACCTGAGTTGGGTCCCTACCTAAATCCTACACCAGCATACCGACTAAAACCTCTTGGTGACCATAACGCGTATTTAGGGCGGTTTTACGGCATCTCAGGGCCAGAACTGCCCTAAATGGTCCGCTGCCGCCCAGCGCACCGTCCAATTATGAACCCCTTCAAATTGGGAGGGCTTGAGACGGCCTCTGCATCTCGACGCCCAGCTATCCCAGTTACCCCTGTTAGTTGCCTCTTACGACATGTAGGGGATACCGTGGCGGAATTCTTACACCCCTAATCCACAGGCGTAGACGTGTGTGCCTGGGGTTTGAACCCGCAACCACGGGAACGACGACTCGACGACGTGCCTTTACCTCGAAGTCATCATTGCTTATAGCGTTAGCGGTTTTTCCAGAACATTTACTGTCTATTATTGATATACAATGGTTGTGTGTGTATATATGTGTGTGTGTGTGTATGTACCCGGTAGTGGTGCAGCAGCGCGCGGTCGGTGGGCACGCCGTGTGTATGTGTGTGTGTATGTACCCGGTAGTGGTGCAGCAGCGCGCGGTCGGTGGGCACGCCGTGTGTATGTGTGTGTGTATGTACCCGGTAGTGGTGCAGCAGCGCGCGGTCGGTGGGCACGCCGTGTGTATGTGTGTGTGTATGTACCCGGTAGTGGTGCAGCAGCGCGCGGTCGGTGGGCACGCCGTGTGTATGTGTGTGTGTATGTACCCGGTAGTGGTGCAGCAGCGCGCGGTCGGTGGGCACGCCGTGTGTATGTGTGTGTGTATGTACCCGGTAGTGGTGCAGCAGCGCGCGGTCGGTGGGCACGCCGTGTGTATGTGTGTGTGTATGTACCCGGTAGTGGTGCAGCAGCGCGCGGTCGGTGGGCACGCCGTGTGTATGTGTGTGTGTATGTACCCGGTAGTGGTGCAGCAGCGCGCGGTCGGTGGGCACGCCGTGTGTATGTGTGTGTGTATGTACCCGGTAGTGGTGCAGCAGCGCGCGGTCGGTGGGCACGCCGTGTGTATGTGTGTGTGTATGTACCCGGTAGTGGTGCAGCAGCGCGCGGTCGGTGGGCACGCCGTGTGTATGTGTGTGTGTATGTACCCGGTAGTGGTGCAGCAGCGCGCGGTCGGTGGGCACGCCGGCGGCGGCGGCGCCGGGCGCGAGCTCCCACACGAAGTGGTTGCCGAGCTCCACGGCGTCGCGCGGCCGCAGCGCGTACTTGCTGCGGTTCTTCAGCGCGTGCGGCGTCGCCCAGCGCCGCGTCTTGCGAGCCGTCACCAGCGGCGCGCGCGCCTCCGCGTCGTCCTGCAGCAGAGAAACATTACATGTGAGTACATTACCAATTTTATTCAATGCGCACACCTCTTCCCACACACTCGGGTGGGCGCTCTCTCACACACAATCGGGTGGGCGCTCACTCACACACACTCTCAATGTGCTGCATGTGTGTGTATTAGCACGTAAACTGACCTCCCAGCGCAGGTAGAAGAAGGCGTTCCGGAAGAGGAATGCGGCGGGCGCCTTGGAGGGCGGCGAGTAGGAGGCTCGCAGCGCGGCCAGCAGCTCGGGCAGCGTGCGCTCGCGCCGCGGGACCACCACCTCGTCCACGTCCACCACCAGCAGCCAGCCCGCGCCCGCCATCGACCGGTACAGGCAGTCGTTGAACGCCGCGAACTGGCCCTCCGTCCTGCAAATGTAATAGCGAACTAGTTAGCAAGGGAGAACTTATTGTGAGGAAAATCTGAAATTAAATATGTTTACAGATGCTTGCGTTTTCTCAAAATCACTACCAATGAAAACCATACAATATATCATTTTATCATCACCACCTTAGGAACTTTTTTAAAACTACGCTTCCAAAAATAACTTCGCGTCGATTATATCTAAATTACTGCGCACAATACCGCTAAAATCTGATCATTCCTACTACTTCTGCATGCCTCCGTTATTACTAAACATAAAAATATCTCGTATATAGCAACTGATAAACTCACCAAAGAGTGCGAGATATACCGCCCCTAAATTATCACGATTACGAGTGCATCACGTGCAAAAAGTTTGAGGTATTTGTCCAACATTTGTGTGTATTTGACCGTAGCATCAATTCCAACCAGTCCAAAGTCCAGTCCCAAAGTAAACAAAACATTCCTCACCTAATCTCCACTTTAGAGATGATGGGCAGTTTCCACGGCAGCAAGGTGACCAGCCCCTGCTTCCGGTAGTAGTCGAGGAGGCAGCCGACGGGCGCGCTCAGCGACTCGTTGTACATGTAGAAGTGGCTCGCGCCGAGCAGACGGTTCATCTCGAACCACTCCACCAGCCAGTCGTCGCGCGCGTACGAGAAGTGGAACGGTTTCACGCACACGTGCAGGGTTTCCTGGAATTTTGGTAGGTGATCATTAATAAATAATAATAAAAAATAAATATCTCTTTCTTTTACAGCACCATAGACATCGTAAAATCAACACAATTAATCAGTGCAGTGATAGTGTTACTTTGGTTCAAACCCCAGGCACACATCTCTGACTTTTCAAAGTGGTGAGTATTTTCGTATTGAATTATTTATTACTTGCATTAACAGTGTAGGAAAACATCGTGATGAGAGAACCCATAAAAATTTTAGAAATTTGGTAGGTGTGTAGTCCGCCAACCCGCACTAGATCAGCGTTGCGGACTAACCCTTTCAATCGTAGAGGTGGCCCGCGCCCATTTGTGGGACGTATGTATGTATATGGACGGGTGATGATGATGATCATTGATCATATGGCACTTTGCTGTCGATGTTTGAATTGGTCTCAAGGTTGTAAGAAGTACAAAATCTGGAATTATTGCATGTTTGAACTCTGCTTTGACTAATTTTATGTGACCTGAGACGTACTCTATGCGATAGGAGTGAATTTTTTGTTGATAGGCTTTAACCGAGTAAAATAATTTAGATTGATTGACATCATTATTTTTGTAACCTTTTTTTTTTTAATTTTGGCACTGACATTCACAACATTGAACCTAAATAAATATGTAAACATTCAAACATAAATAATAATAAATACGTAAATGCATGGCAGTCTAAGTAGAACGTTGACTAGCCTGACGACTAGAGTAGTGCTGGATTAATTACTAACCTGATACAAACATACTCAAAATACTCTTTGACAATGTTAATAATGAGCAATAATGAGAGGACTTATCACAACACTTATTACATAGATCATTAAGAAATGACATTTTCATTACATAAAATCTGCTTCTGACGAACCCAATTATCCGCGGTTATTCAATTATTTCGTACATTCAGTAACAAACTCATGACGTGCACGAAAACCATTGTTCCGACGAGAAATAATACAATTACAATAATTACAAGTGGCAACATAATTAGGTCAACAGTAGAACATTCAGACGAGGCCAAAAGTTGTTACAATTTCGACATATTCACGCGACCGACCGAATTTAACACTCGCAACGTGTAAAAAGAAAATGAAATGAAATGAAATGAAATGAAATGAAATGAAATAATATTTATTGAATCCATAAAATGTCAAATACATCACTTAGATTCAGTCATTTCAAATTTTACCACCCTGTTCGGAAGGCAGTCATCACTAGAGAAGAACGGGCAAGAAACTCTAGTGTTGCTCTTTTCCAATCAAGAGATAGCTTACAATATTATTACAAGGACTTAATTTCCCGAATTCGAGCAGCTCATTGATACAATATCAGAATTTTGTGTTGCATATTAGAACAGCATAGTCATCTTAAATGGAGAGACTGTCATCTAACCGAGTTAAAATTTCATGAATGGAAATAAGCAAATTAGGCAGACCAGTCCACACAAACAGCACCCGTTCACGAGTATGACGCATGTGCCAGCCATCGGCCTCCTCAACCATTTCATAGGGAAGTGACCGACCCGGCACACGACGCCGCCGTAAGCACAGACGTTTCAGCGAGCATGACATACCTAATTGCTTAGAGATTACTAAAACAATAATTACGTACGTACAGCCATGTCCATTAAAGTAAACTCAGCCAAACCTGGGATTACAGTAACATTTTAATTATGCCCAGGCTTCGTTATCCTCCATATATTCTGATATTGTATAGTAGGCTTTGTTACATAGTTGTTTCTTAGTAGTTTCTTTAAATGTATGATACTTCAAAGCCTTAATATGACTAGGGACTTTATTGTAGAAGTGTACACAGTAACCCTTAAAAGATTTGCTGATCTTGTGGAGCCTGGTCTTATAAGTTACTAATCCTTATTTACTATATGTACATACATATGCATGTGTTTATCCGTTGCATTTTGACCCCAAAAATAACAAGTTATTTTGATTAATTTTGATACATAGATTAATAGTTGCCTTGACACTGTAATAACAAACAATGTTAGAAAAATGTTTATAAACGCAGGATTTTTTCATGGAAATGGCTGATGAAAATCACGACAATGTATATTAACGCGAATAACGAAATAGTTAGATATATAGATAATTAGATTCCAATAAGATGATGAATCGCAAAATACTAGCTTCAAAACCGCTACTCATAAAAAAATGATCTCTTGGCAACGTCAATATATCTATCTATTCACCCGTATTTCACAACTTCATACATCTAATTCAATCCTTTAGTATGATATGACATTCCAAAAAGTGTTGTAGAGTTCTGTTACGAAAATATTTGAAATATTGTATACACGATTATGTTCATGTGTTATTATCGTATCAGTCCCATGGAGATGCGGGCCTTTTCTACAACTGAGAGGGTTAAGGCTAACTCCACTGGCCCAGTGCAATTTGGCCGGCTACACACCTAAGAAATTACTTAAAACTTTCAAGTGTGCCGGTTTCCTCACGATATTTTCCTTTACAATTAAAGTTCCTGACAATTCATCTTGAACATAGAAAAAAAAGCCAGAGGTGTGCGCCTGAGGTTTAAACCCTCACCCAAACCTCGAGGCCATCACTACTGAAATGATTTAATTACCATTATTCGTTACACCGATGTCCAAATACAAATCCACTTGTATTTCGCCAATGTAATAAATACATAAAGACATCGATAAGAAACTGTTCGCACGACATTAGCGTGTGTGTAGCTAACACTTCGTCACGCTTCATTTTATGTACGCCATTGTGTGACATGCAACGGTTAATAATACTCGCGGACGACAATGTAAATTACAGCTGTAAATTTATTTTGTTCCAGCTATTGTATGCGGATACTAACTCCTATTTTGTCGAGCGGGAAACGCTAGCTTGGTATAATGAAAAAATAGTCAACTGAATAACGCGTACCAAATAGCATGGTAATTAGTTGTGGAAATTAAAACTCGCCTCACTGTTACTACCAATCCGTAACATTACTTTGCATTGCTAATACATATACTGAACTACGCGATGAAAGGGTTAGTCTCATGAAAAATATAAAGACCTTTGGATCACAACTTAAATGAAACTAAATAATAATAAAGAATTTTTTTTTATGAATCCACAGAAATCCCCAAATATCTTCGCCTGTTTCGCTGCAGGGTAAAACAATCCTAACTACCACATTTCGGCAGCTGTTGCAAGTCCACGTAATATTGACTATTTTATCTATATTCGAATACACTTGCCAACTTCGGCATACGAGGGTTTCTTAATAAGAACTCATGCCCGATCTAGATCGATCAATACGGTGTGCATTTAGACCGTGATCGGAAGCCAAGGCAGGTAATAGACAAATCCCGACAAAAAAAAATAAAGTTTTCCATACAACCATTGGTATTAAATGTTTGCGGTTTATTGGAATTGTCCGGATTTTTTTAACGCCAATGGGTTTGTGATCACCGTAGCTTTTACCTGCCTACGTTTCTGATCACGGTCTGAATACACCCTGCATACGACCTCGGCATCGCACATTGTTGAAGGCTCCAGAAGTCTAGACCCACGTCGCGATAAGTCTTATAAGCAATGAGTTTCTCACCTCGATGCCGGTCCTCGGTTCAGTGTCCAGTATGGTGAGCAGGTTGGTCGCTGGTCGTGTGGGCGCTGTGCTGGCCAGCACAGATATGGAGGCGCCCACAGTGTCCTGAGGCTTTACGCCGGAGTCACGCAGCAGGCACAGCACGTACGTGGCGCTGTACTTCAGGTTCCAGTTCTCGCGGATAGCCTGGAACGAGAAGGACACATTTTTCATCATCATCATCATCGTCATTATCAGCCAGGGAAACTGCTGGACAAAGCCCTCCCCCAGAGACTTCCAAAGTGTTCTATCGGAAGCGGCCTGCATCCAGCAGCTTCCCGCGACTATTATATTTATATTTCCATGACTACTAAGTTGATCTTGGAGTATAACTGGCTATATTAAAGCTAATAATAAAAATAATATTGTAAGGACCATCAATCATTTCACAGAATTTGCTATGAATCAAGTCAATCAATCAATCAAATCAAGCAGTTGTTACTTCTCATCTTCTAATATTACGTATCCTTAGAACGCGAGCGTTCTGCGCTTCACTTAAAAAAGTCATTTAACATTATATTTATTATAACTTCCCTGTGTGGGGACATTTCCTCAGCGTGTATAAAAATCATCCATTACAGTATTTACTCTCTACGTCTACTCTTTCAAAATAAAACTCAAAATTCAATTAAAAAAAAAAAATGTAATCTATTATTGCCCTGGAATTGTTTATACGAAATGCGTATTTGTATTGAGCATGCCATGAGCTGCATGAATGAACGATTGAAACAATCAGGTATCTTACAATAATACTACTGAAACAAATACTGTTAAGAGTGGACGTAAAAATGTTAACAATAAATGATATCAACAATCAATGCAAAATATATGAAATATATTAAAAACCTTATCAATTTTTGCCCGCCACAGTCTGTTTTCAGATAATTTTAACCGCGTAAGAGGATTCGTAAAAAGTGCAGATAAAAAAGTAAGTTAAAAAATTTGCTGAGAAATAAAATGTGAATATAATAATTTATTGAATCAGAGAATTTTTGTATTCAGTAGTTTTTTATACTCCCGGATTTTGGAAGCAAGTATATCAAGAGAACTTACGAGCATTATTATTAGCATTTCTCTTTATTAAGCAGTACACAATTTAAGGTTAAGTTTTTTATGATTTTAATTACGATAAATATATCTGAATAATAGACAGTCTATTTTAACAACGCAATTTATAAGACTTTATAACTGAGAATTAACTTGAAAGCTTGAAGAGATGAACTTGATAGCTATTAATAAAGCTACTTATGCCTCGCACACTTATTACTATCAAGTATACTATCATCTACCCAAGATGACTATAAATCGCTTGAAAAACAAAACACCATCAATTTCTTCTTGTACTTCAATTCCCGTAATTATGTTGTATGTTCATATAAACTTTACAACAGAACCCCACATAGAGAGTACAGTACGCAACTTGACCATTTTTTCGGGCTGCACTTCACATGCGAACGAGCCCACAAGCGCTTTATCTCCTCACCGACACTCGTGTGGAAATGTGCCACTCTTTCGTATTTTTTTATTGTGAGCCGTCGGGCACTAGCCGGCTCGCGCACTGCCGCATTTAATCCCCCACATTTCAAAAACGCCGCATCAAGTATGCTGTTTGGTATAAAGTTGTAAAAATAACTTCATAAAACTAAGCGGCGCGGCGGAGCGTTGCAATGAATGCTGGTTCTTGTGCCCAGCAAATGGAAACTCAATGCACGGCCCCTTTGTGCACTGTGAGCTTTGTACCACTGTGAAAGCGCATAAATATTTAACCACCTACGTATCTGCTTTTATTCAGACTATTATTTAGTACAATGGGTTATTTTTTCTAATAATAGTAACGTCTGTTCAGGTCAGGGGATGCCTGTCCATTGATCTAGCCAGTCATGGAACAGGGCTACGAGTACGCGCGCTCGGCCCCCCGAGCTGTTACAGTCTCCTAATACTTCCTTATCCGGGACTGTAGCATCCTTACCATCAGGCCAAATATCCTTTCCCGCAATATCCTGTACCCAAACACACGCTATCCCTACACCATTCCCTTTAAACAAAGAAATTCCTGAGGAGGGTTGGCGTCAGGCAGGCGGCCGGCCGTAAAACATTTAGCCAAAACTTTTGTATGCAGTATGTATAAGAAGAAAGGCGACAAGGCTAGGGCGTCCCCCGTAGGCGACGCGCAGGGGCAGCACCCGGTCCCTGTGCGAAATGGGCAAGGGTTGTTGCACCAGCCCGGGCGGGGGCAACGTAAGACGCAAGCCCGGGAAATGAGATTGAGGTATGCAAGTTGGAATGTAGGTACGATGACTGGTAGGTCAAGGGAGCTAGCGGCTGTGTTGAAAAAGAGAAGAATAAATGTGGCTTGTGTGCAAGAGACAAAGTGGAGAGGCACGAAAGCTAGAGAGATTGGAGAAGGGTATAAGTTCTATTATTGTGGAAGTGATGGAAAAAAGAATGGGGTGGGTGTTGTTCTGGATGCGAATTTGAAAGACTGTGTGATAGATGTGAAAAGAATAAGTGATAGATTGATGGTTGTTAGGTTTATGGTAGAAAACTTGATGTTTAGTGTGGTGAGTGTGTATTGTCCTCAGGCAGGATGTGATGACCTGGAGAAAGAAAGATTTTGGGAGGACTTTGACTGCGCGATGATGGATGTAGATATGAATGAAGAGATTATCATAGGAGGTGATTTTAATGGACATGTTGGGAAAGTAAGACAGGAGTATGAAAGAGTACACGGAGGATGGGGATTTGGGAGCCGGAACAAGGATGGGGAAACCATACTCCAAGCGGCTTCGGCCTTGGACCTGGTGATTGCCAATACGTGGTTTCAAAAGAAAGACGAACATCTTATTACCTACAAAAGTGGCCACCATAACACCCAAATTGACTACTTCCTCCTTAGACGCAACAGCCTCAAGTGCGTGAAGGATTGTAAAGTGTGTCCTGGTGAGGAATTAGTGTCTCAGCATCGCCTGCTAGTATTGGACACCAAAATTGTGGTCAAAGTAGGTAAATCCCAGGCGCGACCCCCCTCCAAAATTAAATGGCATTTGTTGAAGAAGAATGATTGTGTAGAAGAATTTAAGAGACGCATGGAAGAAGATTTAATTACAATGGGCGATATACAGCCCAGAAGTGTGAATGATTGTTGGAAGGAAATGAGTAATTGCATAAGAAAGGTGGGAAGGGAAGTGTTAGGAGAGTCGAAAGGGAAATACATGAGAGAGAAGGATACATGGTGGTGGACGAATGATGTACAGAGTGTGCTTAAGGAGAAAAAACAAAAATTTAAGGAATGGCAGCGTGAAGAAGTGGGAAATGTTAGTGTGAAAGAGCGAAAGAAAATTGAGTATGATGAGTGTAAGAAAAAAGCTAAGAAAGCCGTGGCTGTCGCCAGGGCAAAGGCACAGGACATACTATATGAGTCACTGGAGAGCCCTGAGGGACAGAAACAAATTTACCGGCTGGCTAGAGCGAGGGAACGAAAGGCGAAGGACGTTACACATATAAAGTGTATAAGAGACGAAGTGGGAGGAATATTGACAGAAGATGAAAGAATCAAGAACAGATGGAAAACATATTTTGAGAGACTAATGAATGAAGAGAATGATTGGAATGGTTTGCTTGAGGACATACCGGTAAACATGGGATTAGTGAGAGAAATTAAGATGGATGAAGTTAAGAATGCTGTGAATGGAATGAAGAATGGAAAGGCGGTTGGACCAGATGGAATACCAGTTGAAGTATGGAAGGTCTTACAAGTGGTTGGGTGGAAGTGGCTGACTTTGTTCTTCAATAAGTTGTTGCAGGACGGCACGATACCCGATGAGTGGTGCGCCAGCTATTTGGTGCCTATTTTTAAAAATAAGGGGGACGTGCAAGATTGCAACAATTATCGAGGGATAAAGTTAATGTCACACACTATGAAAGTATGGGAAAGAATAATTGAGCGACGCCTGCGAGAGGAGTGTGAGGTTTCACGGAACCAGTTCGGTTTTATGCCTGGCCGTAGGACAATGGATGCCATTTTTGCAATTCGCCAGCTGTGCGAAAAATACAGAAGAGCACACAAAAACTTGCATATGGCATTCATTGACCTCGAAAAGGCTTACGATCGGGTTCCGCGTGAAGTTGTATGGTGGGCCCTTAAGAAGAAATGTGTGCCTGAGAAGTACCTGCAGTTGATTCGGGCCATGTACCGCAGATGCAGTACACAAGTCCGAACTGCGGTCGGTCTTACGGCCAGTTTTGATGTCGCTGTTGGTGTGCACCAAGGGTCGGCTCTTAGCCCTTACCTCTTCCTGTTGATTATGGATGCCGTTACGGCAGGTATACAGGAAGAGGCACCCTGGTGCATGCTATTTGCTGACGACATCGTGCTGGTGTCAGAAAGTGGCCACGAGGTGCAGAACAGACTGGAGGTGTGGCGGCATAGACTTGAAAATGTTGGCCTTAAAGTCAGCAAAACCAAAACACAATATATGTTTTGCGACTACGGCGGTCTTTCAAGTTCTGTGTCCGTCACACTGGGTGGAACACCGGTACCAGTCTGTTCCGAATTTCGCTACCTCGGGTCACTTTTGCAAAGCGACGGAGACATCGACCAGGACGTAAGGCAGAGAATCAACTCAGGTTGGATGAAATGGCGGCAGGTCTCATCCACAATATGTGACCCCAGAATGCCCCTCAAATTGAAGGGCAGAATATATAAGTCCATTATAAGACCTGTCGTACTGTATGGATCAGAGTGTTGGGCAACGAAGAAGACGGATGAAAGACGACTGCATGCAGCAGAAATGCGAATGTTGCGATGGATGTGTGGTATAACACGGTGTGACAGAGTGAGGAATGAATACGTTAGGGGAAGTCTGAAAGTAGCTCCTGTGATAGAAAAGATGAAAGGAAACCGTCTGTCGTGGTATGGGCACATTATGAGAAGGGATGAATCATATGTAGGAAAAAAGGTGATGAATATGAAAGTGGATGGATGGGCGGGCCGAGGAAGGCCAAAGAAGAGATGGATGGAGTGCGTGGCTGAAGATATGAAAAAGAGAGGGGTGAATGAAGACATGACGGCTGACAGGGATGTGTGGAAGGAGAAAACATACTGCGCCGACCCCAAGGATTAAATTGGGACCAGGGCAGGGGGATGAGTAACGTCTGTTCAGATATATGTTCCCGTGTGGGATAGGAAAGGTTTGCTTCTGCTGCAAGAGCAACTAGACTGTCAAAGCGATTGTGTAGTAAAAAAACACAGGTCGTGAGAATCATAATAAAAATATTATGAAAATGGATGCCTGTCTTTTTAAATTCGCTTTAATAGTAGATCGCATTGGTAACCTTTGACGTCAAATGGAATGAAATGAAAAATGCGAACAGGGAGTTCAGAAAAATAATCAGGGATGCTCTTTGTCTCTCGACCTTAATAAGGCTATTATATTATTTTAGTCTATTGTGTAGCCGATCGTACTCGTGCTAAATAAGGTTTACAGTTAATAGTGAAGTCGAAATAATTACCGACGAATACCAGGGATGGAACACTGACCCGTTTTGGTAAAATCTTGAATCACGTGAAGACTTGGGAGGGCTTGTGAGCATATGTTATTTTCCAAGGTCTTACACTTTGAAAATCCCTACGAATATCCTGATAGGATATGTCCGGCAGTCATTGTTTAAAAAAAAATATACCTACCGTAACACTGAAGAAATTTACGACCGTCCCTTCTCCGACATACGTGTAATATGTAAATTATACCTAAAGAATGTACCTTGTACGTTGAAGGGGGAAAGAAATGCGTCGAAGAAAATGTGGGGCGACACACAACCCTTCTCATTCGTACCTACTTGACTGCGTTCTTGAATATCTGACGATGCGACTTGACTTACAACTTGTATCATGTATGGCATTATCTTCAGTTGAAATATCTGCTGATATTATTAATGCAACAGTTTGATTTTGTTATGCTTTCACGAGTAAACCCCTGAACCCATTGCGATGAATTATAATAAAAATTTAAACAGGAATCTGAAGATGATAGGTTCGTTTTTATTTCTTTAGACTTTTTTATATACATTTGTTCGTCAAATAGTAGAATTTCGAATGCCTTGATGAATATTTTGCTAATGAGAATTTCTTAAAACGACTTATTTATAGAATTGGTAATAACGCCATGATAATTATATTATATTCAGTTAATGGATTTCATCATTCGCTGAAATTAATTAAACAATGCTGTACATTATTCTTCTTATTGCTTATTTCATGGAATTAACTAAATGGCTGAATTTATTAAAAGTTTTTAGGTCTGCAGACAGCAGTTCGTAGTATTTTCAGATTACTATCTGTGGATCGACTACATCCATAAGTATAATATTTTGTTTTGCACTACGATTTTAGGTAACAGGTGCTAATTCAATAAAAATCATGCAAATACTTGGTAATGTCTGCGGAAATTGAAAGTGCACTCTTTTCATAGTGGATCTTGAAACATACCTAGCTAAAATAGCAAAGTAAAGTAGTAAGAGCCTCTTTGAATGTTTGTATAATTTATCTTCGGGGAAAGACTGACAACGGAGGCATGGCAGCCTTTTGACTGATGGCGATTATTTTCATGAAGTTAAAGATGATGATAATAATGATTATGACGATAATGATGATATGGATGATGATGATGACGATGATAATAATTATAATTATGAAGACGTTGCTTTATGTAAACTTCTACGCACCTTTACTCTAGCCTTGAGCGTGACAGTCCGGTTGTCGTGCAGCCACAGGCGGCAGATGACGGGGTCTGCGCCGCGGGTCTTGGTCGCCGCTATGATACGCACAGCAGCCACCGTGCGGCGCTCCACGAATGCTGAGTACACGTAGAATCTGAACCTGGGGGAGAGAGAAGGATAACGATTAATGATTGGGTAAACTTACGACGTAAAAGAGGGATGGAAAGGTGAATTTATGATTCCCAATTTGGTAGAAATAAGATAAAACAATGATCTAAATAACTTGTCACAGTATTATATTAGAACAAAAATCTTTAATATTGTGTTGATCAGATTTAAATGAATTTAAAATAAATAAACAATTGCACCACAAAGACGATATAAAATTTCCGTACAAAAATCCCAACAACACTCAAAAAACAACATACAGAAAATTGTGTCGTAGGACAAAACATGATTTACAACACGCGTTGTCGGAGTGAATGGGAGTGAGACCGACGTGAGATCATCCGTCCGATACCGGGCTATCGACAGTACATGTATGCGCTTATACATTTCTGTTGGTTGCAGGCTCGGGATGTGTCACACATGTGTCATTTCATTCATGAATTTTCAATGATAGTATGGAGATTGGAGTTGCGGATTTATGTGTACTGTCTATATTCGATTACGTCGTATTTGCCGAAACGGGGCTTCTCTACAGGAAAAGTATATGAGAAAATGGTGAGAATGTTGTCTCTATACGATGAGGGGTAGGATCCAACTTCACCTGAGTGGCGTACTATAAGGGGTATCAAATGAATATCTTATTCCTTCTTTACACACCCCATTTTTGACAATTTAAGACGACTACTTTATATCCCAAAATTTTCAAGGTCGCTGAAATGTTTTTGACAAGATATTAAAATAAAAACCAAGTTGGAGCAATAAGTAAATCCTGTAGTAAATTCCAGTTTATTTGGATACATCGGTGCATAAATATTAGAATTTTTGAAACGCATACAAATCAACTCAACATTATGATATACACTGACAGATTACAAATGTAGTTGCAGCTAATCAATTAAACTAGCGCACACTCATTAATAACGGTATTTTAAACGCACACTGGTGATCGATAAATGATAACAGGCGCAACAGTCGAAAGTCGGCGGTTTAATGAGCACCGTCCTCTATTCCCATGCAAATATTTGTCACTTGTAGGAGCGGCGCACCGAATTTTTATGGCGGCCGAAATTACCGCGCCCAAACAGAGAGAGTCAACAGAATGGTCTATCAATACGTTGAAGGCGAATTGTTGGGGGAGTTAAGCACGTAACTACCAGTAAACAAAGTAGTACCATAAACCAACAAGAGCAACACACTTCATGATTCTGAAAGATTCTTCATGAAAAGTATATCGAGGACACTGAAAATTATGACAAAATCCAATGTTCATCAGTGAACGTACTTTAGTTAATAATAAACTAGGAGTATCCTCAATCACAAACACTGTTTGAAACAAAATAAGGACTAGGTAACACTGTTCCTTAAAAACAGTAGCAAAGAAACAGCTTAAGTTGAGTAGCCTTTAGAGACCAATATTGACGGAAACCGTATAATTACATCCACCCGTTCTCCCTTCCCTATCCATTTGAAGTCAATGTCAAAATTACTTCATTTAACTGGGTATTAAAAGTACTTTCGAATAGTCAGTAAATAACAAAAGCATCCATTAAATAGTAGAAATGGCAATTCATAAATATAGGAGGGGCTGCTAACTTTTTCATAACAAACAGTACACCACGCGATGATATCATAATAACAATGGACGCATCAAGCGCAATTTGCAATTTCAGCTGACTAATGTTTAAATTGACGATAAGCTATTTTAAACCTGATATTTTAGATGTGTATGAGTAGAATATTACGTGCGAGATCCGAAACACATTACGTGAACACCTTACTTTTCGAAATGAGATCGATATATATAGTGTTATTCTTCATGAATGTCCTTAACATATAATGTGGGACGTCCTGTAGCACCATGGACTGACGAATTGAGAAATGTGGCGGGAAACAGATGGCTGATGGCCAGGATGGTTGGCGCTATCTTGGAGAGGCCTACGTTCTTACGAAGTGGACGGCGATAGGCTGAGTAAGAATGTCCTTAACAAGTCATTAAGGAATAGGAAGAAGATCGCCTTTAATTCACCATGGCTACTGCCTGTCTTAGTTATCGATCTCGGTCTTCATACACTTGTATATTCCACAAGCACGTGACCAACCCAATCTCACCAAATCGGATTCCGCCAAAACCATTCCCACGTGCCAGTAACTCACGTGCAGCCATAGCCGTCACACACCGACCGCATTATCCGTCCAATCGCGACCTCACCACCACACAGGAATGGACGGCAACTTCAGATTAATAAAAAGTTTTTAGGAATTTCTTAGGTGTGTTTTCCTTCTATTCCGCCAACCCGCAGTAGGTTATGAAATGAAATAATATTTCTTGAATCTATAAAATGTCAAATACATCACTTAGACTCAGTCTTTTCAAAATTTACCACCCTGTTCGGAATTAGTATGGTGCATTCGCTTAGCATGGTGGACTAAGACCTAAACCCTCTCAGTAAAAAGGGAGGCCAGTGCCCGGCAGTGATGGGCTGATGGTTATGATTCTACGTATGTAACCCCACGATCACGGAGCCGGGTTGCAATTAACGAGACACGGTAATGATCCAACGTCAAGTGATGTATCTTTATATATTCTAAATGAGATTTACGTTACAACCTGGCCGATGTGACGGTTTTATGTATAATAGTTAAGTCGAGTGCGGAATGTGGGATGAAACATTTTTTTAATATATACCCGAGCCATATAAAGCTGGGAGACATCCATACAAGCCAGATCATGTAGAGGGATTTTATCTTATAATTCTAAGGTGAAAGTGCTATGTGGAATGTTTCTAAGTCTATTGAATCCTGTACCAAACCAATGTGTGAAACATGGGTGTAAAAATACATTTGTTTCTCCAAAGGGATAAGCTCTTTGGGCAAAGAGATCTGGGTACATTAAGCGTAAAAGAGTGGACGTGATATCATCAGCCATCTATTACATCTTGCGATTGGATCGAGCTAGGCCGCCCACGCACCGTATACATCTTGAAATCTATTACTACAAAATGCACTGATAACAGAAAAAAATACGAAACGTACTGCTTCATATACAGGCTGTATTCAACTGTCAATTGTCTCAACCGACGCCGCTCCTCAACACAGACCGTGATCGGAAATTAATAAAAAAAATTGACGTTTTCCATACAAACCATGTAAATTTAAAACCGTTGGTTGTATGGGAAACGTTATTTTTTTATTTTTTAACGCCAATGGGTTTGTCATCACCGTAGCTATTACCTGTCTTTGTTTCCGATCACGGTTTGAATACATCCAGTATAAGGTAGACAATAAGTAAAACGGAGAAGAAAACATTTCCAATCCTACCATTTGTTTAAACACAAGATAGGAGTCTCTGGAAGCCGAAACTGCTTATTGCTTTGCCTCGTGTCAATAATGTCTTCGCCAATTCCACCTGTTTGCATCCTCCTCGTCCTATGAAGCACTTACGCCTACTTCCAATAAACAGTTCTAATTACAATCTCTGAATTGTTCTTAAAATGAATTGTTTTGTTTCCTTGAACGTGCTAATCTCAAGGACTAGGTTAGGTACTTCTGGTGTGATTTGATTTTTTTTAGTGCTTAGTAGCCCATTTATCGAAGAAGGTTTATATCATCTTGCTCTGGCCAATAAAAGCAGAGCATCAAAACAAAATGTGGCAAATACGTAGAAAGAAGACCTTTGAAGAATAAAGTTTAGCATATTGAGCTCTATTTAAAAAACACTTCGTAATTACAAATTTTTGCCTTTGGTTTGTTCGGTCTATTATTTGGATCCATATTAAATATATATAAAGATTATTTACAGGTTACATATTCAGCGTGGCGACAAGTGAAGTATTATGCGTGCTTTCTAGCTATATATTATACCTTATTTCAGTGACCGTGAATTACTACTTTATCAAATTTATTTCTTATGACTCGCTTTAACTGGGGGCAATTAAAAAAAGTCCCTATATTTTTTTCTAAGGAAGGGTTTGATGGGTGAGAATCAATTCACATATTCAAAACCATCGTACTTGTAATCAATACCCAAAAATTCTTTTCATTGTCTTAATATTATAAACTAGCCGCTTGTTTTCCTTCATCGTTACCTTCACTACATGAAAATTAAATGTGGATACACATATCTTTTAAAATTCAGCTTGGGTTTGAACCTGCCACCACCAATTACACCCGACCGCGGGTCTCAGCTTCAAGGCCATCACGACTTTGTTCATATTAAAGGACAAAAGCGATGAAAAATTCTCCCATCAACAATCCATCTTGATCTAACAATCCTCACTGGTGTCCCAAATTAGTCAGCTGGTATACACTAACTGCCAAACTGTCTATGAACCGACAGCCCTTATCAACGGAAGGGCCGTAGCCCGTAGAGACGGACACGACCTTATCAGTGGAACTATCGAGTTCATTGCAAGATCCCCCTACTGATAGGACAACAGGAATCTGACACTTGGTGTATAGTTTTAGGCGGTTTTATTTCCCCGTGGGAAAAGGTGTCAGGGCACCTGATGATACGCTTACTTTGTTAAACATTGGCCCTTAATAGAGATCTTTAGAATGAGGTGATGGAATCAGTCCGCATTTAAAGTTTAGTCGAGATAAAAACCAAATCATCATCATCATTCGTCTCTAAACAGTGCCTTTATTAACTTGGCCTGGTAAACGTCTCTTTAAGTCAGTTACAGTTTTAGACAAAAGAACACGCGAGAAGAGAGGAAATTCCTCTCGAGATCGCATTAATATGGAAATTGATCTATCTAGACTTCAGCCATCCATACTTCTGTGTCCTTGAAGTGGTTGGCAACGTATTTTTCTCCAAGTACATAAACCCGACTGTTATATTACACATAACCAGACTCCGGGCTGGTATGGAACCTTATCCATTTTTTTAAAGGTACAACATCAACAACAAGATCCTCTACAAGATAAGTACATTTACGCACACGCTGTAGGGATTCCACTTGACCCCCACCAGTAGGAGCTGCACCCGCCGCCGCAACTTCGCGTAAAGTCCACAAACACTCGGCCGGTGTGTTGCGGTCTCATTAAATGATTAAAGCGCGTTGAAAACAAGCGCCGCTCTAATTAATCGCATTGACAACTATCTGACCCAGTTGCGGCGGCCACTTCCTGTCACATCGGCCGCGCTCAGGTTACTCCTCTACTGACATACAGATAAAAATAGCTTTGTTTTTGTTATATAAGGCCAGTAAGTGAAAGTGGATGGATGGAAAAACAAAGGAAGACCAAAGGAAACTTGTGAAAGAAAGAAAGCTTGCGAAACGAGAGTCCGTGGGTTCCATCCCCGTACCGAGACAAATGTTTGTGTGATTCACATGTCTGCGTGTTTGTAAGACCATACAAAAAAGTCACTCGTAGTCTTGGTTACCCACGATACAGGACTAGTATCCTTGTGTGGGTTTAGAGGCATGTTAGTAACATTTGGGTGTATTTATTTATTTGAGTAGACTGGTCCCTCACTGGTTCGTTAAAAAAAATGATTTATATCCATTTTCATGTTTCTACCTTAATTTCTTCTATAATTTAATAGAATTAAAAAGCGTATCGGACAAACAAAGACACTCTCACATTCATATGAATTAGGACGCATTAACTAGCGACCCAACGTCGGACACAGACTATTAGCACATTTACATTGACATTACTCAACCAAATCATGATCGTAAATATTTTTGTTATTTGAGAAACTTATATCTCCTGTTCATCGCACTTCAATTTTATTTCCGTTACCAAATCTTATTCCCTTAAAGTTTAATTTACGAGTACATCATCACCTAAATCAATAAAATCGCTTCGAAGGTTATTTTTGTATATTGTATGCAAAAACTATCATTATCTATGGAGTGATTTATCGACACACAGCTCAAATTGTTCTGAAATATTTATTCGCTAAGAAAAAAAATATCGAAAACTCAATTCCTACGGGGTAAACAGGTAGTTTAAAATTTGCACGAAAAATTGATTAAATCTTCATGTGTACATAATAATGCGTATATTCCATAATGGATACTAGTGACTAGCACCTATTCTTGGTAAAGTAAATATGTGCCGTGCGATCGAGAGGTTCCGGGCTCGATTCCCGGGTCGGGCAATGTGTTATTGTACTCAAATTCTTAATGGCAGCACGGAGTCTAGAAACGTGCTCAAAAAACTTCCATAGGCTCGGCCCCTACGTAAGACTTATGCATAGCAAAATGTGGCTGTAGAAATGTCCTCCCTACCTCTTCGGGGCATAAAGTCATGAACTTACGTATATCTGTGTCTTTTGTAAATTATCAAGCAATTTATATGTAAAGCTATGTCGCCTCGGGCTAAACCACCCAGTGTGGATAAATTCACTTTACAATAAGGGTTGGTGTCAGCGCACACACACGCCACACCTCAATCTCTTACGGTCGCTGCACTTGAAAGCGTCATTTTCACATCCATTAAATGTTATTCCTCTCCGTAGTGAGTTACATAGAGAAAATATGTTACGTAGAAACATTTCTAGTAAGTGGATGTTTTTTTTTTATTTTACTAATGATGATAATGATGTAAGAGTCAAGGAGCGCGAATGTGATCTCGAGGGTCATGGGTTCAAACCCCAGGGATATTGTGAGAGTTTTCGAAGTCACGTGTGTATTCACGATGAATTATGACTTAATTCAACGGTGACGGAAAACATCGTAAGTTAACGAAAACACCTTAACAAAATTTGGAATTTCTTAGGTGTGTAGTCCGCGGACCAGCTACGTCAGCGTGTTGGACTGAGGCCTATACAGTTACCGAGAAGGCCCCTGCTCAGCATTCACATGGGCTGGTGATACAACGCTTTATTTTACTCTTTTTATTTTCCGCTCCTATTTTCCATCCAAAGGATGTCTCTAAGAAATTGAATCGTTTTAGTTTCTTATTTTTTAATTTTTTTTTACAAGACTGCGTAAAAAAATAAACACAAAATTCTAGACCTTAAAAATGTTCACCGGAATAAAAAAAATTTGCACAACACCGCCTCCACAGTGAAATCCGTTTTGAAATTCTATCAGCGACTACAGCGGAGCTTTTACGGTGATTCAATGCTGACGATTGATTCGTCCAATCAATTAGTACCGTCCGCGCAATTTTCTGAACGACAAAGCCGGCTGTTTGCGCGTTTGTCTCTACGTGGCAATATCGATTCGACAATTACACGTGCCTCGTCCGAACTAAAATAAATGGACATTTTTTTTGCGATCGAAACGGCACGTTGTGGGGATTTGTCATTGCTAATATTGCTTTTTTTTTGACGTCACTCTTAATAATCTTTAGGATATTTTATTAATGAAAATTTCGAACTGGGGAAATTGAACTAACACATGTATACATACACTGAAGCTAGTCGTGAAACTTCCAAAGAAGCCCACAAGCGTTACACGTTAGGTAATTGTGTAATCTCTAGTTTTTAATTGTGGATTGTGGGTTCAGTATATCCTCATTTATATAGTCAAATTGCATTTGCTTAAAAATTGAAACATTTAAAAGTGATTTTAGAAATCAGAAGTACAATAATGCATTTTTAACTGCATTCGTGATAAATACTTTCGTAAATTGAAAAACTAAACACATGTCCCATTAAACCGTAGGTTCGCCCTTCATCAAGCTATTAAGTATGCAAATCAAGGTCTACAGATATGTCGATTCAAACGGGCTATAAAATGTGTCATTTGTTTTGAAACTGTTTTAATGTCAAATATGATTCCTAACATTATAAGGCATGTGTATATATTTAGCTTTATGTTCTTATACACTGAATCTACACAGACGTAGGTGTATTTCTAAACTCACCTTGCGCTTAATATGGTGCATCAGCGACACTTACAATAATTTAGGCCGCTAATTTGTGAATACAATTTACATGAATTTATTACATGGATGATAATGCAAATCTATTGCCATTTAGGTGAATTTTTGGAAGTTCGTACACCAAATGGGCCTGTCTTAGAAAGACCCAATAACGCTTTTCCCGACCCGTGAATTTAACTTCGAACGCCTAAGATCACACTACATCTCCAAAGCGAGGCAATTACGGAGACAAAATAATAACTTAATTATTTCAAAATATTTTTTCACTGGAACTTCTTTACTGCGGACAAAATTCTAAACAACAGCCCGAGCAAACCCGTAGCTAGCAAAACTCGGCATAAAATGACAACTAAAAAGTAGAGATGTTGTTTTTTATCTGTGTCCAAACAGCACGGCTACGTTACCACTCACTGTGATGGCGGACAACAAAACCAGACGAGATGCGTGGCGGTGACACCGCAACGTTGTTTCGGACAACGAAACATTTTAATTGGCTAGTGTACGACACCGAATTTTTAGGAGACGGTGTGTAATAAATACGTATTGATAGAAAAATGCTACGAACGTCTATTAGTTGGGGCGAGGAGGATCATGATTTTTGGAAGGGTAAATTGAAACTAAATGAAGGAATGATTATTGGTTATGTAGTTTATTTCTCCTAAAAATTATTTGTCTTTACAATTGTAGATCAAAACATGGATCTTATGAACAAAAACATTGTGTTCAATACATGCTGGCTGCAACGAAATCTGATTTGAAATTCATATGGTATTTACATGATCTTTAAAGTTCAATGGCGTGCTATAAGTATGGCTTATGCCCAGCAGTGGACGAATTAAGGGCTATTGATGATTTAGATGATGATGGTATTTACCAATACGTTCATTCTCATTTTCCTTTTCAGTTATCCATTATTTCTTCTTTATCTAATAACGAAGATGCCCATATATGCCAGATGACTTCAATACCCATTCTCGACCACGATCACCAATTTTGAGCCTGGGAAACTTATACTACCATTACAAGGATCAAGAATTCCAATTAAGCAATACACCACCAACAATGTACTCTAAACTCGACACGACATTATTGAAAACGGCCAACACGCGGCCCACCAAACTTATCATTCAAATTGTGCAACATCCGCATAACAATACGTAGTTATCTGCGGGCGTCGTCGCGAAATATTTATAGATAATTTATTAGCAGTACCCGTGGGAGCAAGGCCATGAATAAAGTATATAAATTTCAATACATTAAGCGGAACATGACAAGCTTTTCCAATAACGGTGCAGCTGAAGGCGATGTGTTTAATCTGCCGAGGCACTTTGACGCTGGTGCGTTATTAAAGCCAGTTTGTTTTCGATACGATGCTAAAAGTTCACGAGCGGAGGTCGGCCCACGTGGAAATGGCTACGTGAAAAAAAAACACACTGATCAACTGAAGCGTAATGGAGTTTAGTTCGCGCCGGGTAATAACCGTGCAGATGCAAGCGAGTACGCTGCAGGTTTTATTGGAATTTTTCTGGTAGGTATAGCCGGCGCAAACTGCGAGTGTGTTCTCTGAAAAATGCTTTCTGTGAATAAAATTATTCTGCCTTTTTTATTTTCAGGGTAGACGGAGATTTATTTGAACAACCATATTTCCCCAGCTGCCTTCAAGGCTATAATTGAAGTTTTTCGGGCCTATTTTCAAACAAAGCGACAGTGTGAGTTCCCTAATTAATTCCTATTCCATTTTTCCGGACCCAAACCACCCAACACATGCTACAGTTATTCCACGGGACGAATCAGTCATAAAACTAAAGAACTGATTAATAATTATCCTTCACTTTTTTTATAATATTCGCCTTTTATATGTGATATCAACATAGTCTCAATATGAATTGCGTCATTCCAACCTATACAGACTATACCCAAGTAATTGGCCTAGAATGCCTATATGAGCTTAGGGCGATTATTGCTTAGGAAATCTCTCTATGTAAGCCTATATAGAACACATACTAGGTCAACATAGAACTAAGAAACATCCACTTTAAGCAATCTCACGAAGCAATTTGACGTACACCGGATGATCTCCAAAGGCGGTTTGCAGAAGCACGTTAGTTACGAATCTCCCATTTGAGTAAGACTATTTACTATCGGATCCTAATACAACTAAGCTAAGGTCGGAGCACCGTTCACTGCTTTAACTAATGCAAATGAAAGACGCTTATGTACCGACGTTATATAGGATTGTCCGCAACCCTGTACCTATATGAAGCATTAGATTTTAAAATGAATATTCTTTCCCCGTGTTTTGCTTAATTGCTGCTCTGACCCTATTAGACATAGCGTTATGATATTTTGTTTTATTCTTTTGTAATCATCCATAACAATGAGAGTCGAATACATTATAAAGTAAAAATATAGAACCAATCCATACACGTCTCTAAACTCATTTATGTGACTTAAAAAATTATATCTTTCTCCGGCGCTTGTAAACTTTAAACTATTTCAATAAAAACTCCATGGATGTGACCACCTCTTTTCTTTTTTCCATTCAACAAATGGCGGTTTTATTTCGTTGACGCGACATTCTGCTGTGTCCGATGTGCGCCGACCGCAAAGCGAAACCACCTCAACAATATAGGTACCTCGCGTCGCCGAAATGCAGCTCGACGAATATGCAATGTTTCAATTTTAAGGCTTGGTGACCGCACCTTCTGTAGGTACGTCAAAATGTTAAAACTTATATCCATGGCGAAATATTAAGCCAAGCGTTTTGGGTTTGATCCCTGCACCTAGAGAAATAAACTTTTGTTTTGAATCTAACTAATTAAATGCTAGTTTATCGCACCTTGTATATAGTGGTAAGTCAGAATGTTCAAAACTTCGAACCTTGCACGAAAAACAAGTGACATTAAACACTTTTTTCAAATGACATTAAACAATTTAAATCCGATAAGTCTTGGGAAATTTATTTTACTCGTACTTGATTTCTGCAAGGCTGAATGTTGTTTACATTCACTTGAAGTTAAAGCCTGGTCAATTTTCGATACTGTTTATCTCGTAATATTTTCTTTCGCCGTCAATCGCGCAAAATATCAATACCCATAGATAGCTATATAAGAAAAAGATAATTCAAACATTTCCCTGACAAGAGAATAATAAGCTTTGGTTTCGTGACGTGGCAGGCCTTCACGCATCGTCGGCATTTCGCCCTTTTGTGCGGACATCATTGGGGTGATGTTTCATATGGGATTTGATGAAATAATGTAGCATTATTTTTTTGGAACGAAATCATACATACATACCCTCCCGCCTGTATTCCGCAAAGGAGGTAAGTTGCACCTACGTTTCGCCAGCTATGTATCAGTCTATACTTCCAGACTCCGTGCTGCTACTGAGAATTTCCTAATGGAAAAAAAAAACAATAACATTTTGCTCAACTCTGCAATAGGACTCTGCAGCTCTTAAATAGGTGTTTAGTCAGTCATGTGATTAATGATCATTTGATTGAATGATTTTATTTTTACAAATATTTGTGTAATATGCAAGTAGGTATTTTGTTTCGGTTCTAGGTATTTGCGAGTAGTCCCTTATACTTCCCGATTCCTATGTGCGCTAAATCTATTTGCCGAAATTTATCATGTGTTAAACTTTGAGAAAGCATCGTAACGTGAAAGCAACCGAAGTTCTTTTGTGATGTAAATTGCAATATTTCACCGTCCACCAAACGTGAATAAAGGCGATAAGGCTTATTTCAAAAATATTCCCAACACAAAGTCCATATTATTAATAGCTGATAAATGACAGGCGAACAGACAGATTTTGCAGCGTAGTAGAGATTCCGTATCCAACATTTTGGCACTAGACTCTAAAAATAAACGATTGTCTCCGTCGATAAATCCTTGCACTTTATTTTATATTGGCTTTTGTCTGCGACTTTTACTGTGTGGACAGTGGAACTAAAAGGGTCTAGAAATAAACATGTTGGAATAGAATACGTCCTTTTTAATCCTGTCATGATAAAGTGCCCCGACGGTACCCAATGGAAAGAAGAAATAAATAGAAAGATTTTATTGTTGGGTGCTTTTGAAATATATGATTACAATAAAAAACCCTTTAAGTTTTTAAATTATACAACGAAAAATTGTCCCTCGATTCTAACATGCTACAGTATTGCTGCGCTGGTTTTCAATGAAGGGACCACGTGACTAACGAAAGCAAGTGCATTGCCCTTTACAGAGTTGAAATTGGCGAAAAACGAATATTACTATGATATTCCAGCAGTGTAGGAAACCTCACCTTTTGTTCTGTTTACATTAATAAAAATAGAACTGCATATTGCTTACGAATCTTGTTCTATCTTACGAAAATGTAACGTGGAATTGCCGGAAAAGCTAATGAACCGAGACTACTTTTTCTCTCTGATTATACACACATCGGTATACAGTATTCCATTTGTGTTGCCCAATTGCTTTCATTAATGGCAGCCAACTATAATCGATAGTGATTTGTTTACAGTAACACAAATGAACTGCCGAATCCCTGATGAGTGATGACTGACGCATTCGCGCGGCAATATCGCAAAAATTCAAATAACCGGATAATTTTTTCGCTGACGAATCGATTTGATGGGAGCTTCAATATTTAAATTGAAATGCAGCGAATCGGATGAACGGTGGCTTCCAACGGTTAATAGAGTGTCGAGGTTCGCAATATACAATATTAATGGATCTCGCTATCTATGCAAGCGGATATGGACATATCTCATCGCTTAGTTAATAATCCCGCGCGGATATATGTATTATCTGAATGGCACAAACATACATACATAACATGACGCTTCTATTCTCCGATGAGGCAGACAGAGGTGCATTACTGCACCCATATTTCGCCAGGTCTAACAGTAGATAATAGAGATAATAGGTGGCGAGCTTATTGCCATTTTTCATGCGCATTTCCAGACACCGTGCTGCTACAGAGAATTTCTTAATTTGAAGAACTATAAACACTTTTCTGCATGATTAAAAAGATTTAAATAGAATCAAACAGCTTCTTAACTTATAATTCGTAAATATGCTTAACGTGATCTTATGTGACATTGATGAAAATATATATATTTTTTTGTACTATAATTCCATTATAAAAAAATAAACTTAAATAAAATAGGAAACGAAAAGAATGATTCAGTACTATGATATGAATACGTTAGTTAATACAATAATGCGGTTCTCCGAATTTTTTACTTTTTAAAAGAGTAGAGAAAAAGTTTGTATAGAAATCTACATGACTGTCTTACATGACTTTTTTAATGCGGCTATAACTATGCCTTTTCTGAGTGACAGTGAGGGCCGTACAGCAGTTACCATATTAACATTTGCCAACATATCACATCCCAAGCTCAATCCGTACAAATCCGTTTTCATTTCACCAATCATTCGACCACTTTACCTGGCCAAAACAGAAGGGGTTTCAGTGTGCGCACTTCACGCGTTTAATACGTCCAAGGGGTATTATTTCAGCCAGAGCTAACACGAGCCAGATGTCCTTTGTGGGTCCAGTTTGGGCGATATTCTGTGTGTTTTGTGGAATAACGCAAATGCCTTTAACAAGCCTGTGGACATGGAAACGTGACCGGGCTGTGTCCGTCCATCCCTCGCCACTCGGCTGTCAGTTTAAAAAACAATTACACTACGCTATGCATTCCGAGCGTGTGGCTCCAGCCGTGCTGGTGGTTTCGTAATGGGAAAAATTTAATTTGTAATTAGTTTTGTATTTTTGTTGTAGTAATATATTTTTTTGGCTTTTAGTATGACGTTCAAATTTAACTGACTCATAGCTAGTGTGTATATGTAACTATTATTTTATTGCTTTTATTTTCGTGTATTTTTACGTGTACCCCTACAATTACTTTGCCTTCTTATATTCCATACCAAGCATATCTGTACGACATCGGTCTAAGCGTTAAGACCCCTTAATGTTCCACTCTTTTATTATCTAATAATTCCATTATTATAAATCTTTGCATAATGTAGATATCAATAAAGAGATTTGCCTACCTCGTGAGGTAAAGGAATAGCTTCTCGTCAGTCGGCAGTATTTACATTGCAGTTACCGTCAGGTGTGAGTAAACGAAGGGCTATGAGGCCAACGACCCCGACAGCCACATCCTCTCTAGAAAGGGGTGAGGGAAGCCAATACTATTCCTATCGCAAAAAGGGGAATAAAGCCTTTGCGACCACCTCTACTAGTCTTGATTACTACTAATTATATACATATCATACAGGATGTATTCTGACCGTGTATAATAATGGCGAATATTGTGGCGAATTTGTTCTTCTTTTTTATATTTTTTATTAATAAGTGCCTTGTTTTGTTTTAGTTGTATTATTTTGGTTTATGTATTTTTTAAGATAAGACATAAGTTTAAGGGAAGACACTGACTTCTGCAACACAGTTTTTACTAGTGCAGAAGTCAGGGAACCCTTTTTATAATGTGAAATTTGTTTGATTATAATAAAGAATTTATTATTTATTATTTAATATGTGTTTTAAAATCGCATCAGGACTGTTAAACGGATCTAAATTTCTTTTCGCACTTAAATAATAATTAGGCATAATGCAGAAGACATTTTTTATCAACGTAAAAAAAAAATTAAGGAGGTTCCAACTTTATAATTTAAAACAAACTGACTGACTCCAATTTTTTTCTACCTAACTCTTTATGACTGTAGTACGTCAATCGATTTTCCAACATACGAGAACAGCATACTTCCGAAACATGGCGACCAAGAACTAACCAGATTTACATTATCCAGTGCGAATATTTGTAATTAAATTAGTTTCCAAGAATTTAGCAAGTGATCACACCGCACCAATAGTTAGGAAAGTTTTGAACGCAGATTCAGAACATATTTGAGACCACGAGCTCTTCCGGCTCGGGTTAGAAACAATTACAATTTATACCAGCTTATTATAAAAGTGACCACTGCTGATAACATTTTCATGTAGTACAAAAAGTGATCACTTTTTCTCACTATCATTCATATCTACAACTCTCCCTTTTTTATTAAGGTTTTGATCGTTTGTGAACGCGTTTTTATTGGCTTGATGTAAATAATTTAGTGACAGCTAGAGAAGAAAGATTACACGAGTGTATTATCGTTTATCTAAAGCCATATAAACAGCCCATTCTATATACTAATTTTCTATTTTTTGGTGGATTTTTTATGAAAGCTTACTACTTTAATTCTTTATTTCAGTAACTTACAAACCACAGATCTAAAAAAAAACCCTTTGCTTTATTGTTAGAACTGATACCTATACATCCAAATACCCAAAGTATGATAGAACTAAGCGTGGCAACAGTCCACAGCGACTTCGGTCCGAGCGCTGGATTTGATTCGACAGGAAATTGGACCAATCTCTTCACTCAATAAACTCCATAAAAATGAAAATCGAAGGGAAACGATCGAATATTTGTACGGCAATGTTTTCATCTCGCGCTCGAACTTAGATTTCATCGCCGATTTGCTTTGAAAGAGCTATTTTCTGTTTCAGCCATTCTATTCGTGGACAAAGGCTTGCTCTAAGTAAAGGCGTCGTTTCTCTAGTTGACCTACAAAATTCATGCAGTAAATTTTGTGTAAACTTACCTAGTTGAATATTTAATACTAGCAAGAGACTAAAATTCTATTTTTTTACTTTAATATACACCACATAGAAATGTAGTATAACTATAGCATAATTAAATGCTAATTTTAACTAGGAAATTGTTTAATTTTTGTGTCACGCTTGTCAGTGACTACGAGAGGATTTTTGGTCTCCCAAAACCCTAGAACCGTAACAAATATTTGCCGGTCGAATACATTATCCATTCATCCACGAATTAGTCTTTACTCAACTGTCTCAGAGGCCTCACAATGAATTATCACCCTAACCGAGAAGGAAAAGATCGATAAGAATCCTTCACCTAAAAATCTTACTCATATCGTAGGTATTTAGTCCGCCAACAGGCAGTCAGCCAGCGTAGTGGATTATGGTCTAAACTCACTTGCGAAGTAACCCCTTACCCAGCAATACGACATATATGGACTGATAATAATATAAATACCACCTCATTTCATTTCCCCATACATTTTGTAGGTATTCGTTCAAAATAATCTATGTAATGTACCGAGCACGCCGCACTTATGCCGCTCAACCGACCACTTCGACCAAGACGGGGAAGCGAAATATGCAGTCGAAAATAGTAAATAAACTAGACTGGCCCGAGACAGGCCAACGGCAGGCTGTAAATAGCGACCCCATTTCTACATGAGCGGCCAGTGTGCACAGGGTTTAATTTTACACCCGAGCAACTTAATCAAATTTCTCAGATGAGATCAAGCGGGATTGAACGGACCTTATTGATGGCAATTATTTACTTTAATTAATCGGATGGAAACGTTTCAATGGGTCAGTATATCTTTGTGTAAAGCAACATAGTTTTACGAGTACATGTTTGCTTGCCTGTATGTTGGTTCCTCCGAAGCAACGCAAGAGATTTTCAAACGGTATTCAAGTAACTTATAAATATTAACTACCAAATTACCCAAGAATCACAAAGATAGTTCTGACCCTACACGAAGGTACGCCTAAGCTAAGTTCTATGTCTTGGATATCAGAGACTCAGACAGACTTCTTCGGTCTCACAATCACCCAAACCCGTAACAAATATTTGTGAATCCCTCTTATATTTATCTTGGTTCAGGGATCGAACTCACAACCTTACATTTCACAAGCTAGTGTCTAGCCAACTACGCAACGGGGCTGAGTGGAACTATAATATCGATGTAAGTTTGAAGTTAAATAAAGTGCTGGCTAAAACGCCGTGTGGATGGCACGTGAAAAGATATGAAACTGTCGAGTGGTCTGCAAAAAATACATTGCAACTAGACGAAACTGGGACGTGCCGCTTAATGTCTGTATATTAACAACACTTTCAGGTGAACATAAAGCAAAATTTTGCTGGTGGAAACACGTTTGTATCTACCTAAATTACGTTATGAACAAAGTTCATCAAAACAAATTAAACTATTTTTATACGTGTTTTTGTAACTTGTAGAGGTATTTCTGACATTTCGTAGACTTTAATTAGGTATAAATCAACAGGGTTAGTATTACAATTGATAACACTGGACAACAAAATTGACACTTTTCTATGATGATTGACTTTTATCACTTGATGTTTACTAATTTGACATCGCTGATTCTAGATGTGACCTCAGTTTTTTTGTATCAGCTCTAGTTTACGAGTTATAGCTATCACAAAACAATTAAAGTATTACCGTGTTAAATTGCTCATAAATTCAAAATTATTATTTTTTAAATATAATTTTACATGGTATAGTAAAGACGAGTTTGTGTGAATGATTCGAGTATTTTTTTTTTCATTTGCGGAGAATATTTGTACAAATAATGGACTTTGAATGTGACAAAGCTCATAATTGAGGCTTACAAAAGTTACTTTCGA
This sequence comes from Cephonodes hylas, assembly GCA_030295005.1. NCBI lineage: Eukaryota > Metazoa > Arthropoda > Insecta > Lepidoptera > Sphingidae > Cephonodes > Cephonodes hylas. The sequence continues at coordinate 12,625,574 of AP025368.1, read as the reverse complement.
CACTCCCTGGACATAAACAACAAGTCTTAGTTACGGCAAAAGTATTGCAAAACGTGTGTTGAGTCTCTAACTTTGAGGACAAATAGGAAAAGGAATAGATTGAACCGCTATCATGTAGAAAGAAGCCGTGAACCATCACGAAAACAGTAATTTTTGCTACGTAAACATAACTAGTATTACCTGTCAAAATCGAGTTAAATGGGAATATCCATCCTTACGGTTCGTTAATAGACGTGTTTTGAGTCCTACTATATAACTTGAACCTCAGTCCGGTCCTTCTCTGGAGATATCTATGGATTTTGTGGCGAAAACTGACACTTTTAATTTAAAAAAGTTTCAAAAACTGAGTGCAGGGAAGATAAAAGTTGGTATTTATTTATTTAGCGGGTATTTTTGACGGGTCACTGATGAAATCGTTAATACACTAAGCTAATTTGATGAAGACTGTGACAGATAGTGAGAAAAACGCATGGAATGCGTTAGTTTTGTTAGTACAGATTTTTTTGTGAAATAAGAAAAGTTTGGACGTATCTTATGACGTCCAAAAAGTATTATGTCACTATTAAAGGCTCGGAAGTAATATGAGCATCGAGGTACACTATTTTCATAACCATCTAAGCTTATTTTTCTGTCAATTTTGGGAATCTAAGTGAAAAACAGAGCGAGCGACTTCACCAGGACATTCGTACGATTGAGGAACGCTATCAAGGCTCCTGGAACACATATATGATGGCTGGCTATTGTTGGAGCATTCAGAATAGCTCTCTGCCTTTAGTTTAAAAAAAAAAGTAAAAAAAACACAAGGTATTTTTGACTTCACCTGGAAAAAGAAGGATTAACCCCAAAATTTATAACGTTTTAATATGAAAACAAGCCATGTGTCATATTTTTTAAACTAGAGCTCATACAAAAATTTCAATTACAGATTTGAAATTGTCGTTGAAAATTGGACCAATTTCATATATCATAACCCAATCATCAGAAATGCTGTTGTCCAGTGTAATTAATGTTCCATCAATCATCATTAGCCAAAGGACGTCCACTGACGGGCATAGGCCTTTCCCAGTCTTTCAACGTAACTTATGCTACCAAATTACGGAGATCCCCCCAAGATCAATTTTGCGCACTATGATCGACCAATTTTAATTTATAACTTTATATTGTTAGATTTTTCTCTAGCGATCAACAATGTAGCTTTTATACCATCTAATCCGCTTAACACAGTCGTTAGCTGGTTTAATCCTTATTAATTTTAATGGCGTAATTGAGTCCCGTACAGAAATATATATAACTCGACTACTATAGATTTAAGTTCATTTCTGTACCCACATATCGCCAGGTATCAGTCCTACGTAATAGTGGATGAGCCTATTTTCAAGCATGTTTCCAGACTCCGTGTTGCTACTGAAAATTTCACAAACAACAAAACCCTAATCATTTTTCTAACCCGAAAAAGATTCCAGGACATCACATATTCCTACTCGAGACAACTAGAGAGTACTTGTTATTTATCATCAATAATGACACCAATTACAACGATATTAATCTTTGTAATAATGAGCGACATACTATCATAATTTCAGTAATGACCTACTAATTACGATCACAATGACTATGGGAGCCATTTTTGGCACATGCTCCGATAATGTCACGACCGGACGTGCGTTATCGTATAATGTCCAGACAGATTTGAGTACAAGATTTTTTGTTAACAATTCAAATGAGGAAATAGTATTGAGTTTTTTAAGGAAATGATCACGATCGTACGCGCAAAAATTCGCGGATATATTCCAGAACAGATTGGCAAAGATGCATTTATGTCACTTAGTTTTAAATCACTTAGGAGAAAACGAGCCTATTACCGTTCATCGAGTACATTTTGAGACTCCGTGCTGCAATTGAGCATTTCTGAATAGAATGAGGTGCATTTCTGAACCCATTTTTCTTCAAGTAGGTCTTTTTCCTATACTTTAATCAAGCCCACGTCATAAGGCCAGGTCATTGCCGATTTTAAGGCACACTTTCAGACTCCATGCTGCTTCTAAGAATTGCTTAGTGCAGGGCTTCCCAAACTTATTTACACTATGACGCACTATAGAATTGTTATTTTTCTTGCGACGCACCTATCATCAAAACTACCTACTTTACTGGAAATAAAAACAGCAGTAGTCAGCGTAATATGAGGTTATCAGAAAAATACGGACAGCGAATGTTTGCCGATCGCCTCGCGACGCCCCCAGGATGTTGCCGCGACGCCCCAGAGCGTCGCGACGCACAGTTTGGGAAGCCCTGGCTTAGTGTAAAAAACTAATAACTCTTAACCCTACCAGGGAATCGCAACGGGGACCACTTAAACGCAAGGCACATACATATTTGAGGCAGTCAGTTACTTTTTTTGATATAGAATATAGATATATGTACCTTGAAAAAAAACATACCTTTTATAAAGTTGTGCCTGGGCGAAGCGAAGTCGAAGTGCTACTTCGAATTTATACTTAATATCGATATATTATAATGACATTTATATGTCATTCGTGTTGGTGGTCTGAGTATACCTACTAATAAAAATATACGTCTTTGATATTCTCTACATACGTTTATTATTTCATTTTTATGTTTCAATTTTATTTGTCTGGACGCAAAATGAATATAAATGCTTATTAAATATGACATTTCAATACGAGTAAAAGGAGAAACGTAAACGAATGCGGGCTACTGGTCCGATGAGTTGTGGTCGCTAATAAAGTCTTATTATTGAAAAGTCGAATATATAACAAATCCTAAAAAGCTATAATAATTGAAAAACCAGACAAGGATATTTAACAGTGCAATTGACGTTACCAGCGATTGTTTTTTTCCACCTATATTGAAAAAAATATCGATCTGTTATACAATTCACGTACAACGCCGCTGGGTTCGAATAGGTTTCTCTTGCTTTCTCAAGGTCCATGTTTCCCATTTTGTTTCATACCGAAATTCATTCAAAGTGTTTTGGTGTTTATAGTACATTTATACAATCGAAAACTTTACAGAAGTTTTTTCCGTATAGAATACATTAGGCAAAAATAACTATAAATAAATAAACGCAACAAAGGTTTAAAAACGTCGACGCAAAGCGACGTTAAAAACTTATTTTTTAGTAATTAAATGTTTCTGCTGAGGGGAAGACAGTGAGAAAAATAATCCCCTTGTTAATAAAACCAAGAAATGTGAAGCCGGGTGCTGACGGCGCTCTGTTAATGAACTAAAACGTTATTAAGTGAATAATGAACAACTAATGGATATCATTTAATCTGATGTTGTATTTATTTTCCATTTGTGTGGGCTTGGAACAATATTTAGTACATATTCGTATTGGGTACCTAATATAGTACAAAAAGTTAAACATAGAGTAAGTTCTTCTAAGATACATTATCATCATCATCAGCCCATATACATATTTATTTATTTATTTATTTATTTAACACTTTCTTGTACATAATACAATAAAAATGGGAAGTAACTTAACTATAAAAGAAAACAAGAGGCGGCCTTATCGCTCTAAGCAATTTCTTACAGGCAACCTTTGGATGGATAATAAGAGAGGAATAATAAGAAGGGTAGAATAAAGTGTTCAGAAAGAAGTAAAAGAGGAAAAAAATAATAATAATAAAATAATACTAATAACTTAGTTAACATATATAAATATATATACAAATAATATACATACATATATACATATATATATATATATATATATATATGAAGAAAAGATAGATTACAGAGAAAGGTAATAATCTTTTACTTGCTTTTTAAATGAGTGAATTGTTTTTGCTCGTCTTATTGCAGGTGGAAGGGCATTCCACAAACGGACAGCCTGGACCTTAAATGACTTGTCCATAAAAGTCGTAGTATGCACAGCCATTCTCAATTTCAAGTCCTCTGACGGCCTCCAGGTTCTAGAATTTGAGTTCTGAAGAAATACAAAGCAGTTTTTGAGATAAGAAGGAGTAAGAGGATCAAATAAGATATTGTAAAGAAGAGAAAGAATATGAGCATTCCGGCGAAGACGAATAGGTAACCACTTGAGCTTGATACGAAATTCGGAAACATGATCATATTTGCGAAGACCAAATATGATTCTGATACAAAAATTCTGAAGACGCTCAAGTTTATTAAACTGGTCTTCGGTGAGATCAAGATAGCTGACATCCGCATAATCAAGGATGGGAAGGAGAAGGGTTTGTACGAGAGAGATCTTCGTAGCAAAAGGTAGAAAATTGCATAACCTTCGCAAAGACCTTGCTGAGGCAAACAGCTTCCGGCTTAGCTCCCGAAGCTGCGGACCCCAGGAGAGTGTCTTATCTAGATAGAGCCCAAGGTTCCTGACGCAATCGCTTAAGGGAATTATCACACCATCACAGGAAACATTCCGGAGTGTGAGCCTATCTAGTTTCGACATCATCCTGGGGCTGCCGACAGCAATAACTTGCGTTTTGGACGGATTTACTTTCAGCCCATGACGTTTGCTCCATTCACAAATATGCTGGATATCGGTGTTAATATCAATGATAGCATTGTCGAGATTGTCGAGAGGTGCCCGGATATATATTTGCAGATCATCTGCGTAGAGGTGGTAGGAGGAGCGAAGTTGATTAGTTATAGTATTAATAAAAAGAGCGAAGAGTAGAGGAGATAGCACGCCGCCCTGCGGTACGCCGGCTGAGACCATACACCAAGAGGAAAAACTGTCCTCGACACATATACGCTGCCGGCGTCCAAACAGGTAACTACGAAACCAATCAACCGCCATTGGAGATATGTTAAGAGAACGCAGAACGCCAAGTAATAAATCGTAATCAACGGTGTTAAAGGCATTACTGAAGTCCAGCAAAGCTAGGATAGTCAGCTTACCTTCCTCCATGCCTGATCTAATACCGTCCGTAATATGAGTCAGAGTGGTGGTCGTACTATGCCCGCGACGAAATCCTGACTGGAGAGGATTTAGGAGATTATTTGAAGTAAGGAAATTGTGAAGTTGGGAGTGAATTAAACGTTCAAGAACTTTAGACAGGAATGGTAGGATGGATATGGGACGAAAATCAGAAAGATCAGAGGCACTAGGTTTTTTAGGAATAGGGATTATATTAGCATTTTTCCAAGCAGTTGGAAAAATGCCGGAGGAGATGGAGTGGTTTAAAATATGGGAAATGATTGGTAGGATTTCGTCTAGGATAGGCAGAACCATATTACGGCCGATACCATCACTCCCTAACGCGTTGGACGAAATAAGCGTAATGGTTTTCCTAACATCACAAAGAGCGAATTGATTAAGAACAAATGGTGAACAATTGGGAGTATTCAGGGTAGAAAGATAATTAAGAGTATGAACTTTGGTCGCCCTGTCAAAACAGGGCGAAGAAGAAAAATGCTGGTTCAAAGAATTTAAGTCAATGGATTTAGGGATGGATACTTGATCAGATTTACCCACTCCCAGTGACTTTAAGAATTTCCAGACTTTGGCTGGATCTCCGTTATTAACAGAGTTGTGAATATAACGGCGTTGAGCACTCCTACACACCTTACTACAGTGATTCCTGATGCTAACATATTTAAGCCAGTTAGAGTCATTGGGTCGACGATTATACCTAGATTTGGCAAGAGCTTTCTTAGACAGCAGGTCTTTTATATCAGTTGTGAGCCAGGGTGTTGGTCGGTGTTTGAGCTTGATAGAACGAATTGGTGCATGTACATCATATAACGTAGTCAGTTTATCCACAAAGATGTCCACTTTGGAATCAATGCAATCGGCATTCATTAGCATGCCCCAGTTAATGCTGTCGGCATCCTTGCGAAGGTTATCAACATTCATTCGCCGAAAATTGCGCTGCAGGATAATCCTGGGTGAGGGTTTAGGAGGACGGACACGACAGGATAGAAATAGGAGATCATGAGAAGAAAAGGCGTCAGCGGAACATTGACCATGCTTCGCAACATGATTTAAGGAAGAGACAAAGATAAGATCAAGGAGCGAAGGAGTGTGATTAGGAGAGTGGTGTGTGGCTGAAAGAGGAAGAATGGATAGATTGCAAGATTGGATAGTATTAGAAAGGGAAGACGACCGACGATCGTTCTTAAGGAGACAGGTGTTGAAATCACCCATGATTATGGTTTGACTGTACGAAGGGACAAGGTTTTCAAGAATGAGTTCAAGCGAAGAGAAAAAGTCAATACGAAGAGAAGGACAGTAGTAAACACCGAGTAAAACTTTGTTAAGGGAGCATTCCACCTCCAGAAAAAGATGTTCACCAGCATCGGAAGGTGGTGGTTGCGGTGATACACTAATTATAGAATAGCGAAATTGTTTACGCAAGTAAATAGCGACACCGCCGCCACCACGAGCTGTACGATCATTCCTAATGAGGCGGAAGCCGGGAAGGGAATAAGTGGTAGAAGATAGACATGGTTTCAACCAAGATTCAGAAATTAGAATAGCATGTAGGTGAGTACAGTCAAAACTAGCCAGCATATCAGGGAAATGGGCCGGAATACTCTGAGCGTTAATATGAACTACATTAAAGTTCCTAGGGACGTCAGAGAACTGATTCGAGAGAGTTTCCGCAAGTGAGGGAACGCTGATGAAACTATCCTCACTACAAGCAGACAAGAACTCATCACTATCACTACTTAAGTTGCTATAAGACATTATTAAGATTAAGACAATAACAAATAATAAACTACTAAACATATACGATATTAATAAAATAAATAAAAGAAAAATAACAATACACGTACAAGCTAATAAATAGCCATCTGCCGGTTGTTAACAATCGCTTAAAAGATCGCTAATGACTAATTCACCAACCAAAAATTTTAAAATAAAAAGATAACAATAACATAAACAAAACTTATAGCTAAACCATGTCCGTCCAGGTAGTAAAGCCAAAATAAAATAACTTATGAAAAATCATAAAAAAGGAGAAAAAAAAAAACACTAAATAACAATAATAATTAAAAAGTAATAATAATGAGGAATAGATGAATAAAGATAAATATTAAAACTAAACAAAATAACATTAACAACAATAACTTAAAATTCATTACATTTCGGAACGAATTCCGTTATGTCAAAAGTGACATTTGACACTGAATAAGACAATTGTCAGTTGTCACCTAGTAGAAACGTGTGGGTATGTGTACGTTACCAAAAGGATTTAATAATTAAATTAAAAAAATAACAAATAGGGTACCATTTGGTAATTAACTGTACCAGTGACGGTGTAGTACAATCAACGTAATGACAATAACGATGTATGCTACCTGGACCGGAACGAAAAGAAAAATGAAAATTGTCTTATTTCGATTACTTCTTGCTGGATGCAGCTCGCCTGGTCTTAGGCCCAGCAGTAGTCTTCTTGACTGGACTGGGCTTTACTGCAGGGTCAACGCTAATCAGGCTAAGCTCTCCGCAGGATGTGATGCGATGCCGAACACCAGAATTAATGATATACACAATCCCCTCACGAGTCCAGCAGTTAGAAACTCCAAATTTGTCACGAGCAGCCATGAATATGTCGTGACGTATTTTGGTCAGGAATTCGGAGAGGGTTATGCCGCAGCCTTTGAGCTTAGTCTTTTTGAACCAAACTTTGTCCCTCAAAGCAGCATCCTTAAATTTAACAAGAATAGGTCTAGGCTTCTTTGATGACGATGCTCGGCCCATTCTATGACAGCGTTGAATGTTGTTGATATTAAAGTCCGTCATATCAAGGCGCTGTTTGATAATGTCAACAATTTGTTGCTCCACGTCCTCATTAGCCACTTCAGAAACACCGTGGATTAAAAGAATTTTGCGCCGCCTTTGCGTCTCCATACAATCCACAGTGTGGGCCAGTGCTTCTATCTGCCGTTGCAGCAGATTTAGTGACTGGGTGACAAATACCTTGTATGTAGCAAATTCCACAGCCAAGTTGGAGGTGCCTGTAGTAACAGTAGAAGGTTTTTGAAGGTCCATTTCAAATGCAGCCATTCTCTTGTTGAATTCATCTTTCATTTCCTCAAATGTAGTAGCTAAGGTGGACTCCATAGTAATTGTTGTAAAAAGTGATGCCAGAAAGTGAAGTGTTGAAAGGAAAATATTAACACCAGCAGACAGACACTAAAACTCTAACAATTAAACATTAAAACTGTAAATAAAGACTTGTAAGTATTTTTAAATTCCAAAAAAAATATAGAGCAAAATTTTGTTATCTCTCCTTTATAACTACCCACGCAGAAAAAAGGACACATACATAGTAATACTGGACACGTAATTCCTGTAAAACCGAGAGAGTTTAGTCCTTACTCCACCACGTTGGTCTAGTGCGGATTGGCGAACTACACACCTTATTATAATAATATAATAACATTATTGCCTAAGAATCTATTTCGTAAGTTTTTTTTTAAGTGGCCGTCTTCGCGCCAAGTAGGGCGACCACGGTACGTGGGCGAGGAACGCCCACAATGGTTCCGCAGTCGCCCAGTGCGCCTCCGAGACGAGAGCGTCTCGGCCTCCTCAGGTTTGAGGAGGTGCAGTTGTCTATTTCCTAAGTTACGCCTGACTTACCTTAAATACATACATTTATTCTTGGATCATTGATCCTCCTCCCTCATAGATTTCTACTTTTCACTGTCCTGGCATACAACATTCACTTTATCCATATTCACCAGTCGATTAATAAATTCACGTTTGGTCAGGGTGCTCTTGACCCACTCCTTTTTGGAACATTACCAACGCCTTGAACTTGGTCTTAAAAATGTTTAGACTGATGAGACAAAATAATATAATCATTAATCTTAATAAATAAAATACATTAATACGAATCTCATAGGATACAGTATATCTCATTCGCGATAACTTGATTCTTTTGGCATATCGACTAATGATGGGAAACAGAAAATATCGAGTAGTTCAAAAATATTGCGTTTTAGAATACTGCATTATGTGTGAAATTCTTTATTACTTTCGACTTGTAAAACATTATGTAGATAAGCGATGGTGGGTCAAAGTTCATAATAAGTACCTATTTAATATAACAGGGTTATTTTTAGACCTCCCGGCAAATTTAAATAGGTGTTTTAGACCACGAAAGTAAACAACTGCCCCAAAGAAACACGGGTCGAAAAGTGAAAAAAAAAATCAGACCAAAATTTTTCTACACAAAATCGACCAAGTGAGGTGTTTTCTATGGGAGGGTCGAATTATTTATCACATTTCGACCCATATTTCTTTGGAAAAGTTGTGTAGTTTCATGGTCTAAATCACCTATTTTAAGTTGACGGGTGGTCCAAAAACAACGCAGTATGTAAAAATTAAGGTTGAAAAATAAAATAGTTTTATATTTAAAACAATTTTTATTAAGAAAAAGGAGCACAGCCATGATCATCATAGTGTTCAGTAAAATTATCGACGTGGACATCGATATGAACGATGTTACGTCCCTTTCCGTCCGACCGATGTAACATTGTACAAGCGTCTATTATTTTCAGTGTTCCTAATTTAATTTTACTTTGAAGGAATAAAGTCTCAAAATTTTTGGATAACGCTTATATCTTTAGGGACTTTTGTGTTGTATGTATTTTTTTTATATTTATCAAATCATTAAAATAATAAAATAATACGTTTGTTATTTCAAAGTCATGTCTCAGAAAAATTGACATCTGCCAAAAGAATCAAGTTATCGTGAATGAGGTATAGAAGTATTTAGTCTTTTGTTGTGGTATAAAATCTAAAAGAGATTCTTGAGGTCACCAGCAAATATTTTTGTATATCATCTACGTCTCGACTCAGGGATCGAATCAACATCTTCTGATATCGCGCTATTTCTGCTCCATGCTTTGGACCTTCAGTTTCTTATTAATACCTTGTTTAAAAGCTGAATTATTTTAGTTTCGCTTCCCTTATAATTGCGAAAGACAGAGATTACACTAGATACACTTGAAAAACTTCTGGACTGAATCGTGACTTTTATCTTAGCTCCTACTAAAATATGACTTGATTATAAGATATAAACTTTCACTTAATATGTCATAATCGATTTCATACTGAAATATTTTCCATAATTCTTATTAGATAATAAAATAATATTATAAAAGGATTCAATCTTGTACTATTCCGCTTTATTTCTGAACATAGACCGGCTGAAGCACTAAACACACTCGTATATCGTGGGTGCATTTGCAAACACAGATTTCGTATAAACGAACACGCCGAATCATTAGTAAGCTGTGCAAATATTGGCCTTTTCCGAGCTTTAGATAACAATATTTATATCGGGCTTAGAGAATCCAATATACGCGAACCACATGCACTAAACGTTCGTGGTAGACAGAGAGTCGACATTTTAGTTTTCTATAACGTTATAAAACGAAAAAAATAACTCTATCAATGATAGGGCTTAGGTAAGTCTTACATCGGCAAATACGGACAGAATACAGATCATAAAAATAGAAATACACTTAAACGACAAAAACAGCCCTAGCAAAATTTCAGTTTATTTTACGATCGGGCACCTGCCAACCGTCCTACAGATAGATTGATATAAGCAGTAAGGAACATAAAAATTTCATCACTTACGGCAGCCAGAGAATACTCCGTCGCGTTTCGCTAAGTAGAAAGGCTTGTAGTCAGTATGTAAGGCGAGGAACGTCTAAAGCGTCCTCTCGGGAATGGGACGATCCATTCTTAGCCAAGTGTGTGTTATTGTGACGGTCTGATAACACAGAACGTGACGATGCATCCGATTGTACGCGGCAAAACTAATAAGGCGAGCGAGTAATGTGGTTCCAACGTTGAAAGTACCACGGAGTTGACAATTCTTTGATACTATGTTTTTGTTTACATTTATGCAATTTCACCGGTATCTCCGAAAAGTTAGGCGAAGGATTCTTTTATACCTATGTAGTGGCAATCGTTTTCACGTCTCATGAAAGAATTGCTCTGCTTTTGACAAATACTTGTAACATATCGATAGCCCCGTGTTTGTCGGACTCGAAACGAAACGAACGAACTCGCCTTTTCGCCTCACTAAAATTATATATTTAGGTTAAAATTTTTATTGAAATGTTGAGTTTATTGTTAGTTCGTATATGTTTCTGGAGGTTATTCAACTGCGATTTCCTCCTGATTAGATATAAAAAGGGTTGTATCTACTATTTTATTGTTACTATTTGCATACACAATTCAGGCCCTGGAAGCCATCTTCTAACACAGTACGTACATAATAGAAGATTCCATGACACACGATATAGTAAGTTGGCCGTCGCATATCGATTTCGTCTCGTGTTGATATCAGTTACGTTGCAACGTAAATAGTTAAATTCAGGCACTCAGGGGAGTGCTGTATCTCGTAAGATGCAGGTCACGAACCGTGCGGCGGGGGAAGGGGGTACACATTTTATAGTTATGAAATATAGAAGTCTCTTCCGCCTCAGAACGAGAGACAGATAGACACTCGTAAAATTGAATTTAAATTTTGCTTATTTCTATAAAAGTGTTCTTTATACAAAATGTCTGTTTGTACTAATGTTATGAATGCGAACGTAACTGCTATGCTTTCACAACACTACTACTGGCAATAAAGCTACTTTAGTTGCGTTTCGAAATGGCAATATTAATTTTAATGCATGTAGTTTTTTTAAGAATGCGATTTCTCGTATTTTTTAATGTTTTATAACGAGTAGTGTGATTTGTTCCATATCTAATATTATTGAGTGTAATTAGTTATTTAATATTGTAGTAAGGTTTTGTAGCATTAACTTGACGCCGAATTCAAAATTTAATTTGTATTATTTCAGATTTTAATAAAATACATATTATTTTACGCTAAAATTTTGTTACCTTTTATTAGTTTTCTATTTGATATCGTTTTTCTTTTGTTTTTCAATAAAACATGGAATTGAATATTTTCATTAAGAAATTCTTGTCTATCGCTCAGATTTCATTACTTACAAAATTGTATGTTTTATTTCACTAATATTTTGATTCCCTCAGACTGTACAATGATATAAACTAGAACGGTAACAAACATTACAGAACGCAAATACATTCTGAACCACCCTCCGCAGCACGTAACACATAATTTCTACGCTTCATAAAACTAATAAAAACAGAGTGGCCGGAAGCAATATTCATTAAAAGCGTTGTATACATCAAACTATACAGCGCTAGTTGCGCGGATGTGACGAGACGAGTTCGCTCAATGTTACAGCCGAACAAAGTTCGTACAACGGCGTCAATCCCGCTGCGGCCGACGCACCGAGCAATTCCTCGCCAACGGCTTACACAAACGGTGCCACCTCCATCGAAGAGTTTTAATTCGAATTCCGAGACACTAATTAAATTCCGTGAAACTATGCGAATCTTTTCAGGGGGGAACCATTACGCTCAGCCGGCTGGGTACATTGTACCTGACTTCATGGCGCTTTTGAATAGCTTTTCTTGTCATTCGATATTTTTATTGTTATGGAATTGCATAGAAGATGATGTGACATTATTTTTTCTATATTTTTTTTTGAGCATATGTTGATACATATAGAAGGTTGATACCTTCTAGCCAAAAATTAGGAACAGGGCAAGGGCTTAGGGTAGGGTAAGGTTCTATGCCTATTCACCACAGCCGAGCCCTATGCCTTCATTATTTTCCATGCTAATTATGAGGCGGCTCTATCACTCATAACCTGACCCTTTTTCTTAGTTATGGTCAAACTAGCGACCCGCCCCGGCTTCGCACGGGTGCAATGCTGATATTTAATGGATGTTATCATACATATAAACCTTCCTCTTCAATCACTATCTATTAAAAAAAACCGCATCAATATCCGTTGCGTAGTTTCAAAGATTTAAGCATACAAAGGTACATAGGGACAGAGAAAGCGACTTTGTTTTATACTATGTAGTGATAACTATAGCACCTACCCAATGTTAATTGTATTTGGTGAGTGAAATTATAGTCACCTGAAAATTAATACATATGAAATTATCGAACCTTGAAAACACTCCTCAGACATACATATTTACAATTATTCTGATTAATGATTTTGGATATGTATTTTTCTTTGAATAAACAACACTAATGAGAAACAAGTGGAACCTAGACCCCCTCCAACCACCATTACGCATGATAAATGATATTGTTTACGAAAAACTGTGTCATGAAATATATGGTTACTTGATTGATACTTTTCTATTCGATAAGTATTCGAAACTCGCTACATAATTATTTCAACCATGACTGAATAAGAATAACGAAGGACTTTTTCTTCTTGTAATAATACTGCAACTGAAGGTAAAATATGCGTCTACACAAGCCCCACCGATGCGCACAGGCCATCTCTACCATTGAGAGGGTTTAGGCCATACGCTGGCCTATTGCGGGTTGGCGGACTACACAACAAAGAAATTCCTAAGGACTGTTAAGCGTGCAGGTTTCCTCCTAATGTTTTCTGTCACCGTTAAAGTAGGTATGTGATAATTCTTTGTGAATTTTATTTGATACGCAATTAGTTTTTCTCTGTAAATAAAATAACAATGAAGTGGAGAACGTCAAATGTCGAAAAGTAGGATATGATAACACATACCGGAATTTGCGTTAACTAGTATATCTTATTTTAGTGTTACACAAAAATACATGTGGGTACATACATGATAAAATTATTATCTAAACCGGAATTTCAAGTGGTGTACCATATAGACAATAACTGTTACGGTTATTTATAGTTCTGTGGAACATTTTTGCTACTTAAGTATCTACTATTATATGATAATTAAAAAAAATACTAGGAGAGATAGGAGATTGAATACAATCTTCAAAATACATTTAATATAATAAAGAGTAAAGATTTTTATTTTTGTTTGTCGGTCAAGAACTTCTGGACCGTTTCAGATTATTTTCGTATTTGACGTCGTTACGTAACCAAGTTCCTTAGCTCATTTACGAAAGAAGATATTTTTTTAAATATCTTAAATATATATCACGTTACAGTGGTACGTATATAGAGTAATAATAATTTAAAATATTTTAATGTTGAAGTATGTCTGAGTTACGGCACACTACAAGACCACAAAACTAAGGGTCAGACTATTGTAAGCGGTTTAAAAATGCAAAAGCGTCTAGAACCGCGACTTGCGGTTTCTATAATATTAATCAGCCGCTTTAAACAACTTCCGAGAGGCGAAGTAAAGTTCGTGAAATACTTTATTACAATGGACAGACTTCTTAACTACATAAACGCAGGAGAGACGGTTACTTTCAACGTATTTTTTTATGCCGACATAAAATCTGTAACTGACGATATTAAGAGATGATGGTCTAGAGTCTAGACAGATCAGCAACTATTTCTTCCACGGGACGATCCTAGTTACCAAAGAATTGGTAGAAATCAGTATGTAGAAAATGAGTGTTTTCGTATAGTCCAGGAACTAAAAATATGCCGTTCAATTCGGAGGTTCTGGTATCGATTCCTTAGGCAATATGTTATTAGTTTTATACTTTAAGATTTTTTGTGTTGGAGTCTAATAATGAACCTGACAAATCAGCAAGGGTTTGACCCATCAGTTTTCAATACACAGTTAAACATCGGTGCAAAAATGTCTCTGCCTACATTTGCTTAAACCACGGTTGTGAAAAAAAGAAGATAATCATTAATCCGTTTGTGTATGAAAGCAAAACAAAGGCGTTATATGTGTCCGAACGGAGTGTTTCTGTAGAACAGTGGATCGGGAGGGAATCGCACTCGGTGCCGAGTGGAGAGGGATCGAGGAGGGCCATCGGAGGCACGAGGGCTCTCCTCGAGGCCAACATCGCTCGACAAACCCCGCGCCTTACAACTTCTGGCGTATTGTTTTCATTACGTCTTAGAAGACACTATTGATGAGGTTTGTTGAAGAAGGTTTTATTGTTATGCTAATGAAAAAGAAATGAAAAACAATTTGGTGAAATAATGACGGCCTTGGAAGGCGCAAGTGAGAGATAGAATCTTAGCGGTCGCAAGACAAATGTTTGTGTCATCAAAAAATATTTGTTTCAGGTCTGAAGCTTTGTGAGCTTTAAATTAGAAATGAGTAGAGTACACAAAAATATTCTCTAACGAGCTATTAAACCAAAATACAGCAAACTACTTCACTGCATTACCTTAAACATTGACATTGAACTCAAAGAGCATTCCATAGGTAATTATCACTCCTTATCGGAACAGGAATAAATTGAGTGTTAATACCAAATGCACGGCGGCAAAGACCACGTACTAAGGATTTGCAAAACAAAACGGAAACATGAAACGCGGTGACATTACAGAAAAACGTAAGTATCGTTTATATAGCCGTTTTAGCTCGGGCTGAGGACCACGCGACGGTCAAAGGGGCCACTTCAAACCCTTCCGCTCGGGTTGTTATAACCTTGTTTATAGTTTATTTTATTCGCTTCCACATCTAAGGCATCTGGTGTAAACCTTTTATAAATAACTTATGCTGGGTGTATAGAAAAACCCGGATGTTTTGGTGAAATATGTTTTTGTAGTTAGTAAATTAATTGATGAGTTAATTATTTTGTCCTGAAGTTATCCTTGCATACTGTCATAACTTATAAATGCAAAAGTTATAATACCAGTCTATTACACTTGCATTCCCAAACCAATTTGGATGATTGGAGGTAATATACTTTAAAGAGGGATATAATCTTCTTCTTCACATAAAATTGTGTCTTGTGAAGCTAAGCTTATATGAAAATAGTATCTAGTATAAAATATTAAATAGTACACCGCTCGTTAGCCCAGACAAAACAAACGAACTTCTGTGTCTAACACAATGTTGACACATTAACTGTCTGATTTGTTTTGTCGTGACGGTGGTAATCCCGCTACAGTTTACTGATTTTCATCGATCCAAGACTTAACGTAGGATATCTAAAAATAGTCTAAGGTAAACCACATAAAGTAAATGTATGCAGAGTGTATTCAGACCGTGATCGGGAACTAAGGCAGGTAATAGCTATGGTAATCACAAACCTATTGGCAATAAAGAAAATCCCAGCAAAAGGGAAAATCATGACGTTTTCCATACAAATTTTGACAAATTTTGATTTTGAATTTGTTTGTATACCAATGTCGCGACGAATTCCTAATGTCGGCATTGGTCCGCGCATCGCTGCTTATAACGGTGACGTCATTACGATCTTTTAAGGTCCCAACTAGTTTTAAAAGGTGTTTAGAATTGATGTAGAAACTATATTATCTAATCTAGTATCGATGATTTTTGGCTAAGACCGGGAAGATGTTTTCAAATTCTAATCTCGACTAATCTTATCAATTAAAATAAAAAGTCTCGCTTTTGCATTTAAATAAAAATTTCGGCACAGATATAGAGAACACTGGCAATCACTCACACCCAAACTATTCTACTGATTTGAATGATTTTATGTATGGACATAAATGGGTTACAACTTATTTTTTTAATGAGCCTAGCCATGTAAGCAACTGGAACCAACACTAGTCTACGCGGATAGAGCCACGGATAAATGCTAGTCTATAAAATATTTTTAAGCTACTCATAACATATATGAGTAATAAAATTAACATCATGTTAGCATTAATTATACCTCTGACATAGTGTCCGAATTCCCGTGATTTAATTTAATTTGCTGATTAAATATCATTTATACCGTAGGTTGTAATAATTTTAATAATCTGTGCAGTATTTATTATCATTATTAACATGCTGACTAATTAACTCTGGGATAAAGATATCTTTACCTCATAGTAGCATCGTGGTCGCGCGGCACAAGTATGTTTCATGCGATCTTAAGGTCCCAAGCTCGTTTCCCGGGCCGAGTAGTGTTATTGGGTTTTTCATTAGGAAATACTTAATTAAAATTCCTAAGAACTTTCACTTGCGCACGTTTCATCACGAATCACGATGCTTCAATATCTACATAAATCCAAACACCGAACAACAACCACAATCGGGAAACATCGCGTTGAAGTATTGCCAACATTCAGGTTCTAAACGTGACGCGAGTCTAGAAATCTCCGTAATGTCTCGGCGTTGTTATCTCCTTATTGCCAAAACAACGAAGTCGCAATAAAAGCGGTGGAGAGGCGCGTGCCGAGCCATTATCTTGTTTATGGTGCATGGTAATGCGCGAACGTTTTAGCTTGACATCGTTTTATTAGGATTCCGGACGATATACCGATCTTGTGTTTCCTTCTGTCGTTTTAACAAAGGCATTTTTAAAGTCAATGATAATAGGAAGTCAAGCTATTGTATTAGATTGCCAATATGGCCTTATCGTGACTTTCTGCAAATTAGGTATAGGCAAACGTAAAATTTCTTACCAATTTTTTAGGTGTAGTCCGCCAAGCCAGACTAGACCAGCGTGGTCGACTAAGGCCTAAATACTCTTAATTGTCATTACATTTTATAAAAACCATACCCAGCAGTGTGGCGTACATGGGCTCATAATCACTACATAGTATAAAACAAAGCCGCTTTCTCTGTCCCTATGTCCCTTTGTATGTTTAAATCTTTGAAACTACGCAACGAATTTTGATGCGGTTTTTTTTAATAGATAGAGTGATTGAAGAGGAAGGTTTATATGTACGATAACATCCATTAAATATCAGCATTGCACCCGTGCGAAGCCGGGGCGGGTCGCTAGTAAAATAAGTATATTTAATAACTAACAACATTTACTAGTCCTAGATTATCCGTCTTCTATTACACCGTCATCGAAAATTACGGTCTGTTAACATCCCATATAGGATGGCAAAACAAACACGACACTATCGAAGTCTTTACACCACTCACCAAAGCCTTGTTACTGAAAGTAGGGCTCTTCAATAGAATGCATCAGTTACGTTGAAACGGCTTTTAGAAATTCTGCGGACATTGTAGACGAGCGCCAAAGGCTCTCGGCCAGTGGGAGAGTGAAAGCAATTAGCCCGAGCACGGCTCCGCTGAGCACACAGCTTGCTCCCACAGCCTCCCGAGGGAATGTTAAGGACCTCGTTGGAAAAACATGGCGATAAGTGCTGGAGAGTATGGGATTTCGAATATATCAGCTAATGTACAGAGCGCTGATATGCAGATTTTGATACGAAATCAGAGTGATGGAGGTTAGACTCGTGTTCATAAGGCTGTGTCTACTAATATTGTTTGGCGGACTTCACATAGGTAATGAATTGTTTGTGGGGATTTCATAAGTCAATAAGTTTGCTCACAATGATTTTCGAACCTATTAAAGCACATGGCTCATGGAAAAGACATGCGTCTAAAAATATAATAGTTATTCGATAAATTAATTATTTTGCACGGTTAACAAAAATTACCCGAACTCTAAAACTATTCTTGATATTTTTTAAGTTTGTTAGAAGTGCCAGTTCTTACGACACTCTCCGAAGAGGGGTGTAATAGATTTTTTGAAATATCATGTGTATATATCATTCCAAAATAACCTAAAAGTTATCCAAAAGCAATTTCTTACTGCATACAATGCGAAGACTGCAAAACAAAAAGCGATTGATCCACACCCAGCAATGGCAGTTAGATTTCGCATTCACCACCATTCAATCCCCTAACAAAATCACGTATGCAAACACGACAGGAGACAGTGGGCCCAATCAGGCGCACGCGGGTGTCCATCACAATGTACAAATGGACACGTCTGCATGCACGCTCACAAAGGCATACTATGAAGTGTTTGTATCTACATACATTACATACATGTACCAATATCACCTGCTGAAAATTGTATGAAAATCTGTATGTGTTTTTCAGTGGCGTGCCTAGGGTGTCAAACTAAGGCAAGCCCTAATAAATACCTACCGGTTAGTACTCACAATCACGTTTACAGCGTTATTTTATAAATAAACAATCGTTAAGTTCTTTATTCGGAACTATGTAAGGCAAGTCGGGCTTTCGGGCTTCTATGGAAGTACCGCCACTGGTGTTTTTGGGTAAGTTGTTTGGAATAGGGCAATTTTTTTTTTACTGGCAGATCCGCCAGATTATTATTTAGTGGTAGTTTTTAGTTCACAAATTCGAGTGTAATACGAAATCTAGTTATTTCATCATCATCGACGTCGTCATCAAAAAACTTTTTACGACCACTACTG
Source organism: Cephonodes hylas (assembly GCA_030295005.1). Taxonomy (NCBI): domain Eukaryota; kingdom Metazoa; phylum Arthropoda; class Insecta; order Lepidoptera; family Sphingidae; genus Cephonodes; species Cephonodes hylas. The sequence continues at coordinate 12,606,449 of AP025368.1, read as the reverse complement.
GACATAGGCATCTTCTATGGCACGCCACTAAGCTCGATTTTCAGCCCTCCTCATCTAATCGCTGCAAGCTACCCTGCGTCTGTGTAATATCGTCACCCCATATGGCCAGAGGGCGTCCTATACTGCGTTTTCCGAGAAGAATAGATTGATATTTACCATGTGAATGTCCACTTACTTGCATACAGTAACTTATGAGCGCAGAAATACTTCCGTGCGAATGAAGGGTTTCATGCGAATCAAATGTTGATCCTCAAATTCCGATATAACATTGATATAATCAACATGAACATCAAATGGTTGAATTGACGTCAAATCTCCGATCTTGCCAATCGGGAACCGTTGTAATTATATTCTAATATTATATAACAACCTAATAAAGGCATTGCATTTATTTTATTACCACAAAATAGTCGGTACCTATTTATATGAATGTCGAGTACGCTTATGTCCTTATATTAGACTACTAAATAAAAATTCCTAGTACAAAGTAACATAAAAAAATCCTACAACAACGTACAAAAAAATTACTCGTCGCCCGAAGATGAAATTTCTCCCCGTTCCACTGAGCGAGGATTGATGGGTATGTAACTTAGTTTCTCAGTTCACATCCTGGACTCGGTGCGGGACCAACTCGTGCCTATTCCCGTAACCGAATTTCGGAGCGGGAGAATTTCGTTTATGGGTAAATACGTATCGGGTATTATCATATAGAATACTTTTTAACGAGACATACTTGAGTTCCAGAGATGTGAAAATTTTTAGATTTACATGAGACTTACAGAATAATGTTGTAGAGTAGGTGCAGCAGTGGGATGTTTATGGGCTAATGATGACACATTGAAATATTTTGTGTCTATAGACTTTTTGATATCATATTTGCAACAAGACCAAAAGTATCGACACCAATTTCTTTCTTTTTACAATACCTACTTAAAAATTTTAAATTCTCTTCAAGACTTCTATTTCCTAAGAGCACTTCACATCGACATATAGTCATTAGAAACAATAACAGTAACCATAACAGAAATAGTCTTGCCCCCTATCACTTGTGGAACGTTGGCGCAAAAATCAATCCCTTAGTGACTAATGACTACATGTCTGAACGTGAGGAAAACAGTACATAATATTGTATTACTTATTACACAACCATGGGAGAATACCGACAATATAAATACTCATCCCATGATGAGTATAATAAAATTAAATTCTCCAAGTCATTAGCGTTATTATGAACTGGCACGTTCGACCGGCGGCCATTAAAAGTTTCTAATGTCTAGCGAAACGCTAACAAATACCACATGACACGACGTAAACAATCAATTTATGCTCCATTTAAAATTACAGGCCGGTTATATTACATCAGAAGTTTGTTGGTTTATGTATCGCACTAATAGAACATAAAACATAACAGTGGCGGCACTACCATAGAAGTATCAAAAACTTTACACGATAACTATAATGACGTAATTTTTAGACGTAATTTTACAGCTACTGCCTCACGTCTGTTATCCTCGAATGTATAGATTGGCGTGCATTTCTGCACCGAAATGTCATCAATTCTGTATACGTCCTTCTTGGCGAGCCTATTGCTGTTTTTCGGGCACATATTCAGATATCATGCTACTACTGATAATTTCCTTATGAAAAAAAAAATACAAAATTCTCGTCCCATCCGAAAATCGAACCTGGACCTGTAGATCGTGTTGACATACTAGCGCCGTGAAACTAAGACACATTTATTGAAATTCAAATACCCTTAGACAATATAGGTACGTATATTACACACCATAAAAATAGGGTGATGATGTATTTATAGTTCAATGAACACCAACCTTGCCCACATCTCCACCTAATCAATTTCAATACAGTACACCATGAGGCTTGTTTGCAAATTCGATAAGTATAAACAAGTTATTCCCGGCAGAATGTTATTCAGTCGCCGCGGGTGATGCCGCCTAATAATGTCGTCATGTGGCAACAGTTGCTAAGTAATTTATCAGGAGGCCTTGGGATACGGGATAAATTTTCGGGGCATATTGTATTTCTTTGAGGAATCGCGAAGTACGCGCAAGATGAATTACATGACAAAGTTTTTTTATTTGATAAGTTCTCGTTATACTAATATACTAATTTGGGACATTAATCTTGATGTCTTGTTGGCTACCTATTGGCATAACGGAAAAAAAATTTGGCCAATTTTTTATTGTCTATAAAGATTTGAATAATGACTACAAAATTCAAAAAAAAGCCTAAGTGATTCAATATTTTTATAAGATTAATAATCAAAACAAGGATAAGGTATTCACGACCTTAAATAATTTTTTCATAAACATTACATATTTATGCATCAATCGAATTCTTATTTGTTAATCTTCAAATGGAACTTCAAAGAAATAACGTTCACCCATTCAGCTGAATATTGTGATACCAATAAGTAATAACCAAAGAATAAACATAATGAAAAACAACAGCCTATGCCCTATATCATTACGGATATTCACGTCGCATGCAACAGTCGAACAACAAACAGAATTACAACACACTAATTGGGGTAATTGTAACCGAATGGTACTACCGAAGAGATCGCGACGTATTATTCAATAAGGAGCTGATCTCTCATGAATATGGAACGCACAGCGCGCCTCGCGAACGGATTCCACACAATACCGCGCAACGACGAAAACGATTTTAAGCGACAAATCGAAAGACGTAACAAATTCTATTTTCTTTTTAAAATACTTTCTTTATTTTGTTAGGTTTAGGTGGAAAATCTTGTTCGTAGTTGTCATATAATTCTTGCAATGGTATATTTACTGCCTTTTTGACATGACAGTTCAAGTATATGTTGTGCGATTTAGAGGTCCTGGAGTTGATTCCCAGGTCAGTCAAAGTGTAGAAATCAATAGAAATGTAAGAGTTATATGCGCTAAATAACAATAACGCTTCGCCTTTTGTTCGTAGAACTTAAAATACAATTTGCGATGTGTGTACGGAATTGGATCTTTATATGTATTTTACCTACTCCACAAGAACACAGGCTTTAATGAACGTAAAACTTAACATCCTCTGCTAACTGACACTAGGCTGAGGCCCAAACCCTCATAGTAGTCGAGAAAGCCAGTTCCCAGCTATAAGACGTATAAGAGCTGATGATACATTCATTTGCGTCTACTTCTGTGTGTCTACTTTTGCAGTACGTTTTTTCTTCTATAATATAAAAATACCATAATAATTTCTATAATAAACCCCCACTTACCTAGTGCCCGCTACGGGCTGCCACACCGCGTCGAGCGGCATGTGAGCGGGCTGCGGCGGCGACCCGCCATCGCCGCCGCCCACTTCCGTCCGCCCTTCCCAGCCCTGTGCACAAGGAACATAACGTTAAATATATTTAAAAAATATATAATTTATTCTAGCATTATAAATAGGAAAGATTTGTATTTTTATATCGTAAAATAAAAATTGTTAAATTCTTAATTAATTGGGTGGAGAAAATAAAAATTGACGTTTTCCACACGAACCACATACATTTAATACCGATAGTTGTATGGAAGATGTCAAACATTTGAATGTTTGTCGGGATTTTCTTTAACTCCACGGATTTGTAATCACTTTGGCTATTACCTGGCTTAGTTTCCGATCACGGTTCGAATACTATCACTAAGATACGACGAGTCTTTGTCGCGTGTATCAGAAACTACGAGAGACGTTTTGGGCTTACAAACGTCTAGAGAGGAAAAAATATTCGTGAAGGACACAAAAGTTTGTCCCCTAGTGTCTAGCCAATTACGCCACGGAGCGGGTCAATGCGGTTTCTGGGGATCAATTTACGTTGTACTAATATTCTTGTTTGCTTCTTGCCCTGGACTGACTGATGAGGAGAGTATGAAAGGAGTCATCAAAGATAATTTGTATCATGTGGCACTTGCGAAGCAATTACTGTTATTTTTTTATAACGCGGTCTTCTAAAATGGTTGACGAGCTGATAAAGTATACATGATGATCTTCTATTACCATAGAGACGTAATTTAATACAATTAAATTCAGTACCTACACTGGCTTGGTGCGCTTCTCTTATCAATTTTCTTTGTAAAAAATTGTTTTTTTATTCACTTTTGAATTTTAAATAACCGGTTTTATATCGCTGCATTAATGGAATTAAAATATTAATTATTTTTTCTCGGTTAATGAGTGTTTACATAATTGCTGTATATATTTACAAAACGGAGTAAATTTAAAGTTTATATTAAAATCAAGGACCTTTCTGCCCTCAGTTACAATGGGCTAACGTTTGCCAACATACTTACTCGTATTTACCTTCTTACACGCCATGCGACCGGCAGGGAAATGATGTCCTTATTAGTCAATGTATACACCCAACAGCCTCAAATATACATATGTAGTCCTAATCTCCACAAAATATAAGGACCTTTTCGATCTCAAAAGAACCTAGACCCGAAACGACTATTTACGGATCACAGACATTTTCCTTTTTGTAAGAATCGAATCCGTGACCTGTTGTTTCATAGAATAGTGTCTAACCGACTACGCCACTGAGTTATTAATCTGGACAACAAAATTGGTATACATTGAAACACAAAGACAACCAATTTAATGTCAATCATGACTATTAACAACGATAAAGCATACTATTAACAACCATAATTCAATAATTCTACTAACGCATATTAATATGTTAAAGAATTTGTAATATTTTACATGATATTTAAATTCAATACTTGAGGGGGTAGGCAGAGGTGCATTTGTGCACCCAGGTGTCGCCAGTATGTATCAGTCCAAGTAATAGGGGGCGAGACAATTGCCGTTTTTCCGACTCAATGTTCTGAGTTACTACTTAGAATTTCCTAATGGAAAAACCCAATAACACTTTGTCCGTCACGGGGATCGAAACCAAGTCCTCTAGACCGCGAGGCACAAACAATATTTTTGTCTCATCACAATAATTCAAAATACAGTCGCAACCACTTCCTTTTAAATTCCAAACATCAGATATTTATCAGTACATTTAGTTAAAACGCGATGTAATTATTAACAGCGAACAAAGCGATCGATGGGAACCTACAACCGCATATTTAGACATTACAAATGGGCAATTAAAACTAGTCGTGATTGCACACTTTTAATATCGGGGGAAAAGTTTTAGAAATATCACCGCTTGTCGCTAATGTTTATTGTTTATAGTCATACAATAGTATATTATCTATATTATTTTTTCCATGTGATGTAAATAAAAATATAATATGATGTAAAAATTTAATAAATTAACTTTCTCGGATTCAGAAAATTTTTACGGTGCACTTATTTAGTGCATTTATGCACGATTTTTTAATGACTGCAACCTATTTTATAAGAAAAAAATTACACATTTTTAAAAACAAGTATTTAAAAAGTATGATACATTTTGAGAGATATGATAAGACAGATCTAGTGAGTTCTAAAATTTGCAAGTAATAGTTGAAAAAATTCTTACATTTTTTTTTCTGTGTACCAATCTCTTTCATAATTTGTATAGCAGATTCCCAACAAGAAATCCATTCGTACAATAGTAAAACTAAAAGTTAATCGAATCAAGTTCATTTTTAGACTCACTTCGCAAAAATATGCCAAAAAGGAACATCTACAAGCATTCTTTGATCAACAAAACGAAAAAGTTACCACGCCTTACCCAAATCTTTTCCAACAGCTATCTAAAACATCAAATAAAAATCTCGAACGTTCGGCATATTATTAGAAAATTCCATTGAGTTACTTTATTAGGTGCGCAGAAACCTTTCAATGTTTGGCTTCGATTTACTCGCTTTGTACGGGATGAATTCTGTGTTTTAAAAACATTACGAGTTTTGTTACGGATCAAGTAACATGTTATAGAGATTTTCTCTAGAGATAGAAACATTTGCTTGATTTACCATTTTAATTGTTGTGCGACGTGCGATCAATATCTGATTTTCCTGATTCGCAATTTTCATGTGTCAAATTTTTGATGAAATTTTGACAACGTTTGATTCTTTAATGGAAAAGTAAAGCATGCCGTTATTTCATATTTTTTATTATAACGTGTTGAAATGCTGAACTTGGTTTAAACGAAAAACGGCGTAAACATTTTATAGTACAACCAACCCTAAATAATATAGCATCATAGAATGTTTTGCGATACAAAAAGTTGACAAAGTTATGGTTATCTTATCGCAATTTCAAGACTCTATGTACCTGTCAAAATTGTCTTTCAGCCAGCTAAGCTATTGTACCACCACACCATCATTCCCATTAAGCCTGTGAAGTCCAACTCAAATGCCATCCCGAATTGCGGACTAAGTGAACAGCGCGGGTTATGTGGCGTGTCCTAACGACCTCCCAGTTTATTGGCAACGCGGCGATAAAAAGTATACATAGACCTTTTAAGAAAACATTACGCGGACTCGAATGCCGGTTAATGTCAGACGGTGTTATCGTGAATTTGGAATATTTACGCCGTCTGTGCAACCGCTTGTGGAAATAACTTGTTTTGACTTTGGAGGTACATTATTCGTATATACGTCAATTCAGTAACAGTCTTCGGCTGGACAAAGGTCTCTCCTTACATTCGTAGCAAACCATGATCGTCCACGTCCCTCATCTATGCCAGACAAGCCACAAAAAAACCTCACTCCACCTAGTTTCAAAGTTTCCTGCTACTTCGTTTATCAAAATCGTTTTCTACACCCACTAATTCGCTTGGTTTGTATCAATTCCATATGATAGGGACCCTATTGAATATTGCAATGGAAAAACATAATAACATTTTTTCCGACCGGAAAATCGGACCCAAAATCTCTAAATCACACAGTACATACTTGTACTACGAGAGCATGGGGCAGTTTATATGTAGTTAATATAAATCAATGTTTTAACTAGTGAGAGACCATCGTACCCGATTCTCGATCAAACTTCTCATCATCCAAAGAATTAAAGCTAATAGAACAAACAACGAACTAACTGTAAATAAAAACCCTTACTAACTCTGATGAGGTTCTCGTTTTTCTATTGGACGCTTGCCGTATAAAATTCTTATTTACGGACGGAATCCTTTGTGAATCTAAACAAGAGAACAACACTATACATAGTTGTACCCGAGGGAAACTCCGAGGTACGAGCCTCCTTCAAAGTATCCTTTTGAGGTTTCTCAAAACCAGGTCAAGGCAAAACTGGGATTTTATAAAGGGAAATGGAATAATGTTGTTCTGTATTTTTGGCATTGGCAGCTGTGTGTTGGGAGATACAAGGCTTAATTCATTAAAGGCTCACTGACTGATCTATTCTTTTTTTTAGAAAACGTAATGCCAACAGTCATCTGTCATAATAAAGACAGCTCAGAGAGCCCTGTTCCGGTGTCGACTAGATTAGGCCGCGGGTTCAATCCCGGCACCGCGAAAAATATTTGGGTGATTCACAAATATTTGTTTCGGGTCTGGGTGTTTGTGAGACCGAAGAGACTGTAGTAGTTTCTGACAAGCACGACACAGAACTTGTGTCCTAGTGTGCGGTCAGAGCTATGTATGTAACTGTTAAGTGTGTTTTTTATTTAAATAGTCAATTGATTGCATTATACTTTAAAGCTTTGCACCGATATTTAACGGTGAAGGAAAACATCGTGATGAAACCTGCCCACCTAAAAGTTCTTAGGAATTTCTTAGGTGTGTAGTCCGCCAACCCGCACTAGGCCAGCGTGGTGGACTATGGCCTAAACCCTCTCAATGGTAGAGGAGACCCGTGCTCAGCAGTAGGCGTATATGGGTTGATGAAGCTTGAGGAAAATATTGGTCTCCTAACAGGTATCGATTTAAATACGGATACGCAATTAGCCATAGCGTCTATCACAAACCCTTAACAAACAAACATTCAAAATGAATCGCCAAACGTTTCATTAATGTCATTACAATGAAAAGCATCTATGTATAACAAAAGGGCAAAGGACAATACCGCCATTTCTACGAACGAGCCTTTCTACCCGTCCACCATTAAAATTACATCGAAACATTGTATCATGAAATGGTTTGAACATTAAACGTCGTACAAATGTTCGAAAGCTTGCCGAATCTAATTCCGTTCATTAAGGTAAAGACAAATTGGTACAAATCATTAATAAATTAGGACTTTGGACAACTGCGGATTTTAAAAATAGATCGATGATACAATTTACAGAGTATTAAAATGTACACGAAAAACGATAACGATGTCAGGGAAAATTCAATTCAGTTCTCAGGTACGGATTACATTGCCGTATATAAGTGGCGGTGATCATATACAACCTCCCACCATTGAGACATAAATATCACTATAAAGTAATGAAATAAACATCCTAAATACCATAATGATTACGGTTCTTCGAGCGGAGAGTATAGCAATCTAGATTCAAATACATTCCACAAACCCTAATCAAATCACACACATGCCGGGGAGGTAAGCGGCTTTGTCTAAACCATGCCGAGTGCATCATCCGTTCTGATACAAATGTCGAGCGGAAGGCATTCCCATTCTTTACCGCGGCTTATTTCATATGATAAAGGCGTCCCCGCTGTTTTTCATCGCAAACCAGCCGGGCTTACCCCGCGCTGTTTCAATTTCGTTGAGGATTTTTGCGAGAAAAAACTATTCCTCTCGTATAAAAACTGCGTATCGAGTTTTGAGCGCGAAATTTGCCTTGTATTTTATTTTTTTTACTCTTTCCAATATCAGCGCGGATTTCACGTTCAGCCGGTTTAACGTCATTGCAATGAGCGAATTTGCCTTTAACGTAGTCGAGAGACTTTTATTTGCATAACTTTTTTATTATTTATAGTACTGGAATGTAGTATGTGAGTGAATGCTGATGACAGAGTTCGTTCAGCGGAATAATTTGGCGAGACAGAAATGATTTCAAAACCTGTATATAAAGTTTATTTCATTTTAATCGTTGAAAAATCACAGAATATTTAACTTTTTTAAATTTAGACAATGTATAATGTCAATAAAGTTATTAAAAATCCAATCATCAACCCTATCTACGCGTAGACAGAGCGCAAATTACATTACGAAATACCTGCAGGCGTTTCGGCCCAATAGATCTTGAGGTTGGAGGACACGTACAAAAGCGGTTCACGTAAAATCAACATTTTGACATCGACATTAAAGTTAACAACGTTAATAAATACCGAAGTATGCCGACAGACGGGTTAAAGTCCCCCGGGGCCATGCGAATTATTGGGTATCGAAATTTTGATTATGCTTCACGAGGCAACTTTTAGAATATTCATCCCCGCGACAATTTCGAGGGTTGGTGTGCGAGCGCGCGTGACTTTGGTAAATAAATGGGATTCCTTTGGTATATCGGTATCAGTGGAAGTACTCCTATAGAAGTCTAAAAGCTCAAATAGCAAAGTAATATAAAAACTAAATTCTGAATAGGTACTAATCTGAAACCTTTATTTAACAAATTATTTCTGTACATGTCTCTGGACTAACCTAAACACTCTCTATTGCAGAGGAGGCCCTTGCCCAGCAGTGGGACGTATATGGGTCGATGATGTCTTTTTACTCATACATGACATAGGTACGAGACGCATTTGATCGAGAGTCATTACTTTTTATTCTTCAAAATCCCCTTAATTAACAAGAAATCTTTTGTCAAAATCACAAGGAACATCGTACGAGTACACAATAATATCTCTACATCTCAAACACAGCGTTAATCAAGAGATTGCTAGCGACACGCACACAAACTTGTTAAGCATCCGATGTAATTTTTTACCCTGAAGAATTTCATTAGCGTCTCGGCAATATGGTGCCGGCTGCTGAGGGATGCCTTCCACTTAACTTACACGGCCTCACTTAGCCTGTTACGTTGTTGTACTGACTTACTTACAATTGTATAGCTAGATTGTGTTTTGTTTTTCTCATGATCTAGAACGAAGAATATGTAGGTACTTCAGTGTTATGATTGCCTGGTACCTCGGCGTGAATTAGTGCGAGCATGGTAAGATTTTTTTAATTTCTCAGTTTGGAATTTTCTAATAGCACGGAGTCTAGAAATTTCCCAGGCCACTCAAGGCCACCGGATGCACTTAGATGATCTTTAGTTCCAACAATAAAAACACAGGAACAGGTTCTTTACTTTTGCTTTAAAAGTGATATTTATATTTCTTAAGTGTAAGAAACATGATATTTTAAAACTACGAATGCAGTAAGCAATTAGACCAAAATCCAACAACCCAGTTTATTCAACACCCAACACACTGTTTATTCCACACTGATAAACGAAATCACCTTAAAATCCTCATTTAATTCCATAGCGAGTGCAACTACCACGTTTTTAACCACAGCCGGCGTCTTAGCGCAACGTTCACAATTTGTTCCGCTGCTCCGCAAAAGGGAAATGTTTAAAATGTATTGGAGTATAAATTCTTTCTAGAAGAGCTGCAAACCGACACGCCCGCTACAACTCCTTGCAAATGGAATTAATGGGCAGTCCCTAACGACTTTAGAAAAGTAACACCTTTAGCATGATTGAGAATTTAAAAAAAGAAAAGTTTTCTTAAAAGAAAAAGACATTGAAAAAAAGTAGTACCTATATAAAAAAAATTGCAGCCAGTTATATTACGAATTTATAATTTATCATGCCTTAGGGAGCCTATCTGTAAAATTAAACAATATAATAATTATATCGCCGGGTAAAGGAAGAAGAGGCATTTCTGATCATTCATCAGTACAAAGGAATGTGTGTTTCGCAAATATTTGGTTCAAGTCTAGATTTTTGTGAAACTGTTTCATACCTTCTAATACCAATGATACAGAATTTTTGTCACAATACAAGGCCAGATCAGGTCGTACAAAATTAAATAAAATAAAAATATTCTTACGTCACTGTAACAAAAATACGTATCAGATATTACTCAAAATACGTAGGTACTCATTGAGCGAGCCAATTAAATATATCTAGATTTTTATGATATTTTGAAACGTTATGATTATTGTAACAAACATCAGATGTATACAATAAACTAAAACCTACCTACCGAAGTAGAACTTTAGCCTTCACAATACAAATAGAACCGTATTAATTTCCATAGAGCCCGTCACAAAATCACAAGGACTTTGGTATTTAGAACACCGGCTTTAAATACGCATAAATTATCCCATTGAGACAATTGAACGGTAATCATAAAATTACTACATTATTTCATACTGGTAGATGACGTGTTAGTAAAGTTCTTAACTCCACACGATCGGTACTACTGACTGATCAAAATGTGACACAAACCAATATTGACGGCTTTTTGACATGCTGTTAGAATTACTAATAACGCACTTACAAATTTAACATCATCAGGCCATGTGCATCCTACTGCAACGAGAAACACATACCTGTTCCGCAAAACCACAAGGCGACTTTCTTGGGACTCCAAGACCTCTTTATCGCTCGGCACATATTCTTGCTGTAACATTTACCCTCAATAGAAAAGGATATTCTGACTCAATGTACCAAAGCTAACATGAAGCGTGCAGAGTTTACTCTACTGTAAATTACACTACTACGCCACGTACAGTCTAGTCATGCCAGTACTAAAAAATGAAATCAGTTTTTCATAGAAGCGGCATACGGGTAGCCGCTCACGGTGTTAAGTAATTGCCGTCATGACCATTCATAAGATTTGTAAAGCATTGCTGTTTTATACAGTAGCGGCGGCAGATTAGGGCCTAGTGGGTCTACCTCCAAGGGTGAGTCTGTTAAGTCTATTGGGTTTGTTTATTTACGCTTTAGTCTACATATAATTACATATTATCTGAATCAAAAAAATATTACTAATATTAAACTGTACATACATGGGGCTTAATCGCTATAGATAATTTCTTCCAGGTGGAAATAAGTAAGATGGATTGTAATTAACACTACATTTTTCCGGGAGAAAAAGGACTCTATACCCCAAGGTCCTATTTAGTAAGAACTTAAGTATTTTTAATTTAAAGATTTCCACTGATACTGGCCACTTCGCACTACGCCAACGTGGCGGACTAACGCATAAAACCCTCTCAGTTGTAGAGGAGGCCCGTGCCAAGCAGTAGACATATTATCGGCTGATGATGACTTCATGGAACTTGAACACAGCTCGTGAAACAAAAACAGCTGAGAGCAGGCATACATCTCTGAATTTCCCTTCATCTCACATACAAGCGTCACTATATGAAAAATCCCAAAAGCGGTTTCTAACATGATGCAACCTAGCTCTCCGCGGTCGTCACATGTACTTCTCTGTGTATTTTTAGAAGTTTCTCACAATACACTAATGGGTCTGGGCGGGCGTGCAGCCCCATTCACAAAGATCCATTGTCGTCTACTAAGCAGCCGAATGGACGTACAGCTTCCGCCATTAATTCGTATTAATGACGAGAGAATCGCCGTCACGAATTAATTGATTTGTTACCGCCGCTTCGTCTATTATATATTAATCGTTGTGGATTTGTGGAAGTGTCACTATATATTGATGGTATTTGTTGCGCTTTTTTTTTTTATGGAAAAAGGAGGCAAACGAGCAAATGAGCCACCTGATGTTAAGTGGTCAACACCGCCCATGAACGCTTATATAATATTATATCATTTTTATTTACGACTACCTACGTACTTCACAGTGTAGTCGTGTTTATCATATTCATTGTTCATTTAGTTAAATTCTTTATTTGTTTGTCCATTTTGTCACTTAGTCCTTTCATTGAAAGAAGAGGAGAGGTCCTCAGCTTGTTTTCCTGAAAATAATCAATAACTACTGGGAGGCTGTAAATATCTTCGAAAATCTGCAATAGGAATGTGATAAGTATTTTCGTTATTGATCCAATTGCAATCTTCTTCGGTAAGTGATATTTTTTATTGACTTATTATTCCGTTTTCGGTAAAATGGAATTTATTACTCATAAATGACGTAATGCTGTTATTTCAAACATTCAACCGACGCTAGGTGTAAACGCGCTAATCACGAACCCCAATACCAATACAGAGTAGAGACAGTAACAAATTTTATTACTTTATAATATAGCTAGATAGATTATACAGCATTAACCCAGATTCATTTCACTGCTGGGCACGCACCTTCTGATGAGCCGATACTTCTGATCTTCAAACAAATTGTATAGCTGACTCCCTTAAGTAGGTATGCGCCGTGGGACCTAAAGATCGCAGGTTCATTTCCCGGTCGGACACAAGTGTTATTGGGTTTTCTATTAGAAAATACTCAGTAGCAACACGAAGTCTAGAAAGTTGCCTGAAAAAAGGCAGTAGACTCGGCCCCTATTACGTGAGACTGATACGTCCCTGGCAAAATGTGGGTGCAGTTAGTATCTCTGCCCATCCCTTTGAAGAATACAAGCGTTACGTATTTATGTATTCCAAAGTCAGATTAACGCTAATATTAACTTGTTTAGCCTAGAAAACATAACAAATGTCTGTGTTCCAAAGATATGTAAGTAAGGCCAAACATTAAACTCTGTAGGTTTACGAAGGCGAGTAAGCAGCCGACTCTAAAGAGCTCAACGTTGCGATGAAATATGCCTAATATTAATATAAACACGTGTGGACGGAGCCGAGGCGAAATGGCGGGGGTTTGACGAAGTCTGGTATAACATGACAATGTCCATTGAGTGATGATTCAATTAAATGATGGACTTCAAAGTAATTCATATGTATATGTATGATATATACGCATGCATTTCATATGAATTACTTTGCATGTGCATAACTTCACACTTTTAAAGTTTAGGCAATGGTGCATTATTGCACTCACATTTCGTCAATTGTGTTTTCGCCTAACGCAACAGGCTAGCTCATTGCCGCTTTTCGGTCACAATTCTAAACTCCAAACTGTTACTAAAAATATGCAAATGGAAAAACCCAATAGCACTTTCACCCGAACCGTTCTACAAACGTCTATGACCAAAGTGTGCATTATCTTCGTTTAAGTATAGGGATTAATCCTAACACAGACAAAAACTTGCATAACCCAACATATTCTATACTATGCGTTTAACTCATTTTTCCAATCCTAATGCAATTTCATTTTCTATTATTTCACGTCAAAGCTAAGTCCGCCCCGCTCGCCGTATGAAAGGACTCGGCGGTATTGAGATAAAGCTAAGAGGATTATATTAACGCAGCCAACAGTCGCACACGAACCCGCACTACGCACCCGTGACGTAGATATTAACTGCCAAGGATTTTCGCCTTAGCTATACTTGAAACAAATGTTTGCGGACAGCACAAACATTTGCGTTGCGGTAATCGAACATAGGAGTAAGCATTATTCTTGGACCGCCTTTCCCTCCCCTTTTGTACCCCTTGAAATAAATATACTAAAATTGTTAAAATTTTAAAATTACAATATATTTTAGTAACCCAGTTGTGCTTTGCAACTTAAGCCAAGATAAATGTTAGTTTATTAATAATTATTATTTCTTTTGTGAATGTTGAAACCAGACAATTTATTTAGGTTTATAATCACAATACAGAACTTATGTTTACTACTACTGTCGCTGGCTTAATATAATCATCTTAATAGAGGTACATAAATACACATATAGTCTGCACCTAAATGGAAGAAGAAACAAAAGTTTGGAAATGAGCCTATTGTGGTTTATGTTCATGTGGCAATAACTCTTCACAACACCTTGAAATCAAACTAAAGAACCCTACACCAACACGGACAATTGAAAAATCGCTTCAAAATTTAACGTTGACGACGGTTGGCTAACTAAAACATGAAAGTGGAACAACGAAACAAAATCACATTACAATTTCTAATAAGCCCGGAATTTTGACGATGATTTCACACGAATAATTGATTGAATTAATTGATATTTGTGTGAGCAATAGCTTTGCGGCTTCCATTGCGTGGAAATGGCGCAATCAATGCCATCCAATACATGAATATTCGTTCGTGCGGCTTCAACCCACGGTAATACCCAGCGCGACAGGTAACCAAATCGCATCGAAAGAACCTCTTATGGTCTCACAATATAATACAATTTGCAAAATAAAGGATCGAGCAGTGTTATTACGTTTTTCTAATTGGAAATTCTCAGTAGCAACTCGCAGTCTGGAAAAGTGTCCGAAAAACGGCACTAGCCTTCCCTCTTATTATCTGGCGAAGTATGGGTGCAGACATGCACCTCGGTCTCCCCCTCCGGGGAATACAGGCGTGAGGTAATGTATGTACCTATGTGTAAAGTTTTGTTAGCGTGGCTTCAGTGGTCGGCACTACCCAAGGCAGTAAGGAAATCCTCTTTGAGTTTTCAAATTTCGCCTCACAAGTTTCCGAATCGTATTCCGCGAACAATTTACGTCGACGAGCAATTGCTAAAGTTTTGTTTTATAAACTCGTACTGACGCATCCATCCCCAAAGGTATAGGAAATACACCTCCTGTTTATAAACTGAGTTGCTATTTAGAAGTCTCGGGCTTAATTTCCTATTCGACCAAAATCTTATAGACGTTTTTCATGAGGAAATTTTAAGGAGCAACACATTGGAAATTTGCCCGAAATACAGTAACAGGCAGGCCCTCTTTCTACATGATACTTCCAAAATACAATTGTCCAAACCTAGGAGCACAGACACGCCCCTACGTATCCCTTTGTGTATGTAAGTTAATGGTGAATAAACACGTTCTAATCGGTCACACACAATAAAATATTGAACAAACAAGCGCGCCATTAATTCCATTGACATATCGAAACGTACAGACACGAACGCAGACACTTCCGTTAATGCACAGTGCGATGAGCGATCGTAACATGTGAATATTTCATCGGGATCGATGGCGACCGGCGGCCAATCGCGGCAAATGTCATTTCCTGCATTATATTGGCTCCATTTGAGTGATTCCAATCCAATTTGTCGGAAAATATTGTGTTCAAGATGGATTGACGTGACCGATAACTTAATTGAAGTGAATAGTAGTCGTATACATAGTTCTGACCCCACACTAGGATACAAGGCCTGTGTCATGGTATCAGAAACCAAAAGACTTTACGGTCTCACAAACACACAGTCCCGTAACATTTATGGATCACACAATCATTTGTCTCGGTGCTGGAATCGAATCCGCGACTATTTCGCAACCTGGTATCTAGTCAACTGCGCCATTCGGCTGCCTACACACATAAATGCTTGTCTACATCAGTGTTATTGTTAGTTCGTGGACTTTTTAGCAAAACACGCTTATACATAAAGAAACATTCGTATGCCATTCAAATATTATTCCGTGTGGCGAACGTGCAATTTTCCCTCTATTTTTGCCCAATGGCTTTTAAAAATTAAACATTCATCACTTCCGATCATCATACAATTAATCAAGGATCAATTATGACAATATCACAGGGGCCAAGTGCTAGTTAGGTACTTTAAAGCTATCGTTAAATACAATCTATGGAGGGTCGGTTCGCGCAAAAGACAATTCAAGGTTCCCCCTATTTATTCGACCCGTTAAACGCACCAGTTAAGTTTTTACTTGACAAGTCTTCTTCGACCCAAGTTTAACTTGATATTTTTATATTTTGCTTCTGAAAAAAGTTTTTGTGAATAGGAAAATTATTATTACTAACCCGCATTAGACCAACGTAGACTAAAGTTTAAACCCTTTCAGATGTAGAGGGAGCGCCCAACACAGTGATGTATGCGGGCTAATTATGATGATGAGAAAAATTGAATATTGAACACGGCATACATAATTTCACGCCTGTATAGCCCAAAGGGGAAAGCAGAGGTACATCTCAGCACCCACATTACCCCAGTTATTTATCAGTCCCACATAAGAGGGGACGAGTCTATTGCCGTCTCTTACGATAAACAAAATCTGGCGCTTATATCACCGCCACTACGAAGAACTAATTTTAATTCATTAATTAATTCAACATGTTTATTATAGTAGGGGAGCCGAAGAGGGGATTTCGGGATTTACTCGAGCGCGGCAGATTAATATACAGGAGGATACCTTGTACCCGGTTAAGTACCTCCACCAAACATGAGCCCCATATATAAGGCCGCCCATGAAGGATACAGGATCAGATTAGTAAAAAAAAATTGACCATCGGATATTCTCAAGCGCGTCAGATTAAGGTAGGGTGAGTAAATAACGTCCTAAAAAGTGTATATTCCGCTAATCTGACAATTTGAGCGTGACGTAAAGAAAGGGGAGGGCAGCAAAGTTGTAAAAAAAAAACGTCATCTCGACATTCTCGAGCGTAGCTAATTTTTTTTTTATTTTGAAGGAAATAGTTCAAGAATAACGAAAAATATATAATCTGACGATTTCCGCAAGCCGAAATAACAAAAATTCGTCGATAAAGTTAAATGCGTGCAGCTGTGCGGCGCTATTTCCTTCTCCGCGTTTCTATTCCTCTTTCACTCTTTCTCTATCTATTACTCTCTCACTCCGTCTCCACTCTGGTTTCTGCTCCCATGACGCCAACGTATTTAATAAAGTATAATTTTCAACGTGTTTCCAACGTTTTGGCTTTTTTGCTATTTTAACACGTTGCTTGTCCATGCATTATATATAACGCATTTTCGGACTCGCTGAGACATCCGTGCATTACATTTAATGCATGAGCTTATACTTTTTAAATTCGTTTTTTTAGACTGGATGTGGGAGCTACTTTTTTATTTAACAGATGTATGAGTAATGAATGGAGAATAATGAAACATCAATGTCCCGCAATTTTTTTTTATTTTATTGGTTATATGACCTGGCATACCAATTAGTATTTTTTATTTGAAAAATATCTACTTGCAACTAAGATGATGATTAATTAATAAAACATAAATTTTTGTTAAGCTTTTTTAAAAATATTTCTTTATAAATACATGCATTGTACTAAAAAAGCATACACTTATTTATTTGCATGCTATTTCCTGAGCTTTTCAATTAATTAAGTTGAAAATTGAGTAAAAATTGAAAAAATAATTTTTTTTTTCGTCAGATTAGGCGAATCCCTCTAGATAATCGTCAGATTATGAGACAGTACGTATAGAACATAAAGATGAACCATATATATCTTAATCTGACGCGCTTGAGTATATCCAAATGGCGATTTTTTTTTGCATATTATGAGAATGGCCACGAGTTTGCGTCACATCGAAATCGTCAGATTATTGAATGAGAGCTTTTTTTTGGTGCACTTAACACTCCCTTAGAAAATCTGACGCGCTCGATAAAATTTTTTTTTTCTTCATTTTCAATCCTTAAATACAACCACCCCCATCATGGAAACGATCAGATTAAGATACGTACATTATTAAAAATACGTAGGGCAATGATGCTATCAATATCTGACGCGCTCGAGGATGTCCACGCATCAGTTTTTTTTTACATATTTAACAATCTATACCCGCTTTCCCCACCGATGAAAAGATATATATCATATAACATTTTTTTCTTCTTATCATCTAAGCTTTGCAATCCTATAGGTCTCTATGACGCTCGAGTAAATCCCCATTTAGCATCGTCGGCTCCCCTACTATTAATAAACATTACGCATGAACCGCGACAACTTTGAATTCGAGTCATCGATAAAATTACAATAATACCGAATTGCAGACACACGGGCGCGCGAACTTGTAATGTAAAATTATAAATAATGCTAATACCAAACTTCGT
The DNA here is from genome assembly GCA_030295005.1 of Cephonodes hylas. Classification (NCBI taxonomy): domain Eukaryota; kingdom Metazoa; phylum Arthropoda; class Insecta; order Lepidoptera; family Sphingidae; genus Cephonodes; species Cephonodes hylas. The sequence goes on along the minus strand of AP025368.1, from coordinate 12,587,776 downwards.
CAATAGCGAACGACACGGCGTAGGTGAGACAGACAAAGGTAATCAAATAAACAGCCAATCCTAGTCGAGTCTAAATCAACACCAAAAGTGTTTTGGTAGTGAATTGTTATTCACAGTCTTGTAGTATTGATAATACATGAAATGTGTGCAACATTATTTTCCCCAGTAAGGAATGATCATGAACAACATCCTTAACCCACAAAAAAAAATCTTGTGTCGTTGCCGTGGGCATAAAAAGTCAGAGATATGAACATTGAACATTTTAGCATGACAAACACCTAGACCGGAATCAAGCGTTTATGAATGATACACTTATTTAGGTATTTCTTTACTTTCTTTATTGATCTTATGACCTTTTTTTCGCAAGCTGATCTCTGTGCAAACAACCACACGTCAATAGTATGAATGAAGATTTATTTAAAGTCAGGTCAGACAATCTGTGAATACGATGGGGCCTCGTGACATTTCACAAATACAAAATTCACCCCATTCAATACACGTGTAGTAAACTAATTAATATTAATGACAATATTAATGTTACCAATAATGACATCGTCATAAATTATTAATTTCTATATCACATTACGTGACTACGTTAATAAGTATTGATAAATAATGATTAATTGTGTATAATCAGGCCAAATACGTCATATGATGGGTCGTTGACTGAAGGTGCTGTAAGAATTATCAGACTAATCCATTCATGAAAGGTTTCCTAGTTTCTAGAATCTCAGGATTTTGCAATATTGTCATATTTGGTTATGAGACGACTTAAGAAGGCATAAGAAAATGATGTCAATTGTCAGGACAGTGTGAAAAATCTCGACTTTAGCACTCGTCCAATGCAGTTATCAGGACTATACGGGATGTATTCAGACCGTGATCGGAAACTAAGGCAGGTAATATATTGCAAACCCTCCTGGCTTTATAGAAAATCTCCACAAAAAATAAAAAAATAATATTTCCCACACAAACCACATTGGCCTTGAGGTTTGGGCGCACGGTCGAGAATCTCGGCGGTCGCGGGTTCGAACCCTGGGGTTGTGCCTGGGCACACACCTCTGATTTTTCGAAGTTATGTGTGTATTCAAATTGAATTATCACTTGCTTTAACGGTGAAGGAAAACATCGTGATGAAACCTGCACACCTAAGAGTTCTTAGGAATTTCTTAGGTGTGTAGTCCGCCAACCCGCACTAGGCCAGCGTGGTGGACTATGGCCTAAACCCTCTCAATGGTAGAGGAGACCCGTGCTCAGCAGTGGGCATATATGGGTTGATGAAGAAGAAGAAGAAGAAGAAACCACATACTTTTAATACCGATGGTTGTATAGTATACTTCAAAATTGTTATTTTTTTGTCCAGATTTTCTTTAACGCCAAGGGGTTTGCAATCACCTTATCTTTTACTTGCCTTAGTTTCCGATCACGGTCTTAATACATCCTTTATAGAACTAAGATAACATAAACACTTGACCAAACCAAATCACACCAAGCTCCACAGACCTCTAAGTATTTCAACAAACTATTAAGAGCACACTCATGGCACCAGATGGATGCCCAGAGGAACGCTTCTATATCTCCGTCCTGCTCTAAAGCCTCACGACCTCACTGATAATGCGCCGCTTCCCGAGAGGCTGCCCACGCGCGTATGAACTAACCGAACCGGATGATAATACTATCAATATAGAAATAACCAACAGTCACAATGGATCTAAGTTAACATTACGACATGTTGAATGGATTTTTTGATCCCGCGAACACCTAAAGCAGAGTTCCGACTATCGATAGTGGCCTAAGGAAACAAACATGTTATAATGTCGATGGAGATGACTTTTAAACCGTTATCAGTCATCAAGTCTGTATCCTCGAGGAGGCAAAGATAATACTACTATAGTCTAACTTTTTCGCCCGGCACTCAGCATAGGTACTCATCGGTCTTACAGCCTTTATTCCATGGACTATATTTTGTAGATTTTTTGTTATTTTTATAATTAAATCGTTATTCCTAAGATACATGTGTATGGAATCGTTGAATAACTTTTCTTTCTATTTGGTAATCAATTTTGGGACCGCTGAAAACCAAACAGCATTCCATATAATAGAACCAAGGAGACATCTAAAGCAACATATTCATATAATATTAAATTATAATAGGTTTCACAAATATGATTCGACAAACGCTGCGACTTACATTCGCGTGGACATTGAGGCAATGACCTTTCAAGTCGAAGGTCCTTACTAAATATTATGAACTAAGAGTAGCGTTTTACACGTTTCATTTTTTACAGCACCTCGTAGTGAAGAAAGAAATGTCCAAGAAATCAAGGTACCAAGATAATTACTAGTGTTTGAGATGTTCCCTGTATACTGCGGTAGGATCAATCCCGATTACGTAGGATTAAATTGCTAGTCCGCCAACCCACACTAGGATAGCGTAGTGGACTAAGGCCTTAACCCTATCAGTCGCAGAGTATTGGGACGTATGGACCGATGATGATGATTTTTTAATTACATCGGCAAGTATGGGTCATCCAGGAAGAATCCTATAAGCAGTCATAGAATAACTACTTAAAAATCGGTGTGAAACCATGACCAAATAACAAGTCAATGGTGCAATTTCGGTAGGACCCTCAATACTTTCTTTTCAAGTACCAATTATCCAGGGTGAGAAAACTTGGTTACTTAGAAGTATAGATTGCTCGTACGGTAAAGTATGAAAAAAAAATAGTAAAACCACATGCACAACACGTGAATACATAAACCCGTCGATTTATGTAGCAGGTCTTATGTTTACGATTATTGTTCCGTTTACATGATCTTATTTTGCATCTGCCTCTGTGACAAAGGTGTGTGCATGCTGTGGTGTTAATTTTTTTGTCCTCCGCATAAACGCATGTAGCCTATTCGATTGCAATATGAAACATATAAATATGTCAACAACAAGACCACGAGGGTCTTGCAGTAAAAGTATGTGCTGTTCGAGCTAGAGGTTCCGAGTTCGATTACTGAGTTGGCTAAAGTATAATTTCTATTAGGAAATTTTGAATAGTAGCACAGAGTCTAGAATAGTACCTGAATAATGGCAAAAGGCCTGGTACATACACTTCCAATAAAATAGGCGTGTATATGTATGACAAATATATAAGTTCCTATAATATAATTTAAAAAAACATGGATAGAAACGATAGGTGTGTGTAAACCTCTATATTCTTGTCTCACCTCGCAACAGATTACAGAACCCAAGATATCATAGATTATCGAGAAAATTTTACTACAATTTAAAACATATCCCCATAAAAAAAACATTTCCAAGCACAGAAAAAACTCATCATAAGCATTACACCAAACATCATTGAACGCCGGGAGCGTGTACAGGCGGCACTCGCACGCCGCGTTCCACAGCTCCCATGTGCTCTCGGCGTAAACAGTCGAACAGTCGCGCCGAAGGTCAGCCCGACCATGTGATGCTACCCACGTGACAACCGCCTGAGATTCTCGAATACATTAAAACCTTATTTTAAAGTTTTATTTTTTAATTTATACGGCACTGACTTACAACGTAGGTTATATTTGGGTAAATACACGCTTAATAAAAGGTAGGTGATGTATTGGCAAATTTTTGGTGTAGAAACGCTGCCTGTACTATCGGGGATACTATGCCTCATTATTGTACTACGAGAGTCAAACATGAATGAAATTTTAGTTACTAGGTTGATCGACAACACACCGATGATTCCTTTGGTATCATGGGTGATCATGGGAAGTGTTGATCACTTAACATCGTGTGGCGCATAATATGTTCGTTTGCTTCTTTTTCCCATACAAAAAACCTAAAGAAAACAAAATTATGCACCATAATTTATTGATTTTTTGTGGGGTGATATTGAAATTATAGTTGTTTATTTCATTGTTCTGTATCGAGAAAAAAAGAAGTGGTAACAATACAGATCTCACAATGGGTGGGCAGACATGACAGTCATGAGCTAGAAATGACCATGCAAAAAATATGAGTAATTTTACCACTTTTGTTATCGCTCTGTCAAAACATAATAAATACACAATGATTCACAAGTTTATCAAATATTTCACGTCACGAAATGTCGATGCAATTTTTTATTAAACCGTACATCTAAATCATCCGATAATTGAAGGTTAGATAATCATCAGACGTAAACAAAACACAATGATGTGCGCTCCTATTACATAAAGAAATACAAAGGGGAGGATGGAAATCTATATCCAGCTGTGAAAGTTTTAGAAATGCTATAAAAGAAAAGGCTATGGGTATCAATGATTTGTATGGAACAAATTTGAAATGTAGTTTCTTTTCCAATACGTATTCACTAAATTTTTAGTGTTTTATCAACCCTCTTATGCCTATTCTACAAATAGTAGAGCTGCCAACGTAACAATTCCGATACGGAATTCCCTGTCAACATCATAATCAGTCAAGAGACGGCCACTACTAGACATAGGCCTCCACCAGAGACTTCCAAAACGTTCTATCAGAAGCGGCCTGCACCCAGTGACTTCCAGCGATTTTCACCAAATCGTCGGTGCACGTTGTGGGCAGACGTCCAAGACTGTGCTTACTAGTAAAAGTTTACCCTCCCTGACATAAAAGCCGACTAATACAGATAGTAATAATAGTGATTAGGCGTGCTACGTGGGAGGTGCGCCCTTACAGAAGAAGAGATGAGCGGGAAGAGCGAGAAGAGATGATCCGAGATGAGCGGCAGTTTTTTTGAGGTTTCCTCCATCATTATAGTACTTAATAATCCATTACGAATACACAACTTTTAAGGCAGTTATGTGATTGGAATCCGCAACCACCTATATTTTGACTCGACTATGCTCCTAAAACTCTTAAGATTATATGCATTCATTTTGAATATAGGGTTCGTTGAATTAAAATAAAAGACAGCTAGTGATGTACATAATATTTTTGTGTTATCTCGCCCTCGCGTAATGGATTACATGTTATCAAAGCTTTATTCTAGGCTTATCTGGCGAATATTGATATCAGTTTGTATTAAGAACAGCAAGGAAATAGCTATTATCATAGAACAGAACCTTCTCAATGGTAGAGGAGGCTCGTGCCCTGCAGTGGGACGTATGTATATGGGCTGATGATGATGATGATGATAGAATACTTGAATAAGACTGGAAAGGTAATATTGGCATCCCGAGCGAGCCGAAACTTAGAGTAGGCTAACATATTATTGTGTTCGATACGGCCGCTTCTTAGTAATTCAGATGGCGTGTAATATCAAGACTTTTATAAATGTGTGACAACCAATGGCAGCCCTTTATTTTTGAATTTTTTATCATTCATTGATCGTTGTAATAGACATCGGTGATAGACAAGCGGCGCCAGTCGTTTCCATACATAATGCTGTCTATTTCGCATCTAATATTATTCCACTGTTCTGTGGCTATTAAGTCTTTTACTAGAAACAATAAAAGCGACATACTGAAATTGGTCAAATCAAGTACACGGGTTACAAATACATACTAATTACTTTTACCTTGATCATGAAGTTTTCTATCACTATATTACGTGGCCCATTAGGCTACTGGTAACGAAACAAAGGAATACAATTTTTTTTTAAGTGATTATGGCCGCTAGGATGTTTAGTATTACCATTAAAAAGGAATACTTTGTTTAATGTAACCTTTTTAACTCGATGTTTTACCATTTTTTTTTCTGTAAAAAACAATAAACCTTAGTAATTATTATTCTGAAATATTCCACACCCTTAATTAAGCTGGAAAGTCAACATTTCACTGCCTATAATAGCCTATTTCATTAAATTAAAAACACCTTAATAATATGTTAAAAGTTTCATAAAATATTTTTTATTGTAAAACCTCCCTTCTTAATAATATTTGATAATAATTGGTATAATAATAAAAAATATTAATGAGCCGCCACGAAACTTTGATCATTATGGTTTCTACATGTAAGAAATAATAGATTCAATTTTGTAGTCAATAGGGCAGGCGGTTGCCAGGCAAACGACAATCTAGTTCAACGCTCTGTCCGGGAAGGAATTGTATTAATCCCTCGACCCCTCGCATTTCATAATAAATCTCGCATAAGCAAGCGCATTGTGGATCGCCCACCGGCCAGATAGAGCATCGACCTACGAAAGGCGTCTGGCATGAAATAAAGGAAATGAAACAAAGAGCGGACTGGCATTCTATTAAAAGGAATATTCCTGGCTGTATGAAATTTAATCTTTAGAAAAAAAATACATAATCTCAGCTTTGATGACATTTAGCTCATTTTTTTCTTGCCAGAAAAAGGAAGAAAAGGATCACTAAGATGTACAGCCTATCTTTGATGCTATTTTGTTTTTGGTACATTTAAAATTTTAAAATTGGAATAACCCTTATATTTTTTTATTTTGAACATAGGCACAAGGCATGTTTTTGTTGTAATTCTGTATATTTCGCGCTTTATAAATAGGCAATGTAATTTATTTATAGCCATCGCTACTGCATCTAGTTAAACAAAACTCATTAGAAAGTCTCACCAAAGTTTAGATAGTTTCAGCTTTTGCGCTAACACAGGTACACTTTGTTCGCAACAGTAGCCCATTTTGAAAAGTTATTTCGCACGTTTCCTTAACAAGCCCGAGTATAAGTTGTTTCGTACTAAAAATAAACTGTGAATCGTGAATAATTAAATTACTTGCGATAGGTCATTGTACTTACGCGTCATTATATTTTTAAAACATATAAGTGTTATAAAAAAATAATATATCGAGCTGTTTAGATACCTATTCAATTTAAAATAATATAAAGTCACTTTTGATATCGTGAAGTGACAATATTGTGAGAAAGAATCTTGAAATTATTTACAAAATCTGGAAATATTGATAATTTCAACTTAACTTATATTTGTATTATAAAATGGCATAATTATGCAAGGGTCAAGTCATTGTTAGTAAAGTGGAAGCGCACAATAAATCCATGTATAATAAAAATATTTTAATTATTATCTTGGTATACGATTAAAAACTAACTCGTTTTTTTGGAACTTATATGGGTGAATATACAAAAGTTGTCCAACTCGCTGTCATCAGCCGATAAATACGAAATGTTTACTTATTTTTTTTAATTGACAGTATATTATGAACCTTTTAAGTCCTATTTATGTGTCCACTGAATTTCAACTACATACTATTAAAGCTAATTTATAAAATAATACAATAAATCCTCATAACATCAGTTCCCTGGCGTGTCACAATCCCAAAAACTCTTAATGAAGGGGTTATATTAAAAAATGTACCGTATTTATTGTTAATCTAATTATGTACACTTATTATATAATATATTTTGTATAGATATTTCAAAGATTTATTAACAGAATCTAAAAAAAAAGCTATTAAAAAAAATAAGAAACTTTGTCATTACTTTTACCCATCAGTCCTTTGTGTTAATTTAAAATTCGAATATCCCGCCAAATATTACTGAATGTTATTCAACTCTTTTTAAAATTTGAACGTTGGAAGTGAAGTTAGTCGCAAAGCGCGCCAGATCGACGGCAGCCATTACGACGCTAGTGGTGGCGCCGCTGTTATCGCGTGTGTTTATGTTGGTCCAGTCACTTTTTCAGTACCCTGGTGAGTCTTTATTTTCTTTTATGCCTATGTTTTGTTTTAATTTATGCATGATTACATGTAATTTGTAGAAATATACCATTGTAACAACTGAAAATATGGAAAAAATATTATGTTTCAATTATAACCTCAAATTAAGGTCCGATTCATCAGTACCCTGTCGTCAGTCCATTGTCTAAACTTGCGCCAAAAGACTGACTTGTTTCCAGGGAACTGATGTTTTCTATATTTCAGGAACTAATGTTCTATATCCTACTAATATTATAAATGTGAAAGTGTGGATATTTGGATGTTTGGATGTTTGTTACTCAATCACGCAAAAACGGCTGAGCTGATTTAGATGAAATTTGGCATGCATGTAGTCTCTGACATGAAAAAGAACATAGGCTACCTTTTATCCCGATTTATAATGCTTTCGCACGCGGACGAAATAGCGGGTACAGCTAGTATTTCAAATATTTTTAACCTCCATGTTATAAGTTTAACGTGTTTGTGTATCTGTCTGTGGTAATGTAGCTCCTAAACAGATGAACCGATTTAAGTTTAGGTTTTATTTTGTTATTCTACAGTTTAAAATATGAAGCAATTTATTTTACTCATTTTAGACGAAAGACATCATGCCGCCGCCTTTTAAAAAAGAAAAGAGAAGAATTAAAAGTGATCCAGTTAAATTAGCAGAATACAAAGAGAAGCAGAGGTTACAGTACTTAAAAAAAAAAAGAAAAAGTTCAAAGAAAATCTATTAAAGAAATGACACCTCGAGAGCAACAGACAAAAACAGACCTAACGAAGAAGAGGGGCCACCAATGGAATATAGACCTGCCATCATGAACGACGACCAACGAGCAAAAGAAGCAAGAAGGAGAAGTCAGCGTCAGAGAAAAGACAGAAACAAGCAAATAAAGACAATGAGTACAATTATAAAAGAGTTAAAAACTAAATTAAATACTCAACGTCAAAAGTATAAAAGGATTAAAAGAAAGTTAAAGATAGATACAAAGTTAGAAGATTAGAATTTCATTATGCGGCTGTCTGTTCTTCCGTTGATTATGAAGGAGAACTGAGGGTTACTTTTCTGAAAATTTGCAATGATGATGGTACTCTCTTTAAATTAGATGAAAACGATGTGTCAGATGTACCCATGGGCCAAATTATAAGAAAACTTCCTGTTCCAAACCTGATCACAAAAGGCAACAGGATATATTACGAATTTAGTGAGAAGATAGACGTTTTTGAAAAGTGATTTTTATTGATGTTATTTACTTACGTAGTATGTTATTTTATCTTCAGAAATATTATTTTTGTTGCAGCATAAGAGCTGATTTTTTGTTATAGCTACTTATTACATTACCTATATGCTATAAGCATCATTATTTTTTGTTTAGTTAAAAATTTTTCATAATTGTCTAATAAGTATTAAGTACAAATTTAATTATTAAAAAGACTGTCTAAAAGACTGACATATTCCATATTTCCTATGGAAATACTTAACCTAAACGTGATTTTATTCTTAAGAAAAGTGCCATTATTAGATTAAACATAATTTGTACTTCAACACTCTTAAAGTTAAAATAAATATTTTTTTTTTCTATGAAATTGTGTTTTTTATCAGTACTCTGCCACCCTCGTCAGTCCTTTGGCATTAAAATTTTGAAAAACGCGAATAATTCAAAAAATACTTAAAAAACTGACTGGCCCAGCTTAGGATAGCATATTGATGAGATAAACTATGCATAGAAATCAACATATGTGTATATTTATGGAAAAAAATATATGATCAAAATAGGTCAAAAAGTTGGACAGCTTTTGTATATTCACCCATATACATTTTTCAGAGAAAGCGTTGTTCACCATTTTTATTGTTATATATAAAAATATGTAGAAAGAACGAATGTACGCATCTTCTCTATTCTATAGTTCTCTACAAATTCTATCTTTCTATATAAATGCACGGTCACAGGCAAGTTGCATAATGAAACCGCAAAGGTCATAGTGAGTTAAAGTATATCCTCTAATAGGCGTTACAAGGCAAATTGAAATTAACTGATATCGAATGCTGTTTACTGCCATAACTAATTGATATATATGCTTTTGCAATAAGTTATTCTGCGGCTTTTTAAAAAATGAACTCTTGATTACGATACTCGTTTGCCACCTATTCCAAATTTGATGGATTTCCAAAATGGTTTTATGGTATACAAACAAACATACCTCACGCCTATATTCCCCGAAGGGGTAGGCAGAGATGCATTTCTGCACCCACATTTCGCCAGGTATGTATGAGTCCCACGTAATAGGGGGCGAGCCTATTGTCGTTTTTCGGGCACATTTCCAGACTCCGTGCTGCTACTGAGAATTTCCTAATGGAAAAACCCAATAACAATTTGCCCGACCCGGGAATCGAACCCAGGACCTCTAAATCGCACGGTACATATTTGTACCGCAAGACCACGAGGCACGAGGTTTTATGGTATGTATTAGCTTTTCCTCCAACTCCGTAAGGAAACTTTACGACTTCTACTGGCATTTTCCACTGTTTTTGTCACATTCAGTTACGCTTTGCCCCTATTGGTCGTAAGAATTTGACACAATTTAAGATTCTTAAAAATTACTTTTATTCCCTACGGTACAAACTCAAATAGTTAAATTACAACTTCAATACAATTCTAGTTAGTTAAGCAACAGGTATTAAAACGACGAGGGAAAATATTTATACTTGGAACCACAATTTGGCACACATTTACAACAGAGATATTTTACAAGCGAAATAAATTAAATTTTGAGAGAGCTCGCCCAGACGGACGCAGTTGCGCATTTCGTGGGATCTCGTGACGTAACGTAAGTCAATTTTGATTAAAATACAAACGGACCAACTCACCCCAGCTTTACTAGAAACTTCAATATAAACACACAACTGATTTGCAGAGCGGTTCTGCCAATTTCAAGTGTCTTGTAGTTTGCGACAAGACTTGGATCTTAGGAACGGTCAATATACTGTATCCCATAACTAATCTGCTAGTGCAACCCTTATACACCAGGGCTGACAGGGACAGGCACAAATCTATCACCAAGCCCTAAAGACAATGATTCTCAAGAGAATCTTAGTTTGTTTTAAACTCGCGATGCATTTGATTAGACTTAAAACACATTAATATTAAACTTTTCTCTACAGCAGAGCTAAGACAAAATATTGGAGAATGATATATAAACCCGAAGATAAGACAAATAAAACTCGTGTAAACCGATTTGATAGCTAGAGTCAACAATCTGTCTTGTTAGTGGCAAACCAACGTTGAGTTTTCTGATATGCGGCCTCCACTGAAGTCCCTTTTATACACAGAAATATACCTAAAATATCCAAAAACATTTCTTCTCTTACGTTCAAAGTTAAATATTATACTATACTATAAGTTAACTCCGGTTACTGCCGTCTACGATTCCAACTGCAGGATGTTAGATCATTTCCTTTGCTAAGTTATTTCCTACTGTCGAGAGTACGTTCACGAAAATTAATATAAGTTGCATTTGGATTGCGCTTTATTTCGCCCCAGAGCCAGTTTCTCTGTCAGAAATAAACCAGATCAGTCATGAAATAATTATCCAGCGAATAATGTTATTATTAAGTCGTGATGACCTCGAGGTATGGGAAGGGGTAGACAATTTCGGCGATCCCGATTTCATACCTCAAGCATGACTTTTCGAAATTATGAGTGTATTCGCTATGAATTATCACTTGCTTTAACGGTGAAGGAAACATCTAGAAAACAATTAGACCGGGGAGGCGGACTAAGCCTTAAACTTTCAGTTGTAAAGGTCAGTGCCCAGCAGTGGGACGTGTATGTACTGACGATGAATAATATTACAAAAGATTTCATCCCCCTTTCCCATCCTTGTCAATAGAATTCAAGTTCCTCCATAAAATATTAAATTTTCAAGCCATGAATACACCTATATCACAAACAGCCCACAAATTCTCATAAAGATGTTTCAGAAATTCTCTTCGTGAAAATTATACAAGGGCTTTAACATTTTGTACCTTGGGGAAGTTCCAAGAATAAATATTTAATATTATGAAGACTTTTCAGAGCGGTTATTTATAATTCTGAGAAACCGTAATAACTCAAATAAAATTCTCTCAATTAGCTCTTTGAACCTGTTTATGGTAAAACCTTTTTGGTAGGTACGCGCAATTTTGACGCCATCTTGACAATTCTGGTTTCAAATCACTGGAACCTCTGATTGCATATGTATGTTGATAATAAATACTCTAATGGTATAAATATAAAAGGTGATGGAAAATATTGTGACGATACTTACTTAATATTTCCTTGCAATTTTTAGTTGTTAGACGGAGCTTTAGAATCTCCTTCAGCTGTAAATCTAGTGATACTTACGAATATTACTGTTACTTTCTACAAATACCTAATCATTACGGATTAATGTGCTTGTCTTCATCACCTTTGGACTTCTATCATCGTCTTACCCTCCTCCAAGCATTTATTTATTTATCAGACGATCATCATCATATCAGAATATATCTCATTCAATCATCTGTCCAAAGTCACGTAACAGAGCGAGACAAAGCATAAGTGCAACTTGAGAAAAAACTCAGTAGGTACGTTTATAAGTATAATAAAGTACTTGTCCTATACATTCGCGACTTGTGTTGTTAAGTACTTGCGTGTGTCTCCGCAATTATCTAACCGTCAAGTGTAATTTATTATGATACGTCAACATTTTCTTTGATTTCAATCTAGTTACCATCGCTTCGTCTTCAATCTTTATAATATTAATAAATTGTTAGGTATTGTTTTGATAATACAAATAAATTATTTTGTGGTACATTTCAATATTGTTTCATATATACTGCCCTCAAATCATCAGAATTATTTATGCTTGCAATAAAGTTAGCAATAAAAATACATTTATGTGCTCTCTCAATATTCATATATTTCATATTCTTTCGATACTGTAATAACAAGTTTTCAGTCGCAACATTTTGTTTACATGGAAAAAATGGATAGAACAATCTTAACAGCTCTAAAGTCTTCGGAAGTAAATGAGCAGCAGTCATCGTATCGTTACTGCCAATGATAACCAATTTTTTCAATTTAATAGTCTTCTGAAGAAAACGACCAGCATTGATGACATTACTGACGACGATAACAAATGAAAACGAGCGATTGAAACAAAGTCTGACCGATGGGGAGTATAAGGCACTTACGTAACCGCAGCGACCCGATCCAACTCGGTAAGTCTAAGTAAACAGACGCTAAGATAAGTTCGCCGGTCAAGTCTGCCGTCTGCAAAGTACGAGCAAAGTCGTTTGGCAACAGGTGAAGTCCAACGGGCAACGTCTTCAAATAAAAACCTATTAAGTGTTCTGCTGAGTTTGAGCTTTAAATTGGCAACGTGCAGTTTGTGTTTGAAACTAATGGCACCATGTTATTCAGCTGCGTCACTATGTTATATAAACATAGATGCCGGAACCATCTAAATTATCTGTTTAGGTTAGAAGACATTTAGGTACTGCTACTGGTAAACTATAGCGTAATACTACGGCCTCAAAACACTCAATAATTCATTATTCGCATTATTTTGCGCAAATTAAAAAAATATATTATAAAATTACGACTACTAGTTCATTAATAAACTCTGTAGGCTTTATATCTTCACGCTACTTGTTATGAACAAGTCATGAATGAAATCCCATAAACTTGTCTCCGACTCGCATTTACTGCATCTTCAAACTTTTCAGATGAAACATTAAAATCTGAACCTGCCACACCTCGCTTTACAAACTGACCCACATGAATAGCTTAAAATATTAACGTGAATGCAAGTTGGGCGAGTGTGTTTAAAGCTGGCTCGAGCCAAATGTTATTAATTGTGGAATCGCGTCGTCGGAACTCGTTGCGACAACTATTTTTAAACCAACTGAAAGGCTTTCAAAAGTGGATCTATCCAACGCTAACGTCTCTACGAAAAGGTCTCATTAAATTCCATATTCATTCGTGTCACTGTTTATTTCAATTACGCCGTAGTAACTCTTTTATTTGCGTGCCGTTTCTAAGCGGGTAATGGAGGTGAAATTATGTCGTTTTCTTTTATAGAAAGAGATTTTATTCGTCGTCAAGCTTAACAGCCCGATGAGAAGTGCTGATCTAATTTGATGTTCTTACGTTTTTTTTTAATTTTCATTTGCACTAGCATTCCATTTAGAATATTTTTTCCTATGTTGGCTTTGCGCAGACTTTTATGCTATAAGACTTATGAAGTTTGGTTACTTTACAAAGCTTAAGATAGTCATAAATAATTCATAAAGAAAAAAAAATCTTTTAATAAATCGTTCCGAAGAGTAATGCAGAAATTATTCCAATTTTTATTTGACAGTCGGCAAAATCGGTAAACGGAAGCGCACCGGTTGTTATCATTAAGCAGCAGTGACCGAACCAATAGAAGTAAGCGGCTTAATACTGACGATGCTCCACTGGCTTAGCCTATGCACGGAAGACAGTATTAAAAAATTATTAATAAATTGGAGAATTTTTCCTTTACTTATTTTTCTGCCAGGCTAATTTTATAACAAGTTGGTATAATAAAGAATAATATCGACCTATGCGCAAAATAAAGTTATATGTGCAAAATCTCAACCTCCCTTTCTAAGCGATTTAAACTTAATTGGGCACAAAATTATCCGTAACTTTTTTTGTTCTTCAAACAATAACAACAAGTTCTGCTTATTATTACCTCACTAGTGCAATATATATAAACAAGTTTAACTCTACAAAGACATAAAAAGTACTTTGGTGTTATAGTGATAAGTAACGTTTTTCTATGCATAGGTCGATATGTCATTCTTACTGAACTGTAAGGTGTTTAATAAAATTTATTAGTTTTGTCTTGTTTCCTTACAATTCTCTTATTTAATGCATAGGTATATCTCAGAAATGATTATTTCAAATCCAATGAAACATTGGCCTTATTTTGACAGGATCTTGAGGCATTAATATTTTTTCATATTATTTCAAAAATTAAGAATTCCTTGAATGAAGGCCACAAATAATATTCGTAAATAGAAAGTTAATAAAAGTAATCATTAAGAAGGAACTAATAACCCCCTACGTTTTGTCCGCCAAACCGACCAAATTTTGGTAATAAAGCTAACCAAACTAAAGGCATTAGACACAAAGCAGACGCAAGTTGCCGTAAGCCGAGATCTCGAGTCGTGTGCTGGCAAGTTTATCTCCCTTATCGGAGACTACCGTTCACACCGCCTCCCGGTGCATAATGAGCTTTCAATTTACGATATTTTTATAGCAAACTACGTATTACGTACGTGTTACGTAAATGTATAATAAAAATCAAGCTCATCTAATCTACTTTAGGTTCCGTCTATAAGATTCCCAAATCTACGGGAGTATAATAGCTTTATTTTCACTAAATATTATCTTCAAACATTCAATAGAGCACCATGAGGGGAGGATGTGATTTAACATACATCTTTAGCCCTTGAAATTCTAACGAATAAATCCATAATAAAAATAATAATTTGATCATGATATAAACGAGTTATAATTGTTTTTTTTATAGATACATTTTTATATCGAAACGCAATACTTAAAAATTATTATAGTAAGCCAAATATCAATGATATGGAATTATATTTATACATAAGCGAGCATAGAACTAAGTCAAGTAACAATTCACCTTAATAAAGAAGTTGTATGAATTTCCAAAGTTTCATTAGGCGAATTGCTCATTTACTGATGCTACTTTAGTAAAAATAAAGCTCTCTAGACTTCGCTGCCATTACCATAAATAAAAAAAAAACGGTAAGCCTTTCTTGAGTCCAACAAAGATCCCCCTGCCATCTCCGTTGGCATAATCCGCTTGGTAAATATAAAGCTATATTTCAAACAGTCTTTTAAGGACGTCTTGAATAATAAAGAGCGTAATAAAATCCCTGGAAAGGATACTTGAAGTGACTCGTTTTTTACTGCTGCTTAATTTCGGGTCATCACTCCAAGGGCTATTAGAGTATTGAGGAAATTTACACCATTAGGAAGCTCTATTGAACTCTGAAAGTGCCTCTAAGTACCTCAAATTGGGTTCTAATTACGCCGTTGAATCAACGTCCATGATTTTTCTTTTGAATTTGATATTCGTGTGATAACTGTACTTAAATTAAAAGTATATTCTTTTAACTGTGTCTCGCTTTGTTTTTCTCACAAATTTATCATTCAATACCGGAAAAATCACATCTAAAATTAAATTCGGCAAATAGTTTTTTTAACCGACACATCAATTGTTAAATATATCCATTTTTTATAAATCTGTATTTATTTCCTTGGTAACAGTTTTTACGAATTTCGTAGGCCAAGTTGCAGCAAGGCGTGAATAAGTATAAAGACTTACTCATCAACCCATCTACGTCCCACTGCTGGGCATGGGTCTACTCTACCATCAAGAGGGTTAAGGCCATAGTCAAAATCAGTTTTATTTCTTTAAAACAGATTTCTCACTTGTATCTTCATATGGATAAAAGCGTATTTCTTTTTATGTTTTTGAATAACCAATAGAGTTTAAAGAACAGGTCTTATAACTTCCACCAATGAGCCTTTACAGCTCTAAACCCTATTTCCATTACCAACCGCAAAGAAGCAAAGACAGAGAATTGTTATTCCCCCTCTGGCTATCTCAAAGGTCGCATATCTATTGGAAAAAGCTTTACAAAAACATAGTCGAAACTTAACGAAATTCAAACAATCGGCACTCAGAGCGTCCTACAAAATCTGAAAATGGATCGCCTAAAAAAATAAACGCTGGTCAAGTCCAATCTACGAGTACAAAAAGTAAATAGCTTTATAAAACCATATCCCAACTGAACAGAGCTAAGAAAAAAATGTTCCAAATGGTTTTGCATCGCTGAGAGAATTTTTTGCGACCATTCTCTTTTACTTGTTTTTTATTCGTGAAATATTGCTTATTTATTTTTTAAAAGAAAACAAGGTTTGAACAAATATAAATTCATGCTTATAGGGTATAACTAGGTACATATAAAAACGCCTTGCATTCTTACTTTATGTTTTCAAGGCGCGAGTATTGGGAGGGAATCTAAAGATTGCTATATTAATATTGAATCTGACACATTTTCAAGCTTCGTACTGCTACTATTTTTTTTTAATTGTTCAGAATTTGATACTGGATACTTATAACTCGGTACGGCATGAGACAATTTTAATATAGAATACCTAAGCGATGTTTATTTAATTGCATTATAGGTTCTCTAATTGTTGAAAAAGCTGGGTTGTTTAAGATCAGACGAAAAATGGCTCAAATGATCACATATACTTATGCATAATAGGATTGAAGAAAGGAGACTTGAAAAGACGTCTTAGGCAAACTTACTGACTGACCTTAAAATTAGCCAAGAAGAAAACACACTTGACAAAAACGTTCATAATGTCTTCATGTTGTATGGATATAGAAAAATAATGTTAAAACCCAATTTTAACATTATTCATTTAAAAAGAATAAATAGATTTTGTAAAAACAATGTTTATATCTTATTGTATTCACAGCATCAACAAACGAATATCGGAAGTGAACGTTTATCAGCTATTCGTCAGTTCGCATTATTATCCAGGGCAGTTATCACCAAATTTACAAATGCAATAAGTGGACTTGTTTTTGTGAGTCAGATGAAAACTTTTACTGGTTAGAAACGAAACATTTTTTACTCTTCTAAAAACTGATTTTATTAATCTTCTCTCAACCAAAAATGCAAATTACACGTGTTTCTTTGCGCCGAATCGGCTCTATTGTATGAATTACCGAAATATATTTGTAGAACACCTTAATTTTGTTTCGGAAAATCGTGAACTCAAGAAGCAGTATGTAAAAACAAAGAGATGTATCCTTAGAACTACAAAATTAATTTCAATAGTAATAATTAAATTTATTTGATATTTTTTTCCGCCTTCATAATCAAATTCATAAATCAGTTTAATTACTAGTTTAGTTCACAAACAAATCTTTTAATGATAAGCACTACTAACGGAAGTAAACCGTCTTAGTTTAGGTATCAATACGCAACGGGTAAATTTGGATCTGAAAATTATTACAAAAAACCCAGTCGTTGTTTTTATCGTTTAAGCTTCAATTAGCATTTATGTTTAAACCAATATAAATAAATATCTCATTACCTACTACATTTATGTGTAAATGTGAATGCAGAGAAGTGGTATCGGTTGGTCCCGTCAAATAAACATGTTTATGCATGAGTGTTGATGCTTTTTAATAGAATTACTTCATAGGAGCGGAAAACCTGACTGTTTTGTACGAAAAACAATAATGCGCCTTCAACCGGCGAAACAGAATGAAGATACATATATTTTATAGTATTTTTAAAGCAGTAGTCAGAGGGATATAGGTATATAAAAGCAAGAGTTATTTTTAAGAAGACTTATTTTTAACGATAGTATCCAAAACATACGTGAAAATTAGCCATGAGAATTTACTCCACGCTTTTTGGTACCCCAAACAGCGGATATCCGCAAATTGGCCATTCGACCAAGTTAGCGAGTATGCATACGATGGTAGTACCTACATACTAATACTACCCAATGGTCCACATTTCGTCCATCAGAAAATAAGTAACGCCTGGCGGCTCTGGGATCTTAGTCTATAAGATTAGATACCTACATCTCATCGAAGTTCATTGTGTTCTCAGAGAATTTCCAAATAGTTCGTGAAATGTATTTTTACGAAACTCTGTATTTCGTTAATTCACAAGAAAGTGTTCCCATAGCATAACAGTAATCTCAGCTCCTAAGAAATAGAATTTGAGATAATGTTACCAAAAGGTGGGTGTACAAATACGGTCTATTTTTTCTAAGATGCTACTGTTACATATCTATGTACGGAATCTTCCTTCGTATAGAGACGTGTCGACTAATCCCGATTTTCAAATTAGAATGTAAAAAAAACTATATGTACCTACCTATTACAATTTTTTGGAAATGTTAAGACTCATAAATAATTCATGTTTACAAATGCAGATCGCTTACAATAGGTCGCACGGAATGGAAATATTTAGTTGGGTTTATAAAAATTTGGACACCTGTCGGTTTGGACTATCATGATAGTAAATATGTTAATGTATAAAAAAACTTCTTTAGCAGTAACTTCTTTCGTAGTAGGAAGATCGCTAAGTATTCCGATAAATTACAGAAGTTACAATTTTGTCACTATTTTATATCTCTTATACTTTCTTTATACTAATATCTCTTTTGTATTTACGGTGTTTTTTAGTACCCGATGCTTGAATAATTAGCCCTTTATGAAAATTCTAAATATTAGTCAGTTATTTAACATAGTTCTTTCTGGACTCTACTATTATGTTTAAATCGGAAGACTATTCAAATGTAATGCTAACTAGAAGACTATTTGCATTCTATTTTCTGTTGCTAAGTTTAATGTCCTCAAACCCTAATAAAAAACTTTATTCTTATAAGAAATTTAGATGTATTTTTCTGTTTAACTGAAGGACTTCTTATGGTGAATAATATGCTTTTTTTATATGAGAACTATTTCTAATTGATAAATAAGTTGTTTAAGGCCAATCTTATTCTTACGTATTATCTGCGAATGATTATCCTCAATGCACAAAACGCCCTGGAACCGTGCGAATGAATGAATGAACGTGGTTTTGTTCCTGCTGTCTGCACGAAAAGAAACATTATTGATTCGACATTAACCTCGTAACCGACACTTCGTACACAAAAACACACTCCAAAACAGTCAACAATATTCGCCACTACTGGCGAATATAGATTCCGTTAGATACGTAACCGTCTATTTACATAGACATGTTGACATAAATAATAGGATCAACTGTAAATCTCAGCAAATTTTCAATGTTTTTGCGGATTCTTATAAGAGTTGTGACGTTCTGACCTGCAGATCCTCGTTGTACCGCGAGCGCGCCGATCCGGGGACGCTGGGCCGCTCCAGCAGCAACAATTCAGTCAGAACTATCACACCGAACACCGCAAAGAACATAATAAAGATGAAAAAACTGATATTGGCGCGTTCTTTGGCGCGGGAAGGAACCGCGCGCGCGCGCCACTTCATCGTGCCGGCACCGCACTCGCATGAGCACTGAAAGAACAGCGGCCGCTAGCACGCGTGCCACACTACTGAGTCACCAGGGACATGGGCCAAAGCGCCATACCGTCGATCGTCGTGATCGCGTACGGCGTCACAACACAACGCGACGCCTTCCCACACGGGCGTAACACGCAATGGTGGATTGACAGGACCCCTCCAATTAAATTTGTGTTGCAAGTTCAAACAGAGCTTTCTACATGTTTCTAAATAAACTTTTGTTCTTTATTGACTTCCTTAGAATACGATATAACATTTGGCTTTGTAACTAAAAAATGGGCAACAACATTTTGTACCTCCTCTGTTTGACTAGGATGATATACTTAACCTTAAAAAAAATACAGAATTTTTTTTTTGTAATTTTTTTCTAACCAACATACTATCCTTACATAATATTGCGTCGTCTTTGTGGCAATCGTTTAATAAATTTCTATCATAGATTGTTAACGATTGCGTCTAGCAACCCAAATGGTAGCCTTGTAGGCCGCATGCGTGCCTCCACCCTTTGTTCAATCTCTGACATACACTGAGCAAGAATATTTTGAATGTAGAGCTCGGTGGAAAATATAAGCAATGAGTTGAATGTCTTTTTATTTTCTAATGGAAAAAGACGCAAAAGTTTCCCCAATATAACATCTTAAATAGGAAATGTGGGGCACAAAATACACGTGGAAAGCTAACAGAAATTATTTCTATGAAAACTAGGTCAGACAAATTTAACTGAAGTGTCAAAAGTCCTGAGCTATGAGTCTGACCAATTTTAGTATCAAATATTAATAAAATATTGAGAGTAAATATTTTGTATACTCTCGATAGGCTCGATAATCAGGTATTTGAATTAAATAGATATATAAATCAAAAACGTTTCCTAAGACATATAATTTCACAGAAAATATGGAAGGAATTTAGCAATTCCTTCCCACGAAGACCACATAGCTTATGGTATGTACAAAAAGAAAACATAAATGCTTTCAATCCAATCTTTTTCTATTTCACCAATGTAAAGTTAGTAAGTAATTTAATGTGTATCATTTCCTACTTTAATGTTTCAAGTTTCAACCTCTCTAAAATATTAAATGTATAAAAAGAAATCGAACCATAGGATCAAACGAAAAAAGAAACTTAACTAAATATTTAGTTATTTATAGCATAGGCAAAGACCTATTACATATAAGTACAATTTTCAGAAGCGTCTGTGGACAGACAAACATTAAGTATCATTACAAATATTAAATTAAAATATATTTTAGTGTTAAAAATATATGCACGATAAATTATATACATTGTTACATTAATAATAGATATATTTTTTTAACCCAAATACACTATTCTTAAAATTAAAATTGTTTATGGCAATATCAAAGTCAAAACAACTGTCAATTGACACTTGTCAACCTTGCTAAGTGACAGTTTGACCAGGTACTTCGTTTCTGGTCGAAAAAAAGCTCATTGAAATCGATCATGGTGCAAGACAGCAATCCACCTGATAATAATTTATTTAGATCTTTTTTTAATGCCTTCTATAATACAATAGACGGCCCAGCGACATGGTTCAGAGGTAAGATATAGCCTTCTACCAGTGTATGTTATGTAAGCGCGAGTGTTAAAAAAATATTGTTTTGGTGTAGAGAAGATAGTGGAACCCAACCAGAAGAAGTACCCATGGTACCACCAGAAGTTCCGCCGCGTGCCTACGATTGACCAGTGCTACGATGACGACGTTGTTTGCGATTTTGAAGCCAACGCTCAATTCAAGCGTGATAGGTTAGTTTCTATCATTGTTTTTTATCGTTCATTTCGTTCTGTAATTAAAGAAAAATATTGAATTAAGTTCATCACGAATTTATCAAAGAATTCTATACGCTAAACTAAATTTAAAACAATTATCATTTTGTAGACAAAACTTTGTATCTTATCATTTGTTTTATGTTGTATAAAAACACAAATTGTACAAATTGGATTAAATGGATTTAATTGTACATAATTGAAAAAGGTAACATTTTGTTTAAATAAATAATTCAAATACTTATAAAATTTCTGACCATTTCAAAGTTCAGAAAATCTAACAATTTATAATTAGTCTAATCATGACACAGACTGTGTCTAGTACACAGGCACAGAGAAATAGTTTAATTGAGATTATATCAGTATTACTGTTACCCAGGAATAAATTGATGTTTAAAATTTACAGATCAAATTTTCTCTTATTTTTGCTCTAGTACTGTGTTTCTGTATTTTATATTTTTGGATTTGTGTACTATATTTTTCCAATTTATGTTCATTATAACTCACTACTGATATTATATTAAAATTCCAGGGCTGTTGATTCAGAAATTTTGGGCATCCTCCGTCAGCGCTATGAAGACTGCATGATGTATGAGCAGCCTGACCACCTTACTACCTGCAAGCCCCTATGGGACAAGTACTTGGAAGCTGAAGAGGCATGGTTTATAAAATGTATGTCTAAATGCAACATTTTTTCTTTATATTGACATAAATTATAGTTATTTTGCTTACTTTTGGGTGTTAATTTGCATTAGTTTATAATTCCATCATCAACCACTGCTGGGTATAAGAGGGGAGAGGGTTTAAGCTTCAGTGCACCACACTTGCCTAGTGTGGATTGGCGGACCACACACCTAAGAAAATCCCAAGAACTTTAAGGTGTACAGTTTTTTTCACAATATTTTTTATATATAGTTTACCAAATGTTTATATGTAATGTAATAAATTACTGGCATGTACATGAGTGTTAAGTTTTAGAATAAGCTTTTGGTTGTAAATTTACAAGCTGGTTGACACAAATGTGTCAAAGCACTAATTGTATCTACTAACCTGGCTATCAAGTAAACATGAACTGTTAATAATAAAGTTGAAATTTCCCCTTAAAGCTCCCCCTTAATTGCCCCTTTACTGTAGGCTAATGGAAATTTTCAATGCATCCTTTTGATAAAAATGTATAATTTTCAGACGGTGACCTTGGTGCGTATGCAGATGCAAGGAAGGCATACATGAAGCAAAAACACCGCATGATCTGGGAGAGGCGCAACGGCCCACTGTCCAATCTTACCAAGTGATAGGCAAAATGCCGCCATCATGTTCAAATGTTATATGTAGATGTTATTCATAAAGGAAAATAAATAAATATACAGCAGTGTATATTTTATCTTTGCGCCCTGACTTCTTAGTTTTGCTGGTTATATATCTTATATTATTGAGAACTATTAACTATCAAAGAATTACTTGAATGCTACAGAAATATTTTTCACGCGATCCGCAACTAGCAAATACCAATGTAACTAAAAGATTCTGATGAAAGGTAGCTTAAAAATACCTAAAGAAAACCCAAAAAAGATCCATTATCAGGTTTTGATTTTCATAAATGGACTGTCATTGAATTCGTCGATCTATAAAAGTGGTTTAAATTCTGCCAATAAAAAAAGGTTTAAAGGTTTAATTTAAAAAAAAGTAACGCATAAATATATACATACGTCAAACACTAAACATGGGTAGTGAATCAATGACTTAGAACACACAATTAGGCTAACATTTTAATACATTTATTCATAAAATCACAACTACATTTTGTCCACTTTCGTTGGTAAAATAATGGACCAGTAAGTAGACTTTATTACAATTGAAACACGCATTAAAAAAATAACATTTATTTTTGAACACTACACTCAGTTTCCATGCAATACTGACAGGACATAATCTACTTTCATACACAAATTAATTAACAGTTAGGCATTATAATAAGAAATTAATGATCACAGAACGACGAAGATGCTTTTCAAAATAATACTCGCTTCGACATCTTCATTTGCTGTACCCAACATGTGCTTATCATTAGCTTATTGAAAATAATTATATTGGTCACGAGTTTGCGAACGCCTTAAAAGTACCACGTATCTGTTACAGTCTTAAAAAGAAAACAATAATTAAAAACTTACCATCATTCTTTAAAATCTTATACTCCCTACGGATTTCCGGTAAACATTGCATTATTTAAAACTCGCATGATAATATTTATCGGTCAAAATAATAAAATGTTTCAATAAATACTATTATAAATTATGGTATTAAAACGGCCATATTGGAATTGCATATTGTACAAAATGCAGACTGGCAGTATACTTAAATAAAATTATAATATAAAATTGCATTGTATTCACTAGGTACCACGAGGAGCATACGATGTAATTTTTTCATCAAGATCGTTGCGCATTATAATCTAAATAAAATTCTATATTGTTATAATATAATAATAAGACTTTTGTTTGTCAGAATTATATTCTCAACAATCTCGTGAAAAAATTACTGAACACGTTACAATAAAATATGCACGGCCCGCTCGAAAAATAAAACACATTTACCAACAGATCGTTCAAAAAATAAATTCCGTTTTCATAACACTCATCCCACATTAATAATAACGACGGTGTGACGGAGAACACTTCGGCACACGATTTTCTATACAAATCACAATATCAACTTCAATTAATTCACGGATTATGTACATTATATACATAGTGTATGATATAATTTGTGCACTCGGCTATACTAATCTTAACAAACTAAATTGACAAATTAGTAACTATTTCATAAAAATTTAATTACATATTACTCAGTCAAAAATTTGTCAATTTACATGAATATATGAATAACATGACGTGATCCGCCCACAAGCCGAATTGATAAATGATTGGTACAAAACATGAGAGTACTCGACGTGTCCTTGCGGCTATTACTATAAACTTATCCTATCATCAAGTCGACAGTCTTTTTGAACATATTGCAGACGTGCCGACCTTCCCCCAACAGAGACGTATCCTTAACTTAAAGATAAAACAACGATAAAATTATTTGCGCACAAGTTATTAATGTGGAATGATCCGTCCGACGACCACAAACATAATATTCCATGACAAGTTATTGCACCCAGGGCGCATGCATACTTTATCGAAGCTACGACATACCACAACATCCTCTCCGTTAAATATATAAACATTTGAACATTTATAATTGACATAACATTTATATTTGGTGATTGTTCGTATGGCCAGATCGGAAAACCTCGCGAGACCCGCATTCAAACGTGTAATCGGATGTATTAAAAACATTTAAATGTAAAAATTTAATCTAAAATTGCATAAATTCGAAAGTGATATTACTACTTTGGAGAGATCAATACGTCTGTACAATAACAATGCGACTAAACAAATAAAATGTTACACATAAAGCCAATTGGTACTTTAGTATAGAATAGAATCGAGATCACATATCGAAGGATAAAATTCTTTATACAAAAATCAACACACTTTACAGTTATTGTACTTTATATCGGCATTCGGAAAATGTTACAAGCGCTACGCGACTCTGTGTATAAGTAGAAATTAACTTATAAACTACACCTAACACAAATTTGAGCCTCAAATATTGATATGATATGTACACTTACATTATTTCTTAAGAATGATCAGATTTCCATTTATTTAAGTATATAAAATGTATATATAATAAATTTACCGATGGATTCAATTGGACTAATAAACATCATTCTTAGAATATAACATTTGAGGATTGCATCAGTCGTTTGTAAAATGTTTAACCTAATAGAAATATACATAAACAATAAACATGTCAAAAGTTAAAAACAATCTGTCGCCGGCGGCAGTGGGCGCGAGAGAGTGACGCCGCGTGGAATGCCACCGACGATCGCGAGGAAAGGAAAGATGAAGACGACACAAGTGAACCGCAGAATAAATAAATAAATATTACCATGTAGTCATTAAGGGGGTAGATGCACTCAGAAGCGTAAAAAAAGGCCTATTTAAAAAAATTTTTTTTTTACAGTAATTAAGTTTATTTTACAAAATAAATTATACAGAGTTTTTATACAATGCTTTAACTTAACATTTATGAAAAAAAAAAAAAAAAATACATATTATTTATTAAAATATCGCCATATCGGTTGGATCCTCTCCCGCGAGTAGTACTTCGCGGTGACCATCACAACAGCCTTCTGGATCATCTGAATTCGAAAAACCAAGGTGAAACCTTTAGTTTAATAATAAATCCAGTCTTTAATCGAAGCTTTTTTTTTTTTTTTGAAAATTTACAAAATGGTGGCATTCGAAACTTTGGACTCTGATTTTCGATAAAATGTTAAAAGTTAATTGTTTAAAAAATATAGTAATTGTTAACAAAAATCAATATCCTTCGATTAAAGACTGGATTTATTATTAAACTAAAGGTTTCACCTTGGTTTTTCGAATTCAGATGATCCAGAAGGCTGTTGTGATGGTCACCGCGAAGTACTACTCGCGGGAGAGGATCCAACCGATATGGCGATATTTTAATAAATAATATGTATTTTTTTTTTTTTTTTCATAAATGTTAAGTTAAAGCATTGTATAAAAACTCTGTATAATTTATTTTGTAAAATAAACTTAATTACTGTAAAAAAAAAATTTTTTTAAATAGGCCTTTTTTTACGCTTCTGAGTGCATCTACCCCCTTAAAGCACGCTCGTTTTATAATCCGATGAGATTGAGTATACCACGCCTACCGCTAGTAGCTACAGTACCAACTGTGTGTAAATAAACGGCTCGATAACATTTTGCGAATGCTCCACATTATTCTTAATCTAAATAAACGCACAAAAATATACACGATCTAAAACATTATTGTTACAGAAATCACAATTATTAGGACACTTATATTAATTGTAAAATGTTTAAAATTCGTTGCGACCCTGCGATACAGTTAGCGTCGGTCGGCTTGGGAACACTTGCGATATATAATACCTCGCCAAGTATAGAGTAGTGTAGGAATGCTTGCTCGCAGCTGCGGTGGGATCCGTTGCACGCGAAGAGTTACGCCGCGTCGAACTGCGCCGCCAGCCGGGTGCGACCTGGAATACGCATTACAAATTTGTGACATTGATTCCTTGAATTATTGAGTATTTTTTGAGCTTTGAGAAATATACTACTGTATATTTAATCACTTACATGTTAAACGCAAAATCTATGTTAATATTAATTTAGTCAGTGAATTACTTACGTTTTTCTTGAGTGAGCAGCGCGGACGGTGCTGGCAAGGCACTGGCAGGAGGAGAGGCCCACAGATTAGTTTTGGGAGATTCAAACACTCGGGAGCCCTGAAAAAGAAACTTTGGTTAAATATTTGCATCACCATAAAAAGTTTTCATACCAATGAGTGAAGTCCATCAAACAATTCCTCTGACTTTTCGAAGTAGTATTAAAAATTTATTATCACGAGGTTTAGGATTTTCGCCATTCCCTGTCGGTTCACATCCTAGAAACACACCTCTGACTAAACCTGCAGACCGAAAAGTTTCTAAGCATATTTATTGGTGTGTAGTCCATCAGCCCGCATATGGCCAGCGTGGTGGACTAAGGCTTAATCCCTCTGAGTTGTAAACGAGGCTCATGTAGTAGGGATGATGATGAGTGTTTCGTACCTTCTGTCCGGGCGGCGTGTCGTACACGGAGTAGTCGACGTCGGGCGGCGCGTCCCGGCGCGCGGGCAGCTCCACGCCGCCGCACAGCGACCACAGCCCGCCCGCGCACCGGAACACCTCGCTGTACGCGCGCAGGAACTCCGACACGCCCTCCGGACCTGCGCACAACATACACAACATATAGTTATAGGTGAGAAAATTACTAACATGTTGGAAGATTTTTATGTCTTCTTTTTTTAATTTAATAATTTTCACTGAATTAAAAGTTTTTGGGGTTTTCTTAGCGCTTACCATATTCCGGCCAGGGCAGGCTGGGCTCGTACCGCTGCGTGTACTCATGCAGTATGTCGGCGGGCGACATGGGCGCGCCGCGCTCGGCCAGCAGCTGCGCCACGCGCCACACCGCGCGCCACGCCGCCGACAGCCGCAGCCGCGCTCCGCCCGCGCCGCCTGCGGGTCCCGTGCAGGGCGCCAGCACGCCGGCCGCGCACAGTGCCCGCGGGGCCGCCGCCGCGCCCAGCCGCCGGCACGCCGCCGCGAAGTACTCGGGCGAGGAGCCGCGCGCCACGCTACGGTCCCCGGCCAGCGCCGCGCACGCCGCCAGCACGGCGCTGGCCCAGTGCGGCGCGCTGCCGGCCGGGAGCGCCATGCCGCCCTCCACGCACCCGCCGCACGCGAACACCAGCTCCTCCAGCGTCTCCACTTCCATCATGTCGGGCTGCAGAGGAACATTTCGTGTTATAAAATAACTATTTGCTTCGTTATGGATCATTATGATATGAATAACATTTTCTGTATGAAATAGGAAACTGATTATCGAAAAGCAGTTTGTTTTAAAATTCAATACAGTTATCACAATAAATAAATTGCTATTTAGATTAGAATATTATGATAAAGAAGAATGTGGAACGGATAGGCGGAAATCGGAGGGTCCATTAATGAGCGAGTGCGCAACAAACCTGCGGCGGTGCTCCGAAGGGCGCGGCGTAGAGCGCGGGCAGCGTGAGCAGCGGCACGGGCCCGAGCGCGCGCATGCGCTGCGCCAGCACGGCGCGGGCGGCGCGGGGCGCCAGGCGCACGGAGCGCGCGCCGCCCGGCTCGGCCACCACGGCCACGGTGTCGGCCACCAGCTCCAGCAGCTCGGCCAGCTTCACGCAGCCGTAGTGCGCCACGCGCAGCTGCCGGCCGAAGTGCGCGTGGTAGGCGGGCACGAACTGCGAGAACTCCATGCGCAGGTTGGGCGTGAGCGCGAGCAGCTGGCGCGCCTGCGCGGCGAAGTGCAGCGTGCGCGCGCGCTCGTCGGGCGTGGGCGTGCGGCGCGGCAGGCACAGCGCGCCGTCCGCCTGCAGCACGCCGGCCGGGCCCGCGCGCGCCAGCAGCTCGCGCGCCGAGCACACGCCGTAGTCGGCCGGGCAGAACGCGCGCCCGAACACGCTCTGGTACATGGCGGGCACGTCGGCCGGCGACAGCGCGCGCCGCGGCGCCGCCTTCAGCATCTTCACCACGTCCGACGTCCAGCGCCGCGCCTGCGCCGCCGCCGACAGCGTGATCACGCGCGACGAGCCGGAGCCCAGCACCTGCACCCCCACGCACTGATGTTACATTAAATGGGCACTTACAGATTGTAACTTGTGTTTACGGAACCCATATGGAAGCTATATTCACCACAATAGTATTGCTGAGGGCCGTCAGTAAGTCCGGCAACTTAGTGAACCCGTAATCTGCAACGCGACACTGTCGACCGAAGTGATGGTGGAATGCGGGTATCAGTCTAATACAAAAGAAAAACTCATGTGAATTACGGTAATCAAAAATAACAAACAAAAATAAACCCCGTAAAGTAATTGCAAACTGACTTGCTGAACGGTATGGAGCAGCGCGGCGCGGTCCGCAGTAGATCGACGAGCTCTCGTTCGAACAACGTGAGCATGGGCTCCAGTGCGGGCGCCGTGCGGGGCCGCTCGCGCTCGCCACTCGACCGGGAGCAATCACCTGGGATAATGTGTGTGGTTTAATAAATATTCTCCACACTAAATTCAAGAGCAAGGCTGAAGCGTCTGTAGAGTATACTGACTGAAGCTGGCGGTGTGGTCGAGCGCCGGTTCGGGGGAGGTGCGCCAGGTGAGGTGCCGGGAGGGCGTGTCCTTCACCTCGAAGGCGGAGCAGCTCCGCAGCAGCAGCTCCAGCGACACGCCCCGCCGCGGGTCCGTCACCAGCGGCGTGAACGTCGCCTCGTAGCACTCCACGAAGCTCAGCAGCGGGACCACGCCGCCATGGTTATCGAGGAGGATACGAACGTTCTTCTCTAGAGCTGCAATCTCCATGTACACCGGCAGGAGGATGCGGCTGCCGTCTTCAGGCCCTGTGTTCATGGCCGCATGGATGTGGCACTTCCACGGCGCCTCTTCCATCTCGGCGCTGGTGACCGGGGCCAGGTCGATCAGCTCCACCATTTTGCCGAAGCCTTCGTGTATGACCACCGTGTCCTTGACCTTGGCGATGTCGGAGGCGGTGAGTGCGCAGCAGTGTCGGCTGGCGTATGCGTCGCGCAGGCGCAATAGTGGCAGCGTGTGGTTGTGCTGGTCGAGCAGGATGGCCCGGAGCCTGGCGCGGAGTACGTCTAGGTTGGGCGCGGGGGAAGGTCTCCCGAGGGACAGCTCGAGCCTGCGACCCGTCCACTGGGAGTCCAGCCGGCGCTTGTGCACGCGCGCGATGGCCAGCCGCGCGTCCCACTCCGAGCGCAGCAGGATGCTGGCCAGCGGACCCTCGCCGCCGCTCCACACAGATACGCAAGTCACTGGCACGTATTGGGTGAACAGATCCGTTAACATTTTCTGTGGAAGAGAATTTATAATTCAGCACGTTTGTAAATATAGTAACAATCGCAAATTAAGACATTTGATACTTGTGATATTATTAGCATTGACACAAAAAAAAACTATTGGTGCTGGGGAACACAACCCTCAGCAAGACGCCACGAGGAGGGGTGTACTAACCTTAAGCACGGCGGGCTCGTATGGCGGCAGGTTGGTGACGGTGAGCTCGGCGGCGTCCCCGTCGGCGTCGCTGTGCTCGCTGGCGCTGGCCGACGAGTTCCACGGCGACGCGGCGCGGGACAGCGGGGGGCGGGGCCGCGTCTCCCGCCCCTCCCGACCCTCGTCCCCGCTGTTGCTCGACGAACGAATGGACCGCTCCACGCCTACTGAACCTGGGAACATAACGTTGTGTATTAGTACTGTTCGTAATATTTTCTTATTGGCGTGCAAGGGACAACTACTCGCCAACATTAGTAACAACAGTGAAACCGACAGCTAATATAATCAATCATCAATTGATGCATTTTTAAACTAATTATGATGTAAATTGCCAAAACAAGTTTATTTCGACAATTCGACCTATGCATAGAATAAGGTTACTTATGACTATAACACCAAAGTACTTATTAAGTATATAATAGAGTTAAAATTGTTTATATATTGCACTAGTGAAGTAATAATGATATATTAAATAATAAATTATATTGTTAAATAAATTAAATTTCGTTGTTGGTTGAAGAACATAAAAAGTAACTGATAATTTAGTGTCCAATTAAGTTAAATCGCTGAGAAAGAGAAGTTGTGCAAAAGCACATATAACTTTATTCTGAGCATAGGTCGAATTAACTCTTTTTTACCTAAATTCACTTTCATAAAGTTCATTTCCAGGAAATTTACTTTAGTAAAATGTTTAATAAATAATTTCGTACAAACAAATTTCAATCAGAAGTTAATTAAGTGTATTTGTAACCCACGATTACCAACATGTCAAAAAAAATCCCGACAAAAAAATACTAATTTTCCTAACAAGCGTAGATAGGTATTACAACTAGTTACCATGCGTGCCGCGTATCTTGCGCGGCTTGTGCGCGGGCGGCATGCAGAAGTCCCTGGTGGGCGCCTGCTGCAGCGCCAGCGCCCACTCCGCGCCCGCGCGCCCGCCCAATCCGCCCACCACGCCCACGGACGCAGCCGTAGAACACATCTGGCAACATCACATATACATATAGCGCATACGATTATATAACACATATAAAATACTAATTGAGACATCAAAGTGAGGTTTTGTGCGATCAAAACAAATGTTTATGTAAACCACATATATTGGAAATATTAGGTTTTGGAAGACCGAACAGCCTGTCATAATTCGTGATAGTTAATAAACATTTCTTTTAAAATAGATTTATTTATCGTTCATGCAAATAAAAATTATCATTATAAAACTACTAGCAATTATGACATACTCTCACCGGTCGGGTAATCGCTCTCATTAAGGCCTGGCATAAGAAAACAGGAAACAAATGTTATTATCTCAATAAAAAGATAAAAACATACGCGCAAGCTGGCCTAGTGTAAATCTATCTAAATCGTAGAAGTCTCAAATCTCTTTGTAATATTTTTATTCATCAAAGTTGACGATGGCTTTCTTAAATACAAAATAATATTATTCACCATTCAATAAGACTTTTACAAGTTTGTATGAATCATCAATTTTAAACTATGACTGCTTCGTAACGTGTTATCGCTGTGGTGAAAAAACTGCATAATAACGACACAAAATTCTATGAATTTTATTACTTCCTGTTCTTACCATCATAATCATTCATCATTATCAACCCATACATATCAACACACTTTCACTACCACCACTCAAACCTAACAATTCCTCATATTCTCCCACT
This sequence comes from Cephonodes hylas, assembly GCA_030295005.1. NCBI lineage: Eukaryota > Metazoa > Arthropoda > Insecta > Lepidoptera > Sphingidae > Cephonodes > Cephonodes hylas. The sequence goes on along the minus strand of AP025368.1, from coordinate 12,555,774 downwards.
ATATATACCTGTTGCGCGGCGTGCGTGTAGTTATGCGGGTAGGCGCGCGGGGTGTGCGCGGCGGGGGCGGGGGGCGCGGTGGCGGTGCCGTACCCCTCGTCGCTCGAGTAGGCGGGCTGCAGCGCCGACTGCGGGAACCGCGTGCTGATCTTGTGGCCGAACACGTCCTCGCCGTCCATACGTTTTAATGCCCTGCAATGTGTTGGTTAATCAGCTGACGGGTTCGTTGTATCATACATCATGAAATAGGTCAACTGTTAGACATAGGCCTCTTCTAATGACTTACATATAACATTCCCTATGTAAATGAAAGGTAAACGAAAATATAGTGAGGTCGAATTGCAGATAATAGAAATTATTAGCTTTTAGGTGTGCACGTTTACTCATGATATTTTTTTGCACTGTCAAATTACGCGATGCGTGACTTTCATTGTGAATATAGGAAAAATTTTGAACAAATTCAGGTATGATACTGAGGTTATAACCATCGACTGCCTTTAAAACTTTGGCTTAACCCCTCGCCTAAACTAATGTATATCAGCCTATACACCTAAGAAATTCCAAGAACTTTTAACAGATGTACACTAACAGTCCAACTCTACCCAAAAGAAGTAATTTAAGAAAACCTTGGTCTAGATACTTAATTCAATCAAAAGATGCTGCTCGGTACTTATTGATAATTGTTTTACCTTAGAATTCTCTGAAAGCACATTTATAACAAAAGTGTCGCAATTTCTTATCATTTATCTATCTTATATCAGCCTATATTACGTCCAAATACATCCCACATCTGGGCATGAGTTAGACCCAAGACACGCAGACTTCAAGATTCTACTAATATTTTCTTCATAAAAAATTAAATAAAACTTTTTCAGCTTGGGACTGGAACCGTATACACTTAAATCGCCGGTCTCATATTTTATATACTTATGTTGCGGAATCAACATAGCATTCGACTAACTTTCGCATAACAATAATATTAGGTTGTAATATAATAACTTATCATAGGCACCTTCCTAACTTTTTGTTCCATTTTAAGTTCTGAGTTGTTCAAAGTACAAAATATTTCAAACACTTTTAAAACAACTATTGTAGATGTCCCTCAATTATAATTAACTAGCGACCCGCCCCGGCTTCGCACGGGTGCAATGCTGATATTTAATGGATGTTATCATACATATAAACCTTCCTCTTCAATCACTCTATCTATTAAAAAAAACCGCATCAAAATCCGTTGCGTAGTTTCAAAGATTTAAGCATACAAAGGAACATAGGGACAGAGAAAGCGACTTTGTTTTATACTATGTAGTGATACATGCAATATGAACAACCGACCGGACTATGGTAGATATGTAGGTAGTTTATAAAACAGCTGATTCAATTGTCTATCAGCTGACTCACAATATGGCGAAAGGTCACTGACCCGCACAATTATTATGTTTTAACAAATTATATTTCATTTTAGTATCACTGCGATACATAGTTATACGACATAAATCCCATATCCCTCGTTATATCGCAATTTTGTGTGCGATGATAATTATAATAGATGACCAAAAGACGTAATTTTTCGCACTGGCCTAGTACAAGTTAATTGTATACGCGCCTAACAAAGTCTTAATAACTCAGGTGAGCAGATTTTCTTTCATTTTTTCCTTTATCGTTCTAATTACTTTCCTCTGGTCTGAAGTTTTAAAAGTTTAAGATAAGTACGTATAATACAGATTCTCATTATCACTCAATCACAAGTCCTACGCAACTACATCGACGGAGCGTAACTTCACGGTCACAGTGTTACAAATGGCATTGCTAATAACAAACGTAGGTTCAATGCCAGATCGAATGTCCCGCTGAGACGAATAGGTTCATTGGAATGAAAAATACTCCTAACAGGAAAGTAGCATACACTAATTCATAGTCTGATACGAGCCAAGAGATTAAATATATAGGAAAAACACACATCGAACGTTTTATCATAAAAAAGGGAAATATAACTGACAGTACATTGACTTCAAGAATTTCGAGGGTAGTAAACTATAGTAACTGCAAATTAGTCCATTAATATGAAGGATATCTGGTTCGAATCCCGGGCTTAATAATTTAATCGAATTTTTATATAAAAAGAAAACGTAGCTGCCCGTTTGATATTAAGGAACGAAGGCCTAAACTAGCTTAAAAAAAATATTCAAAATATATGTGTATTTTAAAATTTACGTTATTTTCAACGTAACATGAGTCATCTTATTAGACTGTCAATTTTTCCGATTTCCGTTAACGGCATTATTGGAATTGCAAATCACTACAATTGTATGAAACCGTTAACTATTACATAACGATATTACATTGGATCTATTTTCATCATCCTCATATCGTTATAGCGGTGGTAGTACAGGTCTTTTATCATAAGGCAAAAAATATTAAAAGTTTCACCCCTCAATATAATTTAATAAAGATAAACAGTTTTATACCAATTAACGCCCAGAAAATAATGAAATAACCCTAGTATTACGAAAAACATATCCAGCAAACTTAAGCAATCATTATTTTCGCACAAAAGCGTTATCACAATATTTCAACAAAAGCGGTTCTATAACAACTTTCTCTCAACATATTTTCTAAGCAAATTTAGTTTAAGAAGGTAATAATGATTCAACATAAGTTAATCTTATTAAATATGCTTCTTAGATACCTATACTATAGTCATTGAAGATACATAATATACTGCTTAAAAGGGGCAACACTACAATACTAAAGTGTTATACGTAATGCATATTATAATACAAAGAAAACGCGTTAAAATTCACCCAAGAGAAAATTAGACCATCAAGAAGTAATTTTACTTCGCAAAAACTCATTGCTATAAAACGTCCTGTGGCTCTAAAAAGCTTAATAAATGAGACATTTTTACAATATTATATCGCAAGATGATTAAAAATATATATTAAAAAAAATCTTACCCGGTTAAAAGCATTGTTCAAGTAATCACGCTTAACAAAACCATTAATAATATAAATACACATACACAAATTATGTGAAAATAATCAGTTACTTTTTAAAATTTCCTAAAATCTATTATCACAGTGGTTCCGCTCGTGTCTGGCGATGCAATGGGCATTTAAAATTTCAACTGACGAACGTTGCCAGATATTCTTAAAATGTGGGTACTTGTCCGATATTTGAACGATACTGTGTCGTTAATGAAACGTTTTGTTATTGCATATCAAACTATGTAACGACACATATTAAATTTATTTTAAAATTTTAAATATGATTATTTAATTATGTAATAAATAAAGACGAGAAAGTACATAAAGAAGAGATTGTAAAAATTAACCGACTTCGTATGATACGGTCTCACAACGTTTACGGAAGAAGAATTGATTCGCGAGACTTGTTTTTTATAAGTTTCATTTTTGATGGCCTTGTTATTTTAATTGCAAAAAAATCGTCGTAATTCTATAATTAAGTAGATTTTATAATTTTTAATTCGCGAACTTGCCATTTTTAGTTCGCGAACCTAAAATTATTAGTGATTAATAATTCATTTTTTGGTTTCTGTAAATGATAATCATACTAATATGTATTATGAAGAGCATGTTTTCTATTTTTGTACGTTAGTAACAAATAAGATCAAGAATTACTTAAGAAATTTGAATGATTTTTGGTTTGAACATTGATAGGATCTTCTCAATTATTTTCGAGTTGTTAATCAGTTCGTATTGGTTAATTATGTCAGTACTGATTGCCAAGTTAGGGGTGTTTTCCCTAAATTGTGGTTGGAAAATCTATACACAGAGTTTTTGATAAGGAATATTTTTTTTGATAGTATTTTTACGCGTTAAATTTTACTGCAGTATTCTCCGTATGCTATACTATCACCTAATAACAATTGTTTAATTATACAAAAAATAATTTACTCGTCTCATAGATGATTTAGTTCGAATTCTGTGGATTTTGAAATTGCTTTGCAGCTTTTCTTTGTGTGTGTGGTTTTACTTTAGGCAACACTGTAGCAGTTGGTAATTGTATGTATGTGTATGTATGTATATCTGCATGTATGTATATATGTGCGTGCGTACCTGGCGGCGTGGTCGTGCGTGGGGAAGCGCAGCAGCGCGGTGTCGTCGGCCAGCCGCAGCACCTTGCCGCCGCAGTTGTCCGCCAGGCGGCGCAGGCGGCGCGCCACGCGCTCGGCCGGCTGCTGCGGCGGCAGGTTGCACACCTCCACCGAGCACGGCGGGGTACTCTCCGCCTCCGAGCTCTGCGACTGACGTGCGCTCTGTGTAGGGCATGCTTTAGTTAGTTATTCACATACATATCACAAGCCTTTCTCGTCCACTACTCCCCCGTGCAGCCCCGTGGCGCAGTTGGCTAGACACCAGCTTGCGAAACGAGCGGCCGCGGGTTCGATCCCCGCACCGAGACAAATGTTTGTGTGATCCACAAATATTTGTTTCGGGTCTGGGTGTTTGTGAGACCGAAAAGTCTTTCGTAGTTTCTGATACCCACGACACAAGACTTGTATCTTAGTGTGGGGTCAGGACTATGTGTGTGACTGTTGGGTGTATTTTAAAATGCTGGGATAAGGCCTCTCCTATGGCACGCCAATGGGCTCGATATTATTCACATACATACATTGATAATATATTATTACCAACATACAACAATTTATAAAAATGATCTTATTAGTGGAATAAAAGGCAATATTATCGCTGAGAGCGACGTCTGCCAGACAACCTCAACAACTTCAACACAAATATATGTATTTTGTTTAAGTTACTTCAAAATTTAAGCTACCACCCTGTTCGGGCTAGAAACTCCAGTGCTGCTCTTTAGTAATCAAATACATTTTAAAACATTAATATAAAGTTTAACATTTTCCAAATAAGAGCAGTAGTTCCTAAGATAAATCCTATACAAACAATCTCTTCAGCTTCATAATATTAGTATAGATTGACGGGATATAAGCTGCCCTTCCAGACATAACTTTGCCTAGTTCGCTAAGCGATTGAGAAGTCTAGGTACTTAGACAATGTTATGTAAACAGTAAGTAACTATCAACTATAATATGCTGACGATCTGATACATTAGACTGGCGTGTTCTGCGAATTAAGTTACACCAATGCTCTATATGTGCTTAATAGTGTGTCTTATATGGGCTGATATACATTATTGGAATTATCTAGTAGAATATCTTTGCTTAAAATTCATAGGTGTATTATTTCAATGAAATTAATACTCATTTAAACTTATCTATTTATTGCTAGTCTGACTATTTATTTTTTAAAAACATTACTACATTAATTCACGTCCTCAGTTATAGGGGCCCGTGCTCAGCTGACGATGACTACATTAATCTAATTTCAGTCGGATTCTCTATAAAAGCGTGTTTATTTCATAGAATCAAATATAGAATTGTTAGAAATATTTAGTTAATCTGAAAGTAAAGGGACTCAAAATCGTATTCAAAGTTTACGTTACTTCCTAACATACATATGTTTGAAAGTAGAAAAGCACGTTAAAAATGCATAAATTTCATAGGCGTGTTTATAACTAATGATAGACTATACCTTTATTTTCCTCGGCAAGTTGGCAGTGAGGTCGTAGTAACAGTAGTGCGACGTGGCGCATGCTATCAAGGCCGACGTCGTCCTTGGCTTGTGCACCAATATTACTTCCATATTTTTCCTGATACAAAAACATTTTTCTATACAATATTAGTGTTTTCGTGCTATTTTTTTTATATTTTGTGTATGTATTTAAATATTTTCATTATTACTAACATAATGTTATGACTAGTAGGTACAGTGTGATCTAAAGGGTAAATCTAGAAAAGTCCAATTCCCAGATAGGGTAGTGTAATTGGGTTTTCCCATTAGAAAATTCCCAGGGGCAGCTTGGAGTCTAGAATTGCACCAGAAAAAAACTACCTAAATGGGCTATCCGCTATTACGTCTGACGAAAACTTAATATGCGATACGTGGGTGCAATAATACGACTCAGCAACTCCCTACTTGGAAAAATTTCATACTTTTAAAAAAGTTTCTTTTTTCAATTTTTTATTTTAAAAATAACTATTTAAAAACCACTTCCTCACCTATGTCGAAAGTCGGAGAGGTCGGCGGCGAAGTTGATGTCCCCCGATATGAGGAGCAGCGCGGCGGGCGCCGAGTGCAGCTCCCCGAACCGGCGCATGCACTGCCGCAGCTTCTCGTCCGCCGCGTTCTTTTGCGTGCCGCACACGTGGATCAAACTCACCTGGTTTGGGATGACAATTGCGAAAATTAAATTATAAAGCCTTCTAGTTACTAAAAGAACACCCACTAAGAAATCTATACAGGGTGTATTCAGACCGTGATCGGAATACAAGCCCCCTGCCGTTGAAGAAAATCCCGAAATAAAAAAAAATGTGGAAGTCGGAAGCTACGAGAGACATTTTCAGTCTTACAAACAACCATGATTCATAGTAGATACAGTAAAAAATTATAATTCAATAATGAAGATAATCAAAGACTGATTAAGCGATTTCAGTGACTTGCGTTGTAGAACGAACCTTGGGACCTTGTTTTTGTTTTCATTGAAGTGCACTCGAGCGGTTTGAGGCCTATGATGTTTAATTGGGTAACGACGAGATTTTGTCACCGCTGTTGAAGGAGGATTTAATCAAAATAGCAACATTATCATCGTTAACCTTTACAATCCTAATTGCATGATGATGGCAGATGGTTAACGAATGCAAGAGAAACGCGAATGTTTCGAGGTAATGAGTAGTGACACGGATCGACAGAGTGAGAAATAAATACGTTAGGTGAAGTTTGAAAGTCTTTCCTGAAATAGACGAGCTAAAAGGATACCGTCTGTCGTTGTGTGAGAATGTTATGAGAATTGAAAAAGCCTATATTTTACTCGGCTACCTGATTCGACATAATCTACAGAAATAGCACCCTATTATCTTCCAGGCGACCGCCACACTTCGCTATACCTATGAATGTATACTAGTAAACTGACCTGGGCATCATTAAGTTCCTGTAGCCTCGCCGGTGACTCCTTGCGCACGTCACACACCACTACAAAGTCAGCCTCCCGCCGGCCCGGGAGGAACTTGTTGCGGATGGCGGACACCACGTCCAGCGCTGAACAATTGCGGGGCACCTGGGGAGAGAAATAAATAAATACACCTAACAGTCACATACATAGCTCTGACCCCACATTAGGATAGTCCTGTGTCGTAGGTATCAGAAACTATGAGAGACTTTTCGGTCTCACAAACAAATATTAGTGGATCACACTAATATTTGGCTCGGTGCGGGGATCGAACCCGCGGTCTCTCGTTTCGCAAGCTAGTGTCTAACCAACTGCGCCACGGGGCTGTGAAAATATTAAAAGGTTACGCCAGTTCCATTCACGTTATTAAAACTGAGAAGTTTCAAGCTTCTTGGGAATTTCTTAGCTGTGTAATCTGCCAAATCGCACTAAGCCAGCGTGGTGTCTCTTCAATTGCTAAGCTAAAACCATCTCAATTGTATGGGAGGTCCTTGAAAGTGAGTTTGTAGTGATAAAATCATTGTCAGATAATTCGATGTCAGATAAATAATTAAATCGATTTGACGTTCAAAAAATCATGGCTGTTTTCCTACCCTATACATAATTCTTGTCATGTTGTTTGCGATATCTTTAAACATTAGCACATACTGGTCATTGTAATTTTATTTACTAACTCTTTTGTTGCTACGTATATCAAGGTGTCGTAAGTCTTTTTTAACGTCTAGGTACGTGTTTTGGTTTTTTATCGTGCGACTCGTATCAACAATACAATGGCTAAAATAAACTTGTTGTAACCACTATTTCAAATATCTAAGTTATTAAAAATGTAATGCTTTTTTACGTTACTGATATCTTTTTAGTTATAAGTGGCGTATGTCATCGCCTATGTTAAAGTTTTAAATTTATCGGTAAATTAAAAAGTTCTTTTGAAAACGCATCGAATGAAAATATAAATACATGTCGCAAGATAACAATCGCTCAGTAACTATCACAACACCTTTTTTGCATGTCATAATAAAGTTCATAGCTATTTAAACTTTTGATTAACCTATACAAAAACCGTTGCCGCCGTGAATGTATTTCTTTTCATATATCCTTATTTTAAATAGCTTAAAAACATATTTACAAGCATTTCTGCCTGGTACCAGCCATTTTTATGCTATCATTTATTGCAAATAAAAAATAATTTTACTAAAACAAGGCACAAAGACATAGCACTTTTACAAAATCATATAGATTTTCGCAGTGCATGTACATATCATGATTCTTAATTATATTAATATTTCTTATATTTTAATGATTGCAACATGATGTGTCTATGAAATGTAGAGTATTTATTTTATAACTAAAATTGGATGTACCACTTTAAATATGTTTTATATTTTTATGTGTTTTACATGTATCTTATATCTTTGTGGTGTAATAGTTTTTAATGCATATGCTGCTGAGCTTAATGTACCTTATACTATGTTAAACATATAGTAAACTCTAAAGCATAACATAGTTTGAATGGTTGTCCAGTATAATCAAAATTTTACATAAAATATTGAAGCATAAACAAGTCTACAACTCTGTATTCTATAATTATCTAATCTTACCCTTTTAAACCACATGTCTGATATAGTTACTATTATACAATATTATTACTATTATACTAACAGTATAGTATGTGGCATACTCAATAGTATATTTTATTTACTGTACTCAACTGCCTATAAGTATGTTATATAAAATCCGACATAAAATTACCAAGCCAATCATAAATTTTTAATTACCTGACAATTCTCAATGTCCCAAAAGATGCCTATAGGCACACTGGCAGATCTCTGCTTATGTTGTCTGAAGCGGGACCTCACTCTTGGCCTCTCAACAGGCACCGAGCCATCATCACTGTCATATTCATCAGAAGAATCAACCTCTGCATCTGTTGTTAAAGAAACTTTAGTTAGCACATAACTTTTAATATCAATTTAGATGACTTTTTGAGTTTTTTTTTGGCTTGTCTTTTAACATTTTAAATAGCAGAATTATCATATTGCTTTTATACAATTGTTTTATGCATAGCTGCAAATGTTAAAACTAGCCTTAGTACTAATGCATGGTGACCAGGGAAATCCACAACAAATCAACTATTCTAATTATTTATCTAATAGGACTTGGCTTTGTTTGTGGATAAAACAATTAACTTCTTGATTTTAGGTGTAATGGAAACTATCTACAGGCTTTCATAAAGTTTTGAGTGTCCAAAGCCAATATTTTATTACAATGCTGAGTATGAAATAATAGATGACAAGACATTTTTGCACATGGAGTCTGGTGGCAAAAATATTGCATAATTTGATGTGAAAGTGGCACAACAACAAAGTAATGTAAGGGGAAACCTCTGCATGGGTAAACAATGCATTGTTGATATATTGTTCATTTGAGTAGTCTGTTGATTATTTCTACATAACACTGCCACAAATTATGTTAAATTTATATAGACTGTATACATTTATCCTCATCATCACCCCAAATATTGTTCATTGCTGGGCACTGGCATCATTTACTATTGAGAGGGTTATATTTATTAAGGTACTTAATAGCAATTTTATTAATTTGTACATATTTTTTGTTGACATTGTCAACTATATGATTTTGAATGAAGAGTATATTATATATTCTCAAACAAATCTATTTCATATACAAAGTTAGTAGTAGATTTTCACCCCAAGGATAAATCTATTTATTAGATCCATATATGATAAATAAAATAAATTATCCTTTAAATTACAGTGTTATAAGGTTGAATCCTAGAATTTTTAATTTAGTTGACACAATGATAAAAAGATGGCCTATGTGTACAAATCTACTTAAATAAATTAATATTATATTCCTATATATTTTGAATGAACTAGTCATTCAAAATATATATATGTTTAAATTACTTTGAATGGCCAACAAATTCTCTAAGTTTTTGATTAACAAAAAAAACATTGTTTTTTTTAATTGTTGAGTTGGATATATGCTAGTGATTGTAACATCTATAAATTATTATGAAATTTGGACATATATTCCAAATTTTTAATAAAAAATCACTAATACTAGTCATGTTCTGTTTCATCTAAAAACACAAGCTATCTCTAACTTATTATAATTATCACTTTGTGTTTATTAAAAAAAATGATGACAAATACATATAAAAAGTATTAGTCACTCAATGATTATTTATTATGAAATAATTAACTCTGCACAGAAACACCAAATAACGGGCTCAGAAGTAATTTCTGTGGGATTTATTTTATTCATTTATGATTTTTATAAAAATAAAACTATTTTAAAGGCTATGTAACTAAACATATAAAGCCTTGCATTGGTATTATTATTCTTGACATACAAAAAAGTTTTGTTTCCTCTAATTAAAAAAATGTATGAAGATTGAATTGGGAAAAATAATAAAAAATTAGATTACAGTTATGTTTAAGACTAAAACTACAAATCACATGAAAAAACAAAGGTTTCATTTTATTTAGTCATGTGTCAGTCTTTATATTTGGTAGTAATGAGAAATAATCATTATTATATTTTGTTTAAGATGAGATATTATTATGTTATGAATTTTTAAAGTTGTAGAGATTCATAAAGAAAGTAAACAAATCAATTATAATCAATTCTGCATACAGGCAGCCCAAAATTGTTTTGATACAACAAAAAATATTAACAAGAAATGTGATGATTTGGTGGAATTAAAAATATGCATGTCATTGTTCAAATTACTTCAAAACACTTACTCTAAAATAAACTTTAATACAATGAGCAGGCAATGTTCTTAAGAATGTTTGTAAGCAGCAGTGGTTACAAAATGTTTATTGCATCAAACATTGATAGCCTAAATGGGGTACTAAACATTGGTACAAACAATCAAAATTAGAATACTTCACTTTCTTTTACTGGAATTATATTTGTGGTTAGGCACTCAGTTTTTTTGCTATACATATGTTAGGATTTCCTAGACACATATGATATCAGTAATGAACGAGTTCTTATGTAAAGAATATGTTTTAAGCTAATATAAATGTGTTCTGTTATTGTAGAACACGATTACTCGATAAAAAATGCAAAAATAACTGTCAACTGATAATTTTAATGTCGTTGGCTTGTCGTACCAGGAAATATCCACAAATTTGAATGTAATACAACACATGGCAATTAAATGTTAATTAAATATAGAATGGCAGTGTTATTACAGAAACATTATAACAAAATATCAACAATTTATTAATAGAAGCACAATAATGGCGATAAGGCTAGTGCCCCGAGTGCAAGATAGAACGTTACGACATAACGATCTTTACTGATAACATTACACATGAATTGATTCATATAACAACTGCATAAATAAATATATCGTGGTGTTTATATTTACCTGTGATCCACATACGAGGAGGCAAGGGAATTTTTACACCAGGACTAGATAAATTTCTAGCAAGACCTTGAGCTGAATGACTTCGAACTCCTATACAATAATCAGGCCCTGAAGCCTCACATTCGATATCTTCACTCATCACTGAATATTTATTGGGCATGGTATACGTAATTTGTGACGAATATAAAAGTAGTCCAACATATGTTGGAGAAAAAAAACAAAGAAAAACTAGGCTAACAAAAATAGTCACAACACGTATCACACGCACTTAACTTAATAAAACTTAACTATATTACATAGAAATACTTAAATCTTTTCAGATTTGCGTCATAAAACAAAATAACCGTATACAAAACGTAAATTTATATCAGTCAACACTAGCTACGCCATCTCGTTCACCATACTTATCGGCCATATTGTAACGTTCCGTATCACATCAAGGATGATTGTTTATTGTTTAGGCTCGCAACTTTTTTTAGATGGCCATGTTTTTTTTCAATCTGTGTCTTTAGGGAACAGGCGCAAATATTTTGTTGTTTTCAATAATGCCCGCTACTGTTTCAAATTTATAAAAGTTAAGTACCTACTACCTATCGTTTTTAATTAGCTTTTTTATAATTGCTTGCACTAACACTGATAAATATTTCATATTTATTAGATAAACGTAAATCTTCCGGTATAAGAACGATAAAACAAGCTACGGCTATTTATTTTTGGTTAACACATTTTTGAAACTTACCATAAGGATTTTCTTTATTTTTGTTAAATTAAAATATTATTTAAGCAATATTTTACTCACGGGTTTGATTTCTAGCGCGTTAGAAAAGGAAAAGTATACGATTGTTAATGTGACTGTCAAGCTCAAAATAGTAATAAACATTCCAAACGACCAGGAATTTCAACGACTCACAAAGTTTTTTTTATCTGTGATCTGTCAAACTTTAAAATTCATATGTCATACATACCGTGAGTTAGCATTTGTGAATTTATAAAACTATTTATTGTGTATTCACTAAAAACAATCTATATTCTATACAATACTACTTAAAAAGTAAGGACTTTTATATATTTAGTATCGTCATTTAATATTACATTGCTTTCTAATACATCGGAACCTTTTTCAGTATACCAAAATGACTACAAACGGGGACATCGGCGGTCTTGATGCCAGCGGAAAGATCGTGAAAATGGAAGTAAGTATTATCATAAGATCAATTGTAAGGTCCATTGCCATTGCCATCAGCGTTAGACATATTATTCACAAGCTCGATTACTCTACTATGGCCTTTGTGTATCTATTGTTATTCCAAACTTTTTTCAGGTGGACTATAGCGCCACATGCGATGAGAAAATTCCAATGTGGAAGTCTTGGGCAGCCAAGGGAAGGGTCCAGGAAGCCATTGACCAGCTCTTGGCTCTTGAAAAACAAACAAGAACGGTAGGTTGTTATTGAATAAAAAGTTTGAGATAATCCTTTAAATACCCACACTGTTATTGGTGTACTGATGGAAGATTAGAGACTTATGTTGGGCATATGAATTAGTACATAGGACAACAATGTATAATCATGCTTATAACTCATTTTAATTTATGCATATGCAGTCTATACTCTTTACATCAATGTTTTCTCATTTCTAAAATAACACAGGTCAACAAAAAAAAAAAAATTTTTTGGGTTTCTGTTCTAATGCTTCGATTCTGATTCCAAACATCGAAAAATACTCGGATATAAATTTTTAGGTCTTAAAGTTTGCTTTTGTCTGATTTATGTTGATAAGTTCGTTTGAAGATTTTCATTGATTATTATAGACAATGGGTGGTAGCACTTTGATTATTATCTTAATTGCAAATAGTGCATTATTTCTAATTGACACTAGTGAGTGTTTACTTGTCCATTACTATTTAAAAAAACCTATTACAGTTATAACAACCGACTTTTATGTCGTATCTAGATAGAAAATGGCAACAAGACTGTGTAAAGAAAATGTTGATTCATTCTGTTTTATTTGCGGTGAATTTATCAAAGCAAGGATAAGGCGGATAAACCAAATATTCTTGTCACCTATGCTTATGGAATAGCAGAGCAGACTTAAAACATTACCAACGGCGTATATGGCCTGATCGACTTTAATTTCAAATTGGAAAACATAATATGAATGCTAAACCAATCGTCAAGCCCAAAGATATATTGATACCACCGTAATGTATAAAGTTAGGTCTAATGAAGATAATTTTGAAAGCTCTAGAGTCTAGATCATAATTCGGGAGCTTTTAGATATTTAAAGAGATTCTTTACTAAATTATCTAATGCTGAAGTCCAACCTGGTATTTAGGGGTTCATACGAAAAACGCAAAAAAGCAGTAATGGCCTCGAGGTTTAGGAAAAAGCAGTGATGGCCTGGTTTAGGCGCGCGGTCGAGAATCTCGGCGGTCGCAGGTTCGAACCCCAGGCACACACCTCTGACTTTTCGAAGTTATGTGTGTATTCAAATTGAATTATCACTTGCTTAAGCGGTGAAGGAAAACATCGTGATGAAACCTGCACACCTAGTAGTTCTTAGGAATTTCTTAGGTGTGTAGTCCGCCAACCCGCACTAGGCCAGCGTGGCGGACTGTGGCCTAAACCCTCTCAATGGTAGATGAGACCCTTGCTCAGCAGTGGGCATATATGGGTTGATGAAGAAGAAGACGAAAAACGCCCATACATACATAAAAGATCAACTAAAAAATCGTTTTTTGAACTCGAATTTTTATTATTTTCTATTTGTTTGCTATTATTTGTCATATTTCTTGTATAAACACACTTTTTGTGTTCAATAAAAAAAAACCTTATTATAATTTTAAATAAAATTAAAGAGAATAGATAAAAAATTGTATACATTTTTTTAAATTCATAAAATTGCTCTATTTTCTACAAAAGCAAACTTTGATCAGAATAGATATTTTTTTATTTATTTGTGACATAGGAGAAACTAAAATTTCGTATTCAGGAGCCAGACCCAAAAATCGTGTTGACCAGTGTAATTTAAATGCATAAAATATATTTTGCCAAATTTATTTTACAGTTGTGGTTGTTTTATGTTGTTATTTTTTGCCAGTCATTCTGTTGACTGAAATTTACACACTAGTTAATGTAATTATTTATGTTCTAGGGTGCAGATATGGCATCTACTGCTCGGATCTTGGTTACAGTTGTGCAAATCTGCTATGAAGCCAAGAATTGGTCGGCCTTAAATGACCATATTGTACTTCTGTCTAAAAGAAGGTAATTCTGATAAAAGATCATACATTAGCTTTTATAAGGTAAAACATATTCTAAAGGACTGCTATTTATGCTAGGGATACACTAAAGTGTATCCACCGTGACGGCTCAGTGTAGGTTTGTACTTCACAAGTTCTAAAACATGTAAACAAAAATAATTAAACAAAAAGAAATGAATACCCATTTTTTTTAGAAGTATAAAGTTACCATAATCTAATAATTGAAGCAGTATAAGGTGGGCATTAAATTAGATTTTGTTTTATTCCAGCAAGTTTTTGTTGTACTTATCTCAATTATAGACTAGTGGAGAATGATACTTTGTTGTGTGATGTGTCCCTTTTGTAGTTATTATCTATACCTGTAATTGTATTTTCAGATCCCAACTAAAGCAGGCAGTAGTTAAAATGGTGCAGGAATGTTGTACTTACGTTGACAAAACTCCTGATAAAGAAACAAAAATCAAGCTAATTGAAACACTGAGAACAATTACTGAGGGAAAAATCTATGTTGAAGTTGAAAGAGCCAGGCTTACGCACATCCTGGCCAAGATAAGGGAAGGTGAAGGGGATGTCAATGAGGCTGCCAAGATTATCCAAGAACTGCAAGTGGAGACGTACGGATCTATGGACAAGAGGGAGAAGGTTGAGTTGATACTAGAGCAGATGAGATTGTGCCTGGCAATCAAAGACTACATCCGTACACATATTATATCGAAGAAAATCAACACTAAGTTCTTTGAAGAGGAGAATACCCAGGTATGTTTTATATTGTAATCTATTAAAAATATTTGTTCATTTTTTTATGTGCTTTGAAAAACATTGATTGTATATCAAATTAAGGTGATATGGCGTGACTAGTTTTTGTATTAGCATAACCTCATCTGTGTTTTTCTTATTAACCGATTACTATATCAAAATGTGTTGTTAATAAATTAAGATCAGTAAGCCAAACTGTTTAAAGAAGTAGGATCAGGAAATTTTATTATTTATTATCTTTAGCATTTATGTACATGTCACATTTATATCAGCTTTTTTGTATGTTTGGAAATATTTTCTATCCAAACTTGTATGTATGTGCAGGAGTTGAAAGAAAAATATTACCGTATAATGATAGCGGTGGACCAGCACAACGGTGCATACCTGTCTGTTTGCCGCCACTTCCGCGCGCTGGGGGCTTTGGGCGGCTCGGATGCCCTCGTGGGCAGCGTCGTGTTCCTCGTGCTGGCGCCCTACGGCAACGAGCAGGCCGACCTCACGCACAGGCTCAACGAGGACAAGGACCTCGACAAACTGCCTGACTACAAGTCAGTACTTGATATTGCATACATTATAATCAACAGCTCATATATGTCTGATTGTTAGGCACAGGCCTACATTACATTAATTTACATTAGTTCAAGAAATATATGCACTTGTAACCTAAAAGAGTTTGGTGCATGTTTTACCCTCACAAACCAAGGTAAATGCCAACTGTCAATTACTATGCGCAATAATCTTAAATTCATAAAATTTAGCATCACATTTTTGAATTTTTTAAATCCTCAAGTTATACATATCAAATTAATGCAAACTTAATACCTGTACATAATAGCCCTGACCTAACATTTTCATACAAGAGTCTTGTATATCATGGGATGTGTAAACTTGTTATATGTCATCAAATGTAAATAACAAATTATTATTCCACAGACAACTGTTGGGCATGTTCATCAACCCGGAAATCATCAGATGGAATGTCCTGTGCTCCACATATGAGAAGATGCTGCGCGGTACTCCCTACTTCGACCCCTCAGATGAGAAGGGTCAGGAACGCTGGAATGACCTCAAGAACAGAGTAGTCGAGCATGTGAGTTTTGGGGCTCATACAATTTATTCATACCAGATGTAACAGTTATGCGGGCTAGTTTAATGATGCATAATTGAAAGGAGACAAGCATATATTGAAATCTAACAATATTTGTATAGTCTATGTGACTATTGTAATATTATACTACACAGCCTATAGTCATTAACTAGTAAACATAGAGGCACCTAAGTAAGCAACAAGCGTGATCAAGATATTGATTCTTTTTGCTGTAAGACATCTTTATAGTTATTGTTAGAGGCCTTTTTCCAGCGGTTAACCTCTTGGCTGACAATGACGATGAATGTATAAATAAGTTCAGATGTATTTATAAATATTATTGGAAAAGGTTTTGTAAGTTGGTGTATGTGTGTGTGCAGAACATCCGCATAATGTCGATGTACTACACGCGCATCACGCTGGAGCGCATGAGCTCGCTGCTGGGGCTGAGCGCGCTGGAGACGGAGGAGGCGCTGAGCCAGCTCGTCGTGCGCGCCGTCGTGCGCGCCAAGATCGACCGCCCCGCCGGCGTCGTGCACTTCAGGTACATACACAATGTCTATGTACTACACGCGCATCACGCTGGAGACGGAGGAGGCGCTGAGCCAGCTCGTCGTGCGCGCCGTCGTGCGCGCCAAGATCGACCGCCCCGCCGGCGTCGTGCACTTCAGGTACATACACAATGTCTATGTACTACACGCGCATCACGCTGGAGACGGAGGAGGCGCTGAGCCAGCTCGTCGTGCGCGCCGTCGTGCGCGCCAAGATCGACCGCCCCGCCGGCGTCGTGCACTTCAGGTACATACACAATGTCTATGTACTACACGCGCATCACGCTGGAGACGGAGGAGGCGCTGAGCCAGCTCGTCGTGCGCGCCGTCGTGCGCGCCAAGATCGACCGCCCCGCCGGCGTCGTGCACTTCAGGTACATACACAATGTCTATGTACTACACGCGCATCACGCTGGAGACGGAGGAGGCGCTGAGCCAGCTCGTCGTGCGCGCCAAGATCGACCTACATAATGTCTATGTATGATGTGTGCTTAAAGATAAACAATTACCATAATAAAAAATTATCCACGTATTCGTGGTGACATTAGTACAAAAAAATGCTAAAAATAAAAGAGAATACAATGTCATGTTCTTGATAGCTCAACGAAATTTTTAAAAGATGAAAGAGATTTATGTTTGGTTGAGTTCCAGTGGACAACCCACGACGAAGCCATTTTTAGGGATAAATGAATAGGAATGAAGTTACATTGCCCCAAGGCGAAGTTGCGACATGGTGTTATAAAAAGAAAAAAATAAAATATTTTGTTACAATACAGTGCATGCTATTATAAACAATACAAACATAAAAAATTAAGAGAAACTGATATGCAAAAAAATAACATAATTACAATTTAGCTTCCACACTTGCCACTAGATGGCGCTATTAACAATAATCGCCACTGCTATCTACCCTCATAAAATGTAAATTTCTGTTGCAGCCTAAACATGGACGCGTCAGATCGCCTGAACGAGTGGTCGAACAACTTGAACACACTGATGCAGCTCGTGAACAAGACGACACACCTCATCAACAAGGAGGAGTGCGTCCACAAACATTTACTAGCCACTTCAGAATCCTAGATAATATACTTTACGTTGCCCATAGTGTATTGGACTTTTATTACCGTACAATAAATATATTATTATGAAAGCCTTGTCTAGTTCTAAGTTAAGTACATACACAAACACGGATATGTAAGGAGATAAATAAAAGTGCATTTTAACATCCATATTTCGTCAATAATTGTTGTATACTACTTTTTAGGAAGCGCGTTTTTTTGTCCCCTCGGGCAAATTTACTATGAATGTTTCAAACTAAAAATTACACTCGATTGTTCAATCCGTGACTAAAACTCTGACACACGTATAACCTCTAAAAATTATTTTAACAACTTGAAAGTGAAAACTAAAACTCATTTTTTAATATCAAGTCCGTTAGACACTAATGGGAATAAATTGATGTCTTTTCGTTTTGCACAGATGATAATAGTAAAGAAATATGTTCAAGCCAAGACAAAAGCTATGCCCTTTTGTCTTCCTTGAATGATTTCCTTGAAGTTACTGGATTTCCTTGAATCTAAGGTAGGTAATAGCTACAGTGATCAGAATCCCATTGGCATTAAAGAAAACCCGACACATTTTTTTTTTGGCATTTTCCATACAAATGACATATATTTAATACCGATGGTTGTATGGAAAAGCCTATCAATTCCCATCGTTTAAATACTTTTTCTATCTATAAAATGAAAGTCATTGTGACGTATCTTCAACACGATAGCCACAGGTGTGAATCATCAATCATCCACCTGGGCGGCACTGCAATTGTTATTTTAAATAGAAAAACATCAAGTAGTAAAGATAACGGGTTTAATACAGACGTTCTAATTATGCAAAAATTGGGTAACTATTTATGTAAGGGGTTACAGTCGCTTTTAGGCATCTTAATTAAATACAAAGCTGCATACTTGCTAACTTGGTTGAACGGCCAATTTACAGATATCTGCTGGTCAGTTTACCTAAACGCGTGGCGTAAATTCTCATGGCTGATTTTCACGTATGTTTTAGATAATATCATTAGAAATAAGTCGTCAACACTCCCAGGCATTTCCCGTCGGTCATATTGCTTTACAGGCGCTTTGAAGATTCATCATAATGAGTTAACTTCACCTAAATTCTGATGCTCCATTTTTTTATACGTTCACCAGAGGGGTCCATTTTCCCTAAATTCTTTTAGAGGCTTCTAGGTACCCTGACCAGTTGATATCTATGAATTCAACCAATTTAGCGAGTATGCATACGATGGTAGTACATACTAACACTACCCAATAATCCACATTTCGTCCATCAGAAAATAAGTAACGTCTGGCGGGTCTGGGATCTCCGTCTATATGTTGCAAGTTATGATTCTTAAATATTTATTTTTTATTATAGATTTATTCTAAGTATCCTTTCCGCTAGTAATGTATGGGTAATTGTAGGTCTCTTTTATTGTATTAAAATTAATGAAATGAATAAATAAATTGGTTACTGATTGTTCAAATTTTCTTTTTATTACTTTTGACATCGAGTCTCGGCCTGTAATGATTTCTTTATCGAACTGTGTATACTTACCCGCTTTACAGGGAGGGTCAGGGCTATCATAAATTTATATAACACTAATACCACTAAGGATTTGTGTGTCGATCGTATTTATTTTAAAATCGTCATTACACAATTTATCAGTACTTATCCTGCCTTACGCCAGTGAGGCGGTTACAAAACCCACACAGATATAAAATAACAATAAAAAACTTAACTGCTATAAATAATGATTAATTTAATTTCACCCAGACGGTAGAAGAGTTATCGGTGGTCAGATAAGATATGGTGTAGTGACCTGACGAAACATAGTAATTACCGAAGGAGTTACCATTTAGCGGCACGCGTGGATATTAACCGTATTTTGTAAATCTATAAAAATGTTGACTGTAATATTGTCTTTGTTAATAACGGCTAGTTTAGTTTTATTTTTTAAATTAATCAATAGAAAACGAAAGCCGAATATATTTGGTGTGTATATGCAGCAAGACAAACTGTATTACTTAAAGTTTATTGTAATGTACAGTTTTTTGATGGTGCGAAAGGTATGATATTGTGATTTTTGTTTTATTTAAATATTTCTTAATAAGCGAGGTATACATTTGATATCAGTTTTAATAAAATAATTATTTGTTACACAATTAGAAATTTGAGATTATTTACGCTTCTAATTTCTAATGAGTAGTGACCTTGTCCTAATCTTTCATATTACGTACTGACCCATGGATGTATGTACAAATTGTACTTACAGTCATGCAAGTATCTCAAATTAGATTGGCAGGGAATTGATTTAAGTAAGTTTAATTCATCATAGCCTTTTTCATTTCAACATCATTATCCTGCCCTGCTCCCAATTCTTATTGGGGGTCGGCGCAGCATGTTTTGTCCTTCCACACAGGAAGAAAGGACAAATCATGCTGCATAAGATTTTGGCAGATTTTTTACGGCCGGCCGCCTGCCTGACGCCAACCCTCCTTGGGACATAGCCTTTTTCATTTATCATATCTATTTCTAAAATATTGAATAAACATGACTTAACTAATAACTATGTGTTAAGGACCAAGGAATTGGTTTACCTACCTTTGCAAAATTATGAGCAAACTGAATATATCAGATTATTGACTGTTTTTTATGGTAGCTTCGCACAAAATAGAGGTCTCGGATTTCGTTTTTCCAATTAATAGAAATTTCGGTAGAAGCACGGATTGTAGAAATTTAAGCAAGAATGTAGAAATACATAATATCTGGCTACTACTTCGGGAAATATATGTATGAGTGTTCATATGTATGCGGAATGAAATTATAATTGTCACTAGTCAGGATTAGTGATGGCCTGGATGTTTAGGTGAGCGATGGAGAATCTCAGCGGTCGCGGGTTCAAGGCCTGGGCATGCACTTCTGATGTTTCGATGTTATGTGTGTATATCAATAAATTACTTTAACGGTGAAGTAAGCGTCGTGAGGAACCTGCCCACTTAATAATAAAGGTTCTTAGGTTAATCCGCCAACCCGCACTAGGCCAGCGTGATGGTCTTAGGCCTTAACCCTCTCAGTTGTAAAGGAGGCCCACGCCCAGCTGTGGAATGTAGATACCATATAATAGGTGACGAGCGATTGG
Organism: Cephonodes hylas; assembly: GCA_030295005.1. Taxonomy (NCBI): domain Eukaryota; kingdom Metazoa; phylum Arthropoda; class Insecta; order Lepidoptera; family Sphingidae; genus Cephonodes; species Cephonodes hylas. The sequence continues at coordinate 12,534,475 of AP025368.1, read as the reverse complement.
GTACGAGGTATATTTTATTCGATAAAATAGCATTTTTTTATTAACTCAGAATGTTTTTATGCATTCATTTGCTAATATTTTTATTGCACCTGCCCGCAATTGTTGCTGACTATCCATGAGTTATCAAAGAACATGGACGTAATATATAAACAGGACCGAGCACTCGCAGCTAAAAAGCGAGCCGAGTGAGATCGTAGCATTAGAGGCCGTGTGTCTCACTCTAAGTGGGTGACAATAAAATTTAAATTTGTGGGACAAATTTTGATAGGTCTATATATTATATATTACGTCCATGTCAAAGAACCAAGATTATTTCTGTTTCGTTCAGGGGTATTCGCACTAGACATCCGTCATAGGTTCAACAATATCCGCTTGCACTACTTACATATAATGGTATAAAATCAAAAGATAAATAGCTTATCTGTTTGATAACTTTTTGGTAAACATATTTAACGGATCTTAGTGGTATTTGAAAGTTGAAACATAACACGTCACCTGGATAAAAATTGTAGAGCTTTTTCTGTCTGTTAAATCACAACATAGAGATGTGATTGATAAACAAATACTTACCTGAGCAGAAAAGGTATTATAACAATAGCTTTATATATTTCAAAACGCAGTTCAGTATTTTAAATGTAATCAATACTTGAAAGCAGTGATGGCCTTGAGGTTTGGGCGCACGGTCGAGAATCTCGACGGTCGCGGGTTCGAACCCCAGGCACACACCTCTGACTTTTCGAAGTTATGTGTGTATTCACATTGAATTATCACTTGCTTTAACGGTGAAGGAAAACATCGTGATAAAACCTGCACACCTAAGAGTTCTTAGAAATTTCTTAGGTGTGTAGTCCGCCAACCCGCACTAGGCCAGCGTGGTGGACTATGGCCTAAACCCTCTGAATGGTAGAGGAGACCCGTTCTCAGCAGTGGGCGTATAGGGGTTGATGAAGAAGAAGAATCAATACTTATGACCAACAGATTAAATTTAAAAAGGAAATTGATGGAATCCCTTTTTCGAATCGTCGCTAGTCCTAAGTTCTCCTAGAGAACCTATTTTAAGAAGAAATTGGTATTGTTTATAAAGTACATAGTATACCTACCTACGTTTAAATAGTGGAGAACAACATCGTTATCAATACTGCACGCGTAATAACCATCCTGCCTCAGGCCGGAGTGGTGAAAGATGGTGTAACCTTTCTCAATTGTAGCACAGTTCTTGCCCAATCCATGGGAATAGGGGTGATGATGGTAATTGGGTAAAGTTTTTGATGTTTTATTTACGCTATTTTAAAGGGCCAAGCAGGATTATTTCTACAGCCACCTTTGTCAGATATATTTAAGTCTCCCTTAAAGTCCTAGGAGTGTGTTTCTTTACTCCATGTTAGTACAGAACAAGCAGAAACATACGTACAAAAGCAATTACGCCTGTATACCCTGAAGGGGTAGGTAGAGGTGCATTTCTTCACCCATGTTTCGACGATCATGTTTTTATTTCACGTACTAGGGTGAAGCTTATTGTGGCTCCACATCACCAGATTCCGTGCTCCTACTGAGAATATTTTAATGGAAAAGCCTAAAAAGAATTTGTTGTGCGAGACTATAAGGTAGAAAAAAATAATAATTCAATCATATTTTTTAGCTCATCAATCTACTCAAACGTTACTATGCTGTAGAATCTGGAAAGAGTAGTGATGGCGTAATGCATATCTATAAACACGAAGAAGAATTGGAGCAAAAGTACTACTTGGATACAGCTACGGTAATAATTAAACTTTGTACTGTTATCATTTATTGTATCGTAGATAAGAAGCTATAGTGAAATCCTAACTTTTTGTGGTAGTTAATCTTTTGGGTTACGCTTTTATTAGTTTTGCCATGTAAAAACTCGTTTTCTAAACATAAAATTTGGAAATAAAGGTTTTTGGGAGTATAATTATTAACTTTCAAACGATACACGATGTGAAATCAATTACCAATCATATTGGATCGCTCTAGACCACCATGGTGGACTAAGGACTCGCTCCACTCAGTTGTAGAGAAAAAGAAAAATATTTATTTGCTATTTTGCTTCACAAAATCAAGTATAAAACTACAAAATTAATTGTATTTAAACTATTAGAATTATTAGATTTTCAGTATTATTTATATTTCCTTAATGATTTTAGTCAATCGATGCAGTTTACTTCAATGGAATGTCGGGCGATCATGATGCTGTTATCTGTGGATTAGCAAGAAGGAAAAATGATAAATGCGACGCTTTCTTATATCTTAAGGTTGGTAATTTTAATAAAAATTTAATGTTAATTATAGTTCAAAAATATAGCCACGTTCCTAATATAGGTAAAAAAATGATAGCGATTGTAGTGCAGTCGGCTAGAAAATAGTTAAAGTCCAAACATTTCAGGTTAACGGACTAGTTCTCCAATCTCCATCACTACCAGACACCCACTTGGAACAAAGTGGGACGGAGAAGGGCGAGTACAGCGTGCAGGGGATTAACATCGTCAACTTCTTACCGATGAGGACTTGGCAGCTGAACTACAACGGTGAAATGAAGTAAGGCCATTTTATTTACTGCTTTATACAGTAGTTGTCAGTATTGGCATTATCTGCCAGTCTTCCTCTCCGGAGTAGAGTGATAAACCTTGGTGGATATAGTGTAATTACATATACATACTCGTACATAATATTTATACGTAGAAATACATAAATTATTTAATAAACACACTCTGCTAACTAATAAAAAAAGTTTTTGAACCCTTGCTTTAAACGGTTTATGTGTAATGAACGTCCCTATTATGAGCTTTTTGAGGTAAAGATACAGGGACCAATTTAAATTTTCGAGTTATAAAAATAAAACGACTACCCTGCAAGGACTACTAGAGGCGGTGACAGACCGAACGCAATGCGCAGGTGTAGATACCCGTCTTCTCCTTGGAGCATATGTTTATGTACTATGAATTATGTATTTTTAGGTCTAAAGACAACCCTGAGAGGCGAGTGAAGGTAGAAATGGCGTTGACGTGGAGCGCGTGGTTTCCGCCGTTCAACTACGACACACAGATGGCGCCACACAGCATGGCGAGCGACGTGGCCAGGGAGCATTGGTCCAGAGACTACTTCAAGTTACTTAAAAAGTAAGACTATACATTACATTTCTACAACAAGGCGTTTGAGTTTTGCCTCATCATCATAATCAGGCCATTTACGTCGTACTGCGGGGCACGGGCCCACTCTGGAATAGAGGAGGTTAAAGCCTTAGTCGCTACGCTTCCCTAATGCAGGTTGGTGGACTAAACAAATAATAAATTCTTAAGAACTTTCAGATGTGCAGGTTTCATCACGATGTTTTCCTTCACTGTCAAAGCAAGTAAAAGACGTATTAAAAATACTGTAAAAATCTTTGCAGAATGCACCAGACCCATTACGAACAAATGGGTTACATTAGAGGCAAAGTCACAATTGATGGGAAAGAACACGAACTCAACATGCCGTGCGTCAGGGACCATAGTTTCGGTAAGTAATATCTTGATTGATCTTGAGTTAAAAATTGGACGATTTTCATACAAACCATGATGTCATACCGATAGTTGCATGGAAAACATTATTTTTTTTAATTTTTGGTGGGATTTTTTTTAACGCTTATGGGTTTGTGGTCACCTCATCTATTACCTCTTTTCGTTACCGATGACGGTCTGAATACACTCTGTATATAAGTGTAGTTATTATAACGTTGATGTTTAAAAAGGCCCGTTCCGAGACTGGCGTACGTTCCACCGCTACGTGTACCACTTCATTTTCCTGGACAACGGGGACTGCATGGCCATCGGCAGCGTCTCACAACCGGCCATATTGTCACAGTAAGTGCTCACAAATGGAACACATCCACCTTTTAACACGTTTTGCTTATTTATACAACTATTCTGTACGAGGAGACGAGCTTCTTGTCGCATACCAAAAATCTAAATCCAGTGACTTTACTAAAGATATATTTACATTGAAAGTTGTAACCCAAAAACTTGCCCTCAATTTAGAACCGAAATTACGTTCCTTTGCGAAGATTTTTGAAGCAAGTCGAAAAGGACTTCGTTTTCCGTTACATTTTAATTACAACACTATAAAAATTTAATCATATTGAATTACCAGGCATTCATAAAAACTTTTTTTAGTGTTTTTAGCTTTATATTTATTTTTCGCAGCTTAACCATTGGTTATCTGTGTCGCAACAATGGTCAGACGGTGCATCCAGTGGACTGGTGCGACTTCCGCCTCTACCACCACGGTGAAAACGGAACTCTGCCCAACGACTACGGATTCGTTTTCAAAGCAGGTATATACAATTAAATAGCTCAAGTAAATAGAAAATCCTGATTAGACTAGGTAATTTGGTTAGTCACTTTTATATCAACGGGATAAAAATACCTTGTGGTCATCAACCCGTCTATATACCGATATTTTAACAATCAGACTCGTAGCCAGTGGTGTGTGCATGGGGTTTGAACTCGCGACAGCTGAGATTTTTGACTGCATGCTTAAACCTCAAGGCAATCACGACTTATATATCAATACTTATAAAAGGGGTTCTAGAGTTCAATTCAAAATAACTTGTGAAAGTCCATTTGGATAAAAATGATTTAAGTTTGACTTCTGACTTAAGTACACATACATACATAAACTCACGCCTGTATTCCTTGACGGGGTAGGCAGAGGTGCATCTTTAAATCCACATTCCGGCAGTTACGTATCAGTCCCACGTAACAGGGTCGAGTCTTTTGCTGTTTTTCGCGCACATTTCCAGACTCCGTGCTGCTACTGAGAATTTCCTAATGGAAAAAACCCAATAAAACTTTGCCCGACCCGGGAATCAATCCCAGGACCTCTAGATGACACGGCACATAGTGTCCGAAGTAATTAAATATTTAGCTGTGCCTTTTCCTCAGGTGGCGAGATTCACGCTGTAAAAGTGACAGTGGAGGATGAAGAAATATTCTACATCGGCGAGGACAGAGCCGCCAAGTTCTACGAGCGCTGGTCTGCGGTCGAAGTGAACGGCGTGAAGGGCCGCGCCTGCGTCGAGTGGCAGTACAATAACACTCAGGGGGATAAGAATAAATAAATGGCGTTTTATTTTATTTGTGTATTATGACCTGCAACTACATAAGAGCCCAGAATGATGTATTTAGTCATTATAATGATTTTTTTACCACTTCTTATCTGAGAAGATTTAAAATTGATAAATATTCATGAGACACCTCGAAAGGGATAGGGTGAAGACATATCTACTTTGTACATTCACTTACCTGGTTGGACTATTTTTGATGGATTTATCTTATAAATACGAATAAAAATTAACTTAGTAACTCAGGAACAAAAAATAAACCGAAACGCGATAAATTTTCTATTTTTTTTGGCGATAAATGGTTCATAAAAGAAACAACGACATAGACTTAGCAAGAAAAGTTTATTTAGCACAACAATCATTATTATATGAGAATAACTTAATAATAAATAGACTAGCACATTTGACAGCTTTTACGTAAGTCATAACGGATTCTGCAGCACAAGACGCGCATTAATAGTTAACATGGACGTTTCATTTTACGCTAATTACTATATTTTAAAGACCTGTTTTTTAAATAAAACTAAAATTACAGAACCGTGAGTTACTGACGCCTATGAATTGTGAATCATAAGGGTTTGATCTGATATGTTTAATCGTCAGAGTTCCGTAATGCATTATGTTGCAGAAATGCCTACAGATCTCCAATATTATGCGAACCAACCTCCTTTGCATTAACAGGGTAATGTTACAAAAATGGCGTCTGATATAAGTTGTAAAAAAATAAAAAGACGATCCCTAAATTAATATCACTGTTAAAAATTTAAATATCCTTCGAATTGAGGGTACAATGATACATTCGTAATTAACGTTGGATAATTTAACTATTAATGCGCATTCTGGTGCTTTACCTATTGTTCTAATAACTTTTATATAAATATACGAAACAAATAATACGCCCCTTATAACTTCTCTCTTTAATACTTTTATAGTTTCAAACGTGCGTGTTACTGTATGTGAAAAATGATTACAATAACACACACATTTAAAACAAACCTGCGTTTATATGGACTAGTTTACAAAACTATATCAATATATTCTCTTACTTTACATAGTATATCTGAAGTTCTAAACACATAGCCTTACGTAGATATAGTATATTATTGTGTGATTGACATACATTAGTGAGTGCAATCTTAAATATATGTTTTATTAATAAAGCGATGAGAGGGTAGTTTGAGAAATTGCTGTTCTAACGTGCCACCATTTTATAAGTCAATTCCTTTATTATTACTATCCTTTTCTGAAATAACTGGTTTGAAGCGAAGGTCAAATTCCAGAGCCCACACTCATAGTTTAAAGAAAGCGTGTCTTTAGTAAAGATTCTATAATTGCTACTTATCTTATATCAATGCTAAAGAGAATGCACAGTCATATTGTTAGATCAACAATTGTCCTACTACCCTCGTCTATACTTTTCGAAGCGTATATTTAAATAGCACGAAATGACGGACCAGACATCCTTATATGTAATTATGATCTAATTTTGTTAGAATATCACGCGTGACTGCTTAGCACTACAAAAGTGTGGCAATTATGACACAAAAATATATATACAGGATGTATTCAGACCGTGATTGGAAACTAAGGCCGGTAATAGCTATATGGTGATCTCAAAAAATCCCGATAAATAATAAAAGTTTTGATGTCTTTCATACAAGCATCGGTATTAAATATATGTGGTTTGTTTGGAAAACGTCAAAGTTTATAATAACCGTAGCTATTACCTGCCTTCGTTTCCGATCACGGTCTGAATACACCCTGTATAAAAAGAATAAAAAAAATCACCACCTACGTTTATCACCTACATTAAGCAGTGATTCGCTTTGGTCCCAGACTGGATAGGTGGCGACATAAAAAAAAAAAACATTATATCTATACTAGTGTGTCCAGGATAATAAAAATTGGAACGTAAAGTGACCAATGTCCTACTTGCAATATTCAATACGTTTTTATATGCCAATTGTCTGTGGATGTCTGTGTCCTTAGTGATATGAGTACAGTCAGAAACACAGACAAAGTTGACACAGTTTGTCCTTCATAGAAGGAAATATAGTAGGGTGGTCACTTCAAAAAAACAACTAATATTGATTGTTTTGTTCATTCATTAAATATGAGAGGCATATCGTTTTTAATTGCTATTTTTCAAAATTTACTTATTTATTTAAATAAGTTCGAAACATTGAGACAGCACAAAACTCGCAATTTCGCTTAATCTTCGACTTATGTTGAATGTTTGAGAGTGACCACCCTTTAGTCTTAATTTAAATATGAATTGAATAGTGAGTGTGTTGCTGTCTGTACAGTGTACAATGTGATGTTACGTACATTTATGGAAGACAGGTCAATTACTCAAGAACATCCAAATACTGGCAACATTTTGGTCAAATGGGTATAATGTAATATTTTGGTGGACGTAGCCAAATAAGAATTTATTAAATTTCTATTCACAGTTTGACTATAGTTGGGTTCATAACGCCTTAAACTATATTTTTTTAATTCACAGAAACAAAATTCTTAAAAGTTTATATAATGGAATTAAAAAGAATTTTTATACTTGGGAGTCATGTTTGGCTACACCTATGCTTGATTGAAGTAACAATCCGCAATTGTTTATTTTAATCCATACTTTATTACATACATATTTTGCCGTACAATTTGTGACTAAAAAAACAATTTGTGCATTTAATCCTTTTAGTAGAAAACATTACTAAAGTCTATTAAAATGTGTGCTTTAAGTAACTCAACAACCCAGTGAAAAAAACACAAATTAAATCTAAAGAAAAAAATAACAAAAACAAAAAATATTGAATTTTCGACTGAGTCGATTCCATTGTTTTTTGTATTATTAAATACATAATTTTGATACGTATAGGCCACTGGTGAATTTTGATATTTTATTATTTCCCTTTTAGTCAATTTTAACGTATGCTTTGCCTTCAATATATCAATTCATTTAGTTATGTTTACAACATTTTTTTCAATTCTCACACATCATAAGAAACACCTAATCTTTCTAGCAAGTTTACTAAGATATTATCCTCTTAATATCTTTTCTTATCATAATATTTCCATTCTATCGATTTAATATTTTGTGCTCTAGAAAATATTTTATTCTAGATGTGTAGATTTCTTTAAGTACAAACCTATAAGAGGGCAGATTTGTAAATTAATTTAAATGAAATGAATTAAGTACATTACTTATAAATGACGATGTTTTTAAATAAAAGTTGCATGTGCGTGTCGCGCCTAAAAGATTCATTTTAATAAGAAATATAAAGAGTTCAGTGAACATGAAAATTTTATATGATTTTTTGTTAATGACATCTCTATAATCAACCTACCAGGACTTAAATTTTAAAAATCTAAAGATTTTAAGTACAGTTATATTGTTAATTGAAAATAATTTAATAATAATAATAAGGGAACATTTTCATTAATATCACAAAAAAGTATAATTATTGTTAATACTTTTAAACCAGTTTGAAATATATGTTGATGTTTGTTAACCTTTCTATAATGACAAAGTCAAAAATACTAAAGATAACTCTTAAGTTTTCTTTCTTTGGGAAGTAATATAACACGCCCTTTCTGCCCTCAATCATTCATGCCCATACAGGAAAGCAGGTAAAGTTGTCAATTATTCTATTATATTATAGAATTTCTGTATATATCTGATAATCAATTTTTTTCAATACTCTGATTTTTTGGTAATAAACATAAATAATTTAGCTTTGGAATGGACACAAAACTAGCATTTGCGAATTGCAGCGAAAAACGCGGTTCATATTGGTCAAATCATGTTTTAAATTGATGTTCACTAAAAGTGATAAGCATAGAATAGTGCAATAAAACTAGAATGGAAATATGAGTATGCCGAGCGTGACAAACCTATGATTGGAGTATCATATTATGTTATCAATACTTTTATAAATGTGTGACAACCAGTAGCAGCCATTAATTTCTGTTACAACTTTTTATGATTGGTCGTCGTAATAGAATAAATTGGTGACAGACAAGCGGCGATACTCATCCCCATACAAAATACTGTCTATTTCCTTTCTAACCTTATTCAGCTGTTTTGTGGTATAAAAACCGATAAATTAGTACAATAACTACATACTATACTACAGTAGTCATAAGCATTAAAAACAAATATTTTTTTCATTTACAATTCATTTTCGAGTATAGCACTAGAAAATCAACAATTTGTTTGACAAAAAATTTCGTTACTATGCAAAATTGTATAAGTAATGAGGTCACACGGATTTTTGTTATAATACTGTTTTTGCGAGGCAGAATGATTTTTAACTTTATCTATAAAGACTGATATCTTCGCAAAGATATTAACATTTATTAACGTTATTTAAGATAGTGGCGTTAAAGATCCATTTATGTTAAGTATTTTGTTATCATTTGTACTTTTATATAATACTTATTTTTCAAATAACGGTTATCTCAGTAAGAAATTCATATAACTCTTCAGTATGTTTTTTATACTGGTCTATAGAAGAATAATTATTTTAACGTTGTTTTGCAATGTACGTTTTTAATAATATTCGAACAAGAATTGGGGTCACTTTTACCCAAGAAAGTGCGTGGACGTGATTTTCCTTTGACATTAAACGCCAATTTTAATAGAAAAATCGATTTTCATGTACAAAGATACTTAATTGCCAACATTTTGAATTATGTGGCAAATTTATAATAATAAATAATAAAATATACCCGACACTCACATACATAGTTCTGACCCCACAATAGAATAGAATCTGTGTAATGGGTATCAGAAACTACAAGATTTTTCGGTCTCACAAACACCCAGACCCGAAACAAATATTTGTGGATCGCATAAACATTAGTCTCGGTGCGAGGATTGAACCCTTGGCGTCTTGTTTCGCAAGCTGGTGTATAACCAACTGCGCTACAAGACTGACAACTTGAAAAACAACAATTTTAATGAAGTTAAAAAGAAAATAAATCAAGTGCATATACAGAACTCTATAAATATTAGTACTAATTATTGACTATTACCATTCCTATATCTAAAAAAAGATTAGATATTACCTAAACAGTGCAATTTAGAATAAATAACATATAATTAATACTGCAAAATATTTCCTACATTACCAATTGATTGACTAAATGACGGATCTTTGATGAGGTACTATGTTCAAATCAAATCCATCAGAGGTAAAAACAGTTATTATCCCTAGGTTAGGTATAAATTTTTGATTTCATGATAAAATTACAATTCTTTCATGTAGACCCCATGTTATGAACTTTTAGATGCTTCTAATAATCATCTCGAGTTTTGACAAACTTTTGACAATCGAAATCACTAAATATGTATGTGTCTGAAAAGTATGAGAACATTGTGTGTATTTTATACTTTTTGTCATCATTATCAGAGATTTACTTACTATACAGCGTGTAAACAGACCGTAATCGAAAACTGACAGGCAATAGCAACAAAAAAAAAGTTTTCCTAATTATAACATAAATTTACTACTCGTGGTTGTTAGGGGGCGTCCATAAATTACGTGAGATGATTAAGGTGGGGGGGGGGGGGGGGAGGCGGTCGAGTTAAATCTCATCTAATATCACGTTGGAGAGAGGGGGGTATCGACAAATATCACGCAATTTTTTTTTTTGATTGAAACAAAAAAAAATACTATTTTGGTCCATTAAATCCAAATTAATTACTGAATTAGAGTAGATATTCTTTTTTTTTTTTAATCACAGTAGCTAGATTTAAGTATTCTATTGTTAAATTTTTATTACATTTATTACTTTCAGCAATATTGATTACTAGTCTTAACTAGTCGTAAATAAAAGCACGAATTAAATTGCTTTTTTCTTTTTACAATAACAATCCAATGCGTTTACGTAAGAAGCCCACATTCCAAAAATCTCACGTGAGATTGGGGGAGGGGGTTAAATAAAATCTCACGACATCTCACCAAGGGGGGAGGGAGGGATAGAAAATTTAAAAAAATACCTCACGTAATTTATGGACGCTCCCTTAGGAAAACGCCAAAATTTTCATTTTTTGTCGGTTTTTTTTCATCAATATAGTTGTAATCACCGTAACTATTACCTGTCTCAGTTTTCGTACACAGTATTTTTACAATCTGCATATCTTTGAAAAAAAAATCAATCTAGATATTGCCTAAAATTTCAGCCTCGAGGGACACTAGGATAAATTTTTAAATTTTCACTAAAACATAGAAGCTTATCTTTCCAATAATGTATAGCTATTTTAACATAACATTAAGAACAATATAAGAAAAATAAAATATATCAACTAAAATACTAGTTCAATACTGACATTTCCCACTTTGTATACTGACTAGATTTGTCTTTTTTCGTTCAACATATTATATTGGAAATCGTTTTGATTGTAATTCACTATGCTAGATTTTATTCGCTGACTTTGAATCACAGTTATAATTTTCTCAGCCAGTTGCAAATAATCGAAATTTCAGTACAAATCTTATGACTAGAAAATACTGATTGGTTAAAATAAGTACTTGATATAATTAAGTTATGTATGCCACCACGCCAAGATATTATTTAAACCAAAACGATTCCCATTACAAATGAATATGTCTTTTATTGCACTTTAAAATGTACTTAAAAACTAAGTAAAATCAAAAACAAATAATAAAATAAACATTTTGTAAATAAAATATTTTTGTTAATTATTTTTAATGGATGCGTCATCAATAAATTAAAATAACTTAATATTACTATGCTATTTTTTTAATCCATTGTAAAATTATATTTATTTAAAAAAGGTTTTATAATAAAAATTGAATATTGTCGATAGTATGGTCCAGATAATATAACTGTATAGCGCGCCTAAATTATAAAGGCGCTCGTGCACCGTACCCGTCCGCCCCACGGCCTCCCGCACCGCACCGGGAACCCTACGGGTTGCGCCCGCGTCTATTCCCCCGCCCTTCCTCAGTGCCGATTAATAGTCCTTCCGGGGTAGACGCGTGCGCGGGCGTGGCTCGTGCGCTTCCGCGACATACTTTGTAGTGCCTACTTTTATATTTCGTTACAATAAATAAGTATCAGTAGCGCGAGTGTCTCATTAAGAGCTTATTCCCTACCCTGAGCTCGGTACTCACGTCGGTATCAAGCCGACTATTAGAGTTGTCCCTATAACTGTCTATTTTTCTGCATTATTAAAAATTATTGTACTTTAAATAAATAATACAACTACATAAATATTAACACACGTAATATATATGAAGCAAAATTCAAAAACCATCACTTTAATGCTACGTGAAAAAGCAAGATATGTAATTGTTATACGATATTTTTTTTCAATCAAAATTATGATTTTAACGTTTTCAAGACCTACAATGGTGAATAACCATCACTATACTTTAGAAATACTATGGAGCTATTATTCTAGAAAATAATAATATCAATAGATATACATCAGCTGCCTGCTATTGGACATATTAAGATACTAAGTGTTTTATGCGACGAAAACTGTCGTCATTTTCAGACTTTGTTTTAGTAAGATAACAATTGACTTGGAATTTTTTAACTGTCAAAATAAATTTGGAAAAGAAATTTTGCTTGACTAATATATATCACATCGACTATCAAACATTACTAAAACTTGAAATTAATTTACTTGGCACTTTTATAACATAAATATCGGCATAAATTAAAACAAGATATTTAAAAAAAAATTGAAAATATAGGGTAGTTGACATCGATTTTTTTAAATTGATAATTTCAAGTTTTAACAATATTTAATAGTAGATACTAACGGCCTTTATAAAAGTTAGTTAAATATTTTACAATATAAACATTTATTGTCCTGTTCTATCAATTGATTTGTGACTATAGAGGAAGCGAGACAGCATGTTCAATTTGTAAAATATTTAATAAATTTTTATAAGTGTATGTTCTAATATATAGTCATTAAATAAAGCTACATGATTACAGACATATAAACACTGAAGCCGGTTACTGATTACATATACTATGTAACACTATATATTCTAGTTTACGAATACTGAAAATATCTTTATCGAGACAAAAATATATTATTTGGCCCTCTTTGAATGTAATAGTCTCTGGAGAATGTCGTCACAGGAATTTATCAATATACAATAGATGAGTATAAATGGGACTCTTTTTACCTACTCATTAAAGTCAAAGTTATATTGTGCGGTTGAGAGCCTGGGGTTTGAACCCACAACCACCAAGATTCCCAACACAATAACCCTAATACAAATACTACTTCCACTGTTCACCCTGGTCTCACCTACTACATACCTGTCGTGTAGTCCGTGGTTCAGTTCCCGGCGCGGTCACTGCAGGTTGCAGACGGCGGAGGTGCCGGGCGCGTGGTCGAGCAGTGCGCGGCGCCGCTGGTTCAGTTCCCGGCGCGGTCACTGCAGGTTGCAGACGGCGGAGGTGCCGGGCGCGTGGTCGAGCAGTGCGCGGCGCCGCTGGTTCAGTTCCCGGCGCGGTCACTGCAGGTTGCAGACGGCGGAGGTGCCGGGCGCGTGGTCGAGCAGTGCGCGGCGCCGCTGGTTCAGTTCCCGGCGCGGTCACTGCAGGTTGCAGACGGCGGAGGTGCCGGGCGCGTGGTCGAGCAGTGCGCGGCGCCGCTGGTTCAGTTCCCGGCGCGGTCACTGCAGGTTGCAGACGGCGGAGGTGCCGGGCGCGTGGTCGAGCAGTGCGCGGCGCCGCTGGTTCAGTTCCCGGCGCGGTCACTGCAGGTTGCAGACGGCGGAGGTGCCGGGCGCGTGGTCGAGCAGTGCGCGGCGCCGCTGGTTCAGTTCCCGGCGCGGTCACTGCAGGTTGCAGACGGCGGAGGTGCCGGGCGCGTGGTCGAGCAGTGCGCGGCGCCGCTGGTTCAGTTCCCGGCGCGGTCACTGCAGGTTGCAGACGGCGGAGGTGCCGGGCGCGTGGTCGAGCAGTGCGCGGCGCCGCTGGTTCAGTTCCCGGCGCGGTCACTGCAGGTTGCAGACGGCGGAGGTGCCGGGCGCGTGGTCGAGCAGTGCGCGGCGCCGCTGGTTCAGTTCCCGGCGCGGTCACTGCAGGTTGCAGACGGCGGAGGTGCCGGGCGCGTGGTCGAGCAGTGCGCGGCGCCGCTGGTTCAGTTCCCGGCGCGGTCACTGCAGGTTGCAGACGGCGGAGGTGCCGGGCGCGTGGTCGAGCAGTGCGCGGCGCCGCTGGTTCAGTTCCCGGCGCGGTCACTGCAGGTTGCAGACGGCGGAGGTGCCGGGCGCGTGGTCGAGCAGTGCGCGGCGCCGCTGGTTCAGTTCCCGGCGCGGTCACTGCAGGTTGCAGACGGCGGAGGTGCCGGGCGCGTGGTCGAGCAGTGCGCGGCGCCGCTGGTTCAGTTCCCGGCGCGGTCACTGCAGGTTGCAGACGGCGGAGGTGCCGGGCGCGTGGTCGAGCAGTGCGCGGCGCCGCTGGTTCAGTTCCCGGCGCGGTCACTGCAGGTTGCAGACGGCGGAGGTGCCGGGCGCGTGGTCGAGCAGTGCGCGGCGCCGCTGGTTCAGTTCCCGGCGCGGTCACTGCAGGTTGCAGACGGCGGAGGTGCCGGGCGCGTGGTCGAGCAGTGCGCGGCGCCGCTGGTTCAGTTCCCGGCGCGGTCACTGCAGGTTGCAGACGGCGGAGGTGCCGGGCGCGTGGTCGAGCAGTGCGCGGCGCCGCTGGTTCAGTTCCCGGCGCGGTCACTGCAGGTTGCAGACGGCGGAGGTGCCGGGCGCGTGGTCGAGCAGTGCGCGGCGCCGCTGGTTCAGTTCCCGGCGCGGTCACTGCAGGTTGCAGACGGCGGAGGTGCCGGGCGCGTGGTCGAGCAGTGCGCGGCGCCGCTGGTTCAGTTCCCGGCGCGGTCACTGCAGGTTGCAGACGGCGGAGGTGCCGGGCGCGTGGTCGAGCAGTGCGCGGCGCCGCTGGTTCAGTTCCCGGCGCGGTCACTGCAGGTTGCAGACGGCGGAGGTGCCGGGCGCGTGGTCGAGCAGTGCGCGGCGCCGCTGGTTCAGTTCCCGGCGCGGTCACTGCAGGTTGCAGACGGCGGAGGTGCCGGGCGCGTGGTCGAGCAGTGCGCGGCGCCGCTGGTTCAGTTCCCGGCGCGGTCACTGCAGGTTGCAGACGGCGGAGGTGCCGGGCGCGTGGTCGAGCAGTGCGCGGCGCCGCTGGTTCAGTTCCCGGCGCGGTCACTGCAGGTTGCAGACGGCGGAGGTGCCGGGCGCGTGGTCGAGCAGTGCGCGGCGCCGCTTGATGCCCTCGAGGTACACCTCGCGGTTGAACATGCCCGCGGCGAGAGGCACGCTGCGGATATTAAGTAGTTGTAGTACATAGGGCGAGTAAAAAATTTTTTTTTACATGCTTAATCTGTACATGTCACGGACATTTCTTTCGATGCGGGGATCGACCCCACTGCCTCTCATTCTGCAAGCTGGTATTTAGCCAACTGCCCACGGATGCTATACAATTGGATACATGGTTTGAGGATTTTGAGACTCTATCATCATAGAATGTGTTATAGGAGTATGTAGAAGTATGCAGAAGTACGTAGAAGTATCCAGAAGTACGCAGAAGATACGTAGAAGTATACTAACACATCGGTGCCGGGCCGCAGCGTGGTGGAGAAGAGCGCCCACACGGGCTTGTGGTCGCTCGTGCACACGGACTGCACCGAGTTGTACGCGATGCACTTCACGCCGCACGGTGATGATGATGATGATGGTGCCGTGCTGATGCGACGCAGACCTGCATAGTGATTAATACTTTCAGTTAAAGTCAAAGTTAAAATCATCGTATTCAAATAGAAATTTAGTTTTTTGAATAGTAATTATTTAGGTTTTTTTAACTATTAATTTTATCGCTGTGGAGAAGAAAAAGGCAAGAAACCCATTCAAAAACACATTTCATTTTGGAAAAAATCATTTTGATCATTTTTGATTGTTATTGTTTAATTTAACCTCAAACAAGTCACAACGATACAAATTGTAGCAACACAGTTTATGATCAATTTACTCATTCCCAAGTCCTAGAGCTAATTATTCATTATGAGTATGACATTATGAAGGTAAAAAACCTCTAATCAAATACCTCTGATCGTATAAAATGAGCCTGCAATATTTACCTGAGAAAGCCGACGAGGCATTATTGGTCATAGTCCTCGCCTTGTACAGTATCCTGTCGGTGTATGCGGGCGCCCTCTGCTTGCTCGACGTGTCGAACTGCTGGCTGCCGGGGTCGTACTGGGAATACATCATCATTTTCGTCATTATCATTGTTATCACCATCAATATCACAATCACCATCACTCTCATTATCACCAACACCATCCTCATCATTATTATCATCATCACCATCAATATCACAATCACCATCACTCTCATTATCACCAACACCATCCTCATCATTATTATCATCATCACCATCAATATCACAATCACCATCACTATCATTATCACCATCACCATCCTCATCATCATCATCATTATCAGCAGCAACAGCATGACCTTCCACTACAACTGAGAGGAGTAAGGCCTTAGTCTACCACACTAGTCTAATATGAGTTGGCGGACTCCACAACAAGAAAATTTAGAGCTTTTAGGTGTACAGGTTTCTTTTTAATAATTCACTGTGTCAGAGTCAGGGGTGGTGGGGTTCGAGCGTCAAACCACAGCAAAGTATATCGACCAAGCTACCACACCAAATAGGAATTAATGTTTTAGACTTCACCGACCAAATCGCATGTTATCTGTCAATTTTTTTAGAATCGTTAGCAAGATAAATTCTATGTACCTTATAAGTAGGTGGGAAGGTGATGGGTGCTTCCCGAAAGTCCCTGAAGGCGGCGCCATCTTCCAACACTGCTGTCAACTGGTCAGCGTGCAGCAACCCGTGCGGCAAGTATGGCGGCAGTGGAAACTGGAATTTAAAAACAATATTGTAAAATAACTAGTACCTAATTAAATTAAACTGGGATGTATGTGAGCTGATGATGATGTAATTAAACTATTAAGTTGGTAGAAATTTTTGAATAAATATACCTAACAGTTTTATACATAGTTTTGACTACACGTTAAGATAGTACTGTGTCGTGAGTATTAGAAACTATGAGAGACTATTCTGGTCTCACAAACACCTAGACCCGAAAGAAATATTTGTGGATCAATTTTGCACTATTTTATTTAATGATTTAATTGTTTTTCATAGTGTAGAATTTTTACATAAGGTTATTTATTCGATTAAATTAAAGTTGAGAAGTTATTATTTAATAGAAAAAATAAAAATTATATTTACACATACGTGTATAATAAATTACCTGTGTCTGTTCGATCCACCGCATGACCGCAGCCCGCGGCTCGCCGAGTCTGAAGTTCAAGTCTCCGCACCAAAACACGTAGTCGAAATTATTTGTCACGTCTGTAAAGTTATTATACTTTTATTTCGTCAACTTAACCCTTCATACGTTAATTATTTAGACTGAATATTTTTCTGATCACCCCGTAGTATTGCGGCTTGCTATCTAGAGTTCCTGAGTTCTATTCCCGGACAAAAAAATATTTTTAAAATTCCCTCACCTCGTATGTAGGATTGCTACGTACCTAGCGAAATATTAATGTACATTTGTCTACCCCTATGGGAAATATAGACGTCATGTCATACATACATAATAAACCAAACCTACCTTTACTCTTATGCCTGCACGGTAGATTCTTCGGTAAATCAATTGCTCTAATAATTCTCTTGATATCCGACACTCGTTCTTTTACTTTTTCCTGATGTGCTGTCAAATGGGCTGTCACAAACAGATATGTAGAACCGAATAGGGCGAAGGAAATAGCCACAGCGCCTTTTGTACGAAACGCGGTCCCCGGTCTTACCGAAAGACTGGCGTCTTCAGGCAAAGAGCAGAACCAAATGAGGTCCCTGCGTATGAATATCGTTAGATGTATTGTACCTGAAATTAACAAAAAAATATGTAATTAATAAATTATTTGTCTATAAATATATAACTGCGGTCTACATTTTCCGGGTTCGATTTCCGGGTTGGGCAGTGTTGCCTTTTTATAATAAGGAATTCTCATTAAAAGTAGGCTGTTTGAAAATATTCCTGGAAACCGCCGATAGTCTTGTCCCTTGTTAAGCGGGACTATACATTCTCAATTTAGAATGAAACAAAACCATTTTTGGGATATCAGTATATTGTTGGTCCCACGGAAATTGTGTTCAATGTGCGATATAAACTTAAGGGTTCAATACCCAGGTCTGGAATAGTGTGACTAAAATTTTAAGTAACGCAATCATTACAACAAATAATGCGACTTTCCCTTACAAGACTAAATATTCATTCAACCATTTTTTAAGTCCCGAAATAAGTCAATTTTTGATTACTAATGTCATACAATAACAAAGACTAAGAACAATAGCCTTGCTTTTGGCACTTTATCAACTATTTTATTAGCCATTATTTATTTAATTAAACATAGATACAAAACACAAGCTCACCTAAGTAATAAGAATGGAGTAACAAATGAGAAGGGCCCAAAACCTCTTGTATGGTGATCTCCCATTCTGTGCGTTCTGAATATGACTCCTGTGTACCAATTGCAAATATGTCTGGAACATGTTTCACTTGATCCGGGAATATAAAGTCAGCTAGTTCTCTGAAACATATGAAATTATGTTTTAAAATAATTTGTTTACTATAACATTTAATGCAACATAGCTGTCTAAAGTTTTAGTTTGTCACACTTGCTTAGTAGTTTGGTGAGCAATGAAGTATTTTATACCTGTAAATAAATTGTATATATAAAATTATAAATAAATACACCCAACAGTCACTTACATAGTTCTGATACCACACTAAAGTACAAGTCTTGTGTTGAAGTTATTGCACAGTTTTATTCTATTAGCTTTGGTATGAGATTTGTTTTAACAGTTAAAATGTTTGCAACATTGATGCAATTTTTTTTGCTCATTACAAAACCCTACTATGTTTTACACATAAGACTTATTATAGAAAAAATATGTACCACTTGATAACAATAGGTTGTAAAATATAATTCAGTTATTTAACAATGCTATTTCAAGTTACATTCATACCTGGGTGGGGCCTGCCCATTCATGTTCCATGTACCAACAAATATTTTAACTTCTCTATCTGGGAACACATGCTCCAATTCCGCAGCTCCTAATAGGGAGTGAGATGCAAGTCTTCCATACAAGTAGTTTCTAAAAAACACAATAATTTTAATACATTAATAAATTTAAGTCTTTACTGCTATGTATGTTTATATAATGTTTGGATACTGTAATAAAAGTAGGATATACAAAAAAGCATTTAAATGACAGGGAATAAAGGTTTAAGTAGGTTAATAGCAATCCTAATACTTGATAGTTTGTTAGACCTTAGAAAGAATAATTATTTGATCACTTTTTAATAAAAAATACAATCAGGGTAATTACTTTTCAAGAGTTCTCAAAGTTATAATGAATAATCATAATGAAACCATCACCTCATTCATTCTACAACAAATTTAAAAAAGTAATATTGAACATAAAACTACATGAAGCAAGTCAACCACAAGGTTTGCAACACAGAAACAAAAGTATAGACAATGCAACATACAGCATTTAAATGTATGAAATATAAATGATATTTAACCTTCCCCGCGCCTCTTGTGTAGGTATGAGACGAAGCACTTGTGCAGCCAGAAGTGAGTTACGTGCCAAGCTGTCGGTGCTGCCTGCACGAGACCGAGCGATTGTTGACTTGGACCTACACATATACAACACAAGTATGAACAAATAATACAGAAATCACTAAAAGCAAAGCATGATTATGTACTTACCTCCTCTTCCGGTCTAGAGAACTACTCCGGTCACTCTCAGGTGACGACGATCGGTACAAAGGCTTTGACTCGTTGGAAATCAAATGATCAGCTGACAAACGCTTCACGAATAACTTATTTTTAGTTTTGATTCCTTCAAATGATCCGGAATGTTCAAAATACTTTTTACTGTCATCATTCTTAGGGAAATTCACCACCGCTCTTGTAACTTCATCGGATTTCGATTGAGAACATGATATTGTTTGGTCGCTTAGGCTATTTATTGAATTTGTTACTGGGCTGCAGGGATCTGAATTCTCCTCTTTGGCTATGGGTGCGTCGACCAAGCTTTTAGGACGTGATCGTCTGAAGAACGTTCGACAGCATTTTGGGTTGGATTCATCGTCATTTTTACTATGATCAGAACTATGATGGGTGTTATGAGACGTATGCTCTGCGTTTGGGTTTTGCTTATTTTCTACTGTTTCGATACTAGTGTCAGTTGTGTGTGCACTATGGGCTAGAAACGGGTCCGAAGGAGATATGGGACGCGAAGTAGGCTGGGATAACTCATCGTTAGAATCAGTGTCAACATAGCAACCGACTTTTGGTGATTTTTTTACGAACAGCCGTTTTCGCAACGAGAGTTTTTGCTTAGTCCTGGTTGGCGAAGTTGTCATCTTCGTTATAACTCTAGCGTAACGACTAATTTATGTTAATGATTACATTTTTACTAAATAAACGAAAAATAACCTGTCCCCAATCTGACATTTTATTTTCGATTTTTTGTGTTATTTTTTTGTTAAGCAAAGAACTTGTGATCATACAGCCAGAAGAAAATTTCGTAATTTCAAAACAAAATAAATTGAAACAATAAAAATAAGAAACATAATTATTTAATAAATCAATTTTACTAAAGCGATAAACAAAAATAGCACAACGCTAGTCTTTACAATATTTGCATTGGATCCAGTTCCAGGTACTAACAAATTTTGTCCATTATATAACGGTGTAGGAGAAAGGCTGCCTCCTACCACAGATTGAATACCATTTCCTAGAAAAACAGTCATAAAAATTGTTGTAGTTGTCCAATAAAATTAAGTGCCCTTATGGAACCTATGTTACTGGATTTCGAGAAATTTCTTACCTATGTTACACAAGTCGCTAGTGCAGGCACGGTAAAATGTACGGAATGTTGGGTCTTGTACTTCATGATTTAGAAAATCTGGTTCTTGTTCACATCCTCGAGTAAAACTCGCCACTGTTCCTGCTGGGTCCTAAAATATTCAGAAGACAAACACAATAAGTACACATTTATAATTCCTTTTATAAAATATTCTGTGTAACTGTGCTTTGATACTACAAAATATTAAATCAGGGTACTCTTGATTAGTAATTATATTGCTATGTTATTCTTATCAGTACTAATGAGTAATCACACATTCATTATTAATTATTTAGTGCATATTCCTCGAATGGATACTTACGACGAATTCTTGTCTCATTATAGTGCAGTATTGGAACCTGCAGTCGACCGTATTTGTATCATTTGTTATAGTCATACACGACTGATCTGAATCTACTGATGAGAAGCTGCAGGCATAGCATCGTAGTTGAGCTGTAAACAAAATCCTCCATCATTATTTACACAATTTTTAAGACAAACTTGGTAGTGCCCCTGTGAAAACTACTAAAAAACTGCATCGTTGGTTCGGGCCATAAAGAGCGTTTCATCGGGTATGGGTAGGTCTGAGGTATGATTCCTGGGTCGTAAAAAATAAGATTTTTCTGTTAGGTGCGTTTTCACAAAGTCGAAAAACGCAACAATAGGTAGGCACTTTGTCCAGCCCGAGAATCAAACTCGAGGCCACTTGATCGCACAGTACACTCATAAGACCACGAATCAGTAATAAATAAGTGATTTTCGTGGGATTGTGTCATATTATTTGACAGAAACAAACAAACCTTTCCTGTTTTCTACAAAATAAACTTTAAAATGCTTTTCGTAATTTAGAATAATTTGATACAATTTAGACTTAAGCTTAAATGTGTATAGGAAACAATAAAAAATACGATAACTTAAAACAAAAACAAATTAACACCCATTATTTCGTTGTTAGATAAACAAAACATGCATGTGAGTTACATGTTCGAGGGAATTACTTAGTAGGAATCACGACCATACATAACCTCGGGCCTGTGTTCTCTGAGTATGCAAAGTTGCATTTCTGCACCTTGTGAATTTAATAGGAATGTAATAGGAAGCGAGCCTATTGCCATTTCTCAGGCACAATTTCCAAATCTGTCCTGCTATAGAGAATATAACACTTTGCTCTAGCCTGCATTGAATCGTGGGAACTCCGAATTGAAAGGCATATACTACACTGTAACGTATCTACTAATTTAACGAATTTTCAGTAACTTACCCGCACTTTGCCCAATAAAGGCACAAAGGAATAACAAAATGATTTTATAATCCATGTTTGTACACGTTAGTTCACTGATGTTTGAAGTAAATAAATGTCCGCTATCAATTTGATGAACGCGATAACTTATCATTAACTTTGCATTAATCGCTGCTTCAATCACTGTTGATAATCTGTTTCCTTCCATACAGGTACTGGTAATCATGGAAATATGTAAAACACTACTTTGATTATGGAGTTTCAATGTAAAGGATTGTTCTTTTCATAAGCCTTTTTATGTTGTTAAAATAACTCAGCCTTTCACATCTCTAAGTTACCTACTGTTAAACGTTGTTTTTCCAATTTTATTATTTATAATATTCGGATTTAATATAAGCCTTAGGTACTATGTCGGTTTTTGGGTCAAATAAAAAACAGGAGAGGCTGAATAAGTATCGCTCAATATTTTTCCAGCAATTTCGGATCTTATCACAGAGATTAACTGCGCACAGAGATGTCTACTCAGCAATAACCACTAATATGTCATCCTTTTGCCCAAAAGCACATTCCATCATCACAAGGAAAGCTACATATCAAATCAGGTAATTAAAAATTATAAAGTACCCTACATCAAACTTAAATTGGACGTAGCGAGTGCACTGTCCTGCGTTTATCGTAATTGCTATTTCACGTTACATCAATAAACGAGATATCCCGTGGCAGTAATCGACCCATTGCAATTACCTGTTTATAAAGCTCGACCGGTTGGCAAGCGGCAGACAGCTTGACTCGCTACTACAACTTTAGATTTATATAGCTAGTTTATTTACTTGAAAGCTAAAGTTAAAATACGTATGTGACCCTCTTTAAAAGATGGACCAGAAAGTATATGACAAATTCTAAAACAAATTGATAAATAGGTCTCCAGCAGCAAAAACTATGGTAAAAAATCTACCGAAAAAAAATACAAGCACATACACCTCTACGACAACCTATATTCCTGAAAGAGTAGTAGATAGAGGAGAACATCTACACTTGAACAAGAAGCCTCCAAAAAAAGATAAACTATTAGTATGTTTGATTCGAGACGCGGGGTTGCACAGCATGAGCTGCGACTCAATTATGCTTTATAAATATAATATCTACATACCGTCAATCTAGTTTAATCAAAAAGAACTCGAGGAAGCTCTTATCAGAAAGGAAATCTATCAGTTTTATTGTGATTATTCGCGTGTGTCGACAATGATACTGGGTAATTACCGAGAATACGACAAACGTTCCTTTCTCCACTCTTGTATTCTTGACCATAGTCCAGACAATCCCCATCATTGATTTTATTAAGTAAATTGTAGGTGAAGAAAACCTTGTAACCATCATGTTGGATTTACTAGTTGTTGAAATAAAAGTATTAAATAATTTACTGCTCTAAATTTTATTTAATCGAATCTAATAAAAATAACATACTTTTTGCAAAACTACTATTTGTGTTAGATTGAAGAAAACAGTGACCTCTATTCAATATTTATGTGTCGATATCTCCGTTGATCCGTCGCTGTGTTGCTATTTTATAGTGCACTAATATTTCAATAAACAGTAGGAGGAATGCTGCTATCATTCCGTATATCAACATCAGTAGTACTGGGTAAAAGTCTATCATGTTGACGGAGCCGAAGTTCCCACCTCGCATAGTACATAGCGGCTTCTTGGTGTATATCAAACGGTTCTCCCTGTCACTCAATCCGTGCTCGTGGATTCTAAATAGTCTGCAACATAATTTAATATTAATATACGCGTATGCCCAGACTATCATGAAATCACTTTCCCTTCAAATTAATATAACCTGACGCCTGTTTACACCGCAAGTAGATCAAATATCAATTTTGATTTTTATTGATCTGCAGACACAGACATTAAAGGACAGCTTGACTTCGTTAAGGGCTGATTTTTAACGAAAACTTTAAAGGTAAAATAAAATATTAGAACATATTAAGATTCTAACAATTATCGGCATTGGAAAGATAGTTTCGAAGTAACAATCATTTACCCAATCTTATAAATCTCTCTGTAAGGGGAGTTCTTCTTGCAAGCCACCCACGGCTTGTTGTCTTGTATATATTCAATTTCCTGCAGCCCACATTTCTCATGTTCGTGGAAGTATTTCTCAACAATCCTGTATCCCATTCCGGTGTTCATGTTGAAAGCGAAGGGTTCCTGTAGGATACAATTTATCAGTGGTATTATGTGCCTTCTGTAGTATTGTGAGAATTTTGGCCTTATTCCATCATGTAGATAGGGGAACAACTAACCAAGACTCTCTCACTAAGTTTTACCAGTCACCTGCAAGGATACTCATGCCCGTATCCCCAGCAGATTTTTTATCTGCTAAAAAATCTAATAAAAAGACCCAATAACACTTTGCCTGACCCTTACACAGTTTTTTGTTGTTACATGTTGTATCGTTATAACATTTATAATGTAAAATTTACATAACCAACGAAAAAAGGATATTAGTTTCGTGTTTCTAAAGTAGTTTCTTGCATGATTAAGTTTAATCATCCCCTACGCGATAAAACGTCTCGAATCGCGAGAGATTCAAAATTACGATTCTAAAATACTTGTAAAATTTTAATAGAATAAAGATTATTTTGACTATGTCCTTTAATTCGGGTCCACCGACCAACTCGTATCAATCGCGCGCTGACAAATGCGTTCAGTAGCACTGCACTATACTTAAATTGATGTTGAAGCAAAAAGATCTTCCTCATAAATACGTTTTTTAGTTTCTTCACTCCGTCTTCGATGCTCAAGAAATTCGGCTTGTATCCTTTCGGCGCGACTTTGGTCTCGTAAATTGCTTTGCGGACCGGTTCTGTTGCCATCTGAAATTACGCGAGGGTTTATTACGTGTTCATGATTTTAAATTAATGTTTTGATTACAGCTTAATGATGGAGCCACGGCTGCGATTGCAGTTTACCAACTTCCAACAGTTTTGTTTCATTTTCAGCGTTGGCATTACTCCTATCGCGGTTTATTTCGTAAATATTTACATAACTTAAAATGTATGTCTTGTTGAGAAAAAAATTCGCATGTTTTTTTTCTGTGAAGAAGAGCTATAACAAATATTTCAGAAACATTATATTATCTTTATAACATCTTTTATTATTAACATCATCAGCCAAAAAACCGAAAATTTCTGGTCACAGGCATCCCTCAAAGACCTTCAAAGCGCTTTATTTGAAGATCTGCATCCACCGTCTTCCTATGATGACGTCTTCCTTCCTTCCTATGTGATTGACAGTTATTTTTTTTAATAACACAACTTACAGAGAAATAGTATCTGTTGTAAGCGACATCCTCCACGCCGAGCTGTAGTTTAGAATTCAGAAGGTCACTAAGGCTTCTGATCTGGTTGGAGCTTGACTGCAGAAGAGCCACGATACACGCCGAGTACGAAGTGTAGAGGAACAGAAAAGTCAAGAATAGTATGAACATAACCATGCGGCCTAGTGTACCTGCGAATAAAGAATAAATGTAGTCGCCTTTAAGATAGTTATAGTGAATATAATACCTACATTTTGGTTTAGTTGTTGTTCAGGTCTATTTTCCAAGCAAAGTTAATACGCGAGGTTTGATAGGGTAGTTAGTAATTGCCCCTATTGTTTTATTTGATTAGTATCATAGCTTTTTTTGCTACATTTATTTGTGTAGGCGATAAACTAAAAATTCTTGGATATGTTTGTATTTATATCTCACATTAGTCACATTAGGAAACAAGGTTGTCTTCGACTATATATTTTAAAATCCATCAACCTCTTCTATGGTCTTTTAGGTCTTTAAAGACTTAGATGTTTTAATATGTACAGGCATAATATGATTGTTTTATGTAAACAATGTTAGTTGAAAGCGCAACGTACCTTTAAGTTCATGATGGCTACCCTGTTGAGACATTGCACCGATAAGGAATATTGCTATGTCGCTTAGATTCGGAGTTAATGCAGTGCAGTGTAGTGATTTCTACAACGAGAAATATATTATGTTCGATACAAAGGAGGAGATTTCAGGCTCTGGGAATCTAATACTTGCATGTTGTCAGTAATCAATTGTAATATTGTAGATATGCAGATACGCTAATATACAGAGTTTTGGCTTTTAGGTACCAAATACTATACAAGATTGTGGTCTTTTAATAGTCTAACGAACCAAACAAAAATTGTATGTATTAGTTACGCCTTGTGAATTCACAGTTCCTACTGTGAATTGTCTTCTTTATTTATTTCCAGGGTTGTCATAGATACAATATTATTCATTGATAGTCCTACACCGACTTCTCACTGTAATTAAACGTAACTGTCATTTTAAAACTCCTATTCTACTTACCCGGCGATAATGTCTTATCTTTTTTACTTCCCATTGCGCGTTTACGTACAAAATTAATATTAACAGCACAATAAAAGCGCCGATGCAACACCACACAGTCGTTTTGAACGGGAGCAGGAACAAGTTGTGTTGGTATGATAGTGGCGGTTCTCTGAACACGAACTTTGATGTAATTGGTGTCGGGTGATTTAGAAAATCTACTACTGAGAGCCTCTGCTCTGTGATGAATGCTAAAGTCCCTGAAAAGAGAAATAATTTATACGTTTCTGAAATACCATATAAAATATGCGATAAATGGTGATTTTGAATATAGAACATTTAGTTTTGACTTCCTCGATGAAATTATTGAAATATACTCTTCTACAACTTGAATTCCTATATCTGAGTCATTTTTATTTAAGTACTATGCAGTTACCTCCAAGCTCGGCTCTGTCACGAGCCAAATCTCCGATCATACCGTTCCACGACCCATTCTTGTAATATCCCCAATCATCAGTATACACGTATGATTTCGTCGCGTTGATGAAGTGGTAAAGAGGAATTATGTGACGTAAAGTGCTTTTGGTTATCGTGTCCACTAGAATGTTACTGGAAGATAAAATCACGCTGAGTTGATCTGTTTTAATTATTTTTTACTATTGTTATAAGTGTATTTATTACCTTATATCATCTAATTCGTCTTTTGTTTTGTTATCGCTGATAATAATCGAAGTGACAATTCGTAAACCTTTAAGATCTTTTCTTCTAATAGCAGCAGATAATTCCATACCTTTAGATTTGTTAAGACCGTAATCCAATGACCATGTTCCAAATGGCTCAAAAACCCACTCGCCATCAGATGCTGTTCTGTAAACTAGTCATAAAGTTATTTTGTTATGACTACTTGATCAAATTAAGAGAAATATTCTAGATAAGAACTTTGAATTAAATATGTGAGTTCTGATAGCTACATAATTCATTTCATAAGACCGTCGTGATAATATCGAGTGACGAGAGACTGCAGACTCTTTTAGACATCGATTTAGACTGCGCTGTGCTTACCTTAAGGATAGTGTTTTCAATACGTCATCCAGTATAAAGAAAGTTGTTATACTTACTTAAATTTAACACATATTCATTATTCTTCATCTTCTCAGCAACAATAACTTCAGAATCGATTAAGATACTCAAATTATTTAGTTCTTGGGCAATAGAACTATTATTAAACAAAGATCCTAGTATAAGCCACCTGTGTGGTTTTCGAAATCGTTGGCTTGCGTCAGCCTTAAAAACAAATAAAATTTGTATAACAAGCATTTATAATACCCAAAGCCGAACATATTAACGCAAAAAATTAATCCAGAATAATTTATTGAACCAATAAAACATTTGATGGAAAGGTCTTTTGGTAATGGAAACGGGATGGAAGGAGAGTCGGGGTTCAGATATGTTAGGTCATTTTGTTTTTCTTTATAGATAAAGCAGTAGGCTTTAACTATTGCCAGGGTATTCTTTATTGGTTATAATGTTCCGCTCTTTTACTATGTATGATTTTATTACCTCAATAATCAGTAATTCAAAAGCAAAAAGATTAATAATATTGCATCTGTAACTTTCTCTAAATGTTTTACCTTAGTCATAAACGTAACAGCGTCTTCGCAATTCAAATCCAGAAATATAAGTACTTCAGGAGCTGGAGTAAAATGATGATCTCTAAGATTTGCATTTACAAAGCTTATCGATGTTGGTGTTTCCAAATCTGATAGTTTAAGTGCCCATTGTTTTTTCAATGCTGCCAATTTAAGAAAAATGATATTTATATTTACTTTCGGTTTCAAGTTTTCGACCCATCAGTCACATACAAACATAGTTCTGACCCTACACTAGGATATAAGTCCTCTTTCGTGGGTATTAGAAACTACGGGACACTTTACGATGTCACAAACAGTCAGAAATAATGACGATGATTTTTATCAAGTACTACAAGTTTCATGTTGATTATAACCATAAGCTAAATAATATTTAATACTGATTGAATTTGTAGTGACGTCATTCGTAAGTAAATGTTTATGAACATTTGACGTTACGCAACTTATCATGTTTAATTTGAGTATATAGAACGACCTAAAATTAAATAGACTAATCTCTAAGGACCTTATTCATATACATAAGCACTTCCGTTATAGTTATATGATAGCTTTGATAGCTTCGTGGGGTGAGAGTGCAGTGTGGAATCGGGAGGGTCTAGGTTCCATACCCAAGTATGGAGTAATTGGGTTTTTCTATTCGGAAATTACAAAAACAGTTTTCAGTAAGAACGATTTATGTTAAATAAGAAATTGTTAGGTATAGAAACTTACATGCGTTACAGCAAACTTTGGCTACAATATTCGTAGGTTTCTCATAAGACTTTATAACATCATTGATCATCTCAACATCATTGGCTTTTGAAAGCAAAATTTTAATCAGAATAAGGTTTAGAAATATTATGAGCTTCATTGTGGAACAAATGCGAAATGTCCGTGTGTGTTGTTAGTATTTAACTAGAATGCCTGTAATTACTACGTTAGGTAATTATTGGTTGGAAGTCAGTTAATCGCTGGGGCGGTCTGGCTAATTGTTGTTGGCGGTTGTTTTAGTAATAAAATGAAGCGTATGGTGCAGTATAATGATACTTCTTAGAACCCGCGTTTGCGTTAGAGTTGATACCTTTCCCTATTTTATTTTATATAAAATAAAATTTTGAAAGATTAAGACAAAAGAGTTCCGTATCTAATCCGATCCTTTATAATGACCCTGGTAAGCTTGTCGTCTTACGGAATAAGCCCGAGTATCTACGAGATTATCTACTCACCTTTAGATGTCTATGTAGTTCTTTTACCAAGGTCTTTATAAACAAAAAAAAACTGTCATCCCTAAGTCTTTATTACTTCCTACTTCTTTGTTACATTACAAAGTGCATGCATCATTTATCTATTGGCTATTATCAATCAAATTTAAAAAGTTTATTTGCTAATCATTAGTTATTGTCGCTTAAACAGTAATATCATCTCTACAAACCAAGTTCTTGATAGCGTTTCGCTTGTGGTATAAATTTTCGATGAGTAATATAATTAGGGCGATCAGACAGCCGTACGATAGAACTAGAAGTGCAGGGTAGCAATCAACCATGCTGACTGAGACGAAACTGGACTCTCTCCCGGAGCATTTAGGTCGCTTTTCGTAGAGCAGACGGTTTTCGCGATTCTGCAAGCCGTGTTCTTGAATACGTTTTAATCTGAAAATTTTAATTCAGTTAGTTTTTATAGTAAGGTCAGGGGATGCCTTTTCCATTGATCTAGCCAGTCATGGAACAGGGCTACGAGTACGCGAGCTCGGCCCCCCGAGCTGTTACAGTCTCCTAATACTTCCTTATCCGGGACTGTAGCATCCTTACCATCAGGCCAAATATCCTTTCCCTCAATATCCTTTACCCAAACTCACGCTATCCCCACACCATTCCCTTTAAAACATAGAAATTCCCAAGGAGGGTTGGCGTCAGGCAGGCGGCCGGCCGTAAAACATCTGCCAAAACTCTTATGCAGCATGTTTTGTCCTTCCACACAGGAAGGAAGGACAAAACATGCTGCGCCGACCCCAAACAAGAATTGGGATCAGGGCAGGAGAATGATGATGAGTTTTTATAGTGAGAACTTTGCTGTTAATTCATAACTGTACAGGAAACCAACAGAGCAATTATTGCCAGACGTAATATTTTGATTGTATCAGAATCTTAAACTTCATCCACGAGCTTGGTGTATATATAAATTTAGCCCATTTTTCTTACACTTACCCAATCTTAAACATTTCTTTATAAGGCGTGTCTTTCTTCACCGCCAACCAAGGGTCTATCACTTGTAAGTACTGGATCTCTTTGAGGCCACATTTCTCGCCCTCCTCAAAGTACTTGCCAACGAATTTGTACCCGACCCCGGTCTCCATGTGAAATGCAAACAGGCCCTGCGATAGCAATATGTGAATATGTTATCTCAATTGAATTCTAGTTCATTGTTACTACTTGGTAATCTTTGGAGTGACGTAAATGAAGGAACAAGGTTTGTGTGTACATTAATTAGAGGAATTGGAGTAGCATTTGTTGGATGATATTTTTTTAGATTTTGACGGTCAGAAGACGCAAGTTTCTTTACAATACTAGAATAAATTTAAGTAGATTGAAAAAGCTTTTATAGATAGAAGACAATGATGGCGAACTTACAAATAGAACTAAACCGTTATTTTAAATTTAGTATTTGGTTAATTTCATGTGTATTGTTTTATTTATAGATTTTTGAGAAAATCATTGTCTTCATCATCAATCTTCAGCCTATATAAATCCGTCTGCTGGGCAGAGCCTTCTCTAAACTTGAGGGAGTTTTAGGCCTTAGTCCACCACGGTGGTCTATTTCGGGTTAGCGGACCGCC
Organism: Cephonodes hylas; assembly: GCA_030295005.1. Taxonomy (NCBI): domain Eukaryota; kingdom Metazoa; phylum Arthropoda; class Insecta; order Lepidoptera; family Sphingidae; genus Cephonodes; species Cephonodes hylas. The sequence goes on along the minus strand of AP025368.1, from coordinate 12,503,293 downwards.
GAGAATTTCGACCCCACTCTTATACCACGAGGCCATTAATAATTTAATTAATATTGTTAGTATAATATAAAAATTAAATCAAAACCTTTCGCATGGCTTTAACACCTTCTTCAAGCGTCATGAAGTGAGGTACGGAGCCGGGCGGTGCAACTTTTTTCTCGTATATAGCTTTTCTAACTGGTTCCGTGGCGGTCTGCAAACATGTTCGTTAGCTCAGTGTAATGTCTTCATTATATCTGAGTCTCAAAATGGTTTATTTTAACGTTGAGAGGGTTTAGCTGTAATTTTCTTTTTCGGATATTATGACCTTTTAACGTTTCTTATGTCTTATGTGTCTTATGTGTGTACCTAATTTATAATTTAATTTTAATGAAATATAAATACTTACGGAGAAATAATATCTATTGAAAACCGTGTCATGGACGCCAAATTTCAGCCTTGAGTGTAGAAGATCGTCCAGTGTGCGTATTTTGGAGGAGCTCGATTGAAGCAAAGCCACGATGTTTGCCGAATATGACGTGTATAAGAACATTAGAGTTAGAAATAATATTAGCATTACTATACGTCCCAATGATCCTAAAATACATAGGTAATATTTACTTTTTTCGAAATTATACGCTTGTGTTTTGTTTAATGTTACGAATCTTGTTTGACAACCCTAGAACTAAATACTGCCCCATTACATTTAAATAAATAAATTAACCTAACAGTTACAATTATAGTTCTGACAAAACACTAAGACACAAGTCTTGTTTTGGCGGTTGGCAGTGGAAACAACGAGAGACGTGTCAGTGTAACATTAAGATTCGATACGAGTATTTCGTTTGACACAAATATTTTGTTTTAGTTGGGGATCGAACTCGCGGCTTCTCAAATCACAACCCTGTCTTTAACCAACTGATCTATGGAGGCCTATAAAACAAAAGTGCGTCGTCATTTAGATATAGTAAAAACTTTCCAGATCTTAATTCTTAACTTAAAGTCATGCCACCTAGCTGATTGAAAATTATTTTATGGTAAGATTTATGAATTGTGAGTGATCACGTCAGTCATCATACTTATCTTTATACATATATAAGTAATTTTAAAAATAAAAGATACAATAGTTAAAATATTGTCAGGTCTAGTAATCTATACAGGTTACTTTAGTTTCTTGTTTAAAAGAAACTTAAAAAACGTTTATGATTTAATCTAAACTCTAAAGTATTACTTTAGTAATGACATATCGCTTAAAACTACTTGTTTCAGCCGCCGCGCTGTAAGGAACAGAATTTGTAAATAATATAGACAACCCAACAATGATAACCTTTTAGTTCAACGGGACTTCCTTGTTGGCATGTGGCTCCAAATATTAAAATAACAACGTCGGTTATGTTCGGTCTTAAAATTGCAGAATCTGTACGTCTCTGAAATAAAAATAGATAAATTGTAGTTTATTAAATCTTTGCAGAAAACCGATAAAGTTGAAACGATAAATACGTCAAAAATAAATAAGGGCTTCAATGTATTAGAAACTTCCGATAAATCAAGTAAAAAAAACTTACACTAACTTAGTAACTTACCGATATAACATCACTACGTTTCCATTCCCACAGAGTAACGACGAATAAAGCCAGAAACAGTACAAATATTAAAGCCAAAGTGCTGTACCACACCGTAGTACGGAACGAAAGGATAAACAAATTGTTCTCGTAAGACAACTTCGGTTCTTGGAACACGAACTTCGAGCGTGTTGGAGTAGGACTCGATATGTAGTCTACGTATGGTATACGTTCAGAGGTGAAGAACATCGGTGATCCTAAAGATACAAAAGAAAAAAGACTAAGTATTTGATTGAGAAAAATAACAATATGAACCAGTTAGTGATACTAAAAACAAGCCCTTAAGTATACTTTTGACTTTCACCAAAGTGATCAAGTGCGAGTCGGTAATATAAATTAAACATTCCTTTTTTGAAAATCTAAGGAAGATTCCTTGCGATGTAATACTACACAATATAGTGGGTTGCTTCTTGATTGAAGTGAGGTGTCTTAACTTACATATGTTATAGAAAGAAGATTAAAAAAGTGATACATAATTGACGTTGGTTTCTAATGTAGATAGAATATTTCTTCTCGCCTTGTTATATTACCTCCGATCTCAACTTCCCCTCGCACCAAATGTCCAGTCATGCCGTTCCAGGTTCCATTTAGACGATAGCCCCACGTGTTGGCATAGAAATACTTCCGATCAGCATTTAAGAAATCCAATAGATGATTTGTTGTTGGGAAATTTACTTTTGTAATCGTATCGATGTGGTCGTTACTAAAAAATAACGATTTATTTATTTTTAACACTAAAATAATAACGAAAATCTATAATCCCAGCTAATGGGGTAGTAAGTAATAAGATTGAATATTAATTTAACAAATATTAATTACTGCCTCATTTTTTATCAATTTCTTGATTTATGTTACGCAAAATTTTATAAAGGAATAAACTAAGACACCCTTTTTCACTCAATATAAACTAACGATCCTTTACAGTCACCCCATCTCCCCCCTTTTGAACAGATTTTTTTTTAAACCAAACAGAGGGTGAAACCAAACTTACACTTCATCTGTCAAATGATTGATACTATCATTATCTGTAAGTACATAACTAATTTTCAATTCACATCCCTGTAGATCGAGTCTTCGTAGAGCAGTCACGTCATTGAAAGCATAATGTTTCTGTAATCCGTGCGTCACATTCCAAAATCCGTAAAGTTCTGTTAGCCATTTACTTTCAAGGCTTGTTTTGTAAACTAAAACATGAATAGGAACTTAAGTTTAATTGTGATTTATGGCTAGAAGAAATTATTAATCAATTTTATTCAATTCTAAAAATGTAAATGACGAAAAGAGAGTTTAAAACGAGATTAGATGGTTTTGGAACGAAAAAAAAAATGGAAGCTTGACCAAACAGTCACTTACACACTCACAAAAATTCCATACTCACTCAAGTTAATTATGTAAGACATTTTATTAATCGCAGTAACAATGATAACGTCGATGTCAACTAAAATGTTCAACGCATCAACAGCACTTGTTTCTTCTGAAGATCCTGTTCCATTTCGTAGAAGAATCCATCGGTACGGCGCGCGTAAATATTTGTTTCTATCACTCTAAAACGTTGAAATATATATACAAAGAGATATTTCCTTAGAATCATCGGACAATTTTCTGTACGAAGAGAGAGATAAAGCCGTGATCCAGTAAGCTTTAGACATGCAAAACAAACTATACTACATTAAATATACAAATGAAATTGCGAAGTTTAAGGTAGGTATACTTTTAATTTAGAAATTCATTTTATTGTCTCTGTTGTCTGAACGATATGTTTCACAAAATAAGTTTTAATGACTCTCGCATATTTGAAGCTGTTCTTTATAGTGGGTAAAAAGAATTTTTATCAAAACCTTTTTAATATAAAGTTTCTTACGATGCGAGTAATGGGCATCAGCTAGTATTTTTATAATTCCAAGTAAAGACAATTCTCAGAAATATCAATAACATTTGCTAAGTTTTGGGTGATTTATTTGTTGTAATCTGTTTGCGAAATAACTATAAAAACAGTTAGTCATCGGATGGTATCCATAATGTTTACTATTCTGTATCCTATTTGCATTCAAAAAATAAATAATGATAGTCATTAGTAAAAAAAAAGCAGTGATGGCCTGGAGGTTTAGGCGCGCGGTCGAGAATATCGTCGGTCGCGGGTTCGAACCCCAGGCACACACCTCTGACTTTTCGAAGTTATGTGTGTATTCAAATTGAATTATCACTTGCTTTAACGGTGAAGGAAAACATCGTGATGAAACCTGCACACCTAAAAAAGTTCTTAGGAATTTCTTAGGTGTGTAGTCCGCCAACCCGCACTAGGCCAGCGTGGCGGACTATGGCCTAAACCCTTTCAATGGTAGAGGAGACCCGTGCTCAGCAGTGGGCGTATATGGGTTGATGAAGAAGAAGTCATTAGTGCTTAGGTTCTATCTTCAAAATGTGCTAAAATGTATTAAGTATTTTTGTGTTCTTAGTAGTTTCATTACCCATTCATTTGGTTTATTAGTTAAACTGGTACCAAAATTGTGTAATGCAGTGTGATTAAAAATTTTCACGATACATTTATTTGTTTATACATACAATTTCTAGATGTTCTCTTATGTCAGGACAAGACAGATCGGCCAAGAAAACAGTATGTTGTTCACGATTGACTAAATTCGATATATTTTTACTGTTTGGCTGGATCACATTGATACTTTCTATGTTTAACAATCTGTGAAACTGGACTGTGTCAGCTGTAATTGAAAGAAATAAATGTGTTTAAAGTATGATTATTGCGGCCTAATAGAGATTTCTAAGATCTGCTTCTTTGATGTGGGCAATTTACCGAGCATCTCTTATATAGAGAGAGACGTTAAATTCCAACTGATAATAATTAATTTGTAATTATGAGAGATAAGTGTTTTATAAAAAAATATCAAATACCTTAATTCAAACGATATTCCATTTACGTACTAAGACTTACTTGGTGACCAACAGAGGAAAGAGATTACAGTATTAGGTCTGTTCATGGCATTAAGAATATCTGTGATTATCTTGGTTTCCAAATTTTCTGCATAAGACACAGTTATAGAAAAGAGTAGCAAATAAAACTCCATTTTGCTGTTTCGAACAAGACGAGTGCAATAGTCACTCTGTGGGTGGAATTCTTACCAATTCTTACCTATGAATAAAATAATGCTTGAAATGACTTCGTTTGCTTTGAAAGCTATTCTTGTATCAACCCCTTGTATATGAATATTCTAATAGGAATTGGCAGAATTGCAAAATTTCCTTCGATCAAATATAATTTGTAAATATCTTATTTAACCCTTGGCAATTTTGTGAACTTTATGTGGCTATGGAGACAACCCATAATTCATTTGTCCACAGATATTTTTATAATATTGATTGTGTAAAGTAACTATTCTACTATTTCGGACTATTTCTTATTCAAAGTAACCGCGGTGCTCATCACAAGTAGTGATCATCACCAGAAGACACAACCGTGTCTACATAGTGGAAAAAAAGTAACTATTATTCAGGCATCAATTACTCGTACACACTACTATTTAGTGCAGATGCACTGATCTAAGATTAGATACTTGAAGTAGTTGGTTTTGGGTTATTCAGTTTATTACTATTACACGAGTATACTGCTTTTTTGGTAACGGGGCATATAGACGCCCTTGGAATCGAACTTGGGACCTGGCTACAATTCTGGTTCAGATATATCTATAAATAGAACTATGGTTTCATTGTTCCATTAGGATGTTTTTTTCGTGGGAGTATTGAGTTTGGCATAAATCTCTATCCCATAGAAATTAAAATGAAATTGGTCTACTCTTTGGGGAATGCAGGAAACTAACGTACGATTGATATATTATTTAGGATTTCAAGATTACAACAAAAATATGCTAATAGCGTAATTTTTAGCCCGTTTATGATAAGACAAGAAATGTAAGATGTAGGGCACAATACTGATAAATAATCCCTTCTAATCTTATAAACATAGTGCGAATATATGGTATTACAGTTAGAAAACCCGATTTTTTATCATTTGTATTTGTAAGTATACATAATATGTGTGTATGTAAAATAGGCTAAACGTTTTTGTCTAAAACTAAACTGTATATTCAATCTTTAAATTATTTTTTGTTCCTGGGATTAGTCGATCTGTAAATAGGTACGCATGTTACTTGAATTACTATTCAAGATAGATGCTGACATTAAATGCAAATTGCGGGCTAAACTACCCAGACTCGAAGAAAAATCTATAACAATCATTTGTTTCACAACCTGAGTGTCTATTACTACAATTCAAAGATTTATGAATGAAATGTTATTGTTAATTTCTTTCAATGCTCTATTTTGCGTAGTAGGCGTCCAGATTTTGACGTAATTCAGAGTCAGCAAAATTTTTATCTAGAGGATTTACTAGGATATAATTATTACGAATGTTTACAACGAAGTAACGAAGGGACGCAGATATGTGCCGTTGTACGTTGTTATCTAATTATTTTATCTGTGTCAAGTTTATTCGTATTGTTGTTTACATTTCGTATCGGATAAGTATTTTTCCGTAACAGTAATTGTCAATACTGGTTACGCACTTTATGGACCATTCTCAGAATGAATGCGAGGCGTTCGTGTTTTAACAAAATGTTGTTGGCTTTTAGGATGTAATGTTAATGATAGTTTAGGCCAAGGCCTAAGGCCTGACTAAGAGTCCAGTATGCTAGCCTAGTGCGAGTTGGTAAGCTAAAAAAATCCAAAAAGAACTCTTGGTATACAGGTTTCCTTGCGATGTTTTCCATCACTGTTAAAGTGACTGATAATTCATAGTGAATGCACATATATAATAACTTCGAAAAAACGGAGGAGTCTGCCTGGGGTACCAACTCGAGATCACTTAGATTCTCGATTGCGCGCCTAAATCTCTCGAGCTCTAGTAATTTAAATTTATGGTTTTTCTGTGAAATATAATCACGGCAATACATCCGTCGAACACTAACAATAAAAAATGCCAACTATATCGACTTACACAGTTCAAATGAATCTGTTATTCGTGATTGCGTGGCAATCGCATGGTAAACTCTGTACCGAGTACATAAATAATGAAATTCCTCGGGTACGTTTCCAGGCTGGACGCACAAACAAACTAATTAGATAAAACAATAAATTAGTGTGAGAATAGCCCAAATTTACGGCCACTTTCTGTCTTATCAGTTATTTTAATTAATAAACTTTGTAGTCAGCTGTCAGTCGTTGTTGGCCGTTTGCTATGAGAACCTCTTTTTTGGTTTATAATTTAATTAATAATTGAAATCCGATAGAAAAAAATCTGAAGTTTTATCGTATATACAATGATAAATACTAGTTGGTTGGCAAAAATATTTTTATGCGGTAAAAATGTGAGTTCTGTGTCGTACGATAATTTGGAGTCCGCCAACGAGTGGACTCCGCTTTTGGGCTCCAGACCTTCATATAGTAGAGGTAAGTGAAATTTACCTTCTGTTGTGTTTATAATTTTTTTGTTGTTGTTTTTTTTTAGTTTGAGTAATTTTAAGTATCACAATTTATATTTTCAAGTGCAGTTTATATTCTTTTGTCATCGATGTTGAGTTTAGTGTTGTCCATATAAACTACCTCACGCTGATTTTCATGTCTCAATTTTTTTTTTAAATTTCTTGTATATTTTGAAAATGGACGTACTTTTATTATTCTTTATATCTCGAGTACGAGTTACATTTATAGTGGTTATTCTTTTTCCTTGTGCTAGTTACAGCAATAAACTTTTTCAATTAAGCAGATACATTTTTTTACAATAAGACAATGTTTCCGCATTGCAACTTGATTCACCTGAGTAATATAGGAACTTGTACCATATTTATAGAGTGGAGTTACATTAATGTTTTTTTTAATTGTGCAAAGTGTTATTGGGTTTTTCCATTAGAAAATTCTCAGTAGCAGCACGGAGTCTGGAAATGTGCCCGAAAAGCGGCAGTAGACTCGCCCCCTATTACGTGGGACTGAAACATACCTGGCGAAATGTGGATGCAGAAATGCAACTCTGCCTACCTCGTCGGGGAATACCCATGAATAATGACAATATTCCCTTCTCACGGGGAATTAAACACAGTTGGCGAATTGCTAAAAATAAACCTTTTAATAACTGATAGGCCTAATGATATCTACTAATATATGCACTTAATGCCTATTTTGTTTGGAGAGGTAGAGAGATAGCAAACACTTATCATCGGCAATATTATTTCCGCTATGAATAAGATAAAGGAAGATACTTAAAATTCTTCATCACACTTGTATAGCTGTTCCGACATTATTGTCGCAACTAAAGAGCATCACTCATCTTTTTTCGTATAAATATGCATTCTTCATCAAATCCGGTATTATTTTGGCGAATCAGGAGACATAAAAATATACCAGTAATGCTTAATGAGGAGAGCCGAAGATCGAGCCCAGTGGCATGCCATATAAAAAGGCCTATGTCCAGCAGTGGACGAATTAAGGGCTGTTGATGATGACTGTTTAGCTTACTACAGTCAAGTGTGTAGATTTTTTACATAGTGCTTACATTTTAAAACATTATTATATTGACTGAAAAGAATCAATGCTGTGTTACATATGATCGTTCCGCCTTATGAAGCCATCTAAACGCATCTGAGACTATTTTCACGAAACTTGTGGGTTATCGGAAAACTAACGATTTGACTCGGTTTCTCGGAGCAATGAATATTTATTACTTACAAATAATAATTGATGATTCAAAAGAATTTGTAAAAGTCTATTCATTATTATTATCATCAGCCCATATATGTCTCACTGCTAGACACGGGCCTCCTCTACAACTGCGAGGGCTTAGGTCTTAGCAAGTTTGAGCCTGGCCGCGCTGGCCTAGGGCGGGTCAGCGGACTACACACCTTAAAAATTGCTAAGAATTTTAAGATGTACAGGTCACGATGTTTTCCTTACCGTTCCAGTATGTGGTACTTACTTGAGAATACACACATAACTTCGAAAAGTCAGAGTTATGCGCCTGGGGTTTGAAACCGCGACCGACGAGATTCTTGACCGCGTGTCTAAGGCTCGAGGTCATCATATCAATCAAAAGCATAGATTTACCTCTATTTAAATGAAGTAAGTTAATTTACAATTTTCTCCGTAATAAAAAAGGTTTTATTTTAAAGGACAAAGTTACCAATAATAAAATATACTGCACCATTTATTGTGTAATAGTTTTACGCTTGTATTTTTCCTCGAAATCTGACTGCAGTACTATTTACGGATAAATGCGCTGGAAGTGGCACACGCGAAATCTTCCACTGTGCCTTAAGGTACATTACTCACATAATTACATCATATTTGCATTAATTTCGAGGGCTGTCGATCAGGCGTTGCGAAAATTGGTGATTAATCATGGTTGGAGCAATTTTTGAAGATAAAATATAGATGTAAATATAGATAATGACTCAGTAGTCATTATGCATATATTTCTCAGTAGAAATCGAATGCAATTTAACAATATATCAAGGTATTAACATACGTCTTAGCAGTGACGGTACTTCCATAGAAGCCCAAAATGTTACGAGTTAATTGAGTAACGTCTAGTATACATTTTTTTATTGTGGGTTTAAGATAGTCTCATTTTGTGTGTTAAATTGCTTTTGTTAAATAAATATTGAACGCTTTAAAGTGGTATTCGGAATTTTGTAAAGCAACCTGGATTGGGATTCTATGGAACAATAGAAGTAATTAAGAAAACTCAAGTATACCTAAATATTTAAAAGTACACAGTTCACACCTTTTTTATTTACATATACATATACTTGTATTTATTAAAAAAAACACCTTAAATGTATATAAAATAATATCTTTAGTAAGTATTTGTTTTGATGTAGTTTAATAAATTTAATGTATATAAAAGGAGATTTTGGTCAATGCAAATTAATACCAAGTTAGTGCGTGCGATGTCCATATTGAGCAAAACGTTTTTACGGGGTTTTTGATTCATTATATCGCAATTTACCTCATGTTACTTTTAGTTCCGTTATGGTCATGGCCTTTCCAGACCACAGAAAATAAATAAAATAAATAAACAATACCAATCCCATAATAAAATTATGTGCCATATGCCTTAGGTAATTTGCATTGCATGCAATTAATGCGTTTTTAATATTAAATACTCTTTTGATGGTTTAAAGTGAAGGCCTCTCGAGATCCTCCTAATGCTTATAATCTTCGGATTAGGCCCGCGGTCAAGACTGAATATTGGTTGTTGCCGATCCAAAACCTTATCATGACTTATCGAATCGACTCATCGAAATGATGTAAACTTTAACGGTGATGAAAATCATCGCCTACAGAACACCAAATTTCTCGGGCTAGGTTACCACGATGATCCTGTTTTGTAAATGGTGTTGTGTGATCGTGAACTCCCTGGCTTTTTTTTCAGGTACAGAGTAGTTTGTATGTAAATGTTCCCCAGAAAGTGTTCCCAAACCTATCCTTTATTATGTGTATGTATTTTTAAGACAATTATTCAGTGCGTACACATTACCGATAAAATATCTGAGTTCATTTTGACATAAAAATAAATGATTGTTCTGACATTACCAAGGTCGCTATCTCTTTGCTAATGACTCGATTTTATAAACACTACGGCCAATGTTTTATTTAAGAAGTAGATTATTTTGCAAGGTTAATTTAGTTTAAGTTTAATTGTCATTTTAATAAATGAAAATGAAAATAATCTATTATTGGAATTTTAATCTCAAAGAAACAATGTTCTCGTGACTGGTCAATTGCAGATCGAATGAAGAAATTAACGGCAAATGGTGTATTGAAAGAAGTGTTTTTACATCTTAGAATTAAACGCGCTTTCCGCTTACCTCAAAGGAATATAAGCGTGATAATATACAGTTTCATTTAAAAAGGATATTTACTAAATCTACATAAATCCCTTGGCGAACTCTATGGTCGAATAACGGCCAGTTTTGTTTAAACACGTATTTTTTTCAAATATAGAGCACTAAAGGCTGGATTCAGAATAGTTCTACCACTTAAATATGCTAATATTAATATTTAACAAGTAAATAAACACAATTAACAAATGACAACTTGCCCTTAATAGTTGATAAAAACCAGTGTCGATAAGTTAATGTTAATGCACTTTCATCAAGTCATTAGGACACTCGAAGTGCAAGAATGTTAATTTATCGTTTTGCCGTCCTAAATTTTAACTACTTCATTATTTATATAGGGATAGGTGTCGGCATGCAGATGTGGTGGCGTGTGTGAAATAAAACTGCAACCGCATTTTATTCATTGGCTGTACACCTTACTTCTTTTGCTTTTAATATTGACAGCTTTATTTTTTTCTCAGTCTTTGATATTTTTTATCTGTGGTAACCCAAATATACTGTTGATTCAGTAATTATTTGATTAAAATCGACCGCATTATTGTGATCGAGGTGAAAATATTGTACAAGCGCAAGAAAAATTATTTTTATTGCTACGCGTGTTGATAACATCTCATTATATTGAAGGAAAATAATGCAAGGAAAATTGTTTGAATGTACAAAAATTGGGTACTTTTCATATCACAGCATTTAAATTCTTTTCATATTACAGCATTCGTAGCGCAGTTGGTTTGTAAAACGGGAGATCGCAGGTTCATTCTCCGCACATAGACAAATGTCTAATATAAGCACAATGTAAACTTTTTACATATTATTTGAAATAAGGAAGAATATGGGAAATTCCATCTCATGAAAATACGTAAAACGTAAAGATGAGCAAGATTTCCTTGTGCTAAAAAATTTCCCGACGAAGTCAGGCGCTTTATCTAATTTTGTTTTCAGAATTTCCTTATAAAATATACTAGTATTTGCTTATAATAGCGATGTTAGTGCACATTTTGTGAGAAAAACGATTAACAAGACATAAAAAGGGAAATCAACTTACCTTGACCGTTTTAAAGCGATTTTAGTTTTTAGTTTATAGCAATTATAAGTAGATAAAACTTAGTGAAAACAGTTTAGTTTGGCTGTATGATCCATATACCTTTGTGGCAAACGAATGATTGTAAAAAAGTTAACGCGTTTTTATAATTTCCTTTGTGCAATATTTGAACGACAAATAAAACCTTTAAATATATTTATAACTCGAACAAAAAACGAACTTATTTATATTTTTTCATTCATCTTCCATTACAGCGTGGCGACGGCCGGTGCATTTAATTTTAGACCCAGGAAACTGTTTTTCGTACTACCCAGTGCCAGTCTCTATTTACGATAAGAAATAATTAAAATAACATCGATATTTAATTGAGTAATGTTTAATTGCCTTTCTCTAGTCACGTGACATCGGAAAATAAACTATTTAAATTTAATACAATTTACAAATTGCGGAAGTGTTAATAGCAAACAATTTCAGACAGTCAGTTTACTTTTTTAGGTTAGGTATACGTCATTATGCACGTCATTTGGGCCTCCCATTGAATTAATACAGCATTGAAAAATTTATTACTCAAGCAAGTACTCACACCTAGCTGAACGGGAGATACAACCATACATTTGCTACTGCAATAGGTGTTCAATATTTCAATGGATATTTTTAAAGGGATATTTCTTCTTTCTCCTCCTTTTGTTCCAATAAGTACATTGGCCATTGCTATTCAGATTGGAAAATAAACCAAGGTGTATAACAATTTGCAATGTTTAAAAAATATCACTCCCGCTTTTAACCGACCAGCGACAAATGATTATGTGTAAAGATCGTTCTGGAATACATTTGTGACAATGGCAGATTTTAAGTGATCATCATCAATCCATAAACTTCGCCTAAACCTCGAGGCCATCACTACTAAGAATGAAATATTTCTAGATAATGCTCTCATGATGAATAAAAACTACTGAAACCTGCATTCGAATTTAATGACACCATTTCGGAATAACTAACAATATTAGCTACACAGTGAAAGATAGAATTGAGGTTCCAAGAATCTTTGTGTACTTCAATAATATTTGTTTCCTCATTCCGATGGCGTACAAACATTCTATTAACGACGCGAGGCGAACAATACATTAGAAAAGATTACAAACATATATCTATGTTATCTTAAGATGAATTCACATAACGTGTTATATTTTTTCTATAAGTAGTGATAACTTCAAAGTTTAGGCGCTATAGAGAATTTCGGCGGTCGCGGCTTTTAACCCCAGGCACACAGAAAAATTCTCAGTAGCAATACGGAGCCTGGAATTGTGATTGTAACAAATGACGTCGACTGTTATATAGGAAGCAAAAAGGCCTAGATCAAAAACTAAGACTTACGGTGATTACAAAAAAATTGACACAAAAAATCCTGGAAAAAAATACGTTTTTCCACCTACCATAGTTTGAAACGTATGTGTTGTTTAAAAAAAAAGGGCCAAATTTCGTCAAAATCTGTGAAATGTGGGCACAGAAATGCACCTCTCATTTGCCGTTAGGGAAACAAATATTGTATACAATATGTATGTAGGAATGCGTGTTTTTTCACGTAATTTTGCATGGAATAAACCTGGCCCAGTATGCGTGGGTCCTTATGCGTCGTCCATACTGAGTGGCCGCAGCCAGGCAGTCTGCCGCACCCGTCATTACTCGTCGCAGCCGGTTTGGACCGCGCGAGCCCTTGCGTTGCAACACAATCAATTCCTTCGGCTGTTGTCACGTTTTTATAATATATATTTATATACTCAACATATCGCTGTTCACTGCTGAACGTAGACTTCCCGAAGGAAACGTCAAACATTTAGGTGTTGAGTAGCCCTCATCCATCCGTTACCCGCCACCTGGCTCATGTCGTTGAACTTTTTACTTTTTTCTAATAATGAGTCCTACAGTTTGTTTCTCTCCAAAATTCCCAAGCTATTGAGCGTGCCTCGTACAATCTCAATAATTGCTGAAATAATATTTTATTAATTAGTTTTTACTGCCTCGTGGTCTCGCGGTACAAATATGTGCCGTGCGATCTAGAGGTCCTGGGTTCGATTCCCGGGTCGAGCAAAGTGTTATTGGGTTTTTCCATTAGGAAATTCTCAGTAACAGCACGGAGTCTGGAAATGTGCCCGAAAAACGGCAATAGGCTCGCCCCCTATTACGTGGGACTGATACATACCTGGCGAAATGTGGGTGCAGAAATGCATCTCTGCCTACCCCTTCGGGGAATATAGGCGTGAGGTATGTGTGTGTGTGTGTGTGTGTGTTAGTTTTTACATAACATAAGTAGGTATTTTGGGATGCCTCTTTTACCTATAAATAAATAAATACACCCAACAGTCACATACATAGTCCTGACCCCACACTAAGATACGAGTCTTGTGTCGTGGGTATCAGAAACTACGAGAGACTTTTCGGTCTCACAAACACCCAGACCCGAAACAAATATTTGTGGATCACACAAACATTTGTCTCGCTGCGGGGATCTAACCCGCGGCCACTCGTTTCGCAAGCTGGTGTCTAGCCAACTGCGCCACGGGGCTGTCTGTCTGTATATGATCAGCCCATATGCGTCCGACTGCTGGGCATCGACCTCCTCTGCCATCTCTTGCTCTATAATCTCTGCCTACCTTAACGGTACACAGGAGTGAGTTAAATATCTTGTATTAAAAACGTACCTCAAATATACCCTAAGGATGCATTTTATAATTTCACAGTATGTGACAGTAGCCGATGTAAGTCCACAGTGGGATCTCGTTAACCGATGCACAGTACTCGTATAGACAGGCGAAAGTTGCAGCCAATTCGCACACACGATGCACCAATAGATATACACATTACACACGTATTGCAGCATTGTTAATTATTATTTGCAATTAATGAAAAAAACAATACTATGGATATGATAAAAAAAAATAATACATAAAGCAGTGGAGTACTGAGATTTTTTAATTTTATTTAGAGACTTTTATCCAACAACGATATCAGTCGTATCATATCTAAAGCAGTGTTTAGCTGAAAACTAACAGAAAATTTTAGTACTATCTGTTGTCTGGATGCGTTGAATCAATCATTTCTTATTTCAAAGCTTAACATCCAATCAACTGTTCCATATAGGCTGTTAAATCTATAATTATTATACAACTAAACGCTTTCAATAGAACGTATATTAGTGTTGTTTTAATCATTATCCTCAAACCGATATCTCTATAAATTATAATAAAACAATAGCCTAAGGTATTATTGTAGTTTATACACCGGAACTTCATCAAAAGTTGTAAAGTTTCTATTCAATTGCTTTGAAACGATAAATGTATGTTTATGAGGTGTAATATAATCAACAATATAAAACTTATCATTTCTAACCTTGCATAAATAAAACTATTTTATTTTCTGTATTTTTACAGCTCTACACATTTTGATTAATTTTGTTTCTGATCGAGTGTTCCTCAAAATACGGGAACTAGCTGATTTTTATTATTATTTATTTATTAATTTAATACTTTATTGTACACAAAAAAAATGAAAAATAAGATACAGCAAACAAAATACAAAAGTACAATTGGCGGCCTTATCGCCTGAGGGCGATCTCTCCCAGGCAACCAGGAATGGACGTGTAGAAACAGCGATACTAGGTAGTTATAAGTGTACAAAATAGTTTTAAAAGAGAACAACAGAATATATATTTCAATAACATAAATATACATACCAAACAAACAAACATTCAGACCTACATACATACATACATACATACAAATATAAATACATACATACACAAGTCTTAAATTAGTGCGACAATTGTTATCATCATCATCAGCCTATATACGTCTTTCAGCTGGGCACAGACCCCTGCAACTAAAAGGGTTTAGGTCTTATTCCAACACGTTGACCTAGTGCAGGTTCATTTACTTATAAATAGTGTAGGAAGGTAGGTGTAGAAATACTCATCTGCCTTGGGAGATGTAGGATTGAAAGTATTTATGTACTCCTATGTAAATAAAGATGTATATATTAGTAATAATGGGTTTTTAATCTGATAGCAACGAAGACAACATAGTTTTATCTATCATTTATACAATACGGAAAGTACAATTTGACAAGTCATATTTTTACCTATTAGATGTGTTATTGTTTACAATTAAACATTATTCGTATAGGAAAACAACTACAACATAACTAAGTTGTTTTACGACAAGAATTAACCATAAATTATGTGTTTATAATCATCACAATCATTATGGAGCCGCATACGTCCCATTTCTGGGTAGACTAAACTACTTTACTAAAGCAAAATTTTACCAACATGCAAATAATTTAAAAAAGATACATTTTGTATTCTAATCTTGAACCTACGACCGACATTTGCCAATCCTATTCACGTCCATTCAGCTACAGGTTCTAATATCTCTTCATTTACGTAATACCAAATAGTTCACACTTCATAACATCCGTATAAAGACGCAAGGTCGGGCTCTTTATGCCTTCTCGATAATATTTATCAAACATTTACCACACGGGAGGCTGACAGTTCCGAGAACTAAAAGACAATTATGTTTTCCAACAAACGTTGGAAGATTCATAAGTCACGATTATCTCGAGAAACATACCGCAGCCACGTGCTCTTTGATAGGGGATATTTGTATCCGTCTCATCATCATCAGTCCATATGCCTTCTGTATTATTGATAAGTTGGTCCTTCTCGCTGGCCAAGTGCAGGTTTATTACACGTCTAAGAAATTTTAGGTGTGCAGTTTTGATTATTTAAAATTGATATTTTTTTTCACTTGACGAAAGATGGTTCTAAACAACCCACGCACTTTTCTCATGTAAATAAACGAATTCAATCTAAATGAACATTTCATATCTCGCATACAGTGTTTCTAGAAAACAACGGCCTATTAAGCGTGCCCTAAATAAATTAAATAGTAAAAAATTACCGACAGAAAATGAACCCAACAAAATCACTTGAAAGTTGGACTCGGTTGTGTGAAAAAATTGCGGTTGCATTACAAAACGAGAGCAATACGTGAACGTTCGACGAAGTTATGCTTTTTATCCTCTTAGACAATATTAATGAAGTCACCTGGCGTTACTTCGAATTTTTGTAAAGATTTTTGAGCTCTGCGCTCCTAATTCATTTGCTTAGTGAGACTCTTAAGCGTTCAATATGTATGTTTGTATGTAGGTAATAGTGTTGCGATACGTACGCGAATACGAGTCTCGCAATGTAAGGAGGTTTTATTTTAGAAGATTTGATTCGGGTCTGTGTATTTGAAAGACACAGAAGTCGTATTTGAAAGATAAAAAGTAAGTCAGAAACATTCAAATTAAAGGCCCTGATAACTTGAAAGAGAAAATGATTCTATAAAAAATACTTGAATTTACTTACATATTTCTATCTCTATATTAGAAACTGTAAAAAAAGTACTAACTTTACACACTGACAGAGCTATTTGAGCATATTTATGATCTCAGTGCATTCTATATAATTTATTACAAGAATATGGACCACTGTACCTATTTCTCAAAAAATTGCTTTTATTGTACTGAATTATATTCTCGGTATTTCCAGGCGCACAGGAAAATCCGAGAAAGTCGTTTCAAGGCCGCGTGATATGCAATTACTTTATACTTTTTAATTTGTTGGTGTCAGCTTTTCTTACTGGTACGGCAGAGTGACATCATCCCATTTAAGTATAGTGCTGTTCGAATGAAGTATCTTATAGTACGGTTGAATAAAACTACAAAAGAATGTGAGATTGCGGAGCGTACTGAATCTTCGATTAGACTATCATATGTTTGAAATAGTCGCTTCGTACTTAAAGTCAAAGTCAAAGTCAAATCTCCTTTATTCAAATAGACTTTTACAAGTTCTTTTGAATCGTCTTTTTTATCACTTTTTTATACTGTTTTTTTTTTAGACTTATTCGGTTAAATGTCAATCAATAGCAGCATTTCATTTTATTTTTTTAATCTTGTTGGTCGTGTAATCTATTCAGATGATAGACAAGCAGCGACACTCATGCATAATACTGTTTATTTCCCTTCAAATCTTATTCATTTATTTCATTGGTGGACTTAACACACCTAAGAAATTCCTAAGAACTTGTAGGTATGCATGTTACATCACGATATTTCCCATACCGTTCAAGCAAGTGATAGTTCATTATGAATACACACACAACTTAGAAAATGAAAGGTGTGTGCCTGGGGTTTGAACCTGGGAACGCCGCGATTCCTGACTGTGCGCCTTAACCTAGAGGGCATAACTTTTGATCCTCCTTTGAATCGTTTCCCTCCTAATCTTAAAAAAAATATATCATAAAACACCCAGTAACTCTTAGTGAGCCTTTGACCTAACCCTGTCCTTCAAAGTTCAACGCGCTATTTAGTCTAGATTGGATAATACCAGTAAATTTAATATCCATTGAATTCTCAATTATTTGGTAAAGTTACGAGATTTTTTGTGCCCGCCGACTATGAAATTTTGCAACTGTGTCACAACAATAGTAGAATAACCGATTGTCAGATTTCCTTTCAGCTGTACAACGGTTGCAAGGTTGTCGTGTGACCCTGATATTATTGATTTTAGATGATTTACTTCAGCTAGGTAAAAAAACTCTTTGTTCGGTAGAATTATGGAAAAATTCAATGGACGTTTTGTAATTTTATATCAATGGGAATATTGCTTTAGTATCTAAGAGGAAACAAGTTACTTGTGTTATATTAAAGTACTGTTCTAGCAATGTGAATTGTGACAGAAGATATACCTACCCTTCGATAAAAGAAGCGTAGATACATGGATACAAAACAAAACCTAATCATTACTGGCCACCTTAAAGAAAATATATTTCCTTTTGAATGTTGTAACATAAATCGAACACGCCCATTTATACTATAGCATAAACAAGCTAAATATAGCCGTACAATTTACAAAGTAATTCACAAATATGTTTATTTGCAATTTTCACGTTGTTAACACAAATTCTCGTACAAGAAAGGGCATAACGACGTCTGTGAAGCTATTTCAATAAAACACACTGTAGAAGGGAATAGTTTGTGGAAAATCTATGAAGCGAGCAAATGTTTGTATCGTGATTTGTGATGTGAAGAATCTTAGAGAACCCGAGAGTTTTCAATGCGTAATACAGACTAGATGTAGCTCGCAATTCCGTACGCAAAAGTTTAGACTACAAAATGAACATTTTCCACTGTTATTCATCATCGTCACCAGCCTTCCTCACGTCCCCTGCTGGATATAGGAAGCTACTATGTAAAGCCAATACGAGCCCATCGGTTAATTATTAATCTCTAATTGGTTGTAGCGTTATACATAATATCGACAATTATTTATAGAATAAGGTTACTTATGACTATAACACCAAAGTACTTTTTATGTCTTTGTAGAGTTAAACTTGTTTATATATTGCACTAGTGAAGTAAAATAATCACAAATTTTGTTGTTGTTTGAAGAACATAAAAGTTACTGATAATTTTGTGCCCAATTAAATTTAAATCGCTGAGAAAGAAGTTGAGATTTCGCACATATATGTAACTTTATTCTGCGCATAGGTCGATATGTACTCGAACGAACGAAATGAACGAACATAAACGCTTTGAATCAATCTAACAAACTGTTTAGCTTTGTATGAGCATTGAGCTTAGATTATTTTTCTATCACGAGAAGGCTGGATGTCTGTATCAATGGAATGAATCAGTAAGAATTAATTAACGCATTCCACATACTTGTTCTTCGTATTAAATCATAGGTCCACCTCTTGTGTAACAGCTGTTAAGTAATCACATAGTACTTGTATATACGTGTAAGTCGTTTATTCCTTATTCCTTTATAATAAAGGCTCATTTTGTTTGTTTTTAAATACACCTTACGACCACATATGAGTACATAGTTGTCAACCCACACAAAGATCCTAGAGTTGTGTGTTGTTATCAGAATTACAAACACCCAGACTCAAAACAAATCTTCGAGAATAACAAAAATATTTGTTTTGATGCGGAGATTCGCGGCATATCATTTCGAAAGCTGGTGTTTAAACTGTGCCACGAAAGCTGTCAAGTTTTTTTTTAAATTTATTATCCCTATTTACCTCTATGACGTATAGATTGTTTTGATACTGATTCAATAGAAAATCCACTACACAGATAATTGACATCACAATCTAAGTATTTCTCACCATGAAATACAAAAAAGGGGAAACAAATATATTTATTGCTAATCCTTAGGTAAAACCCATGGAAAGTACTACTTAATCTATTTATCATCCGTAACAATAAGAAAATAGCGTTACTCAATTCCACTAAAAGCAGATGATTAATAGAACGCATAATAAGGATAATTAAAGAGAGTTGAGTATCATACTTATATTCGTGGAAATGAAAGAAGCTTTGGTACTATTGTTGTTGCAATATGAATGATTGTAGATGTTTTTCAAACACTTAGTTTCGGCTAAGTTTGATTATCATCATCATTTTCAGCCCATATGCCTCCCGCTTTAGACCTAAGTCCTCCATGCCTTCAGCGGGTTGGCGGACTACACATCTACAAAATTCGTAAGAGCCTTTAGGTGTGTAGGACGTAGGTTTCCTCACGACGCTTTCCTTCATTATTAAAGTACGTCAATAGTGGTTACTTAGTGCGAAATTTCATACTAATATCTCTAATACCCACGCAAGTAAAAATACAGGGAGAAGCTAGTATATAATTTATTCAATACAAATATATTCTGCTAATGTAAATTCGGTGTTGACAATAAACGGCCATAAAAACTGATCCTGTTCACACATCGAAGTTACGGCAGTTAACAACGCAAATACAGTACCTATATTTATTTAAAAACAACATACACACGACTATCCAAACACGAGGGCAATAGAAAAATTGTCCTCTAAAATACTAAGAATATTTGTTTCTGATAGGATATTCATATTTATTATACATTCAAGTCTATCCTACGGTTATCTGCAAGAAGATCGATCAGAACTCCATTTGTTGCACTCTATCATCATGTATTTTTTATTTTATTTTTTAATTTTTGTAGTGTACAATAAAGTGTGACATTTAAAAATAAATGAATTCGCTCGACGATCGTCGAAGCATAATTAATTGATGAAGTGGTATTAACTTAATCAATTATTATTATCTATCAGATGTATCTCACATATACCAGTGCCTATACACACAAATATCGCCAAAAGTGTTTTTAAATTCCACTCAAGAAGGGCGAGCCTTACGGCATTTCCAGACTCCATGCTATAAAGAATTTCATTATACAAAAAGACAACGCCACTACTAGGCCGATGGAACCAGATTTTTTTAAATATTATTGTAAAGTTAACTTAAGCGCTCGCATGCGCCAATGATAAATAAACACTGGCAACTCCGTATAATAATAGCAGGATGTTTGCTTATGCGTAAATCGTGGAAATTTTTGGCTAAATTTTAAGGTTAAAATTTGTCTGAAGTTTAATATGATTAATGACACTAAAATACCGTAGATTTACCATGGTAAAAGCAGTAATGGCCTTGAGGTTCAGTCGCTCGGTCGAGAATCTCAGCTGTCACAGCTCAAACACCAGGCAAACAGCTGTGACTTTTGGAAGTAATTTGTGTATTTATAATGAATTATCACTTGCTTTAACGGTGAAGGAAAACATCGTGATGAAACCTGCACAGCAAAATAATCCTACGAGTAAGAGTTATAGACACAAATTGATCACTGAACGCCTCGGTCATGGGTTAGCTTTGGTAGGTTTTACACCTTTTGGTGTCTCCATCAGATTTAATATTTACACCATCCCACCAATAAAGTGGAGCTGCGGCGTTCGTCATTTTCAACAAAATTCTACAGCATTACATTAATACGATGTTATACATATGTATATCTTATTTTTTCAAAATTACCCAATTAAGAAAACAGATTTCACTAGAGTAGAACAGTCAAGGAACTCTAGGATTATTGTTTCGCAACAGTCAAATATAGTTTATAGAAATTTAACAAATCAAATAGAGCCATATATATACCTTTATTCAGTAACAAACCTTTGTTGTTTATATTTAACATTGTCTACAACCTAATTATATTGGTAACTAGTAATAAAAAAAGAAAAGTAATTCGAAATAATATTGCAATTATAATTACACAGGACAACAAAATCAAACTTTTTTTGTGTTGCATGAAGTTTTTCAACTGTTGTT
Organism: Cephonodes hylas; assembly: GCA_030295005.1. Classification (NCBI taxonomy): domain Eukaryota; kingdom Metazoa; phylum Arthropoda; class Insecta; order Lepidoptera; family Sphingidae; genus Cephonodes; species Cephonodes hylas. The sequence continues at coordinate 12,481,513 of AP025368.1, read as the reverse complement.
TACTAATTTGGGTGCGCTGATTTCATATCTGGCCTCAGATTTTTTGTAGCAGCTCTAGTTTGTGAGATACAGGTACCGTCTTGAATATACCTAGAAAGTCGATAGTTTCTGTAAATAGCGGTGTAACTTAACTATTTCCTTTATAAATTTCATTACGTATTCCTCAATAAGGACGTGTTTAAATAATCCTGATTGTTTTTGGATTATTTGTGGAGAATATATGTTCAAAAATTTCGTTTAAATGTGTCGGACTTTGTGAAAAAGGCATATTTTGACTACTTTGGGTTTCTATTGCTGTTAAACGCTAAATCTTGGATACCAAGTTTGGTATGTAAAAGTTGTGTTGAATCCTTGCGACTGTGGGCCAACAAAAAAAATACCCACTTTTAAATTCAAAGCTCCTATGATTTGGCGTGAACTATCCAACCATCATGACGACTGTTATTTCTGTGTAACAAA